>OZ012718.1:4672411-5873614 GCA_963942605.1 Poecilus cupreus
CATGGAAATTAGATCCTGTAAGACGTAAGTCTTATGGGTATTGCCATACTGTCTTACACTTCCGCTTGCATACTTGATATTAGATATTAATTATTCACAACAAATTGCTATTAGTATTTGGAAAATAGGTATCACTATCTTGTTAACAGAAAAAACCACGAACAGTTCTTATTTATAAATCTTGAACGAAAAAAAAAATAGTAGATTATTAATCTAGTTTTGAAGGAACATATCAAAGTATTAAACTGAGACTCTTTATGGGGACGAAGTTTTAATTCAAAATGATATTGTTTAATACTTTTACTTTTAATAATATTGATAATAACGTTTTGTTTAAAATTAAAATGTCATCTCTTTTATTATTTTTAAAAACAAAAATTAAAATATATTCATTTTCTTTCAATGCAGAAAAAGAAAATAAATAAAATATATATTCAAAATTAATATATTTTTTTTATTGAACCTAATCATTTTGTAAGAAACAATATATTCTTAAATGAATGCATGCAAAAAGAAAACTGAAACAAAAAGTTATTTTTTATGAGCGTAGAGATCATAAAAAGTACTTACTTGAATCGAAATATTTGACCTGTTGCAATTGCCCATGCTCAATGCAACTTTTCTGTTATTTGAACCGATATCGGATTGTAAATCTGTTCGTAGGTGGCCATTTCAAAGCTAGTTTTTATTTGTTTGATAAAGTTATTTAATAAAAGTTGGATAAAGATGAGCAGCTTCCAGAATTCATATAGTAATAAATGAAAAGATTTTGGGATTTAAATTCTGTAAAATTATATCTAAAATTCAATGTTTACCTTATAAGTAATTTGTTGTTACTTAGTTTCTGTTCATTTACTTATTTCCTGACTATGAATTGCGTGTAGTAAATTTTGATAAAATTTTACAGAACCGATTAAAAAAATCTTTTCATTTAAATGTTAGAATGTGTAGCTCTGACTCTTGTATGAAAAGTGTGATATCAACACATTTGAAACTTAATTCTTGTGTTAGCATAATTCTCCAGTTAAATTACTGTAACGTATTCTGGAAGGTACCCCTTGATTTTTATTGCCTTAATCAGAATGACGATGATATTGGCCGGCCGCCAAATGAATTCGATGCGCGCCGCGACGCCGACGTCGCCGTTGAAGTGAGCAGTGAGTGATCCCGGTATAATCAGAGCTGTCTCATCCGTAAGCCCCAATGAATCTCCTCTGATATTTTCATCATCATCCAATAACATGTCTAATGCAAATGCTGCCAAATCAATATATTTTTATCGTTATTTTAAATTACCAGAAACCGCAAAATGGAATATCAAAAGAAGTTTATATCTCTCGATATACATTTGATACATCGTTATTTTGTAATTATTTGTGCCAACCCCACAGAAAAAGGTTATTTTCTGTGACGTGAGGTTGCGAGGGCGTTATCCAGTGTGATGCAAATTCAGTGCTGGAAGCCATTCTATTTTTTCTGTTTTTACTTGGAATTAGTGAGATTTAATTGAATCCACTATGCCAGTTTATGCAGCCGGCGAGCTAACCATTAGACCACAACTGTCTGTTGAATAAATATTTCCATTGTTAATCCAAAAAGTCTCGTCTTCAAATGCTGTTTTGATTACATTGATTGGTAATTAATTAAATTGCCAATTTGGACCTTGCTCTTCAGTCTAAAAATACCTCTTTGTATTCACAACCTTGGAAACAACATTTGACAATCAGAAATGTACAAAAAACACTAGATTTGCACAAGAATTCTTATAGAGGAATCATCATAAAAGTAACAAAATTAAGTTTATAAAATGTTACACCGATTTTAGTGTATATAAACTCGCAAAAAAACTATCTATGAGCACCAATAATTTGAAGAAAATGTGGATGTAAATTGTTTTCCAATTGTCTAGAGACCTGCTATAATTTTGCTGTTGTGAATTTATAAATTTTACGGACATTTGATTAAATTTTAATTCAATAAGAAATAATTTTGTTCCTTACAAAAAGCATTGTTCAAACCTCTTGGGCGAAGATGTCACCCACGCATTCAGGTAATCTTCAAATAAGCGCTCATACTAGAACAATGTATATTTAGGATGTATATGTCATATGGCATACGCCATTAACACAAGCGATGGAGTCTTTCACTATTTAAATTTTTTTTTCAAACCTATGTAACTGAAGAGTATTTACAGCAATGATTTATTTAAATTGTCGTGTGTTGTGGATCTCAAACAGTAGGAATTGTTAATAATTGTAGTCACATAAATGTTCTATTTTCTGTTCAGAAAAACTATTAAATGGAATTGAAATAAACTTTTCCTGGTAAAAACATATGTAATTCAACATGTCTTTAATTTAGTTGTGTTGACCTAAGTGTGATTTGTGTTATTCGGTAACGAACTCAAAGCAAAACACAAATCTTCAAATTAGGTACCAACAATTTCACACTTCGACAAACTGACAGCTCAATAATAAAATAAGTTCAAAGTAGAATAGATGTGTGAGAGAGAAACTTAAACAGAGATATATAAAACTCGCACGCCAGAATTGCTACCTTTACCTTCATAACTCAAATATCTTAGTAATTAAATAATTATTTTAATTTTTTTTATTATACCTAGTAGGATGTTTAGGGTCAAGTTATAACATAAATGATTTATTTGCCATTTTGTGACCCCATTAGATTAAAGAAGAAAGATTTAGAATAAAGATACTGGATTCTGCTCTTCAAATATCTTTCAGGTATTCAATCCTGCTGTACTACATTCGCCTCTTCCACATTCATATTACGTACATATCTAATATAATTTTGTAACCTACAAAAAGTGTTTGTAATGACAGTCGCTGAAGGTGCGGTTGGGAAAAAACTCCCGCATAAACCGTTGAAAACCGCTTCCAAATAAACAAAGTTATTTTGATTAGAATCTAAACTCACTTTATGTGAAGCTTGGTGCAGACATTTCCAGTGTTATCTCTGGTATTTAGTTGTCAATTCTTTCAGTATTTGTTTTGTAAACTCTGTGACGAGGCTGCACCGAGAGAGCTTTTATCGTAAACAACGCGTAACTCGTTGCCCTTGGGCGTGCGGTATTCAGCGTTGTCGCTGCGCATCCCTGCATTGCGTATTCACGGCCAACCCCGCTGCTGGGACGCTGCCACGAGGTGAGAAGAGAACCACGGAATTCTATCACCCATCGCATTCATTTGTTCGAAATGTATTATTTGTTTAAATAGATTTGATTGGCTCAATAATTATTTACGAACACTTTGTTCACGCAAGAGTTTTGTCGAATATTTTTTTGTACGAAAAGTATAAAACTAATAATAAATACAGTCCATACGGAAATAAATTATTTCTAATTAAAACATTTTTTTTACCAACTGGTTTGGTCATCTCGAGCGTATGTCTATTGAAATTTTGGTGAAACTACAATATGGGGATGAATTGAGGTTGAACGCTTGCGTGGCCGTCCGAGAAACAAGTGGTTAGATATTATTGATGGTTTGTTTATGGTTTGAACGAAGTGTGAAGAATAGACGGTATTATATGGAATGCACGATATATATATATATCATCACGCCTTTTACCCATTATGGGTGTGGCACTCTGCTTACGCAGATCTCGGTAAGTGATATATTATTTCGTATGAAGTGCGGTTACCAGCCGTCAAGTCATAGCCCCCAAAGATGTTAGTGGAGGGGGAACCACAGGAGTAAATGTAAATTGGCAACTGTCAGCTGTGGGATTCGAACTGAGGATCTCATGATCCACAGTCCGACACGTTACCACGGAGCTATTTATTTACGATGAATGTCAAAAATTTAAATTTCATTCACTATTCTACCATTTTCTTTTATTATTCTTACAAAACGGATGTTTGAGAAACTGTACTTATTTCATTCATTAATAAATCTTTTTTTTTTCAAAAACTCTTATGCTTTCTGGTGATGATGTAAATGGCGTTGCTTAAAAACTAAGTGAAACAATAAATTATACAGTATGAGTACAAAAATTAATTCCCAAAGTTATTTCGTTAATGTTTAAAAGGGGAATCATACGATTGCTTTTCGCAACGTAAGTAAATAACAGAACAACAATGTCACACCGTTTAGTCTTTATAAATTTACTTTAAAAATTCGTAAAATACAAATAACGGTCAACGACCTCTGCCCTCACTCATCAACAATAATGAAAATACTTCTTTAACGGTCCCCCGATATGACGACGCCTGGATGAACAAATTTTATATTTTCGATTTTTAAAATATATTTTTTTGTGTCGGCGGTTATTTAAATTTTTATCTAAGTTGGGTTCATCTTGACCACTGACTTGGTTTAGAAGTTGTGTTCTCTTTATTTTATCCCTTACGATTCTACTAATGATCGAAATACGTATTTAGATATTTTCTTTATTAATTTGAGGCATGCGGGTTAGATTAAATTTTTTAGATTGTGATGATCCTACCAAAGAGTTTTCATTTTAAATAAAAATAGAAGATAGCGTGAGCTACATACAACATACTAATTAAATAATTTTATTTCACTGGTATTAACTCGAGCCCCCTTTTCTAGGAAGAAGTACCATGTGACGTAGTTTCCGCCCTTACCTGCAACACCATTAACGCATGTAATTATAAAATCCTTTCAAGCACTGAAAATTTTAAATAATTTTTAATTAGCTGTACTTCATTTCAATCGACGAGGAATTCTTATGTAAATTCGTTCTCCTGCGGAGGAATTATTTTGATTATGCCTTCGTATTCAAATTAATTTAGGTTCAGGCTATCCTTAAAATAGGCTTCGCTGTGGTCGGATAACGTTAAATTGGGTTCGTTGCGTTGCGTTGCGTAGAGCGTACTGTATTTTTACAGGTCATTTAAAATTTACAGGCGATAGCCTCCTAAAAAGGCCAGCCTGGATATGTTCCACCTGCTGTGCGCGATTAATTTCCCACGAACTTTCTCTGTCCTAAGTAAATACCTGTCGAAATTCATTAGTTAATTAAACACGTGATATTTTTCACCTCCTATTTCACTACTGCATACACGAGATCTGTTCAGAAAATATCTTTCATTTTTTTTTAACTTTATTATTAATTTTTCAGATTATTGGTCCTTGTCCTCTTTAAAGTTCTCCCCAGCCTTATTAACACACTTTTCCCAGCGGTGATTCCATTTCGCGAAGCAGTCCTAGATAGCTTCATTTGAAATGGCCTTTCAGGTCTGTGATGCATTTGCTTTGATTTCATTAATAGTCTGAAAACAGCGTTCTTTCAAGAGGTTGAGGGAAGACAGTTATCTGATTTTTAGTACAAAATTGTCGAATTGACAAAGCTGAGTTTCACGCCAAATTTTGTTGCATCAGAAAATCGCACATTTCATAAATCGCAACTAAAACTTAATCAAGTTGCATTCAAATACCAATATTACGAAAACTTAATGAGATATTAATTTTCCAAGAACATTGTTGTTTTCATAAACCCAGTAACAAAGAGAGAAAATATATTTTATCCAACACCTCTCAATAAATGCTCTATAACTATGGCGATTTTAAACAAGGAAAGTAACAGATTATCCACTAGTGGGTACAATTTTGAGAAAAGCCACTAGTGGGTATTTTTTTATTTATAACAATAATAATAACACGCAACACCTTGGTAACTACTTCGATTGACATTATCATTTAAAAATTTAAAGCATATGTCACTGTCAGATAATATTTCTTTAATAAATTTTTTCGCATTAAGAGCTGTTGGATAAAACGTTATACTTCACACGTGGGCAAAGTGGAATTACCCACTCGATAAACTTACCGCACTCAGCCTTCGGCTTCGTGAGCTAAAATTTCTCTCGTTGGTAATTCCTTACTTTGCCCACTTGTAAAGTAAATAAGTATTATCTACGATCGTTGTTAAAACTGGCCCTTTTTACGGGGGCTTAACAAATTAAAAGTATCACTTTCCGACTCTAGTGTTAAAAGTAATATAGCAATGTGTTAAAAGTGATTTGATTGTTATTTTTAACACGTTTCTAATGATTTGGGGAAAACTGCAGTATAATGCACCAAAATTTTTTGAAGTTGGAAAAATTAAAAGAAATTGACAAGTTAATAAACAATAACTATGGTAACTAGTGACTCCAAAAATGTGATTCTATAATAAGATTGGCTATTAAAAAAAAACTAAATTAATATTTAATTGAACATACCCTGACTTAATCTTTCTTAATAATTGCATACTACAGTTTTATGTATAAGTATAAGCAATAATCTTACAATATTTAAGTGTCAAACGAAACAAACCAAAAAGAACACTGCTTTACATTCACGACGTCTTAGTGGAGAAGATAATTTTTGACTGGAGCTATCAGTTGGTGCACTATACTGCAATTTAGCCACGATATGTATCAATATATCAAAAAATGTAACCCTACATGTCAAAATATCATTCTACATTTTTTAGTATTTATTAATGAACTAGGAAGATCGTAGATAACATTTTGTATGATATATGTGATAAAAGTGATTTATTTCGTTCGTGGGGTTGTTTCACTCGGCTTCGCCTCGTTTCACATACTTCCCCACTTACTCATTAAATCTCACTTTTAACACTAATACAATAAATAAATATTCTACGACTACTTTCGAAAGTTGAAAAGCTGCTCATTTTATATTTCGTACTCATGTGTTGTCAAACAAAATAGTATGAAATATTTATTATAAAAAAATTTCATTGATATTGCAATTAAAAAGAGAATATTTGTACATTGTGCGCGTCCGTTCAGCTATTGAAAAGTGTAGAATACACATTGAAAATAAAAGTATAATATGGGTACAATATGTCTGGGATGTTATTACAGAACATAGCAGGGAAACAGAGTTATTTATTTGTCCGTGTTTATTTTATTTTAACGCAGTATAAACATTGTTAATTACAATAACATTACAGTTATTTAAAACAACAAAGGAACGCAATCACAAAAGAATATTGCAGTTGGCATTGCACGAGGAAGAAAATTAATTAAAATCTTGTACATTATTTGTTAAATAACATTAACTACATTTTAATTTTAAAATGAAATCTCGACAAAAGGAGTAAAATAATTATGTTAACTAAGAGGGTGAATTTCTGTTGGAGAAAAAGCGGAGCATATAAAGTAGTGTTATCTAACTGCTCGAAGTTTTAAGAAGAAGAAATAATTCAGTTTTCTTGAAGTCAAGCTCAAACAAAATGAAACTAATTTTCGGTGAAGTGCACACCATCTCTTGACGGAAGATGAAATCAAATAAGCATTGCACACGAGAGTGGAAATGTGCTTGTTTTTAGTACACAAATTTTACTAATTATTCGCCACGAGACTATAAAATCAAGATTCGTTTAATGAAGACAATCTAGACGGCGCATCGCGCCAGCGAGGAAGACGTCTAGAGTTCACATCCAGTGGCGTCGATACAAAACAGCGAACGACTCAAACATTTTCAAAAATTTTTTACTAAATATTGTTTTTAAAATATCGCTTTTAAATTAATGTACATAGTAACAGATTTTCATGTAATATGTATTTGATAAACTAGTGTACCATAATATTAAACATATTGGAAATGAAGGGTAATTCAATTTCTTAGTTACTACAACAAGTAGTTGGAATAGGTAGAATACGATGTATTGTTTTTCTGTGAAGATTTGTATTTGTTCTTCAAGTATTGTTCTGAAAGTCGACGTAAGAGGGGTTTTTAGGGTCAAAACTATTGGTACACATGTTAGGGTCATTTTATTTTTAGAAAACCATTTGAGATAATTTGAGTATTTTGTAATATCGACTTGAAGCATCATCCGAATTGACATATTTATTTGTCCAGGCTAGGCTGTGCTGATCTTTGGTTTAAGTTAAATATTTTTAGTCAATCTTTGAGTTTTCCACTCCGCATCTATCCAAGTATGGCATAGTTGGGTGCGTTTAACCATCTTAAAGAAGAGTGATGTTTAAGCTTCACTAACAACCAGACGTGTTCTCACCTCATCAGTGAGCTACAATGTAGCAAATTTAAGCAATTATTTTATTGGGTAACTGTAACTAAGTTTAGCATATGTCAATTGTGATACTTTCATGTTTTGATGACGTTCGTGCAGATGTCTAGCAGTCAGATATCGTAGATACAAAATGGCGCCCTGTAAGACAGCTGACTATACTATATATGAATGCATTGTCGTCAACAGCAAGCAAAATATATTTTTAAACATGGCATCTGCGTCTTGAGTTTGACAATTCTACCTCGCACAACTTTGTATTGGATTATCCGATTTCGATGACTCTTTTGTCTACCCTTAAGGGTAGAACCGACGAAAAAAGAAACTAAAAAAGACAAATAAAATAAACCATTTTAATCTTAATAACTGAGCTCCTAATGTAATTAATTTTGAGTCCGCGCCAAACAAAACTCAAAATTAGTTACATTAGTTTACGAGTTTAATTATTATTATTAAAACACAAAAGGTACCTATATTTTATTTATAGCTTTTCAGTTTCTTTTTTCGTTGGTTTAATTTTTTGTTAATTTTTTGTTATTCGAGGTGGGCAGTAGTGTCTGAGCCGTGGGCAATCTTAAACCAGGTCCAGGCAGTTGTTGTACAATGGTTGGTTAGTGGTCTAGAACCCGCCTTGTTTAACTACTGACTATTTTATGGAAGCAAATAAAAATCGTAAAATGCTTCCAGTACTGACTTCACCCATCTTAAAATAATTTAAAATCAAGAGGCTTCCAAGCTAATCACGTATTAATCTTGGAGAATGCATAGTGTAGAAGTCCATGCAATCACTTAAGCCGGTAGTGTAAGCTTGGCAGCAAGCGCCAAGCAGCATCCATCCTACTTAACATTCCTATCGACGTCACTGTCAAAGGGCGCGCAGTTGTCGTTTCGTCGCGCGCTGCAGTCTCATTAGAAGGTTTAATTAAGCAAAGTGTCATCCAGTGACGCGCTGTGCACGCTTCACTGCGTGAAATAAAACGAACGAGTGACATCACACGAGGACGAGTGCCAGGACGAACAAGGAGTGCGTTTGCGGATGAGAGGGCGATGGACTCGCTTCTTGATTCTTGCTGTTTCCGGTGCCAGAGGCGCAGCTACTTTCCACTGAAAGAAATTTAACTAAATATGGCTTACTGATCGCTGACTGTCAAGAGGGAGAAGATACTCTGGCCTAATCATTATGTTCAAGACTTGCCGTTTTGTAGTTGCTTCAAAATATCTGCCTGACAAATTTTATAAGAACGGGTGTTTTTATAGAGGTATAGAGCTTTAAAATGAAATAAAATACATAAAAATCGTGATATTGGCTTGTGTGAGAAGATAATTTTATGCCATTAGTGTTTGAACATGATTTTATGCACACATCGAATGTATCTCTCAATAAATCGATTGAGGCACACGCTGTGTGATATGTTGCACCGTCTTGTTGACACCACTGCTCTTCCATATTAGTGATATTCAACTGGGAAACGAAAAAGTCAATAATCAAGACTTCATTGACTGTAAAGCTGTGCCTGAATAATGGCTTGTTGATTTTCTTCACTCCAAAGACGTCAATTCTGCTTGTTGACGTAGTCATTTAACAAAAAAATAGCCTCATCGCTGAATAAAATTTTCGAAATAAATGTGCATAATTTATAAGCATAGTTCTGGCCAAGGTGCCCCTTGGTTCTGTCATAAGCCTGGCTATGGTAAAATAGCAAACCAAATTGAGCATAAAACAACTGTCAGCTGTCAAATATGCTGAAGTTTTTTTTTTTTTAATTAATGCCCAACTATTGTGCACCGCTGAAAATCATCTGTATCATTATTTTTCGTTTCCATAGAAATATCTTTCTTTCAAATCTAACAATTTGCTCTTATTTTAATTTTAAATCACCCAACAATAAATAATGAGAAAAGCAGTGATTTGTAGAAAACTTTTTAATTAATGAAACGTAAACTATTATCATGTCTACATATTCCTCGTCACTGAAAGTATTAACAATTATTTCTACTCCTGTATAAATATATCCCCATTATTTCAATTTTTTTTGAGTACACATAATTAACGACAGTGAATAATTCACTCTTCTCGACCAATCACACAACCACAAAAAGTATAATATTATATTAGGGATTATGGTCATTATTCACTTGAATGATTTGCATCACTCGCCTCGAATAATGAATATCATAATCCTTCATATAATAATATACTATTGGGCTTACCTATATTTGTTATACTTTGTCGTTAAATGAATTGACATTTAAGTGAATGTCAACGGCAACTTGTTTTCCAGTTGTGTTTTTGTTTTTAAGCGTCTGCGAACCATGTAGACAGCAATTATTTAACAGTGAAAAAAAACTTTTATAATAATACATTACTATTAATTATTAACTTTAAAGAATTAAGTATTCCCAATTTCTATTTAACACATAATTCACTGCTGCAGTTTGTAACAACTGCTCATTAATTGATTCAACTTTAATTTGCATAACTTTTTGAGTTTTTGTGAAAAAATTATTAATGAAAATACATTATTTTGTGGCCCTCTAGCTACACTTTCAATCTTTTCCGTACGTTATGAATCAGCCTGTCAGCAAGAGTAAACAAAACAAGTTATGTTAAACAGTGTACCTGGACAAAAGCGAAAAATGTTCTTTGGGAATTTTTGAAAAACACACTTGTCTCCTCGACGTACCTGTCTACTTCTCCGTGTCACCGTGAAGTAGCAAGCAGTTAATTGTCTTACGGCACCGACCAACATCGCCAGCTGAAAGCCCGGATTGACTCTGAGAACTCTGAACATACCATCCTGCGAAACACGTACGCTGCAGCCTTTGATGCTGCTGCTGTTACTACTGTCGTCTTCTCTCATCTTGCCGTCTGCCCTCTACTGTTGTAGTCTCTTCTAAGTTTCTCTTTCCACCAGATTTGTCTCTGTGGTAGTGCGATATTGAATTAAACATTTGAGTGCTGGAGTTATCCAACGCGTGATTGGAATGCAACATGATATTGTGTTATGGACAAATAAAAGATTTGAGTTAATAAATGTTCATTGAGTTGTAGTTAGGAGGTTTTGCTCATCTCTAAAATGTTATTTTGTGCCAGAAAATATAGTCAGTTGTGGTCAGTAAGTAGAACAATTTTGATCGGCAACTCTAAAGTTATTTCTATACCTAATTAAATACATTTGCAGCATATAACTAACAAAGGTTAATCATAAGTATAATTTAATAAAATTTTGGCAAGCTGTTAAATTTATTTGTTAGTTCGCCCAAGACAGGTGCCAGCGATGTACTCCGAGCCGCCGAACGGCGCTCACTCTTTATTCTAACAACCCTATCTTTTCGGGTCCCAATGCCGCTGCGCTAGCTACGAGATTTCTCATACGTCCAACTTATTAATACCACATTAAATAGATACTTGAATAATATCGTATTTTAATGAAATAGAATATAGTTCATTTAATTAGTCAGTTGCCAATGTTTTTAATATGCAATTACATAAGTATTATAGCTTATGTGTTTATGGATATAATTTTGTTGATCAATTTTTTAATCTAGTTGACAAAGTAATAATTTTGTTTCATTACTATTTCATTTTGAATTAAGTTGACCTAAATGTGTTTATTTACTGATGCAATTTAACTTGTTTGCTAACCTTGTATTGAGCCTGATATTTTTTTTCTGTCCAAATGATTTAATAGCTATTTTTACCTCCCGCCACATTCTGTAAGGGAGGTTTAGGAATCATGCTAAGAATTCGGTACTGAGTTTTCAGTGGCCTGTCTGTGTGTATGTGTATGTCTGTCCGCCAGTCTGTGTGGATCTCTGGAGTTACGGTTCCTCAAAAATTACTACACTGATTATTTTTTGAAGTTTCTTTAAACCAATGAAATGCTTTATTGTACTGCACGTGTCTGCGTTTTAACCAATCCTGTCATTATTATACTGAGAATAATACTCTTGTGATTATTCCCGGAAATATTCTCTGTAGCTTTTTGTTTTTGTTGACAGATGTCAAATGTCAAATATGTATAATCAACACAAGTAAAAATGAGCAAAGAAGATAGATTTAGTGGCGTGCCTGATGATGAAATAAAAAAATAATATAATTAAATATAACTCGAGAGTTCGATAAATTAGAAAATAATTCTCCAGTATCTTTCTCAAATTTGTCGCCATTTGGAAATAGCCACTCAACAAGTTTTCGAAAGATCTTTCAAATTATTTTCAATTTATTCTCACCCTCTTGTTATATTATTACTGAAAATTTTGATATTTTGTATATATCAATTGTATCCCCATTGGAAGAACTGATTAGTTTTTAGTAATAATCCAATAACCGGAAGTGGTAGTATACTTGAAGCCCTATAAAGTTTGAGATATCTCAGTAAATTATGGTTTAATTACAATTTTTGTTATTAGAATAATATTTGAATTATTGGTCGAAACATGTTTCTCTTACTGTCTCCATTTACGAATTACAACACGTTAAAATACAATTATATTTTGACATTTTCATTTAAATCTGCTAACCTGTGCTTTTTGAAAAAATGAAAAACAAAACAACGATTATGTTATTTTTGACAGGTATCATTATTGAAAACTAAATTTTTTTGAAGGAATGTGCGTTTCGTGGTAGTTGAGAAATATATGGAGGGAGGTATTGTGGTACCCAGAACAGATTTTTTTTTGTTAACCCAATTAAAATTAATGACTTCTCTTTAGGAACACCCTGTAGAAAGGCGCGGTGGCCATGACATATTTATTCATTTAGCGTTGGAGTATGATTCTGCAACATCGAGCAGAGTGATATATCATGGCAGAGGAAATTTTGAAATATTAGCATGAAAATTTCCAAACTTTATATTATGTAAATATTGCAGTATATCACGAATGAACATTATCATTTCACACAAAAGCACATAATTTATATTACTATTAATATTCTAGAATTGAAATGGATGCCGTCGTAAATTAGAAGCGAGCTGATGGCATGATACATCCGCCAGAAAACGTATCATTGTCGAACTAATATATTGAGATTTTATAGACGAGTTGCACGCAAACACAGTTGCTTGGCGGAAGCACCGAAGCACAGATCGTTCCAAATCTGCTTTTAGCAGAATAAGCGCCTGCTCCACATACGAAATCAAATATTCTAGCCGCAATGCACACGTTCTGTGTTTGTGTGTATAGGAATTATAAAGGCTCATGTCATACACCGGCTAATCCCAGATTATTATATTCGAGATAACGTAGTCGGCGTAGAAAACCCGTTGATGTAGGTCACTCCTACAACAGGAACGCCAGGCCGCAGAACACAAGGAGTGTTTTAATAAACTGATGCACATTCTCGGGAAATTTACTCTAATTAGTTTTGCTTGTATTCATTTTGTATACGAAGCTGTACAGGTGGCCATGACTTGTGGCGAAATTGAAAACATCGCGGCTAATGCAACAGAAGAACCTTGCAGATCTAGCAGACAGAGGGAGCAATTGCATCCCCGTTAACTTTATTCAAATATTTTCAATATTTGAGTGTTACGCGTACAGTACACGATGAAATTTTTTTTTTCAAGTGATTTTAAATTGTCTTTATAAGTGAACTTATCAATCTATTTTCATGATCAAGTTTTTATTGAATTAAAACAATCAAGTATCAAAAGCTTAGTGAAATTTTTACCTATATCCACTAAGTTCTCAACTTCTTCCTTACTCCACTATGCCATTGTAAGTTTATTATTAATTAAACCCCTGTAACGAACATAAAAAAACATAACCAAAAATGTCATTCCACAGGTACTTGTCACTTTGCTTAGTTGGTAGTTCTGTAAAAGCTGTAATCTTTTGGGAACTTTCAAGAGAAAGTACCCCAATAACAGTTTTTCGTTATAAGTTTTACGTGACAGGTCGACTCATCTATCTCTCTAACATTTACGTCACTGTGCGAGAGAGAAAACTTTTAAAGTCACTTGAAATGAAAACTCCCTTTTGTATACACGCTTTATTAATTTCAATTTTAATTTTTACCTCTCGCCCAAAGTGAAGTACCAACTTATAGGAATCGTGAAAAAATCAGTGTTGGGATTTTAGTCAATAAGCACGTTTTAGTACCCTTAGAACTCAAATTTTCACTAGGATGTCTGTGTGCGTGTGCGTAGTTGTGGATGAATGGATGTAGGTATGTACAAAATTTTCTCAAGTACTACTGAATAGAAAATTATAAAATTTTGCATTTTACATATTTACACCTTAAAGCAGATCCCAGTTGATTATGGTGAAAATTTGCTAACTGGAAATGGGATTTTACTAGAAGAACAGTAATTTTTTTTTTTTTGAATATATCGATAAATCAAATTTTTATGGCAACTTTTCTTAATACACATAAAAGAAATTGTGATTATTTACAAAGGTTTAACCATTTAAGAACTATAGTATAATTTATAATTTAGTTATTGTAATTCTGGTACCTTGTTTTCCACTATCGTTTGACCATTATTTCTACACAAAATTTAAATTATAATGACAGAGACAGTATATTAATATCATTCATTGCTTTCATTTTGGATTAGATGTAGTTTCCTTAAATATATTAAATTTATTTGTGAGTGTCAGCATAGCTGAAAAACACTAGAAATGCTTCTTAGACATTTTCAGTCGTTTTCAGTATTCCCCCCGCACAAGAAAAATTGTGTTCCTTCACGTATGCAGACAGATAAGATCTGATATGCTACAGAAATAAATAAATCCTATTAATTATTTACTTGGAACAATTCTTCGTTAAATTGTGTAAGCTTCAGTCTGCGCCCCGAATTATCCATCAACAAATAAAATATAAGCAATAATTCAAGCAGAATTTGTCAAAGTGCGTCATCGGTTGCCAATGCTTACTCGGTTGTGTCAAAAGGCGACTGATATAGGGTCCCCTGTGGACTAGCTTTCGATTTTTCATTTCGTCCGAGTTGACTCCGGGAAATTTATAAGAATAACTGCACGTGGACTGTAAGATAAAACATGCCGCAGTAAATTCCTGCAGACAAAATTCCAATTTCACGTGTAAACATTACTGTAGGTCGTAAGGAGTAATCTTCGTTGTTCTTTGATCTGTATGGAAATTTTTATCTTTTATTTTATGTATTTCTCTCAAACAACCTGCCGTAATTTTTAAGGAGAAAATCGATAAAAAATTTCACTTACAATACATATACTTGATTTCTCTCAACACGAATAGTTCTCATTTTGAAATTGTTAAAGTGGATAGGAAATTTAATCTCTATATTTTAATAATTATATTATTTGTAATAATACAAAAGGATTACATTTAGAGGTATACCTATAGATTTGATTTTCTATTTCTACATCAATAATTACATTATGTATATTAATAACTAATTTATTGTTCGGTAGCGTATTATAAATTACGCAATATTAATTAGTACTAGGTTATTAATAATCTTTTACTGGTTTCTCATTACAAATAATTTTGCTTTAATACATACAAAATTGCAATTTAATTAGACTAGATGCATATGTCTCTCAAATTGCTAATTTTAGTTTGTTGTAAATTACTAGGATTACAATATAATCGTTTTAATGTTATATTCAAATGCAATTATAAGGTATTTAATTATGAGTTATTGAGCCGATAACAGTGTAATGTATAGTTCAAATTATTGCGAGAGTGATATTCTCCATTAAATATTAAAAAAACATTTATATAAATATGTATATACATATTATCGAAAATCTTTTAATGTCGTGTCAGACTTCAAACTTTTTTTAAAATTTTAGTGAGTACAAAATTAACAGTTATTTTGTCTAAAACCTTGCTTACTCTTACCACTATAAGATGTTTTAAAAATTTTAGTTTAAAGACTTTGAAGAGAAATTGTCTTTTTTTTAGAAATAAATCATTTTATAAATGTAACTCTAATACTAGCTTTGACATATTTAGTACCTATTCTTCGACAAATTAAAAATATAAATCTGTATCTATTAACATTATAAGTTTCTTCTAATTTCTTTGTTTATCTGTACCATTTATATATTTTCTATAGTAAGTGTAATCCGTAATCGTTCTGTAATTAGACCCTCATTCCTGTGGAATAGGTTTATAATAAAATATATATTTACGATAAAAAGAAATAAATTCCCTTTCATATTTATTAAATGAATCCTGGAAAAGCAATTCTGGTGATTATTGTTATTCCAATTTAATGTATTAGCAATAAAAATTTGCGGAGTACTCTAGGAAATAAAATTTTACTAATTTAAGGATGTACAATTCTCCGCCTTATCAAACATTTACGATATGTTCTCGTTGGCCTTCTATTGTGTCATTTCCGTAGTGGGATAGAAAATAAATTTAGGTAGTTGAATGTTTGTAAATAATGAAACACGTTTGGTCACAGTATCTTACTCAACACGAACTAGTCCCAAATGTGAAGTTTACAGCCTAACCTAACCTAAATCCTGAATCAGGTCTCACCACAAGGACGCAATCGGTTGTTCTTTGCTTCCTTTACGAAATACTTCCCATTACTTTCTATTACGATTTTCACTTCGGTTTTCTTTGTTGTCCGAAGCTCAGTAATATAGTGATTTTTAGCAAATTATTTTTTATTGTTGTGACACTTGAATTCATTTTGCTATATTAATTTAAAAATGTCAAATGTGCAATTCACATAAATAATATTATAATTTAATTGTTTACAAATACATCAAATGCTAATACGTATTTCCTTAACATAATGTTGTTTTAAACAGATAAATTCCTACGACTAGTTTTTAACCATTCATAATGCAAAACATTTAAAAATTAACCAATTGGAACAGTTGTTATTTTTTATAACTGTCAGTGTGACAACAAATTAATATTTCAATTTTCATTTTGCGTTGTCTACACGACCTCTCTGAGTTCCTTAGGTAAATTTTTATTTTTAAGCCTTAAAATTTTTGCTTTTAAGCAAACTGACATTAGGTAAAACCCCTCTTCCTTCGGAGCTGGGATTTACCATGAATTTATTTTCGTGTTGCTAAGTACAAAAATTCGTGCAAATTAAAATTTTGTCGATAAAATGAGAAGGTCTTGTGATATTAGCCCTGATAAAAATATGTTTAGATAAAAAATGGTAGTCTATCAGGTTCTTTTGGCATACCTATCTCAATAAATAATTAAGTCTTGTTATATTTAAAAGAAAAGATATACAATAATATTAGCTACGATATTTATTTACATAGTTTTTCTCTGTATTGTACCGTTTGAAGTTGTTTGTGCTATGTAAACAGACAAGTTTTATATTACTTTTATTATTAAATTAAATAATTAGACTTCGACTTAAATTTAACAGATTCGTTGCATTGTTGTTGCATGAATATCGACTAATTTGTATTATCTACTATATTAGACTATCTGCTCCAATAAGAGTAACGACCTAAAATCTGTTTCACATTATCCTTTTTTGGGTAGAAACTTTGACAAATTTCATAGTAAATTTATTTTTATAATGCAATTTAAGAAAAATTCAATCCTAATTCCGTACTAGAAACGTCTTTAAAAACTAGATAAGAATTCAATTATTATTAATTCCTAACCGCAATCATATCTGCTATCCTATTTCGTTTGACGTATATATGATATTTATGATTCTAGACAAAAAACAGTTTCTAAAATCTAGTTCAAGTTTCTAATCAAAAAAAGTTTAATATAAAACAGGCCAAAGGATGTGGGGAATGAGCGATATTTTCGTCCTGGCTGTGCTTGTGCTAATACACATAGTTAAAATAACAAAATGAATATTTGGAAGTTCCTGCATGATATTGCAAAAGTAATGTTAGTCCGACTGTAAGTTAAACCAACCCTAGAATAAAAGTTTGTTGGAGTTCATTGTCCGGCACTCAGTAAAGTTTAATTCACTTAAACAGTCGTCATATATTACTTCAATTTACTGTTGAGTTCGCGTAGGATGCAGCAAAAAGTCTTAGTCACCTTTGTTTACGATGTCATTATCAAGTTTGAAGAATCCTGCTATAAAATCCGTAGGTACACGACATTTATTGTTATACAGATAGAATGAAATTCGTAGTATTTTATTGCTACGGGTTTTAGTACCATCCTCGCGTTACTCCATAACTTAAATGGAATCATCACAAATTGATTAAGCGACACGGATGATCTGGAATATTTAAGTGGAGAGATGAATCCGTCTCCTGTAGAATTTACCGCGGTGGTTCCTGATTGCGAAGGATAAAACCTACTGTTTTGGAATACATGAACAGGTTTATTAGGTCAATTCGGTAACATTTGCTGCTTGATATTCTAGGTACTGTTACGGCGAAATTTGCAATATCATTCATTTTCCAAATTTATAAGTAAACTAGTGGATTCGGTAGACAGACATTGTTCTGCCACCGCCCTCGCTATATATAAAATTCCGGTGTTCGTAATTCTTCTCCCCTAAACGCCTTGACCGATTTAGATGAATTTTTTTACTTATGGGGGCACCTGGATGTTCAAATACATAAGTCAGGAAATTTAAAAAAAAATCTGGATCTCGACAACAGCGCCACCTACCGAGTACAACTGTAGCTAAGAACCATCCAGGTAACTGTAGCTGAATTATCGGTTTTAAGATTTTCTGCTAAATGTCAAATCACTTAAAATTTTTGTTACAATAGCACCTAGCTTAGTGATTGTTGCTACAAAAACGATTAGTCTACAAACAATTTTTTGTATTTGTCAAAAGCAAAAATACTATTTATCTTATAATTTCAAAATAAAAATTGTCTTCTGAAGACGAAATGTTTTGGATAAAATATAGTATTCTAATTGCATGTAATGGCTATTACTCATTCGAATGATTTACATCACTCGTGTTTGCTCGAGATACAAACTTCATTCTCATGAGTAATAATAATAATAGTTTTATTCCAGAGGTTTAGCATACGAATAGTCAGAAAATACAAATTTGAAACACACATATCATAAACATTTTATTTACAATAATAATCTTGGAAAAGTTAAGAAAACACTACTTTGAAAAACGCAAATAATTACATTTGTGTTGATCTTTTATATTTACGAATTTAAGCTCTCTTTTGAATTTTTTATTATTATTTATTTCCTTCCGATATTGCGGTATTATGTTATAAAATTTTAAACCGTTGTACCTTGGGTTATTTTTAGATTTATTTCAATTTATTTTTGGGACAATAATTCCACTTTTACCACGTGTATTATAATGATGCATACATTACATGCTCTTAGAATAGCATACTATAACAATATCTGAATTATTTGTAACACCGTACATTGTACCAAAAAATTCAAGCAGTAAGATTTAATAGCAAGTTTGCAATCATTTGGAACGTTAAAACTGTTTTAGTTCCAATATTTATCTGTGGATGACATTGGAAATCAATTTCAAATCCATGAAATTACTCTAGTTTGTACTAATTCAAACTAATATATGGTATTTACAAGTATATTAGAAGGCAAAGTTTTAATAAGTTATTGATCAAATGTTGACCTTTATACCCGAGACCCGAATCTGAAGTTGGTTTAAAGTTGGAAACCGAATTCGAATTTACATGTTTTCACATACAAATTCAACTAGAATCCCAGCGTGGTACAACCTTCCAGTAAATTTATTATTGCGGTAGTTTAGTTATAAGAAAACTTTTAGAATAAAACAAACACATTAGGACCTTGTATGTTTTGTATCAGGAAAGTATTTGTTTTCATTCGGAATGTATGCAAATTTCTGTAAATTATTTTACTATGCGTAAATTGCACTACTCAGATTCTGCTGTGTACCTAATTATTTAAGATGATTACTAACTTGAAGCTATTCCTAAAACTATCTATGTATTTTAATTAATTAGCAATTGTAACAAAAGATATGTATTTATTGGCAAACATAAAATTTTCGCAAAATAAAAATGTATATATCTGCTGGATCTAGCGTACGTAGCAAATACGAATTTGCATTCAAATTGCAGAGGTAATCAAACATTGTGCTAGTTTATCTATTTTTCACGACAGAGAAATATCTGAAAAGCGGTAAACACTATAACAACCAGTCTAAAAGACTGTCATAAAAATGTTGAAGCGAGTAATGAAGTAAAATTTCGTCTTGTGTATTAGATACGAGCGCTCAGAGAGCAACGAAACACGTAGTAATGTTTTTTTGATGTGGAAGTCGATTCCTTTCAGTCATAACGCAGAATCCACTTTTCATTTATGAAAGAGCTTGGTGATGACGCGGAGATGTTCCCGCGATCCCGAACATTTTACAATCCCGCTGAGTTTTACCAGTTCCTCACACACTAACACTAGCTGTTCGCAAGCTCTCTCGCCTGCAGCTTCGACGCCTGCTGATGTGCTGATCCTGTGTTATGGCGACAGTTTTCCGAAGAATACCCACGGTTACCATCGCCAGACACACATCGTATTGTTAAACACGTGTTTGCATACATGTGCATACGAATAGATCTCCCCCAACAAATAACATATTGAACTCTATTCTCGAAGGCTCGTTTCTCTACACCAGACTTGTTTAGTATTTCCGTGATAAAAGATAGTTTGTTAGAATTTAGAATTGTACTAGGATATTGAGACTCCCGAAAGAATACGAGATACACTTCTGTTACACTTTCTTTTTATTCCCTATAAATTTATTTTTCTATTAAGTTTTAGAAAATCCGAAGAATATTTTGTAGCCGCACTGCATGCAAATTTCTTCGCACATTAGAATGTTTTGCAATTATGAGATACTATCAATTATGTATGAAGGTAATTTATAATGAAGCATAATAATTCAATTTAAAGTTAAATACTAAAAACTTCGTGCTGTTAGACGAGTACGGCTTCTTCGTGATATAAACAATTGTAGCATTTGCAGACTTAATAAAACACAATAGACATACAAAACACAAGCCAACATAACAACTTAAAATGATGAAGATGAAGGAAGATTGACGAAAATGGACAAATTTAATGAATAATATAATAATTTAATAAAAAATCAAATAATGAAGGAACACAGACCACCACTAACAAGAAACGTTCATCCCTTCAAAAAAATTAATTTTCACTTTCAATCATTGTTTTGAATTTTTTCAAAACGCATAAATTAGCAGATTTAAATGAAAATGACAAAAAATGTGTTTTAATGTGTTGTAATTCGTAAATAGTGATAGTAAGAGTAAATATTTCAAACAACAGTTGTAGATAATGATATTTGAAACATTGTTATAATAATAAAAATTGTCATAAACCCATAATTTACTGAGATATTTCAAAATAACTTGTTATGGCTTCAAGTAAACTACCACTTCCGGTAATTGGATTATCACCAAAAACTAATCAGCTCTATAAAAGGGAATTCAATTGATATATGTACAAAATATCATAATTTTCAGTTTAGTAGTTTTTGAGAACTAACTCCAGAGATCCACACAGACTGACAGACAGATGCACACAGAAATCATCGCGAAACTATTAAAATCGTATTCTAGGAACCCTAAAACATGCTCATCCACTGAAAACATACTACCGAATTTTTATCAGATTCCTATACCTCTCTTTAAAGGACGTGGCGGCCGGAAATTAAAAGTGGGGAAACAACGTATGAATATGCTTAATAAGTTGTAATTAAAAAAATAAAAAAAGAATTTAACTTATCTTCACCAAAGCTAACCAATCACTGACTATTTGGTTATACACCCAACTATCCCATTCGTGGATAAATGATATTTTAAGAGCATTATCCTTCGAAGACATTATCGAATATTTTACACAGAAACAACTATCTGAATATGTTAGATTAATACAATTAGTTTTCAGTTCCTGGTCTTGACAGTAAAACAGTAAATCTTATTCTAACTAATCATCTTGTTAAACATTGGCTCAAATACTTAAATTATAAATGATGAGTGCAAAATAATATCTCTGTTCCTCAACCGAACAACGAAAATCAATTTAGTAAACAAAAAGTTTAATTGATCATTGATAGAAAAAAATAGTGGTACTGGTATTAAGTGCAGGACAATGCGTCGTTCGGTAAAGTAGACTGGGACCTGGGACAAACTTCTTTCTCGTCGTCGCATTGCTGCAGTAGTACACTCCTGCACTTCTGCAACCCGGCTGATCGGCATGATTGCACTCTTGCACAGTGCACGACTTACACTGGATCCCCGATAACCTTTAACGTTTGCTACCAGCCGGCGCAACCTCGAATCATTGTCCATACATTCCAGAACTAAAACAAAAACGCATTACTTGAATCAGTTTAGATTTTTTTTAAATCATTGGGTTTTTGAAAAACAAATTAACCACTACTGGTTTGTTCGATTTTCATAATTTAATATCTGTTGCTTTAGATGAACATCTGCAGACAACAAGCATATTTGCGATCTAACTCGTGCATTTTATGGCGTAAACCACAGTATTCCTCTAAACAAATTAGAAAACTATGAACTCGTTTCCATAGACTTTAACCATGAGAGTGGTAAAATAGTTACATATAATTAGAAAACTGCGAAGTGTAATCCAGTAGGTGTTCCTCAAGGATAAATTCTAGGCCATTTACTGTTCATATCATTTATTAATGAATTCCTTGATTACTTAAACAATATTCTGATTGTCAGTCGTTAATTTTAGATGTTCAAAATACCATTGATAAATCTTTTAAGTGGTATTCTGCATATATGCTTTTTAAACTTAGAAAAAACTAATTTGATCAACTTTGTATCAATTAACAGAAATATACAATGTAATACTTTAAACTGTAAGCTTAATAATTCAGAAATAGCACAGATAAATAAAATAAGTTTTTAGGTTTGATTTTGGCAGACAACTTGTCTTTGAAATATCAGTCATCAACTTGTTCTCATTTTTAATAAACATTGTTTCTGTTTCGTCTTCAGATGTATTAGGAATATTTGTAACTTAGTATCTTTAAAGTCATACTATTTTGCTCATGTTCAGTATAGATTACAATATGTTATAATTTTAGGGGCTCTAGACCGCATGCGAGTTATTTATGATATAGGTGTTAAAATTTATATTTTATGAATAAGTGAAGAAGTTTGTGAAATAAAGGGAAGCCGGGTGAAACAACGCCACAAACGAAATAAAACACTTTTAACACATATCCAAAATTTTATCCACGATCACCCTCTAGTGTATTAGTAAATACTGACAGGTAGGGTTATATTTGTTGATTTATTGATATAAATCGTGGATATACAATAAAATCATTTTTAACACGTTATTATGTTACTTTTAACACTAGTGTCAGAAAGTGACACTTTTTACTTGCTAAGCAACTGTAAAAAGGGCCACTTTTAACAACGTAGATAAAAGTATTTGAAACTCATAGATGAATTGTATAACCATCTTCCTAATAACATAAAAAAATTGTAATAATAATTATTTTTAAATTGTACTGTTATATTTTCAGTTAGAAAATAGTTTTTATTCTATTAAAGAATTGTTAAATTTTATGTAATTTCAATAACATAACGACTCATACACAATGAATATCAAATTGTCTACAGGACTGTTGAATAAATAAAATAAAAATAATAATAATGAAATGTCGTGTACCACTTAAGAGTGTGTACAATTAACATATATCTCAGCGTAAGTGCCTAGCGCAGAGCAATAAAACATTTGCTACAGCAAGTAGTTAAAGTTATCTATTCAGCAAATAGAAAACGACAAGCCATCAATCGAATTAATTGAGAAAACTGTAGACTCGGCTTTGAAGTACGTGTGTGTTCGTTTCTGTGTGTGCGTTTAATCTGGAGTTGCACCCGGTGAAAAACAAACACTAAATTTCATCCCGAAGTTATTGAGAAATTCATGGTCGCCGCTGCTGTCAGCTTGTCAGATCTACAAGAAATATTACTTTTCGTGAAATTGAATGAGCACACAATATCTGATGCGTATCAGGGCCGCGCAGTACAGTCCCTTTACCTACCCCAACCGCCCCCGGTGCCGGGGTTGGCGGGCGCGGGGAATACGGCCACCGCGTCCAAATCTGGATAATTATCTGCATGGAACAAACGGCATTGTCCGTTGTGATTTATGTCAGAAAACATTCAAAATGCATTATGGCGCCGGTGGTGCATTCTCACTGTGCGCTTTCCACAACCGCCGCCGCCGCCGCCAACCACCACTGTCATATTCATATTCATGGAGATTAAAATCAATTGTCATGTGAAATTAATCTGGCTCTGTATATAATGTTTGGTTACGGTTGATATTTAAACAAAACTGTTTCCTTTTTAACCGATGTTATTGTGGATCTAAATAAGGTAATTTTTATATTTATTGACATATTTGGAACAGGGTGAAATTTATTGAAACTGCGAGAGAACAAATAAAATGTATATTTTAATTTATTTGATCTGCCATATTTACACTAACATTGCCACCGGTAAATTATAAAATTATAACACAATATTTTTTTTTCAAACTCAAACGCTTTTAGTATACTTCGAAATTAAACCACAGTGACCAAGGTTCTGGTTAAGCGTTCCTTATTGTTAAGATAGCGAAAAAAAATTAACCAAAGTCACAACCACTCTTTCAAGAACCACAGCTTAACCATACGTACCACAACAAAACCATAACCACAATCGTGATTCAATAACGGAGTATACTATTATTGTCTTCTATTTGTAGCAATTAAACACAAAATTGTAGTTCTAAACAGATATATAAATTTTCTAGATAACTTCATATTGGATGAAGTTGGTTGCCGAGAGCTAACTAAAACTTATAGATCGTCTTACATTTGAACAACTTTTTGAGTATTCAAGGAAAGCCTTTGTATATTGTAAAAAAAAGTAGCAGGTAAAAATGGCGAAAATTCTATGAGAGAATTATGGGGAATTCCCATTATTTATCAATAACTATAAGACAAGAATAGTGCTGATGAATGAAACTCTTTAAAATCTGCTACTGGTTTATTTAAAAAAAAAAATCATCCTCAAGAGGTGAATTTTCAAAAAGTCCTCATTACAAACAATGCATGAATTCGTTGAGTTTTCATTAAACATAAAAAAATCAGAATCAATCCAAAATTTCAATTTGTATTTAAAGAGAAATCATTATTTTTTATTTTTATGTCAAAGTAGTGTGTTGTGCTACCCCAAGCAAACTGAATTTTGTAGAAGCAACGAAAGTTTATTACTTATTCACTTACAAATTTTTAATATACTGCTAAAAGAGATAAAGTAGTTTAATGTAATAATCTACTTTTTGTAAATATAGCGCTGGACTAGAATCATATGCAAATGAAGATTCCTCGTAGAAGCAAAACTTCTTACTACTATGTTCCAGAATAATAGGATTTTCTTATTAGTCCACGACCCCTTTTTATAATTAACTAAAAGTTTTATATTAATAAATGCCAGACTGTATAGAAGATAATTACAAAATTCATACTACATCAAAGATAAGATCAAACTCTTTATTCTGAAAGTTGCAAAATTAAAGACAAGTTAAATTAATAGCGCCGTAAGTTCTTCCTATACATATACAGGGTGGGCCATTTTAAGTTGCGTTCAGGAATATCTCGGAAACGAAGCATCGGATGAAAAATCCAAAAAACACGACTAAAATATTTTCGAGGGGGACATCCCATGACACCAAATTCAACCCCCTCGCCCCAACCCTGGTGGGGTGGGGCGGGGGTAAGTTTGAAATCTTAAATGGGAACCCCAAATTTTTTTTTGCAGATTCGCATTCTACGTGAAAAACGGAATTCAGTGACATCAAAATTTTCGCCCCCGCCCACCCCCCCGGGCCAGTTGGGTGGTGGGAAACTTTCAAATTGGTTACGGGAACACCCACTTTTTCTCAAAGATTCGCATTCTACGTTAACAACTACATGCAGTACCATCAAAATTTTCACCCCTGCCTCCACCCCGACCCTGGAAGGTGGGGTGGGGGTGAGTATGAAAACTTAAATCGGAACCCCAATTTTTTTTACAGATTCGCATTCGGCGTGAAAAACTAAATTCAGTAACATCAAAATTTGCGCCCCTGTCCCCCCTCCCCCGTGCTAGTGCCGTGCACCCCGTTGCTTAGATGCGCGGGGACTCGAGAATTGGATCGAATCTTCGAGAAAAAGTGGGTGTTCCCGTAACCAATTTGAAAGTTTCCCACCACCCAACTGGCCCGGGGGGGTGGGCGGGGGCGAAAATTTTGATGTCACTGAATTCCGTTTTTCACGTAGAATGCGAATCTGCAAAAAAATTTTGGGGTTCCCATTTAAGATTTCAAACTTACCCCCGCCCCACCCCACCAGGGTTGGGGCGAGGGGTTGAATTTGGTGTCATGGGATGTCCCCCTCGAAAATATTTTAGTCGTGTTTTTTGGATTTTTCATCCGATGCTTCGTTTCCGAGATATTCCTGAACGCAACTTAAAATGGCCCACCCTGTATAATAGAATTTTCAATACTAGTTTGATTATGTTCAACTACTTAACAATTTTTTTTGTTTATACGTCTACATTTCAAGCGGATATATAATCTAACTTTAAGAGTTTTCATTCGCAAGACTAATGGAACACTTTATAATTTATTTAAAAAAGAGTAACAAATTAGACGTAAAACTTTATCTACTATACGAAACTAAAGTACGGAAAAGTCCGGGATTCCGTGTCCCACAATGTCAATAAATCCAGAAAGTCATTCAAATGAAATTGGCACAATCTCAAATATAATCTTGCACTCGAACTAAAGGAGAAGAAGTGAAAGACACCGGTCTTTATATCAGGAAACTCCGTTGCGGTGCGGATCTCAAGCTGATGAATAATGGAAACAAATTTACAAGCTACTAGTTACATCTCTATGCTATAATAACAAAACAATAATAACAGTTAAAAGCAACAGCAACATTTATAATTTTATTCCAAATTGCTTGTGGTTATTTTACCCATGCTTTTCTTGCGAAGGTGGGTTAGACGTATTGACCGAGAGATTGAATGCAGGCTGCAAGATATTGGTTGCTCTGGGTACGTTAGCTCAAAATGTGAATGTATCAGAGATGCTCGATTGAATGTTTATAATGGTTTGTTAGTGCCTAAATTGATATATGGTTCCGAATGTTGGGTATGGATGAAAAGGCATGAATATAACTGCTGTGAAAATGAGATATATGAGAGGAGTGTGTGGGTATACGAGACGTGATCGTATCCGGAATACATTGGTGTATGCTGAGTGTAAGATTGAGAGAAATGTTGCTAAGAAAGTGGGAGTGAGTCATTTGAGGTGGTTTGGACATTTTGAGCGACTTTCTAATGAAAGGTTGGTGAAAGTAATATACGCGGGTGAAATTGAGGGTGAACGAATCCGTGGGTGTCCGAGGAATAAGTGGATAGGTATGATTGATGGTTTGTCACGCAAACGAATGAGTCCGAGTGTGAAGAATAGACGAGCATGTATGAATCTCACTATAATTATGGACGAGACGAAAGTGGTAGAATGTTTCTGGGTTCATTCTACCCAACAGAGAGGGATATAGCGTAACGTTATGTATGTATGTGGAAGTGAGTATGTGAGTGGATGATTGTGAATATATGTGAACAGCATAAATGACCATGCTCTTCAGTGGGATTCGAATCCACGACCTCTGGTGTGCTTAGCTAGTAAAATAGCCACTACGCTACTCTGATAGGCTTGACAGTGTTTATGTAGGATGTTAATTTAATGGCATCTTTTAACCTACAACCTACCTGTAATCTGTATAAAATAATTACATCAATGTATATTTGAAGTTACAATTTGAAAATTTATAAAAAAAATTGAAAACGGGATTTCTGAGGATTGACAAAACCATGCGATGTGCAATTAGAGCAATTACATCAAAGTTTGGTATATGCAATGTGAAAAACTTTAGCGATGGTGCAGTGTATAAAGCAGAAAAGTAATTTAAAATATTGGAGATTATTCTTCATGTTTCAGAATTTCATGCAAGGTCGATGAGAAAATATTTCTAAAGAGAGAGAAAAAGAAGCGGAGTTCCTGGGACTGTGCACATTTAATCAGAAAGTTAAACATCCCAGACAGCTCTGCAACGTTTTTCTTCTGTTATTTATACATGCAATCCAGCTGCTCAACGCCTTTTTATACGTTTGCTTTGGAGTGTCTTTCGTTTTTCTAGCGCATCAAAATTCCCTGATGACAAATCGCTCCAACGGTAACTTGTAAAACTTAAGTACATGAAAGGAGAGGATTTGAATCTCTTTACAGCCGATTTCCTGAGTTTCAGGGAAATTAAGGAAACGCGATTTCTCACAGGTCATGAATAATAGTTCGCTCTTCGTATTTCCTTTCTTTATAAACAAATGTCGATTTTATTCACTGTAAACTACAAAAAAACTCGATTGCTCTTCACAAATAAAAACACTACGTGAATTTAACTTTGCTTTTCTAGAATTCTACATGTTCCCTCATTCTTTTTCTAAAGATTCATACACCATTTTCTACATCTTATTTCACTTCACATATAGCAAAATAGTCATAGAAATAAATGTGTATCATTAATAAAATTTAATTACAATTTCAAAATAAATCGCTTTGTTTCCGAATTAAATTGTTTGCAATATTAGGAGAAGCAGGAATTAAATATTCAGGTCAACAATTTGTTGTACAAAATATATCGCATTATCTAAGGTTAACTGAATCCCATAGGGCAGTCAATTTCAATAACGAATCTTAAACTAATTAGTGTAATCCCTTTTATATCTTCATCTAATTCCATTTTCTGAAACAGATTTCTTGCTAAATTAATTAAAGAGTTGCGTCTTAAACGAAGTAAATACTACCCTGTAAATAAATCTTTTCGCTGTTACTAGCTACTTCAATATATTTAATTTCATTTTATTTTTAAATTAGACATCTGATTTTATTGCAAATTAATTACTTGATAATGCAGCAATGAGTTTATGCAGATAATTTAATTAAGAAATTAAATTACTGGCACTGAACTTTAATGCTTGTGAATATAGTTTCTTGAGCAATTCAAACTGTTGGGTTCAACTTATTTACTTTAGTTTGTAGTTTCATTTATTTGAAAGAGGAGCATGCTTGATATAGGAAATCTTTTGCCAATATTTTCCTCAAAATAAATAAAAAATTGAACCGTCCCCAAATAGCAGCGATAAAACTTTTTTCGTTTCATTGGTTTCCCTTTAAAAATATTTTAAAACGTATCAACTTACTCTCATTATTTTTTTTATGTATATTTTTAAGTGTACTTCGGCTATATTTAAAATTTTCTTTGAAAATATTATTACTTATACTATTATTAAATTGTTTTTTTTTGTTTCAGGTAAGACTGTTTCTCGTAGACAACTATTTTTCAAGCTCAAATAGGTAATAAACATCTATCATTATCTATCTATAATATCTATTATGATTACAGAACATTATGTGTGAAATAATGGAAGTGTAGGGAAAGGTTTTATTGATTGAGATATAATAAGCAATTAGCAGTAATAAAATATACGGATTGTTCCTCTGGATGATATTGGAAACGAATGAATGTTTCACACCGTAAGATATTCTTCGATATTACTCCACGCGGAACTAAATAAAATATTAAATATATCATCACGCATTTTACCCATTATGGGTGTGGCAGTCTGCTTACGCAGATCTCGGTAAGTGATATATTTTTGCGGGACTCCGATTATTAAAAATGTATCATTTTCTAAATGTTTAATACAGCTTTTTACATTAACTTGCCCAATAGGGAAACATAAGGAGAATTTCTAATTTAACACTTTCCTTAACCTGTGGTTGGGCCTTTGCCTGTTTGGAAATATATTCCAATAATAATAATAATAATTTGCTAAAACTATTAAATATAATTATTACAGTATTTTAATAAAATATACTATATATTAGAGTAGATATATTAGCAGTCTGTCACACCAATTCGGTATTTAAAAGAATAATTCGTTATTAATTTGTTCATTTTATAAATTGTAGATATTTTTAAAATTCTTAACTTAATTTTTTCTATAAAAATAGATCCAGTGTGTAGCCATTTTATTTTGTTTAATTAAACATTAGAATGTTTTAAAATACCTAATTTTTTTACGTAAAAAAAATTTCCATAACTAAAGCTAATTTTGCTCTCCTGAAATTCGACTGTACTCCAAAAAATAATTTATTTAAAATTATTAATAGTATGAAATTCATTCAAGCTACAGTCAACTTTCTAAATTCGTAATTTCTCTACATAATTGCAAAATATTAGTAATAGTGAACGTTTTTTGCAATGAAAATCGTTCAAATAGAAGAGCAAGTTGCTAAGTCGCTCTTCTTTTCACCTGAAAAGTATTTGGCAAAATGATTTTCGTAGGTTTTGTTAAATTAAATAAGGGAATAATAGAAAACTAAAATATTTATGAAAATACCTTAGTTCTTAGTTCTGTTCAATGCTTGAAGAACTATATGGAGTATAATTTACAAATGCACTTCAATATTTAGCAGAATTTTGCTGCAATAAATCATGAATGAAATATTATGCTGCTAGAACAATAAAAGTTAAAAAGCATATAATTCAGCTAGATGTGTATTCATAATAACTTTGTGCGGGAGAACAATGATAAAAGTAATTCAATTGTGAGAATTTCATTCTTTGTAATGACGTAATTTGAGCGCCGGGCTGACTGCAATCTGTGACGCGCGATAATCTATGGCAAACTTCGGACTGTACTCCTCTTGGCGGATACTACACGTGCAATAAAATCTAACAACCCGGGCAATTTAAAATAATTATAAGTCGGTGCCAGCAAACGATTTTCGTTCCTATTCAAAGGCTGCACTGGTTCAAAGCATTTATATTTTTCGAATTCAGTTTAAAGTATCACATTTCCTTGTAATTTAGTTTCAAGCACCGAACATTGAAGAAACGGGAACAGGGACTGAAATAAAAATTTAATAAATCCATTTTATGTTCGACGGAGCTATTACAATGATATGGAATAGATAGGTATTTTATGTTCGCAGACGTTAACTCAAATTAATGGAAAAGTTTAAACTAAATGTACCTACAAAATTATAAAGGATCTACACATACAAGTATTTATTCCAAAAATATTAAAAATTATGCCTGGTGCCACAAGCTCTGTTTTTGTGTGTTTTAGCAATGGTTTTAGAGCTGTAAAATGTTCTAAATTTATTTTCTCGATGAATTATAATACCCATAATTCACGACCGTGAGTTATGATTCATAATTCACACTTCTCGACCAATCTCAGAGCCAGAAATCCAAAATTGACGGTTATTTTAAATACGTGATGTAGATTACCAAGTATTGGGCGTCTGACAGTTGACATGTAGTCGAATTTTGATCATTTCCAAAAGTAATTTCCGAATGTACAAGAGTAGAAAAAGTATAGTATTATATTCGGAATTATGGTCATTATTCACTCGGATAATTTGCATCACTCGCCTACGGTTCGTGACACAAACTACATCTTCGTGACTATCATAATCCCTCATATAATAATTATTAAAAATACTTGAAATAAAAATGTTAAATATTATATTTCTCTGTAACTCTTATTCGAGGCATTTTTTTTATAAAATAATTTTTGAATATTGTACCACACTAAAACGGAGGCCGAAACATTTCTCCTGAAACACCCAGAAACAAAGCACGTAGTACCAGCATTGAGTATGAAAGGTATTAATTTCTACAATTTATATTGCAACTGTAGATTTAAACGTTATAATTTGATAGATGTGCGCATAAACTTGTAATATCAGGATCTTTGGTAGCTGTTTGTCAATTGCCATAAATCTGTTTAGTTGCTGCTAATATCGCAGTGTGCGAACATTGAAGTGATATTTATACTGAATACAATGTTTTGTTTTTAGTGTGATGTGTTTAATTTTACTTATAAGAATGTAAGTGATTAATTGACAAAATAATAAGTATTATTATTATTGTGTGGGGCCTATCAATGGAGTTGCAGTTCTGAACGGTTGCTGTGTGTTCGTTCATCGAAGGTTAATGTCGGGGCATCTAAAGGTAGAAGATTTTGCTTTATGTATTGTTGGATTTCTTTATTTAAATTAAGAATAATTTCTATACTTAAACAAATGATATTCTATGGGACTCATTGTAAATACAAGCAAATAAATAAACCATTCACTCACAATTATAATATTGGAGGTTATTGCCTGTTTGTGCTGTTTGTACTATCGGCGTCTATAGGCAATACGTGTAGGAAAGAATCGAAGCAATGGAATATTCGTGTTCGATTTAATTATTTTTATAATTATTTATAATCGAAGTTAGAAAATAAATTACAGACTTTTTATTTGAAGAACATATTCTTGTATCCAGTACCAATTTTGAGAAAACCAAAATAATTTATTAAGGAAACATATGTTTAAATAATCTAACATGTATGAATCTTTACTATAGTTACAGTTAATGTGATTGAATATGATTTATTAATAATAATCAGTTATAATAATTAATGAAAGTAATATTTCAAGTTTAAACAAATATAAAATACCTACTTAATTCAGTATTTTGAATAAATTACGTTAAATTAGTAGAAATTATTATTTCTAATAATTATTAAATTAGGCACATTAAATTGATATAAATTATTATTTTTAATTTTGCAAAATTTATCATTGTTTCAATAAAAGGAAAAATTTTGGTCACAAAATAGTATATTGCAACGAGCATGGAATGGTACTCATATACGAGTATGAAAGTTTGTAGCATGAACCGAAAGCGAATGCTGTAAATAATACGAGTATGAAATGGACATTCCATGCGAGTTGTGTAGTACACTGACCAAGCGTTTTTGTACGACCACTTAGAAATCTGCTTATTGTATATTTGTTGTTGCTAGTAATATGAGGTACTTTGCAAGCATTGTGCGAAATGAATTTGTTTTGGGAGTATTTTATCATGCTACAAACTTTCATACACGCTGGAAATGAGTACCATTTTATGCTTCTTACACATTGTTGTCAATCACTTGCACTGTATCAGTGGTAATTACATATCCCTATGTATACTGATAAAAAAATCTGTATATTTTGTGCAAGTTTTCTTAATGTACATAGTGCAAATAAATTCCGATGGCTGCACACTGCAAGCCAATCAGAACGTTTGCCAAACTTAAAAGTCACGTTATTATAGTACCGGGAAGCTTGTGAAAGGTGACCTTCGTTATTTTATTGTATGTTTATATGATTAATTCAACGAATAACATTAAATTCACAAATGTAGTAACAGTACACTACGTGTCAAAATTAATAGCTCACCTGACCATTAGAAATACATGTTGAAGTTGATGTACAATTTTAACGCGTAGTGTATATAGCACAACATTTGAATATAGCCCGCTCGGCCCTCTTAAGTTTGACGAATGATACTCGTATTATAGACTAGCATCTTTTTTCCGTCTCCACTTAGTTGCGCACTGAGTCATCTATATATTTACAAAATGGTCCAAAGAAAAGATATAAAAACTCTTTTTTGATGAGGTAAATTACCAAATTGCTCATTTCGATCAGTGAATTAATACGGTTTTGACAACAGCTATCATCAATGTCATAATGCACAACTCACAATTTTTGAGACAAAGAGGCGTTACTGCGTATAGTCTTAGTAATAATTACACCGCACGGACCATTACATGTTTACAATGCTCTCATCAGCTTAAGCCCGCCAAACATTCCGCTACACATTGTGCGCCTTGTGCCTAATATGTAAACACTATAATTTACTACGCTTCCCGCCCATATGCCCAGGCCTAGGACGAGCGAGACAGTGCGGAGCGAGTCCTTAGCCTCACACCCTTGTGAACTAATAACCAAGTCGGATCCCGAGTGGCCTAGCGTTCCTTACATGCGAGCACCCCCGAATTTAATAACGCTGCCCATAGGCGCCACGTTGGACACTGTTGAGGGAGACCGCCCTTAGCGCTTTTATTTGATTAATTATTAATTCGAACCACAATAAATATCAGTCAGGATTAGATGATATATTTGGATACATTTTTGTAAGCAATAATAATAAATACATATATGATCACGTCATTCATCTATTTTAAGTATGGCAATATGCTTACTACTGTAGACATTGAAATGTAGTAATACTGGAACGCGCACTAGCGGTATAAATGCGAACCGAAAGCGACTCTCTATCCTTGTCCTACAGTTCGTTCAAAAAGTTTGTGTCGTAGCATTTATAGGAAAACTGCAATTCAAATGAGAGAAAAAAATAATGGCATTGTTTCTTATTGTCAAACTGATGTATTTATATGTTACTGTGAAAGTTCAAAAGTAGTGAATGTCAATAATCGCCGGTGGATGTCGACGTTCACCAGATTTCAGTCTTTCACAGTAACATATACACTTTAATTATTATAATGTGAAATACACTACAATTTTACAATTAATGAAATGATTGAACAAATGTCAAATGAACAAATGGTTGCCATACAGATTTACCAAGCTTTACGCTACAATGTTGCACCATTTGTTTTATTCAAAAAAGCTCTTATTTTTATTTTTCCTATTTTTAGAAACTATTTCTTTCGGCTTGCTTTTTTCATACAGGAAGAGCATGGCAGTGCGCGTTCCAGTATTAGAATGTTTCAGTGACTGCAGATCGCAGTATATGGCATATTATAAGTGGAAGAGAATTTATTTAGGGCCGGTATTTCCAACCTCAGATAAACTAGAGAATAAATATATTAGTGGAATAAACAAAATATATGTGTGAAACTATCAAAATCAAATTTCTTATTTAGTTTTTATATATGTTTATGTTACAAGATGATAATATTTTAGAAGCTATTTGTCAATCGGAAATGGTATATCTTAGGTAATACATTAAAAAAATTTAAATAATACACACTTACATATTATAATACATACCGTTACGTTATGTCCCACTCAGTGGGGTAGCAAAAACCCAGAAACACAATCAACCAACAATCAATCTCCTCCAAACATTCCTATCCTGGCACAGTCTATATTCTTCACACTCGGAATCATTCGTTCACGCAACAAATCATCAATCATATTTAACCACTTATTCCTCGGACGCCCACGAAATCGTTTCCCCACAATCTGAAAATGGTCCAAAAATATGTTGGCTACAATTTTATTGGAAATATTTTTTTCTATTTTATATAGTTTAAAAGTTGTATATGCGAGAGGTTATGTTCTGAACACATCAGATTATTTTCAATAATTTCCTATAAACGTTTTTCAATAGAAGCAGAAGCATATCAAAATCCATCAGTACATTTTTGGTATTTAAATCGTTCTCTTTCATAATCGCTCAGATTGTGTTACTAATTTATTATAAATGTTTGAGATCAATTTATAGTATAGTGATACAAAACGTTAGCATATGTCTTCAATTTAATTTTCGCAGTTAAAGTAGGGGCAGTTATCTTGGAAAGTGCGTGGGCGACGAACGTCACTGGTCTCCTTGTGCTGTCTTCACTAGTCCCATACGCGCGTATTAGGATTAAACAGCCTGCAACTGAATCGCGATAAAGCTATGGACACCATAATTCCTTTGTTTATTAAATAATGTCTACGGCGCACGCTTAATTCAATTTACTCGCCGATATTAAACCCAATAGGAAAATTACTCGCCGCGTCTACGCTTCAGTGACTTACCAACCGTCTTGTCTTTCAACGTCGTCTTCTCATCGTCTTCGTCGACGACTTCTTCTTCGTCTTGCTTTACTGTCCAAACTTTTCGTTTATTTGTTGCCAAATGACTCCCTTGAATTTTAAATATTCTATAAATAGATCAAAAAGTTTTCTGCCTCGGCTAATTACATTTTAAAATATATTCAAAGTTACCAATTTACAACTAAATTTTTTATTTGGCCCCGCTTTTTTTTCATATATTTAAATAAATAATATGTCACATTAATTTTATAAGGTTCTTTATTTTTAAAACGTAATTTATTTACGAGTAGGTAAATATTTACTAGCCCAAAACCACATCATTTGGTCCAGTTAAATCAAACAATGGAAAATTGTTTTATTCATCATATTTATACGTTAAATTCTATCATTTTTACATTTCGCACATACATACATGTAAGGGAGGTATTATTTTTAGGTTACGAATTGCTTAGATTTTGAGAACAATTCATTAGCAGTAAATGGTAGATTATTTGAAGGTCTATCAAGAATTATGGACATATATTAGTAAATATATATGGGGTAAATAGCTCCGTGGTAACGTGTAGGAAAATAAATCAGATAAAGTAAATTTCATTGGAATAAAAAAGTTGTAGAATAATATTACCTACAATTTTCATTTGAAATATTTTTCTCTATTTGGTTGTCATCAGATTCAATAACAGTGTTCTTGGTACCAGCCAATACCTTTGGGCTAAATGAAATCTTTATGTTAGTAATTTTTGTTAATTTGTTATTAATTCAGCTGTTAATTTCCCTTAAAATATTTTGTAAAATAACAGAATTTAAGATACCAATTTTAATACAACCATTTTCCTTTTGTAAGATCAGAACAATTTCATATAAGTTATTCTAAACGTTAAAAAATATAAAGACAATAAAAATTGTCAACTGTTTCATAAAAAACAGCCTCAGAATAATAACTAAGTTATTAATTCATTGAGACCGGCCAAGTCAATCAATCGGGAACTACAGACGCGTTTCGCTCTTATTGGAGCTCATCAGTGTAGTGAACCCACCAGCTGCTGTGAGGCAGTTGGTACCGAATGACTGACTTGGCGAGATCTAAGATCCCACAAGATTGGTAAATGGAACTGAGAAGTAAATAAATACTCTCAGAGCCATCTACCGAAACTTCAACAGAAGTAAATTTTCAAAAAATTGAAAATTGTCTATGAAACATATATATTAAAAAATATAAAGACAATAAAAATTGTCAACTGTTTCATAAAAAACAGCCTCAGAATAATAACTAAGTTATTAATTCATTGAGACCGGCCAAGTCAATCAATCGGGAACTACAGACGCGTTTCGCTCTTATTGGAGCTCATCAGTGTAGTGAACCCACCAGCTGCTGTGAGGCAGTTGGTACCGAATGACTGACTTGGCGAGATCTAAGATCCCACAAGATTGGTAAATGGAACTGAGAAGTAAATAAATACTCTCAGAGCCATCTACCGAAACTTCAACAGAAGTAAATTTTCAAAAAATTGAAAATTGTCTATGAAACATATATATTAAAAAATATAAAGACAATAAAAATTGTCAACTGTTTCATAAAAAACAGCCTCAGAATAATAACTAAGTTATTAATTCATTGAGACCGGCCAAGTCAATCAATCGGGAACTACAGACGCGTTTCGCTCTTATTGGAGCTCATCAGTGTAGTGAACCCACCAGCTGCTGTGAGGCAGTTGGTACCGAATGACTGACTTGGCGAGATCTAAGATCCCACAAGATTGGTAAATGGAACTGAGAAGTAAATAAATACTCTCAGAGCCATCTACCGAAACTTCAACAGAAGTAAATTTTCAAAAAATTGAAAATTGTCTATGAAACATATATATTAAAAAATATAAAGACAATAAAAATTGTCAACTGTTTCATAAAAAACAGCCTCAGAATAATAACTAAGTTATTAATTCATTGAGACCGGCCAAGTCAATCAATCGGGAACTACAGACGCGTTTCGCTCTTATTGGAGCTCATCAGTGTAGTGAACCCACCAGCTGCTGTGAGGCAGTTGGTACCGAATGACTGACTTGGCGAGATCTAAGATCCCACAAGATTGGTAAATGGAACTGAGAAGTAAATAAATACTCTCAGAGCCATCTACCGAAACTTCAACAGAAGTAAATTTTCAAAAAATTGAAAATTGTCTATGAAACATATATATTAAAAAATATAAAGACAATAAAAATTGTCAACTGTTTCATAAAAAACAGCCTCAGAATAATAACTAAGTTATTAATTCATTGAGACCGGCCAAGTCAATCAATCGGGAACTACAGACGCGTTTCGCTCTTATTGGAGCTCATCAGTGTAGTGAACCCACCAGCTGCTGTGAGGCAGTTGGTACCGAATGACTGACTTGGCGAGATCTAAGATCCCACAAGATTGGTAAATGGAACTGAGAAGTAAATAAATACTCTCAGAGCCATCTACCGAAACTTCAACAGAAGTAAATTTTCAAAAAATTGAAAATTGTCTATGAAACATATATATTAAAAAATATAAAGACAATAAAAATTGTCAACTGTTTCATAAAAAACAGCCTCAGAATAATAACTAAGTTATTAATTCATTGAGACCGGCCAAGTCAATCAATCGGGAACTACAGACGCGTTTCGCTCTTATTGGAGCTCATCAGTGTAGTGAACCCACCAGCTGCTGTGAGGCAGTTGGTACCGAATGACTGACTTGGCGAGATCTAAGATCCCACAAGATTGGTAAATGGAACTGAGAAGTAAATAAATACTCTCAGAGCCATCTACCGAAACTTCAACAGAAGTAAATTTTCAAAAAATTGAAAATTGTCTATGAAACATATATATTAAAAAATATAAAGACAATAAAAATTGTCAACTGTTTCATAAAAAACAGCCTCAGAATAATAACTAAGTTATTAATTCATTGAGACCGGCCAAGTCAATCAATCGGGAACTACAGACGCGTTTCGCTCTTATTGGAGCTCATCAGTGTAGTGAACCCACCAGCTGCTGTGAGGCAGTTGGTACCGAATGACTGACTTGGCGAGATCTAAGATCCCACAAGATTGGTAAATGGAACTGAGAAGTAAATAAATACTCTCAGAGCCATCTACCGAAACTTCAACAGAAGTAAATTTTCAAAAAATTGAAAATTGTCTATGAAACATATATATTAAAAAATATAAAGACAATAAAAATTGTCAACTGTTTCATAAAAAACAGCCTCAGAATAATAACTAAGTTATTAATTCATTGAGACCGGCCAAGTCAATCAATCGGGAACTACAGCTCCAATAAGAGCGAAACGCGTCTGTAGTTCCCGATTGATTGACTTGGCCGGTCTCAATGAATTAATAACTTAGTTATTATTCTGAGGCTGTTTTTTATGAAACAGTTGACAATTTTTATTGTCTTTATATTTTTTAATATATATGTTTCATAGACAATTTTCAATTTTTTGAAAATTTACTTCTGTTGAAGTTTCGGTAGATGGCTCTGAGAGTATTTATTTACTTCTCAGTTCCATTTACCAATCTTGTGGGATCTTAGATCTCGCCAAGTCAGTCATTCGGTACCAACTGCCTCACAGCAGCTGGTGGGTTCACTACACTGATGAGCTCCAATAAGAGCGAAACGCGTCTGTAGTTCCCGATTGATTGACTTGGCCGGTCTCAATGAATTAATAACTTAGTTATTATTCTGAGGCTGTTTTTTATGAAACAGTTGACAATTTTTATTGTCTTTATATTTTTTAATATATATGTTTCATAGACAATTTTCAATTTTTTGAAAATTTACTTCTGTTGAAGTTTCGGTAGATGGCTCTGAGAGTATTTATTTACTTCTCAGTTCCATTTACCAATCTTGTGGGATCTTAGATCTCGCCAAGTCAGTCATTCGGTACCAACTGCCTCACAGCAGCTGGTGGGTTCACTACACTGATGAGCTCCAATAAGAGCGAAACGCGTCTGTAGTTCCCGATTGATTGACTTGGCCGGTCTCAATGAATTAATAACTTAGTTATTATTCTGAGGCTGTTTTTTATGAAACAGTTGACAATTTTTATTGTCTTTATATTTTTTAATATATATGTTTCATAGACAATTTTCAATTTTTTGAAAATTATTCTAAACGTCTTGATTGGGCCAAATGATATTATTCTGGGCTCGTAGAACGCAGGCTAGACAACAGAAGACCAAATAAAAGTGCAGCATAGTTAGTTCCAATATAAAACACACAAAAAATTACAGTTTATATAGAAATGACATGTCTAATAGTTCTCTCCGTTTTTCTAACGAGATAAAAGAGAAAGAATTTTCTAATGGTTGAAAAAATCGCCGTGCGATTATTATATTCGGACAGGACAATAAATTGAGAATCCTTCCAAAAAACAAGTCCAGATTGAGATGAATTGTTATATCGAAAACAAAATCAAGTGCAAAATTGCTTCGAGCTAAATTGACCAAAATATCTACGAACAGGAGAGAGATCAAGTTAAATGAAAAAATATTTGATGCGTAATATATTTTCATCTTTATAACAGTGAAACCTTTATTACTGGCTACTAAATTTAGAGCATACGTTGAAAAAAATGTAATCTATTGCAAGAATATTTGTAAATATTAGGTCTAAATTAAGTAATAATTCCAAATTTCTTCTGCTTCGTTTGATGCTGTTTTCAGGCTTTACAATTATCCCTAATAACGACGGTCGCGTCAGGCAATAGTTGTAATTTCTACTTTTCTCTCGACTTGGGACACAAAGTTCCAGAGCTGTAACTGACTTTAGATTTACAGTAATGATAAGAAAGGCGTTCTTCTTGACACCATATTAGGAATTGTCTTTTTTGTTATATCAGAATATAATAGGTATTTATTTAACTATTCACCAAAATACCAGATTTACAGCAGAGGCTGCCATTGCATTGATGAGACAAAGCCCGCGGCAATGAATACTGTCGAAGCTGGAAATCTGTTTTGAATGTTTTCACCATCAAATTATGTTGCTGTGGGTTTGTTGAACGGTTACTATGCGTTTGTTGAGCGATTGCTACATAAAAATTAGTTTAATTTTCATAAAATTAAATTTTGTTATTTTGTGAAACTTATTACATAATATGTTTTAACTCTTTTAAATTCTTTAATTTGTTAGCTGATGCACTTGTATAATATGGATAATGCAAATTGCGGATATATTGATGAAATATAGAAATGTCAAATTTGCTGTTTCCTAGCAACAATTTGCAGTAAAAGTGATATTTTACTGACTGCTAGGTATAAAAATAAATCTCACCTATGATGTCAATCGGCTAAAAACATATTTATCTAAGACCGTTATTAAAAGTGGTTCTTTTAATGGTTGTCACTTTCTGACAGTAGTGTTAACAGTAATGTAGCAACCTGTAAAAAGTAATATAGCAACTTTTTAAAGTGGTTTTATTGTTGTTAACGATTTGTATCAATAAATTAACAAATATATTTAACCATACCTGTCACAATATCATTATACATTTTTTAGTATTTACTAATACAGCTGGAAGATCGTAGATAAATTTTTTATGATGTACGTGTTGAAAGTGATTTACTCGTAGTGTAGAAACATTTATCTGGAATTTCCTGCACTTGGTATGTAAATAACTATATAAATATAATAAACGCTTTAGAATTAGCAACGTTATTTTATTTTATTTCTCGCACGCTTATCTTGTGGACACATGGCAAGTGGACATTTTAGACATTGCATAAGCAACGCAAAACAACACATTTTAATGTATAAGTTTAAAAAGTATTTGTATAAGTAATAAAGTAAGCATAACCTCTGCTGCGGTACGGTAATTTAAAATTATTTTGCTAAGTAGATGAAAGAGTGCTGAAATATGAAAGAGCTGTGCTGTGCAGTAACTATTAGAAACTGAGAATCGAGGAGCAACGAGTTCCATGCGCGTAATATGCGCAGCCATGAATTGTAAGGAACAATGAAAGCTAACATATTCTACATTTGTAAATAGGAGTGAACGAGTGAATGTGCGAGGAAGAAGACAAGCAAAACTGACAGAGTCGCACAGTATTCGCAATTCATGTTCTCAATATCTGTTGAGAAAGAAACGAAACTTATTAAATTTATTTGAATCGCGTTCGAAGAAAGAGGCCAATCCGCCATCCGCCGTTATTCTACGGCGGCTGCCGCCTCATTGTGCTAGGTTTGCCAGCAGCAGAAATCACGGAATGAGAGTAAAAGCAATCGGCAATCGGCCGCACAATAAGCCGTACGCGTCCGCGTCCATTCGACGGAGATCGGATACTTAAAATAATCAAAGTGCAGACTAGGCAAATTCCACCGAACAGAAGTCTGGACACGTCTTCCGGCAAATTTATTATGGAAATGTTCGTCCCGTATTCAATTTGGACGTGATCGCGTTTAAAATGGTGGCATATTTCACAGGCGAGCGGCCCGACTGAATGCTCTGCGCAGGGCTAGGACGACTGCTCTTACTTCTGCTGCTAGTGCATAACGTCGGAGCTTTGTTCCTACGATAACCTGCCACGACACTCTTCTCACTTTTTCTCTCGGTTACGGTTCTCTCCACTTCACATTCTCCTTTTCTTGTCCTCTGGTCCTTAGATGCTTTACTGCCATTCATTACTTACAATATGCTAAATAAATCTATTTGGCATTTTACTTATCATTTTGCCATTTATTTTAGTTAAATCAACCGCGAGTCTGCTTTTAACTAAAGTTTCATCAAAACGTATTTCTTGTCTTGTTTCAAGAATTCATGATATTTCTTGATTCTTGATACATTAGGGGAATCACTTTATCCAATCCAAATGTTAAAGAGCCCAGATTTAGCGACTGCCCATGCCCTTTCCTTTTAGGAAAATATGTATTTCTTTAATGTTGGTCACATCGCGTTAACTTCGATATTTTATGATTTTATTTAAAACATTAAAAGAAATATAAATTAGATTTACTAGGATAAAATCTAGCTAATCTTAAATTGATCCACCTTCTTCCACTAGCCGAGAATCGGAACCGATTTTATCCTATAATAATATTTCTCCATTTAAGGGCCGATATTTCCATCTAGGAATAAATTTCCAAACTAACTCGTCGAAAAACTAAAAAAATACGCATAAAAAAATGACAGCTAGAACAATTACTATCATTTGAGCTATGCTTTCGATGCGACAGTTTTTATTTATTCGGCGAATAATGTATTCGGTACTTTATTCGTAGATGGAAATATCGTCCCTTAATTTCATAAAAAAGTAACAGATTTTTTCAAAATTAACGTGAAAAAGAATACAAAACGATGTACCCAAATGTAAGAAAACAAAATAATATATAATAACATTTAATTAAATAAAATATGTACGAGTTAATGGGATAAATAGCTCCATAAAATATCATAAATGCGCAATGTAAAAATTTATTATCAAGATATCAAGATTTCTTGACAAGTAATCTTGATTCTTGATGATAGGTTTTTGTATTGTCTTCGGAAATGGAAAATACATCTTGTCCTGTTTTTAAGAGAAGATCAAGAGTATATCTTGATTCTTGTAAAACACTAAACATTACGTGCCGTTGTCACACCACCGAAAACAAGGGACCGAGGCGTCATATAACCTCAACTGTTGAGACCGCTTAATAAAAAAAAAAACATTTTCATATTTTACTTAACATATTGTCACTTATTTTAGTTAAGTCAACCGCGAGTCTGCTTTTAACAAAGGAAATCAGGTTATCTGCAAACTTTGCTTTAGTAATGATATTACAGTAAAAAGCTTGAAATATAATTTGTGGGTAATTAAATTCTGTATCCTATTCAGGCAACAAATTTAATTTAGCTAGTTTATTAACTATAAAACAGAGGTTTAAAATTAAAATTTGTTGCATTTTTATAATAACAAGCAAATTCATATTTATATTTCAACAATCAAATTATACACACACGAGTATAAATCGTTTTATCTTCTGTTAAATATTTAACTAAACCTATAATGTTTTGCTATTTCCTGGAAATAAATTATTTGTTCGAAATGCAAATAAACATTCATTTGTTTATATATTTGTTTAGTTCTACGAACAATAATTTAATTGTTGATTGTTTAGAAGCTGTATCAATTAGGAAATAGGACTATTTACAATAATAATATGACCTTTATTTAGCTAAAAGCTATAAAGCGCACTACAAAATTATTTTTGAAATGTTCAATTATTGGCTTCCTCAATTCCTCAAGTTTAATAGTTTATTGTAGAGAAAAAGTTTGTGTGTGAAATAACAAAATAAATGTATTCTTTTGAACATAAAATCATTTCACTATATCTCAGTTTTATCCCAAATTATACATTTTTAACCAAAAACTTTCAATTGGTACAAAGTTAAAATTTATTATCATATTATATCTTGATATTTGTCATATGAAACCAAAAATTGCTGTTATATTGCTTTTACACCAGTCATTCTTTTATTTTCATCCCACTTATATTTACAGTCTATCTATAAAAAGATATTCAGAAAATTTTATTCTTAAATAACTGCCCATTGGTATTACTTTACTTTTATTTAGCTAATTACTATAATTACAATTGAGTAATAAAATAATAATATGAAAATAAAGTAAATACCTAATCCTGAGATAAATTATTTATACTCAGTCAGATAGAAACGTTTAAAATCGTTTATTTTATTCGTGAATATGTCATCAAATTTGCTACTAAAAGTAAGGTTTTCGAAGTAACTTTGTGTTTTCCTAAATATCCCAAGTGTATTTAAACAAAAATTTTTCCTTATTAATTATTTATAAAAAATATTTTTTAATAAATGTTCGTTGCTTAACTTAACAAATATTTTGAAGCTTTTTCATTAATTACTAAATTTATGACAAATTTAATGAACGAATTTCAAAGTGTGCTGCAAATTAACACGGAAGAGGAATCCAGTAAATACAACAGCTTAATTCCCTTAATTAGTCCAAATATTTTCCTTCAAATTTTTCTTGTTACTTTCATAATTATTTGGATCATATCACAAATTTGTTATATGAAGATAAATGTTTGGAACTAAATTTTAGTTACCCATAAAAGATCTTTGCAGCTTGTGAAAAACTTTGGTGCTAAACTTACGAGAAATTATCAGGGTTTGTAAGTAATAGATGTCATAAGTTTTTATAGCATATATAAAATAAGTTTTACTACATGTAATAATGTACACCTCTTGTATAAACCTACGGACATAGGATTAATTGTGAGCGTAAATCACACGATTAAATGTCTCCTTTTTTAATCATATTATTCTTCCATTGGAATACAGAATGTTAATACAAATTTATGGGAAGAATTATTACCTTCTTCCCTCCCGAGAAACAAAACATTCAAATGGTTGGGTCTTTTTATCCAACGAAGATTCTTAGTGATAACGATTCATCTCTAAATTTTAAAACACATAAAATAATTCAATAATACTGCGGTCGTATTGCGTCAAAATAAATAATTATTATAATTCGATTGTAACATTTTTCGCATTTAGAATATATGCATTTCACATAAACGCATATATTAAATTTTGCTTTTAATTATTAATGTTACATTTCATCGTAATTATTTATTCCATAACGGATGAATCGTATTGTTAAAATGCAATTCATTGTGAAAATTCTCTGCGGAATATTTTTTTGTGAGTAGAAAACCGATTGTAATTGGGAAAATGGGTTAATTCTACGCTATGAACGGAAAACAAACAATATCAGCAATTATGTCAGTTTTGTGTCTGTTACAAAAATATGTAATCCTATGCACAATATACCTGTATTTATTTATACATGAAACCACATTCATTTTAAATATTTAATTACAAACGGATTTAACAAAAGATTATAAAAATAACAGCATAATGTCTTGCATATTTAATTAAGAATAATGGAATAAACAATAATAAGAATAATGTTAGGACCAATAAAGATAACAGAAAGCGATTACAGAATATGAACAAGAGTTGTAAAGAGAAGACATATATGGAGACCAGAAGAAAAAGATACAATTAAATCAGAAATCGGTTAGAGAACAGGAGGAAGAAGTAGATGAACCACATCAACATAGCTAAAGGAAATATAAGAAAATTTAACAGAAGTAAGAATTAATAACTAGTAAAGTAAAACAAATGATAGGAAGTCGTGGAGAAATCTAACTACTAGAATTTAAAAGAAAAGAAACAGATATTGGTCTACTCTAGAGAAATAACAATAACTGGGTTTAAGTTCTAACTTAAACCCAGTTATTGTTATTTGTATACCATGAGTTCTGAAAGCTTTTTCAATATTTACTCTAGAGAACTTTATAAGAAACGATATTAAGTCAATATAAACATATTGACCATAACATCTTTTAACCCTCGAATGTTACACTGGGGTCTAAGAAACCCCACGATTTTCATCTAATTTTCCACATGCGTAGCATTCGCATAACTTCGATGCTACCTCGTTGTAAATTCAGTTTCTATAATAATCCTAAACAAATATGCAATATGTAAAATCCTTATGTTTGTTCTTATATTACAAAATATAACAGTTTTGGCAAAATGCTGATTTTTGAATAAAATACATGGTTCAGAAAGGTTATTTACTGTTTAATGTTTTTCTATAATCCTAAACAAATATTCTATAGGTAAAATTCCTAGAAAATTTACATCCAAATATGAGAAAATATATTTTTCTTTTCTTGGATTTTTGTTTTTATTGCTGTGTTAATATATCCCCATTATTTAATTTTTTTTTTATTAATATAGTAGTCATAATTTACGATAATAAATTATAGATTCATAATTCACTCTGACAGTTGACAGTGTAGTCAGTTGTCATGTTGTCATTGTGTATTTTGTTGCTGTCGTTTTTCAACGGGTGTTTTCAATCGATTTCGATAATTTTCAAAAGTTATTTCCGAATTTACAGGAGTAAAAATGTACAGTATTGTATTCGGGATTATGATCATTATTCACTTGGATGAATTGCAAGCTTCATCTTCACGAATAAATAAGTTTAACTTCCAGCAGAATTCGCTTTGCTTTGTAGTTTTAATTATAAAAAATTCTGTAATATTGTTAAAACAAAATTAATGTCGGTAGTCTGAGGCACATAAAACGAAACCAACAACAAAATAATCAGCAAATTCAGTCAGATTTTGATAATACTCATTTTACATATCACAAAATCACATAATATAATTCATTAGTTGAATAGCGTGTGCTGGCACAGGCGACTGGAGCTGCACCGTTTGTTAATTAATTAATAGACTACAGTCATTTAGGTTCATCAATTAAAGCCACTGCTCAACACGGAACCGGAGATTCTATCGATGGTGTTGCTGCGATAATGCAATCTAGTTTATTGATTTTAGATTTTGAAATTCGAATATATTGAAACTACGCCTGGACCATTAGCCAAATATGTATAAGGTTTAAATTATAAACCCCGTTATCTAACTTCATATTAGATAATATTAATAATATATGGAACGCTACAATGAAATATGTATCAAAGGCCCACCGTGGAATTTGAATATTCAGGTCTACATTGCAGATAAGCTGTAAGTTCATAATTATGCTAATGTATACTATTAATATTATCTGTAGCCATTTTTACACGCCTGGGTGTAAATAAAATATTACTGCTAATTAATCTCGGAGTACATATTTGCTTTGAATAGCAATGAATTAATTATAAAATTTTGAATTTTGTATTTGCAATGTTCACGTTCTAAAATAAAAAATTTGGTGTGGCTACCACACTGCTTTCTTATACATATAAAACCAACAGAACAAGTATGACTTGTTCCTTGTATATTACTTTATTTTGACATTTATTTGACATATAGATGTTATCCTGTTTAATTTTGTGTTCTCTTGTAACTATGATTTTATTTTAAAATAGGTATCAGTCTTTAAAACTTTTGTTTTTCTATAACATTGTTTTGGAAACTACGCATTTCAAAACTAAAAATTGTATTATAACAACTATCATTCCATACGCCGAGTTTGGAATAAATTTGACGAATCAGAGCCGCATATTAATGCGATATATGAAGTATCTTGGTTCGGTTGCTAAGGTTACGTCTCTTTGTTTTAATTATATTTATTTGAGTTTGACGTTTTTAACATTTTTGTATTTGTATTATATTATTTTTCGTATAATTTCTAAAATCTTGTTATAGAAACTTTTTGCTCGTATGGAATATGTGCCATTCCATTACTTGTTATAGAATATAATATTATAATATTTCAAACGACACATTTTTGACACTTTAAAATTATTGGACACATATTACATGTTAAAAATAATTTTGTTTTTGCTCCCATTGTAACTAAGATTATTGAAATATATTCTTAAATATATAATTTAGTTTTGATCAGAATTGGAAACTTGTACAAAAAAAGTGCAAATATCCTATTCCAAATATTTTTGCTTACATTTGAAACTTTTTTCACACTTAATTTTATTTTTGAATAAAATGGAATTTTTTGTGTGTCCAGTAAACTTTCCCTTCCGGTTCGTTAATTTCATTCAGCATCAACTCAACTCTTCATCTCATAAAATTTATAAATTCCAAGTTTCGTTACCATATCTTATCTCGTTCATGAGATATTGCATATACGGACATTCATCCATCCTCCCACATAGACATCACTGAAAAATCGGTCAAAATGATTCAAATACTTCCTTATATTATTATTATTAGTATTAGAAAGTAAAAATTACTAATCAACGAAAGTAATAGAACAAAATTTTATTGCTTCCTATTTGAAAAATATTCTAAACAATTAATATAAGTTCGAAAAAATAAATATGTAGTTCAGAAACGAAAAGAAAATATAGTGAAAAATATTTCGTCTCAACTGCATTATGTAGTTAAATTCAAATTTATGTTATTTTATTTTAAACATCGTAAAGTTTCTGTTGTATGTGTCACTGTATAGATTATTTTATTCTACCCTATTTTTATTTTCGTTACTTCATTGGCATATACAAGATGTAATTTTTAAATTAAGAATTCATATAAGCAGAACTTGCCAACATAAGTGTAATAGCAAACTATTTTTTATTTCCCAGTAGTTGTTAATTACGTGCTTTGCTTTATAAACTGGTTTCATTAATTTTTTTATAACATGCTGTATTCTCCATAGTCGCAAAGTTTATATTTTTCGCAATTAATATTTTGCTACGTGCAGGTAATTTAAATATTTTTATATATTTTTTTTTGTGGAATCTACTAAATTCACCCGCAAGTAGTTATACCATATAAAAGCATGTATATATTTTTATTTTAATATTCAGTTAAAACAGTGTAAATATATTCACGTAAGGGGTAAATACTGGCGATGTATTCAAGTAAGTAACCAGATAGAAAGTTTCTGTGTTGAAAGATAAAACTAACAAAAATTTGCAGTAGAAAAATGTGACGTTAGATGATGGATGAAACTCTTAAATGGTGATCGACTTGATGTATTACTGGGGCTTAATAATCATTGATGTCCTCTTGCTCGAAAAAACGAAATAAAATCTAAGTCGTTACAGCTTACAACCAATTTAAAAAATATTTCATTTATCACGGATTTGAATGTCCAGTTCTTTATTATATCATGACTGTTAGTATGGGGTTTGTGATCATAAGCGTAATCAAAGAAACAAGCAAAATTGCCGCCTTTGGGGTGAAGTATATCCACAAGCCATTATTGAGACGGCGTTACATAAACAAAAAGGCCCTGTTTGGTATTCTTTACGGGCTGTTGGAATCATTGGTCCATATTTCTTCAAAAATGATACCGGGCAATGGAGATCGCTATAGTGTCATGATTACTGACTTTTTCATTCTCTAATTGAATGGCATTAATGTAGAGGAGCGATGGTTTCAACAAGACGGCGCATCATGTCACATATTTAGGGACTTATTCTCTAAAATCTTGTGATTTAACACCTTTGGGTCATTTTCTACGGGAGCATTTGAAGTCGCTAGTTTACGCCGATAAACCCGAGACGATGGACGACATGGAAGCCAACATTAGCCACGTTATTGCCGACATACTACCCCAGCTGCTTCGAAAATTTATCGAAAATTGGGCTTCCAGATTGCACTTAATTCGATATAGCTACGGCGTCCATCTTTCCGAAATTATATTCAAACACAAATGGCATAAAACTATCTTTTGCGGAGACCATCACAGAAAATTGTTCATTTCCATTTGACACACCATCTGTCAAAAGGAACAATTACCCACGATATATAGACAGACGACGGAAATATTATTTCTCTTACCTAAAAACCAATCATATTTAATCATAATTATTTCCATTGTTGACAAACCGATTTTTTGTTTGTTTGTGTGTACGTCTAGTGCCGCAAAATTATACTCACATGGAAATGAATGCTTTTCTGCACTCGATACACAATATACTATTCCAAAAAAGTCAATATCAAAAGACAATACCACGATTTTAAAGTGTTTCATTACTTTTTATAGTTCCTTAAACCCGTTAATAAAAAGAACATATAGTGTACTGTTATAGTTTTATGGTATTTTCTGTCCTAATATATCTATTTTTTTTTTCACCAAAACTACGTCACGTATCCCATTTTAATTTTATAATTAATTTTTCGTAAACGGGTGTTTCTTTTTAAGAAGATAGGAAATTGACTAACTACTATATTCAAATAGTCTTCAACTATACGTCTCGATTAAAACAAGATTATTTTCAAAGCTTTTCCCTGTAGGGATATCACATCTAGGAAACAATCAAGAGAGGAAAACACTAATTGTTAATTTATATATCCTCCGCATCTTAATCCTGCTGTGTTTCAAGCATCGCGTTTTCTTAATCGCTGCAGGTTTTAGGAGAAGCAAACAGGAGCAGTAGACACAACACAACGTAGCATAAAGCACGTCACGCTGCATCCCGCGTGACGGGCCGTCATGCGCGATCCTGGCGCGCTACCGCACGGCGTACGCCGCAGGTAATCGAGTTGCTTGCAGCAGCTAGGCGGGCACCATGCCCACCATTCACACCATGGTGTGCCACTCCTGCCAGAACTGTTGGCAATATGAATAATTAGATTATTTCGGTTCCGTCATCATAGCTGGATTAAACCCCGCATTTCTCGTTTAATAGCTTCACTGCAAGATGTTGTATTAGATTGTTTCATGGTAATTGTATGGGGGAGGGGGCGAGGCCTCTGACAATTTTAATCACACTGATGCGAGATTCTGACAGCGTTTTCATAAATTATGACTGCAACATGCATGTTCTGCACACAAGATTGTTGAGGGAGTGTTGACTCTTTCCACTAAAAGCATAATGGCTGAAAAATTAATAGTATTAAACGAGTTGGAGGACTCCGGCCACTTTGGATTAAAATTCGCAATTCCTATTTTACATTTCTAAGAAATATATAAAAAAAATTAATGTAGTATATTGTAATACTAATGCTGAAACTAGGATATTTTACACGAGTGTGATATAACTTTAATTGTTCTTATCAACCATGATTATTGGGTATTTCAAATTCTAGCGAAGAAGACCAATTGTTTAAAAAAATGAAGATTGAAAAGTTGCACCTTTTAATGTGATAGTGGTTCAGCTTATTAAATTACATAAAGCGGCGTTACTCGTTTATAACGGAAAAGATCAAACGAAGCTCCATTTAATGAAATATTTATTGAATAAACACAATCAGTTGAGTAAAGGGTTCAATTATTTCAAAGTATCACAAAATACATTTAATAACAAAACGAAATATTTTCAATTCGATGATATTAAAAATGATGCACTTGTTTTGTAGTTATTAGTAAATAATTTAAATAGGTTTGATTTATGAAAATGATTTACTATAGTCCGTTCGGAAAAGAGCAGGAGTAATAAATATGCAAGAATAGTATAAAAATTTTATGAATCCACAAGGAAAATATGATACTTAATGCTTAGATAGTACTTTCTGAAGAGAAACATAGGCGAAGATTGGAGTTTTCAATCTTTTTGATTACCCTTTACATAATAAATATTTATGCGCCACTGTAATCTCTTTTAAGGATTGATTTATTATAATTCCAATTAATTAATCCAACTAATTTCCGAAAAGACTGTTCTCTTATTACGTATACATATATCTGCTTCCTATTTGAGAACAACTAAATTGTATTTTACTTGTCAAACAATTATCATGTGTAATTATGATTACATTTTCCTGTATATCAGAAATTCCATCAAATATCATTTAAATTTTGAATTTTCTTTTATAGCATTTATATATAATATAGATCCTTAGAAACTCATTGCTGTAGAGCGCATCGCCATATTTCTTATATTTTTTAAGATATGGCGATTTTTGATATTTTTCGAAGTGCAACTTTGAGAGTCTGTAACTAAAAAATTATACGAGATATTGAAAAATAACTCCAGTTTTGTGCTTTCCCCATATTTTATAACAAATTAGCAAAGTTTAAAAATTTTGAAAATTTTTGAATTTTTTTTCAAAATTTCAATAGTTAATATTTTGAAAAATATACAAGATATTGATATGAAACATACAGCATTCGATTCAGCTCGTAAAAATACATAAGTATGCAAAATTTCAAGTAATTTGGACAACGAATTGAAAAGTTACAGCAAAAAGTCTGAACCCGTGGTTCGATTATTCCGAAATTTTGCATACTTATGTATTTCGATGTGCTGAATCGATTGGTCGACACCGCAAAGTTGTATCTTTAATATTTGTCGAGTTATTGCCGATCAAAATTTTGAAGAAAATATCGAAAATTTTCAAAATTTGTTATTTTATCATAAAAAGCCCGAGAAACACAAAACTGAGACAATTTTTTGATATATTGAAGATTTTTTGAGTTACAGCTTCTTAAAGTTGCATTTCGAAAAACATCAAAAATTGTCATAACTCTGTAAATATAAGAGATATGACGATGCGCTCTACAGCTATGAGTTTCTTAAGGTTTCTTTTATATAGATATGCAATAAAATAAATTCCAAATTTTAAGTGAAATTTGGTGTAATATTTACTAATGTATTTCAGACAACAAACACGCGTTTGTAGGCTTTTAGGAAAGCAAAAAATGAAGCTGACAGATGTCGCGAACCTCCTTTCTTTATCTAAGACTTGTTAGTAGAGTGGTTGATGTGCTTTTGTCAAGTGGTTGCTTTGCAAAAACATTGGCAATAAATACAGAGTCCACCAACTAGCATTTTCAACGTCAATTAGCGTTTCAGTATTTATTTATTTATATTTCAGTCACACCAGTTATAAATTTTGTTTTTTTACTCAGTGTAAGTCATTGCTATATATAAATCTGTCTACTGTATCTGATGTAGATTTTTATTTCACACAAATTGCATTTAAAATGCTTTTACCTAAAATATTTAAGGAAGATCTTATTTCCGGTGTTAAAAGCCATCTTACATTATATCTATATCAGCTTCGTTGCGATTGAATCTAATAATAATTGTTGATTACTGCATACCCACAAAGATTATTCGAAGCTATCACATACGTCACTCTACTTTCCGCCTCTAGAGAGTGAACACTTCGCAGGTGGCATTGGAAGAGACATGACAAGATCGTGGGTGTCTACCTCTTGATGCGGTGGGCGGTGGCCAATCCCTCACGTGGAAACCGTGCAATATGTTGCAACGTTACGCAATTAGAATCACCACGGGATCTTGTGCACTAACGTGACGTTAAATGTAATTCGAACGGATTTTTACTGTGCTACAGGAAACAATACTCTTATTGCACTTGTTGTCAGAGATTATTTTGTTTTACTTTGCTGGTTGAAAGGAGGAAACTTAATGCATGGTTTAAATTAGTTAATGCCGTTTATTGCTTTTAATTACGTGGAAGTGAAATTGCTCATGCATGGGGAACATAGAAATCGAAAAATTCACAATACAATTGATTATTTTTCAATGAACCAGCTGATAAATCCTTTAATATTAAATATTGAATTTGGGAAGTAAACCTTAGCTTTAGTCACGTACTTATAAATATATTAATAAATAGGACTAAAAGATCCTATATTAGCCTTAGACTTCCTAGAAGTCCTCTAATTGTTACACTCCTTGCAAACTTCATGAGAATAGAACAGAATATTTTGTTTGTTTATGAGATACATACATATCAACAGAAAAAAAGATTTTTAACATTCTAATAAATATAAAATGGTTCAATTCTTTAGCCTGGCATTTTTTTTAAGTTCTGTACAAATTTGGTGGTATCATCCCTTTACTATTCGTACAATATGTGGGATTATCTTTTTTATGAAGATGGGATGTGGACTAACTGCTCTGATCATATATCGCCTCATGAATGGATGATTGTGAATTTATATTAAACAAACAACCAAGCTCTTTAATGCGATTCAAATTAACGACCACTGGAGTGCTAGCCACTATATCACCAAGATCAGCTAATCTGGAATTATTACTTATTTGTTTATTTATATATTCATACTTTACTTCCATGTTAGTTCGTTCATTTACTTTCTCAAACTGTTCGTACAATCGTCTATGTACTTATTTACTAGTCAACAACAACAAACCACCATCTTCGCCCTAATAAAGTATTGCCAACAAAATTACTCAACCTATAATTACTAAATAAAAATCACCAACAACTAAAAAGCAGGTGATTTTTAACATTACTCCAAAACATAAGTCCACAATCACCTGTTCACACTTTGTGCCGCTCTACTGTAACAGTATCCATAGCCAACAGGTAGTGGAAGTAGGATGGGGACAGGTGCACGCCGGTGAACTGGACGAGTTCTGACGTGTGTCGCGGGGTGAGGAGTGCGCGGGTGTCGAATGCAGGTTGCAAGTGCAAGTTGTCGGTCGGTGTTCGTCCGACACTGGTCAGCATGGCGGACACTGGTGTCAAGTGTGGTGACACTGGAGGGGAGATGTCAATTAATGGGGTGTCGGGTTTGATGGAAATATGGCGGGTTTTGACAATTGACAAACATATTATTGATTAAAATTTAATTCAGCAAAGTTCAAACACAAATTAGATTTGAGTCTCATTGCTCAGGCGAATTATACGTTGTTAAGATAGCAACAATAATTTTTTTTTTCAACTATAACTTTATTAAAATAGTTGAATTAATTATATATTTCTGTGGACAAAGATTTTAAAATTACTTAATAATTGAAGCTTGTCCAACTTGCACTTATATAGTGTAATCCACCAAAACCCGAAAGATTGTAATAAAACGATTAAACACCCGTCATATTCAAATTCAACGCTTATATCACAAATTGCTATACATATAATTGTCAGGATACTTCTAATATCCACTATCACATTAATAAAGTTTCATCAAGACAAGATTTCTTGGATTTTATTTTCAAGATAAGAAATTAAAAGTTTCTTGTCTTGCCCATTTCTTAGCAACGTATATCTTGTCTTGTTTCACGAATTCTTGATATATATTGATTCCCTTTTTTATCGCCTTATTCAATCCGAATGATCGTTGGTGTCTGCCCATGCCCCTTCTTTTTAGTTATTAAATATTTCTAAAATGTTGGTCGGGTCGCTTTGCACTTCGATATTCCAAGCTTTTTATTTAAAACAATGAGTGTTACAAGAAATATACTCAGATTTACTCGGATAGCGATGAAACCGATCTAACAGAATCTATCTAAACTTAATACGATCCATACCTTCTTCCACGGAATCGGTTTTATCTCATAATAATAATATTTCTTCCTTTCAATCTAATAAAATAGTAACAGATTTTTTCAAAATTGGCGTGAAAAATAATGGATAACGATATACCCAAATGCAAGAATACAAAACAATATATAATAGAATTTAATTAAATAAAATATATATTTAAAATATTTGTTTTGAAAATTATAGTCATAGATTCAAATTTCTATATTTTAATCATAAATGCGGAATGCAAAAAATTATTATCAAGATAACAAGATTTCTTGCAAAGACATCTTATTTCTTGATGATACTTTCTTGTCTCGATTTTAAGACAAGATCCTATATCTATATCTGGATTCTTGTGAAACACTACATCCCAGTCATTCTTCCCAAAATTCTATAAAATCTTAGAAGTCTATTAGTTTCAGTGATCCTTGCCGCACCTTCAAAACTTCCCATAATCCATTTAGTTTTATGATTCATTTCTTCAACGTCCATTTTTACCGTTAAAACACGAAGATCCTCAACATTCACAAAACCATCTTCATCCTAGTGCTGAAAACATTTCTTGTCTGTCCGTGTAAAATAAACGTTTAAATAACCCGAATATTTTATTCGCAAAGAAAGGTTTCGAACGAATATATAACTTAGAAATCTCGCTGTAATAATAATGTCAATTGTATTGGATAATTTGCCAGTAGAACAAAAACTCCATCACAAGTAGGAGATAACACATTTCCTCAATAAGTAGAATCCATCCTGAGGAAAACAAGTCTGCGTTACGTACTCAGTACTTGGGTATATTTACACTATGAAAAAACTAATAGGGTAGAAGTAATGACACGATATCGGAAGGAGTTGCATTCACACGCTGGGAGCGATGTTGACATTCGATATCACAGGACTACGAAGAGCAATATAACCACACTCCTCGTTCCATCTCGCTGCGGCTGATCAAATTGCTACACGGATACAATAAATAAACCATTTGGTATTAATTAATTGCGGGATTTGCTCGTGAGAAAGAGTGCATGTATGATTAAAGGAGATTTGCAGGCAATGTGTAACTGCTTATTATTGGACAAATCATTTTGTAAATGTTGTTATTAATCTTTTTCTGATTAACCAGATTTGTAATCTGATAACAACACTACTATTTATTCTTTTAGTTTGCTATCTTTATTGTGACTCATTAAACATGATACTTATCTTCAATTAACTGTTTCTTTTGTAATTTTAAAGTCATACGAAATTAATTACCCGTGCAGAATATTCACTTTTATTTACATACAAGTATTATTTAAAAATAGACGAAATTCATCAAATCAAATAATACTCTGAACAAAAATCTGAAAACTGTGGAATATTCTTATAAAGTTTCACGTACAGGTATGGTTCAATTTCATTGTTTCCAAAGGTGTTTTAGTTGAGCAATATCTTCAATCTTCATGTTAATTAGCGGAACCATTTTGCGAGAACTGATTGCAAAATTAATTTCGGCTCAGAGAGAATTTGTTTACTTTAATTTGTTATCGTAACTATGTAAAATATGAGCCCAGGTTCAGTTTCGCTCAGAATACGAACATTAATCTGTTCCCATGTACGATATTGTTATATTTTATCTAATTAATTTGCTATTGATTACCAAGTTTCAATGTTTTAGTTTACCATTGTTAAATTTGTATTTCGTTAGAGCCAGCAAATGAAAATTTGATTATAAACATACTGCCAATTGGATAATTACAAAGGTAGATAGCTTCACAAACATTAATTTTTAAATTTGAAAATTTTTTTCATGTTGATAATGTGACAAATATAATTATGAAATATATTGCAAACTTAATAATAATTAGTAAAAAATGTCATTTTTATTTTAGTTGAAGCTGTTTTTGTGGAACCATTGTCATTTATCAAGCGAATTACAAATCAATTGATTTTATTCAAATTTAAATTATTAAAAATTATTGTTCATTATTTGCAAGTGACAGCTGAAATAAATTATAACCGGGATCACAAACAATATTAATTATCTAAAATAAATCATATTGAGTTCCGAAATATTTATAACATTTTTGAACGTAAATTTATTACAAAATACGGAGAACGTTTCTACTTACTTGAATACAGTGAGTTCGGAAAAATAGTGTAAGCTTCAAGTAGAACGATTCTTTAATTAATTTTGAGTCATTAATTCTAATGTAAAAATTGAACGGCCTTTCGTAATGAAGCCATCTAACTTGTAAATGTGCGATTAGAAAGAGTTAAATGAAATTTTTGATTTTTTTTTATGTAATATTATTGATGTTAATATGCATAATTGCATTGAATAACTAATCGTTTAATATTAATACTTTTAACTCTTTTTCAGACTTCCTTTTACATTTTTTTACAAATGGCAAACTTTTACTACTCCTGTGTAAATATATCCTCATTATTTAAATTCTTTCGATGAACAATGTTACTCACAACACGCGATAGTAAATAATGATTCATGATTCACTCCTCTCGACAAATCACAGAGCCAGAAATCTATAATTCCGGGTAATTTTAAAGACGTGATGTAGATCACCAAGCAACGGCCGTTTGACAGTTGACATGTAGTCTGTTGTTATTGTTTATTTTTATGTTGACGTTTTTTAATGAATTTTCAAAAGTTTCCGAATTTACAGGAGTAGAAAAAGTATAGTATTATATTTGGAATTATGGTCATCATCTTCGTGAATAATGATAATCCCTCATATAATAATATATTATTTGTTTGAAAAATAATTGAAAAAGTTTGTCAAATTTTGACATTTAACATTTTTAACATTCGCACTGATTTGCATGTTATAAAAACTGTATGATTCAATGTTGTCAAATTTAAATTGGTACAAATTTTTTGCATTAGGATCATCGACTCAATTAATTTAAAAATCATTCTACCTGTAGCCTATAAGCACTGAACACCCTGTATATTAGCTTTTAAGCTAACTAGATAATTTTAATATCTTGTTTCTATTGATAGCACTATCTATAATTCTCTACAATCATCCGATTATTTTAATTACAGTTTTCTATAATCCAGCTTTGATCTTAAATACTTCCTCATTATCATAATAACATTCAAATACTTTATAATAAATTATAATTTTTTACGTAAGTTTTTTCGTCATAAAAACCAGGCATATTAACATTGTAGCAGAAGTATTAGATCAGAATGTAATGACAGGATGCAATTATCCTATTACAGTGAAAATAGAAGCTTAGTTTTATGTTTTGTCGCGCAGCTAATACGGTGTTTCTTACACTACACGTGCTAGCCGAAAAACTCAATTTCATATCATAATGCATTCCATTACGCAAACAAAAGGTAGCAACGTACAGTTGCTGCTCAGACCAAAGAGACGCTAGTCACCATCCCCGCAGTGAACAACATTGGCGCAAAAACTAGACTTGTGTTTATGGGCTCACTGACTCTGTGGAATTAATTGCCACATAAAAGTGCTTTAGCTGTGTATTGATGTACACTGCACATGATTTTGCTTTTTTCTTCAACAAATTCTTCACTCTTTGTTCTTATTTAATGTGTTGTACAGTTATATTATTGTCAAATAAACGTGCTTGTTTGTTGAAAAATTTTACCTATTATAATACCGGCCCTATATATCTGTTTGCGGAATGTTGTGCAGGTGAAAGTATAAAATTCTGCAAGCGTGATAAAAATCGGTACATTTAATTTATACATTATGAAGATTGTGCTTCATTTAGGTATACATATAATTTGCATTACACATATAATCACTTTCAACTGAGGTAAATAATGAGGTAGTTGTAAATGGAGATACGTATATGAGTAGTTATTTCAAACATGTCTAAGGAAAAACTTGTCCATAAGGATATATTTATAATAATGACACGCGACTAAACTAGGAATTTCAAAGTATGAATCATAAATACTTAAATAAATACCTCATTTCTAGGATAATTTCTATGATGAAAGAAACATTTTTAAATTTGGAGACCATCTCTTACTAGGAAGATGCATTGTAAACACTTCCAATCATCTCATATCATGTTAGTTATTACATGCAAATTGAAAATACAATTATATAATATAATAATATAAGGAAAGCATATCAAAAATAACGAATAAACATAACTACAAAGTAGGTACAACATTTTCATTTTTAAATCTTCTTAAGGAGCAACATGGTAAGTTGTCCAAAATTAAAGTATCAGGTGTTTGAAAATTTTGGGACAGGTGCCCACAAAAACCACATGTCGTCTCAAGGTGCTTGATGTCCTTATGGGACAACCATCCAATGGTAGCAGATGGTCTATCAAATAGACATGCGTGCAGTGATTCAAAAAGATTAATCGCTAATACCATTTGAACACCTTTTATATTTCTTAAATATATCTGTCATCTATTATTGAAATTAGTTAATCACACGGAAAAGAATGGATTGTTACAATAACAACAATTTATCTTACGTATAGTGACAGCAATTTAGATATTTACAATAACATTATTTATATTTGTGATAATAATATTATTATTTAGATTGTTGTAGCAGCAATCGAAAATAATATCGTAGTACTAATATAAATATAAATATTGTTATTGTAAATATCTGACACAAAATGTGACACATGTCATTTTGATTGTGAAGCTGTTTTCTTATTGAAATATATGTCAAAAAATTAAATAAAAATACGAAATAAAATTAAATTTCTGAAATATAAATAGAAAAAAAAATAAATAAGAAGATAGGTTTCTGTATCATCAAGTACTATTTTGTATCGTTTAAGAGTAGTATTTTGGGCGGGAGATTATGTGCTGGATACATCAGATTTTTTTTTTCGTGCAACTGTGGAAAAAATGTATAAATTTTGGTGATAATAATAATGTTCGACAAAATGAAACGAAGCATGTAAATATTGGAAATTAATTATAATAAATTAAACGATTGCGTTGTGAGTTTAATTTTCTCTCATTTCTTCATTTAAAATATAAAATATACGAGCATAATAATACATACAAGGTATCTACAATAAAATAATCATGATATAATAGCAACGTAATTAAAATTAAATTATTATCCCAATTCTGCTACATATACCCGTTGTTTGAAATGCATGCGTTAACAAATGAGTTGAATGTTGAACGAATGAACAAATTGATATTTAATGCATTAAGTATTGTAATAAAACAGTACCTCTCTTCATCTGTAATGGCATTTATCATACACGTGGAGGTAATTATTGTTTATTATAGATAATTTCAAACATTATTCTCGTACATCATGTGTTGTTTTTATTAAAATTTTAATAACAAGAACAATTTATAAATTTTACTTTTGCATATTACTAGCGCACGCAAATCTGTACTGTATATTATTCTCGAAATACCAACCCTCTATAAATTAATTTTATAAAGAGCTACCCCTCCGTTATTGCACCATTAAGTATTTCATTACACCAACACAACATTAAAAACAGATTTATTCGGTCAAAGTGAAGAAACGACCGTGTCGAGAGCACGTTTATAGTTTTGTCTTGGAGTGTACGCCGTAAAAAACAGCGACAGGTGTATTTTTAGTGGGCAGGACGTGCAAGGTGCACTGAACACACTCACGCACACACAGAGACAGGGTAATCCGCTATACTACAATATTACCTGGTCCGCAATGCGCCAGTTTTACTCCGCTTACTACGTGCGTAAGGTGTCTTCGCAATTCGCTCTTTCCCAACTTGGCCATTTTGATCTTTGACATTCGAAAAACCTATTTTTTGTCTAATGGTGCCAAGAGGTATGTTTCTGTCCACCGAAACCCTAAGGATCGTAATAAAATGATTATGCATCCCTCATAATAAAAGTAGCGATGTAGAGATGACCGATGGAGCAAACGGTGCACGGAATGGATACCAAGAGAAGGATACAGAAGCAAAGGGAGAAAACACCTAATATGGATGAGGGACGACCTAACCAAATTCAACAACCATGGACCAACCATTTCACAAGGCAGAGAAAGGTGGAAGAACATGAAGAAGGGAAAGGATTTATAGGCTCAACATTAATATTATTATATTAAAAGTACAAAACAACGCTTGCACCGCAAATTGCTGTATATTTGAAAGAACCTTCCGATACCCAGTCTCGGTTTAAAACATTTATTTTTGTTTTTCATAAAAAAAATTATAAATTAATGTTGTATTATTTGGATTATATAAGTACAGATTAAGTAAATGTTATACTTATTACACAAATAAAAATACCGAAGTACTTAACAAATTATTTCATAACAATTAAGAAGCAATTAGAAATACTTCTTTGCAGAAAAATTAGGTAAATTTTTAGAAAATTCATTTTATATCCTCAGTTTACTGAAGAGTTCGGTAAATTCTACGGTTCTCCTTTATTCTGAATGTCCTTGTATTACCAAATATTTATTGGTCAAATATAAAGAATTTAACCTTGATTAAAATTTCCATTTTTAAAATGTCACAACAAAACAACATAATTAATCCAGAAAAAGTATTTGATATCCTGCCTATATATATATATATATATATATATATATATATATATATATATATATATATATATATATATAGAGTTATAATAACAATTAAGATAATTTATTTATATTACTAGAGTACAGCTGAAATTGTAATTGTACCTTTAAATTAAGTTTAAAATTGATAACTATTTTATTATTTTTGTTAAAATAAAGTCCATCCCTGTGATAAACTTAAGAAACGATCAACAGTATCCACATTTTTATTTATGACAGGAATAATTTAAAATCTTCTTTGCAAATGTAATTGAGGGGTTTTAAATTGTTTTATTCCGATCCTTCGAATTTTGTTGAACTGAAGTATAACTGACATACGATAGAGTTAGATTAAATGAATAAACAAGGGTAGCGTAGTCGATGGTCATCACGAAATACTAACCTTAATTCTGAAAAGTAAAAGATTTATATTGTTACAGTTAGAGGATAAAGTTCCCTACAAAAAACAGTGAAATAATTGTATAGTCTGAAATGGGAATGAGAAAATTGCGAAGTCTTGGCGGAATCCCGAATACGCGAGTTATCCGGGCACAGATTTTTTCATACATATTTTTTATGAAATTATGCGTCTTGAAATATGGTTATGAATTAAAAAACGGGAATAGAATATGAATTAAATTTCAAGAGAAACGTTATGAATATTTACGGACAGAAGTTTTTCTTTCAGCGCTTAAGGTTTTTTAAATGTGTAATTGATTCAGTGTAAAGACTATGTTTTTATGCTACCGAGGTGTTATAATGAACTGAAAATGATTATTTTCCTCTGAACTGTATAATTTTGCACTTGATTTAACTGAATAGGAAATGAAAAAACTGGTGCTATAAAAATAAAAAGATGCGGAAGTCATAAATACAGCATTTAATAGAGCAGTAATATATTTTATATATAGATTCAAATAAAGAATATATTGTTGATAATTTATTAATTTACCTTCAAATTTAACACCTGCTAAAACATTTTATTCAATATATTTCAAAGCATTTCTTTTCTTTCATCATATGTCAACATTTCCTAGGGATATATTCACATAGAAAACATAAACAAGGGATAGAATAACTACAAAAAAGAAGTTGCAATACAATTTATAGAACTTAGCGGTAAGCTGAGGAAATAAGATGCATGTCATAACATGTAAGAAATTAAATAAATATATGCCGATCTCGATGGTGTACTGGCTATTTTACTAGCCTAGCAGCCAGAGGTCGTGGCTTCGAATTCCGCTGAAGAGCATGGTCGTTTGTGTTCAAAAAATTCACAATCATCCTATCATAAGACGGCATATAACCAATGGAGTCTGCTTCTCATCCTCGTAATAAAAAAATAAATAAATATATATCATCACACCATTTACCTATTTCTGGGTGTGACAGTCTGCTTAAAGCAGATCTTGATGATATATTTTTGAGTGTGGGGTTACATGCCGTCAAATTTCAACCTCCAAGGATGCTAGTGGTGGAGTAGCCATAGGGGTAATTTTTTGCGATGAAAATTTTCGAAATTAAATTTCGAAAATTTGTTGATTGTGAGGCTCGTACTGAGGATCTTATGTTCCACAGCCCGAGGCTTTACCATCGAGCTATTTACCCCATTAAGTATTAAGTATTATGGGTTAAGTAAGAAGCTAAACACGATTATTTACTAAACAACTAGAAACTACTAAAGAGTTCGATAAATATTCAGAAAACAAATACTATATTCTTATTAATAATATAAAAAGATAAATAAAATTGAAAATAATTTGATAGGCCTTTCGAAAACTTGTTGCCAGGCAGTAGCCACTCAAGCGCTACGGGTCAAATGGCAACAAGTTTGAGAAAGATACTGGGGAATTATTTATATAAAATAATTTATCGAACTCTCGTGGTAATTAGATTTTTTTTATTTTAACATCATCATTGATGGTAACTATTTGACAACTGATATTTGATAATAAAAACAAAAAAGCTACCGAGATTATTGTCGGGAATAATCACTAGAGCTTTATTCTCAGTATAATAATGACAGTATTGGTTAAAACGCAAACACGTGATATACAAAGAAGCATTACATAGGTTTTAAGAAACGTCAAAAACTAATCAGCTTACCAAATAGTTGAATAATTTCTAAGGAACTTTTTTTGTGTACCATTGTGTTGATAAATATAACTAAATGGTTTAGGCATTTAAAAATGATGTATATTACACTAAAATTTATCTCGGTGGTGTATTTTGCAATAGCAACATTTCAGTATACAGCTTTAAAGTATGTAGGTACTACGTACCAATTTTGTTTTCATATCGTTTCTCCCAACAACACAGTTCCCGTCAAAAGCATTCAATTTATACGATTGAAAATATCTGGAACATTTCGCTTCATCTCCGTAATAAAACGGATGTTTATGTATAACATGGTTTGCATTTCCTCAGCGATCAATCTGAAGGCAGTATGTAACCATGGATACATTCTTACCTTACCGCCAAACTTCCCGCTGTTAGGTTTCAGATTGCTTAACGCACCACATACACGTGCTTCGTTCTAGAGATTGAGATTTGGAGGTCTTTGCCATCTCAATAATATATTTAGATTTTTAGAAAATAACAGTATAAAATATATTGTAAAATTCTAAGGCAATATTCTATGGCTTCTATTGGATTCAATCTTGATCACTGGCTTGGTTTACAAGTTGTATAATCTTGATTTTATCCCTGTTGCTTCTACTGATGATGATAACTTAGTTATTTAAATCTATGTATAAAGTTTTTTTTATTAGTTTAAAGCATAGGGGTTAGATTTAAATTTGATCAAACTGTTGATGATGGACAGTAACAAAATGAATGAAGAAATCCCTACTAAACAAGAGAAATTTGAAAAAAAAATAGTAACAAGTAAGGATTGTATTCGGTTGACCTTGAAATACCAATTTAATGGGTCACTTTATTCGTAGTGGTTAAACTCGAATGAGCTGGAAAACACAGTTTTAGGGGTGGTGTTATTCGTTCAACGTTGAACGTGGAAGCGAGCTTATCGTTAGATAATACGAGCCCGGAATCAAATCATTTGGCCCAATTATGGCTTTTAGAATAACTTTTAAAAATTTGTTCTTATCTTACAAAGGGAAAATTGTTGTACTCAATTTATTTGTATCTTAAATTCTGTTATTTTTAAGAATATTTTAAGGAAAAAATAACATCTGAAATAATATCTAACAAATTAACAAAAGTCACTGACATGAAGATTTCATTTATCCTAAAGGTATTGGCTGGAATCACGAACACTGTTTTTGAATCTGATGACAACAAAATATAGAAAAATATTTCAAATATAGATTGTAGGTAATATTATTCTACATCTTTTTGATTCCATTGAAATTTATTTATTTACTTACTAAGATATGCCCAAAAACCCAGACTGGCCTTCAAATAATCTACCACTTACTGTTGATGAATTGTTCTCAAAATCTAATCAATTCGTAACATAAACATAATACATATGTATGTGCGGGAGTTAAAAATTATAAAATTTAACTGGGCCAAATGATATGATTCTAGGTTCGTAGATACGTTCCATTAGAAATGAGTACTGTGATTCGAGTTTGTCAAGGGTGAGTTGTGTAGACTTATGGTTTGTTTATGAAAAGTGAGAGCGAAGCGAGCTTACCTGCAGGAAAATTCCACATCAACAAAACTTGTACATCATTATTTTAGTATTACTGAAAAAACATTTGCAATAATATACAATTTGTGTTTATGTGGAATTTATCTGTAGGTAAGCTTGCTTGGCTTGCACTTTTCACAAACAAACCATAAGCCTATACAATTCAGACTCTACATACTTGAATCACACATTTTTAATTAATCTTCTGAAGATCAACTCGCTTCCTTGTTTCACGTATGATTCATTAAACTGTGTTTTCTAGGTAATTCGAGTCTGACTCATTATTATTATTGTTAGAGGATATTTTGGACAACTGAACTGAAGCCCATCATCAACACATTATTATTTTTAGAACAGGTATAGGTCTCAAATGCATTTTCCAATTGGAAGGATGAAATTCCTCTGGAAATTTAATGGAGAAAGTTATGAAATGGGTATAAATACTTCATTCATTACGTAAATTCATTTGAAATGTACAAGTCATCTAAATCACATGAAAACAGCTAGAAAAGTGCGTGTATGTGATTTGGGGTTGAGCTGGCCACTCGGCAGGTTGGCGAGTTACGCGTGGCAGCGTGGCGGTGTTTGCGTAGCGCGACTTCTAATTGACATGCCGCAGTTTTATTGTGCTAATGGAACCCAACCACTAATGGAATTTGTTCCAGCGTGTGGCCGGTATACGTTAGGCACATCCACGTTGTGAGCCGTGCCCTAAGCCTTCATGCAGTGACGTAGGGGGTGTTTGTGGTAACGATTTAATGGGCAGTTATACATTTTAAAAGTTGTCATTATGCCAGACCCAAGGGCTTCACGGGGAGAGATGCCAAAATGAGAAGGGATATTTTTTTTTGAGACAACTGATTATTATTTTTGCAAATCCTGAATATTGGTAAACCAAACTTTTTCTTTTGTATCTTAATTTAACAAGTTGTAATTCCAATGCCTAATAATTGTTGTTATTAATAGAATGGTATAGTTATACTATACTGAATCCTCAAATTATTGTAAATTTGAACGCTAGCGATTTTTAAATTAGTTCTTTGTTGATTTGATAGATTTCTAATGTAAAAACATGTTTTTGTATTTAAAAAAAAAACAGTTCAAACATCAGTCTGCACTGGAATTGATTGATTTGAATTATTTTATACATATATTTTTGTTATTTTACATTCCAGTTCATTTGACTTTTTAATTTTAATTGGTAATTTTGATGGACATATTACTCGTTTGTTCGTCAAAGGGAATTTGAAAATAATACAAATGTATAAAATTGCTTTCATATTTTTAACTGTGTAACAGTTATTATATTTGATAAAGTTTGGAAATAAAAAAATGGTTCGCTAATCGAATACTTCAAATATTAGTTATTGCTATATCGGCAGGAGAGTAAATGTCTTTTTTTATAATTATTCATTGTAATTTAATTAAGGTAGTAATTTAAAACGAATTATACGAGAATAGGCAATTAGAATAAATGTTAATGAAAATCATAAGAAGTTTAATGAATAACAGACTGAAAGCATGAAGTAAATAAACAATAAAAGTCTTCATAAAGTCGGTCTTAAACAATTATCTCCTTTAATAGTGAACTTTGAAAAGCAATTTATTTCAAATTAATAAGTTTATATAGTTTAGGAGTTTATGCTGTTGCGGTATGAACATTTTATGAGTGACTGCTTCTTAGAGCGTTCTCTGACAACAGCAAGAATTTAATATTCAGGCAATTTATTACTATGAGGAAAAGCGGAAGATATAAACCTATGTTATTTGTTCCTTAAAGGATAAGAACATTCTTACGTTGTGTCATTATTTGATAAGAATTTTATAAGTTTAGATATACCTGAAAATTAATATCAGTTCCTATCAATTTAACTAACACTTTATTCTCTACAAAAATGATGGAAATATATAACTTTTTAGATGTTCTTCAATTTATGCTTAATTTCATAAAGTGTATTGGGTCAGCCTTGCGATGTACTACTTTACCTCCGATTTAGATAATACCTTTTGATTTGTATTTTATTATTCCGAAGTAAAGGGAAAAACTTATTTGCAAATAAGTTCCATTAAAAATGAGTATTGCGATTCGAGTTTGTCGAGTGTGAGTTGTTTTGGCATTAAATTGTGTTTTCAAGGTCGTCCGAGTCTGATTCCCACTTAATAATAATATTTAATTGGGTGTGAAATATGATACAAATCAAATAGAATCATCCAAATCGGAGGTGAAGTATTTGACCGTGTACTGTTTGATATTACTTGACAAGTTGCAAACGTCGTACCTATCTAATAATCTATCTTTTTCCATTCATAAATATAAAGTCAAACGTGTAAAGTTTCTATGAAATTTAAATCGCATTATATTTTAGAACGGTAATAAATATGAATAAGCAGTATATTTCCAACACTATTTATATTTTATCATCAGTAATGCGGCAATAAAAGTCGCCTGGTTCCATAAATTGTAAGAAGCACCTGAACACATTGTTAGCTCTCGAAAAGAAATATATGTTAATAGAAAACAAAAGAACATTGCAATAGATTCATGGGCTGTGTTGTTTTCAACAACACGATGCAGCCAACAATTTTATGTACTTAATGGACAAAGTTCAAAATTGTTTCGTAAAAAGAATGTCCAGGAAAAAATGTCGTCGAACGTGTGGCTAGTTGCCAATTGAGATGGTTTGGACATACGAGCAGAATAAATGATGAAACACTAGCAGCGAAAAACTACGTGTCCGAAGGGAATGGAACGAAATTAGAGATGGTCGGCAAAAAAGCAAATAATGTTTGCCAATTACTAGAAAAAAGTTTTGATTCGTAAGTCACGTTATACCAACCTAAACAATGGCTTCTCTGTTAGGGAAGAGAAATAGTGACCTTTGGGATGAATTAACATAATTCTCCAGCACTTGATTAAATATTTTTTGTGGTTTCAATTTTCCAGAAAATGTTTCCAATCATCATAAATTGGAAACGTTTATATGGCCAATGCCATGTTTTCTAACGGGTGTTTTCTTTTAGAGGTATAGAACTTAAAAATAAAATAAAACATATTAAAATAGTAGTATTGGCTTTTTTTAGAAAGAAAATTTTATGCCATTTGTGCTTGAATATGATTTCGGACAGGAGAACGCTATGGCTGGCTCAAATTAAACGCAACCTGGAAGTCAAATTTTCGATCACTTTTCGAAACAACTGGAGCCGTCTCAGGTTTATCGACATAACTAGCGACTTCAAATATCCCCGCAGAAAATGATCCAAAGATGTTAAATCATAATATGTTGGAGGCCATCCACAGGTTCGCTGCGCGATTTTATGTACTCATCGAATGTGTCCCTCAATAAATCAATTAGAGTACGAAAAAGTCAATAATCATGGCTCTATAGTGGTTTCTATTGACTGTATCGTACTGGCCGGGATCATTTAAAAAAATATATAGTTCAATGATTCCAACAGCCTATAAAGCACACCAGGGACTTTTTGTTTATGTAACACCGTCTCAATAACAACTTGTGGATTTTCTTCACCCCAAAAACGACAATTTTGCTTGTTGACGTTATCATTTAACATAAACTAGGCTCATCACTGAATAAAATTTTCAATATTAATTTGTACAATTTGCAAGCGTAGTTCTTTCCAATGTGTCTCTTGGTTTTGGCGTTAGTCTATTTATTGTAAATGGCAACCAAACTGAGCAAAAACAGCTGTCAGCTGTCAAATTGTCTGTCGCTGGAAAAATTGTAGCCAATTCTAAAAATAAATCTTTCAAAAAAAAAAAAACACCGGTTAGATTTTACTTTATTTACATACATTCTGCTTCCTTAATCTTCACTTTGTCGTTTGTCGTTTATCAATTTTTCATTCGTTCTATTTAAAAATAAATTCTATATATTATTTTATATGGCATATAAATTCGAGTATTATTCTTTTCTTCAAATTTATTTGTAGAGATTTCATATATTCACAATATTCTTTTCAAGTTAAATATTAATATTTTGTACGATGTATAACTGAATGGCAATATACTCGCGAAGCTTTAAATTTTTTCTTATTCAGTATTTCTTGCAAAAAACCTATTGATGTAATTATAGATTGCTCTATGGTTAGTAAACGAAAATAAAGTAATTTGCACAGGTAAAGGATACAGGACTCTAAAGTACAACACGAATACGAAAGAGTGAATAAAACAAAAGGACCATCGATTTGTTTTTAATGTACGACACCTACTTTAAACGAGAGCAAACTTCCCTGATTCGCAATCTGAACACGTGCACTACCAGCTGAATTAAATACCGATTTATTTTAAATGCAATATAAGTGAAATTAGCCAATATAGCGCGGAGCGTAAATTACAATTCATGATAAGAATATATTAAGAGATCGGTGTGTTCCTGTTGTACGCTAACGTTTCTCCAAGTTTTTAATGACTCGTTACATCTTTTAAGAGCACGCTGAAAGGGTTGATATTTTTATAGCCAGATTTTAACTGCCTGTACAAAATGTTCTCGAAAATTATGAAGCAATTAATTGTTGGAATAAATGAAGCAACACTGAAACATTTTTAAGAGGATTTTCGATATTAGAGAATGTAATTAAAACGATATACATGTATCGGACGTTGATCTTTTAATGGAAAATTTTAATAATGTCAAATAATTGGATTTAGTGGAGGTCGTTTTCTATGGTTACACAAATTTTCCAACAATTTTTCCGTTTAATTAAATTTTAGAGCACGTATTTTATCTCAGGTAATATTCATTCATTAGTTACGTTTCACTATTAATAAATATGATGTGGCCAACACATCACCTCCCGTCTAAATAGCTTTTTAACGGTACAAAATGGAATTAAAAGTGTAGATAAAAATTGTTTAAGATAAATAAGGAGTTTTATTTCAAGCAATTTTATATTTTTCACATATAAATTTTGAATACGCAATAGGTCGTGGGTTCGTATCCCACTGAAGAGCATAGTCGTTTGTGTTCACATAAATTCATAATCATCCACTCATAAGGCGGCATATGATAGTAGTTAGTCTTAGTACGCTTTCCATCTTCATAAAAAAATAATAATAAAAAAAATATTTTACTTTGATACTTTACTTCTGAGGATGAATTATGAGGTAAAAAACTTGAGTAATAAATTTATTAAAAGGATTGGAATCCAACAATTATTTATTCCTTTATATCCTTTCCAATCCTGAAACAATAATATTTTTCTTCAAACGTCATGAAAGTACGTTGTTACGTAATTGTTCGACTCGCTTTGCTCGTCATTCAAACTCACATGCTCGGCACATAATGTATCACATTTACTCCTAATAACACAACATACTATTAAATATTTTACATCTTTTTTATTTGAATAAAATTTATTCTAATATTATTATTTATTCATGTAAGGGCCGATATTTCCAACCCCAGATAAACTATAGAATAAATTATCAATGGAATAAACAAAAAATATCGAATCAAAAGATGACAGCTAGAATAAAAATCATCATTTAAGCTATGATTTTGATGCGATATTTTTTGTTTATTCTATTGATAAATTTATTCTCTAGGTAACTAAGTTTGGAAATACCGGCCCTAAGCACAATAATATATCGTACAACAAGCATGGGATAGTACTCATGCTCTACGAGCATAAAAGTTAGTAGCATGAGCCAAAGGCGAATGCCTCAAATCATACGAGTATGAAATGAACATTCCATGCGAGTTGTACACTATACTTTTTCTACAACGACATTATTTTCTAATAAATTTATATTTAAATAATAAATTTGTCCCGCTTTCACCATTCCAATATTTGACAATTCAAGTAAACTACCAATTCCTGTTGATTGTTAATGGCTAGGCATTAAAATTTAATTAGATCGTAATTTATATATTCAAGATCTAAAAATAAAATTAGAAAATTATATTGCCATTAGAATCTGATGTGGTCATCACATAACTAGCTGAAAATTTGAATTCATAAATGGTACAAACTATAGAAAAAGTTTTGTTTTTCTTTTTGAAGATGGCATAAGTTACCTACTGTAACTCAATTATCTATTGATTCTTCTGATTGATAGATTGCTATCAATATCTAATCAGTTTGGAATCTAAACATTTTTAATATGAAATTTCAAGATAATTAAATTTTGATGTATCGTGAAATGTGCTTATATGTCCATCGAAAATTTTGACCTGTCACAATACCTCCCTTACATATACATACATACCACTACCAACACTTTTTGTAACCATAAACAGCGTGTACTGTTACCGTATGTACAATTTATCGTTGTGATGAAATTTCCTACAGGCTATTGCGTTCAATAATCAGAGACCGTTGTATTGGTTTACAGAATTATCCAGACCATTAATTGTGTTAATAATTTGATATCCTTTACGTTGAGTTTTAAATTTTAAGAAAGTAATAATGCAGAGCTCAGAGCTATCCAATTTCTAATCGAATTAGCTGAATAATTCGTACGTAGCAATGAGCAATAAACAAGAGCAATCCAAACAGCCCGTCCCAATTACGCAAACAATCAATCTAATTCCGCGAACATATTTCATACCTCGAAAATAAATCCGTGCCCTCAGTGAGTTCAGTTCTCACTTGCAGACATCTTCATGATTTACGTGCACCTTGCATTAAACATAGATTTCTCTTAATCAGCCATCAAATCGCCTCTCTCTGAGTATAAACGGTGCATCTGCCGTGCGCGAGTTCGTCTGCGCACCTGCTGCCGACAGCTGCGCAGTGCCGAATCTGCTGCGCCGCGTGCCGAATAAATAAATAAAGCTTTTGTGGCGTCGTGAAATTAAAAGAGTGTCTGACACAGCTGGTCAGTGACTCGGTGAACATCATGAAATCGAAATGATACATTGGGAAAAAAATCCGTGTTAGGGTCCTCGTCCTCTCACCAGCTGTTGGTTGTCAGTGTTGGATTTTGATAAGGATTTTGTAATTGAAATGTGGATTCCGGGATACTGGATTGAAAAATGATTTGCCAACATCTACAGTTTTGTTGTTGTAGAACCAGTACATACTACTAGGTATTTTGAATTACGCGCCATTGAGATATTTAGTGAAATGCGGTTGGCCGCATTGCGTTATGTATAAATGAAGTGATGGTGTTTGAGATGAATGATTTGGTGACTGTAATGTTTTAGTGATTGGTGTGAGACTGAAACAAGGAAAGGAATTTATATATTTTGGTAGTATGTTTTCGAGCATGAACGAGGTATGAATACTGTGGAAATGAGGTAATTAGTAGAGTTTCTGGGTAAATGAGACGTAATCATTTCCGGTATATATTGGTATGTAGTGAATGTGAGATTAAGAAGAATGTTATTTCAAAAAGTGGGAGTCTGAGACTGAGTCAGTTGACGTGGTTTAGCCTTCATGAGTGTACGTCGAATGAAATGTTGATTAAACTAATACATGCGGGTGAGATTCCGTGGGCGCCCGAGGAATAAATAGTTGGGTATGATTGACAGTTTGTTGCATGAAATAATGATTCCGAGTTTGAAGAATACATGAGCATGTACAAATCGCACTATGAATGTGGACGAGGCGATGTTGAGGCCTGTAGAGCTAATATATATAAATATGTTATTTTAAACATTTTTAATAAATAGTACGTTAATGAAAACGAAGGCGTTAATGAAGCTCTTCACTCACGAAAAATGACATTTAACTCACGAGCGTAGATAAAATATTTTACACATAATTACAAATTCTGGGCATTAATGGGTTAGGCAGATTTAATTATTCAAATTATGAAAATTATTTAAATTAAGAAAGAAACGTATAATAAGTATCAAAAGGTTAGTACTAGTAAATTGTTTACTAGAAAATAAATTAAATATTCCTCCAAACTTAACTTATGTATAATTTAAACATGAATAAACTCATTGCTGTAGAATGCATCGTAATATGTCTTATATTTATCGAAATATTGCGATTTATATTTTTCAAAATACGGAATTTCCCCAAAAAATATGACTTAAAATTGTAAATTTTTTTTATTACATTTCTTTATAATATTGGCGCCAAGAAACCCATTGCAGAAGAGTGCATCGTCATATCTCTAATATTTTTCGAGATATGACGATTTTTTATATTTTCCGAAGAGCAACTTTGAGGGGCTGTAACTCGAAAACTATACAAGATATCGAAAAATATCTCCAGTTTTGTATTTTTCGTGCCGTTTATAATAAATTAGTAAATTTTGAAAATTTTGAAATTTTTTAAATTTTTTTTCAAAATTTCGATTGGAGATATCTTGTCAAATATGAAAGATATAGACTTGCAGTGTTCACCAATCGATTCAGCTCGACGAAATACATAAACCCTGAAAATTTCAGAAAATTCGGACAACCGGTTGAAATGTTAGAGAAAAAAGTCTGAAAATGGCCAAATTCAGGCCAGACGTCAAGGGGTACCCATTGAGTTCCTGGGCAAAAAACGCCATTTTCAGGTTTTTTGCTCTAACTTTCCATCCCGTAAAGCGATTTTTATGAAATTTTGCACACTTATGTATTTCGACGAGCTAAATCGACTGGTGAACACGGCAAATCTGTATCTTTAATATTTGTCGAGTTATTGCCGATCGAAATTTTGAACAAAAATACAAAAAAATTTCAAAATTTTAAAAAATTGCTAATTTGTTATATAAGGCACCAGAAACGCTAAACTGAAGAGAATTTTTAAATATCTCGTGTAGTTTTTGAATTACAGGCCTTTAAAGTTGCACTTCTAAAAATACCAAAAATAGACATATCTCGAAAAATATTAGAGATCTAATGATGCGCTCTGCTGCAATGGGTTTCTTAGCGCGTATATTATAAAGAAATGTAATAAAAAAAATTACAATTTTAAGTGAGGATATTCCGTGAATTTCACATTTTTCAATCGGTATGTGAATCTGTATTGAATGATTAATAATTACAGTTTCTGTTATTTGTTTGTTACCATAGCAACTAAAATTAGTATATTAAACCTATAATTCAGTTTTGTCAAAAGAAGAATCTGGTGTGGGCACCACACTACTTTCTTATATACAAATAAAACCAACTGAACACGTATGACTTGTTCCTTGCGTATGACTTTATTTTAAACACAAATCTATTAATATCTAGTCAGCAAAACTTTCTAACTAATAATACAAATATTACTTACATTTATAATATTTCACAAGACACATATTTTTGACACATCACAATTATTTGACACGTTTGACACATAAATATTAAAAATGTTTTGGTTTTTTTCCCATTGTAACTAAGATTATTGAAATATATTCTTGAATATATAATTTAGTTTTTCTCAAAATTAGAAGCATGTAGAAGAAAGAAAAGTGCAAATAACATTTTATATTCCAAATATTATCTTTTATTTGAAACTTTTTCACTAAGCTTATTCTATTTTTGAAAGAAAAATTAATTTATTGTTTTCTGTGTCCAGTAAAGTTCCTCTTCCGGTTGTTCAATTTCATTCAAAATCAACTTAGTTCTTCATTTCATAAAACTTATAAAATCCAAGTTTCGTTCACATATCTTGTCTAGTTCATGAGATATTGCGCACACGGACATCCATCCATCCATCCTCACACACAAATATTATTGAGAAATTGGTCTTAACGGATTCAGTGGACGTCAAAATTCGCATTTCCGCGAAAATCTCGTCAGCGATTTTTTTCGTGTTTCCAATTCTTCCTTATACTTTGTATAAGAAAGTAAAAAATAGATACTTAATATGTTAAGTTCATTATAGTAGTTCTCTGTACCAAATTCGTCGTTATATTTCGCGTAGAAATGAAGCTAGTGAGACTTGAAGTTTGAAATTAGTGGCAGCTAGATTTGGGTGAGCACTGTGAGCAGTGCACGCTAGATCACTCCTCTTCTCGGTGCGTAAGGAGCGGAACGGACTGGCCCGAGATCTGTCCCGCGAGACAGCAAGGCGGCACATTTAACAAATGACTACTCTTAGCCCCGAGTTACGCGCTACAAAGTTTTACAACAATTTCAATCAAAATGAATGCAGCATACGCCGAAAATTCCGCTCCAAATTCACTGACAGTAGTAGGTCCGAAAAGACGACTCCTTGCACATACAATGTCTAGGACCATGTCTAGGATGATTTATCCTTTATGGTATTATTCTTCTACGAAGAATTTAACTGTCGAGACATCTGCTGCAATGACGAAGTTAGTAATTATTGCAGAGCTGCAAAGAATCTTCGTATTTTATATTCAGTAAAGATTAAATTTGGTGCATTATTTCTCAAGTAGTATAACACACTGCGTTCGCAGATAAAAGGTTTCGAAAAATGTATTATGTACACATCAGCAATAATTTAATTTTTGTTGATTGAATTTGAAACCTTTACATACAAAGTATAAAGATACATTCATGAAAATTATTTACTCATTTAGAAAACAATAAAAACTGAACAGTTTTTCAATATGAATACTTTTACATTCGCCAGTTTCCATCGTTCTTCTTCTAGTTTTCGGTGCAGAAGTTAATGGTATCATGGTTTTTCTTGAAGCACTGTTTTTTTATATATAGATATTTCTTATTACTTCAATGGAACGATCGTGCTTCTGCCCGGATTATTTTTCTACGCCCTGCTGCTTCTTTAATTTGCTGGATCCATTTCTTCTTTGGAGGTCTTCTATGTTCTTCTGCTGAAGGGTACATGCTCTCATTCATTCTGTGTAGAGATCTCAATTTTCTTTGATAACATCTTATAGATCTTTAACTTACCCAATAGTCTTTCTTTCTGATAGTGTCCATTTTTTACTTTTCAACATTCTCAGGTATTATTTTACTCTTTTATTTGTCATATTTGAAAAGAATTACAGAGCAAATATATATTAGAATTCATCGAACAATGACAGCTGGAATGGGGGAGACATTGGAGAGAATGGATAATAACAGGCCCGTTCGGAGAGTATAGACATCAAAAATTAAGCAGAAGAGGGGTCGTAGAAGACCAAGAGATGCATGGGACGGTACAATAAAGAAAACACTGAACAGCAAAGGAGAAACGGTGCGAGAGGCAAGATAGTAATTTCTTGATGAAAGTAAATTTTTCTTTGTATAATTGAGAAATTCAACAGGAAATAAATAACCTAAAAAATAGTATATCTTTATCGGTTGCTTTTGTTTCCATAAATTAATTATCAAAATAATTTATTATTTTATTACCACTTTATATGTATAAGGCACTTATTGGTGGAGGCGCCAATAGTCTGCTGTGCAAATTTTAAATTTAAATTTAAAGGTTACCTCGAAAAAAGTTTATTATAGAGGAAAGATTTCTGCATTTTTGGATACTCATATTTATAATTTTACCCTACCTGAAACCGAAAAAATGACGAAAATGTATATGTTCTTAAAATCATCAGTGTCATGGAATGATAAAACAAATGTCCCAATTAAAAGTTATTGTTTTCATCTATCATCTGCTGCCATCATTGTTTGTTGTTTTTCAGGTTAAAGATAAAACTTTCTAAATGCTAAATAATAAGGAAAGCCAATAATTGAACATTTTAAAAATAGCAATTAAAACGCTATTGTTCCATGTAGAATAAAATTATAAATATTAGTGTCAATAAATGCAGAATTTATTTCTCGACAATAAACTATTTAACTTTTTTGATGTTAAAAATTAGGGCAGCCAAAAAGTGAACATTTCAAAATAGCATAGAAAACACTATTGTGTGTCTTTCCACTCATCATCCTGTATACCGAGTGTAGTAATCATAGACACATTTACCATTTAAAAATAATTTAAACATGTCAATAATTGTTAAAACTATCGTCATCTGTCAAACTCAAACAATACGACTGTTTGTATGTTTTGCTTATCGTGACATTCTGCAAATAAATAGAAATTACAAATTTTATTTTACGACTACGTCAGTACAGAAATATATTACATCAATTAAATTAGGGTCATTTGGCGCAGTTTTTATTTATGAACATATTTTAATTTATATTTTTGTTCTGAAATTCATAGTGAACGAACTATTGTTTAATGAAAATTTTAACTTTATATTTCCTATGGCGTATATTCAAAGAAAAATATTCAAAATTAAACGGGAAGCTTATAAAATATAAACGAAATTAGAACGATGAGAAATTGCGGATAACGCACGGCACAAAAAGTTGTACAGTATCTTGATTTATCTTTTGTAAATATAAGGTGGTTTTCATAACATAATATTTTGATATGAAGAATGTATCTTGAAAGATAACAAAAAATGAAATATAACAGGAAATTATAAAAGCAAGTATCCATTTCCATAACACAAGCAATGTTGTAAGTTTAGATGTATGATGTTTGCTTAGGAAAGTCTGCCTCGCCACAATTATAATTATAGCGGGAGAAAAACGGTCCGCACTCACGCGACGGCCGCACTATCTCCTGCCCTGGCTAAAGTAATTTCCGTCAGTTCGCTCGTCCGCTGGGGTTGGCGGCGGCGGCGGCGGCGGCGGCAGAGTGTGGTAGCTCCCATGTCAACCTGGATTTACTCGCGTAAACTTTCTCCCACGTAAATTTGCGGGATGTGCACCGTTGGGAGTGAAACTATACTCTTTCAAAAATACATTGAATATCAAAGTTTATATGGCGAAACTTTCATGTCAAGGCTTTGAAATTTTCTTGAAAAATTAATTTAACGTCGTACGTGCACATGTCACTTCCAACAAGCGTGATGAAGAAGTTCTTCATATTGGTTATTTATTTGTTTGTCGATAATGTTGTTAAAAGTCAGTTAAGGTGGTTGGAACATCTTGAGCGAATGTCGAATGAAAGGTTGGTGAAAGTAATACATGCGGGTGAGATTGAGGGTGAACGATTGCGTGGTCATCCGAGGAATGATGGATGGTTTGTTTCACACTATTAATGTGGATGAGGCGAAAGTGGTGTACCAGGATAGGAATGTTTGGAGGAGGTTGATTGTTGGTTGACTGAGTTTCTAGGTTCGTGCTAACCCACTGACTGGGGTATAGCGTAACGTTATGTATATTTATTATGTGTACACCGGGTGTACAATTGAAATATGGAATGATATTGCTGTATATTTTACCTTTGGAGCAAAAGTGTAAATATGAAAGCTTAAAGATGCATTCAATAACGCCCAATTGGCTAATTAGATATTAGTATTTTAGTACATCAGTATTAAATGAACAAAAACAAAATATGTTTGACATTTTTGAGGTTATGTATTTATTTACCAAAGAAAAATGACAAAAAATATACTTTCAAATTCGCCATTTATCTGCTACGAAATGTCTACAGAAATATTACAACACGGTAATAAATAAATCTAAATCTGTTTTCTGAGCTATCAAATATTTTCCGTTTTAGTTTAATTTTCTATGGTCGTGTTTCTAATAAATATTAATATATCATGAAATACTAATATTTAGTTAGCTAAATGGGTCTTGGACTTGGACGGGGGGGGGGGGGGGGGGGCGAATATATTAGATAATTATGTAACAGGTACATAGTTTAGCCATTTTATGTGTTTAGTCTATAAAATCTGCGCCACTTGCTGTCAGAGTAAGCAGAACTGGGTCTTCTTAGTCTATTATATTCTGTCATATTAGATAGCAGCATATGTTATATTGTGCCATTTACTAATTGATGTGTTTAATTGCGTGCAAGTTGAGGGATTCAATACATGCTAGGAATTTATCTTATGAACTAGTTTCAAATTAGTAGTGGGAGGTAAACTACATAGAAATTTCACTCTCAAATACTTGCAGTGTTTGTGGCTACATTTACTCATTCCCAATTCCCACCATTGCTGTATAGTGTATGCTGAATTTAACTTGACTTGTAAGGAGAATTTAATATTGCAGGATCTTTTTCCTCAGTTTTAATAACGCGTCTGTAATTCGTCCGAGTAAAATCAAAAAGGCTCGCGTTGAACAAAGGATTAAATGTAGAAAATGGTATCTCCGTAAGTGTCCTCCCGAGAAGTACGTATTTATAATTAAACGTGCCGCTTTCACATCAAGATTACAGCATTTGTTTTCGTTGAGAGCGAACGCAATCGTAATCGCATCGGCCATGCACAGTGAAGAAACAGCAGAAACAGACGACGGACGTGAGTTGAAAGTGCCTATTTACCCGGGTCACGCGTCTAGTTTCCTACCCGAGTAATTAGAACAAAGAAATCAATAAGACTCTAATTGTTTACGAAATTCCAATTAACTTCCCGGAAATAGTAATTTCCGTGTTCGAGGCAACTTAAATGTATTCGGTCGGGGCTTTAAAGGACTCCGCTACCACCAATCGGACGGATGAATTTGTATAAAACAGAAGGAAATGCACAGAACAAGGGAAGAAACTTACAGCGAAATAATATATTTAGTTATACATTACAATTTAATAAGATACAGGATAAAATTAAATGTATCGGTAGAACTACGAATATGACAAAAATGACTTAATTAAATCCAGACGTGTTCAATTTTTGACACGAGTTGCCGTTTTTATGCACGAATTATGACGAATTTTACCAAATAAATCATGTTCGAGTTATTATTTTCTATATTTATGTAAAAATAAATAAACGAATTGTTTAAATGTGAAGGTTTTAATAATTACGAAATAATTTCTTTCCAAGACAACTTAGAAATTAGCTCATTTTATGTTTGTTCTTGCTAGGGATATGAGGTATATTGCAAGCATCGTGCGAAATGAATTTGTTTTGTGAGTATTTCAATAAAAGTTACTTTATTTCAGTATAGGTGCCATTGCTAGGATACTTATTTAGAATTGTCAAATATTGGAATGGTGAAAGCGGGACAAATTTATTATATAAATTAATTTAATTAGGAAATAATATATTGGTCGTAGAAAAAGTATAGTGTACAACTCGCATGGAAAGTCCATTTCATGCTCGTTACTATACCACAATTACCAAAATAACATTGCTTGGTAACTGTTACCTTTAAGCAACGGTTTTTAATCAAAAACATTTAGTGTAACTTTGATTTGATTGCTTAATTTAACACACGTGATAAAAAACATAGGTATTTTATTGGATATTTTTTTAACCAAATTGTCCTCTTGTCCTTTTGTCGTATTGCAGCCTTCGCCCGTGCTTCAATTTACTCCGCCGTAAAAAATCATACATTTCTCTCTCTAAATGTATAATATACTATTATTTTATTTTGAAGATATAAGCACATTTTAAAGTTCCTATGTGCGTGTATGTGTGTGTATAAGGCAGAGAGAAAAAGAGAGAAATAGAATTTAAAAGTTCAAGTGACGAGCTAATTAGATTTTGGTGTCAACCAGAAGTGGTGGGTTTTTTTGTGTATATTATAGTAAATAATTGGTTTGAGTAAATTTTGTTATATTAAATAAGGTATGTAGTAGTATTGCCTAACTTTTATTTGAAATTTTTTCTCTATTTTGTACTTTTAAAATGTTGCTTGTCTGGCTTATGTTGAAAAACTAGATTATTTTAAAAGTAAATTTAATGAAATTATAATTACTCGTATAAGGTAGATTAATTTAAAAAAATCATTCTCTATTCCCAAACATATCTGCTTTTACGAGTACTGCAAGAATGGTTGCAATATATAAAATAAAAAATGTATGACGATGTACTAGAGATGAATTAAAATTTAACTAAAAACTTATTCTGCTTTGTTCAAAGCTCTATACCACTGATTTCAATTCCGAATTAACTAAAAATTTAATCCTTTTCATAAATCTGTCTGGTATATGGTAAAAAGCATATGCAATATTTGACTCACTGAAATATAAATGAAAATGTTCCAAACATTTCCTGCAGTTAATTATCTGAGAAATATAAAAGTGGAAGTGACTGGAGTAACATTTTAATTTGCTGCACATTTTGGGCTATTTTTAAATTACTTCTTTATGAAGTTTTGACATTTCGTCCAAGAGGACAGAGATAAATAATTGAAGAGAAAATAAGAAATTAAACTTGGGGCTACTCTGGGATGAAAATGTTAAATAATTAAGCTGTGACGTCAAACAGAAACTTTTTAAAAACGTATCAGGCGGTGTAAACGATCACACGGCAAGTTTAAATTTAGTGCCGTGCGTGGTACGAATGAGTATAAGATTGGGCGACGTGATGAACAGACGTTGTATCTCTCTGCTCCAGAACTTTTCGGCAGAGAACACGGGTAATTGATCTGGGAATTGCGACTTGCTGTGCAAATGGAAAACAACTAATGGTTGCGAATAAATCATGGGAGAATATAAGACTAACCTTGAGCAGACGTAATCAATGCTCCGCGTCGAAGTTGCCCGACGGTGGTTGCGTTGGCTCTGGGTTGTTTCAATGGATTCAGCCTCAGCTTGTTAGCAGCATCCTCACCCTACTGCTGTGATGCCCTGACTCCTGCTGTGCGAACTACACAAATAGGGAAATATAATAAATGTCTCCTAGACTTTCTTGACCAAGGGCTAATGCCATTTTGCTGCCATGTCATGAATTTGCTGTCAGAAATTTTATTGCGTTTCTATATAATATAAACTCGAAGAATCTCATTGCAGCATATCTCTTATATTTTCTAAAATATGATGATTTTTTTATGTTTTTGAAGTGCAATTTTAAGGAGCAATAATTCAAAAACTATACCAGATATCGAAAAAATGGCTTCAGTTTTGTATTTATTATTATTTCATGATAAATTAGTACATTTTAAAAAACTACAATTTTCGATCAGAAATATCTCGACAAATATAAAAGATACAGACTTGCGGAGGTGATCAATCCATTCAGTTCTTTAAAATATATAAATATGCCAAATTTCAGAATGGGTTCAAATGTTAGAGCGAGAATTTTGACCCGAAAATCGTCATTTTCTGACTTATCAACCCGTTATTCAAATTTACTGAAACTTTTGCATAATTATGCAATTCGTCGAACTAAATAAATTGGTGAACATTACAAGTTTTTATCTTTAATGTTTGTGGAATTATTGCCTATCATAATTTTGAAAAAGAATATAATAAAAAAATTAAAATTTTTAAAAATTTCCTCATTTGTTATAGAGTATTCGAAAAACATAATACTGAAGGCATTTTTTAATATCTTGTATATTTTTTGAGTTATAGCTTATCAAAAATCCATTTTTCAAAATATGAAAGAAATACGAAGAGGCGCACAACGGTACTGTGATTCTTGGGGTTCATTGGAAATAGAAAAATAATAATCCCGATTATGAAAATTTGAAAAATTCCTGAGATTTTATATTTCACTTTGCACAACTTTTTTGTATAATTTTGCTTGGGACTGGTCATCGTGCTTTACATTGAGAAACATAATTTAAACAAAAGCTGTATTTGAATGACTATTAATTATAACTTACACATGTTGATTAGGTATAAAAAAGAAGAAATGATGAATTCATAGTGTATTATACGCAGTAACAATATTCCCTATAATGCAATAATTTCAGTTTTTATTTGATATCAGCACTGAAATTCAAAGTAGGACATATCAGGACTACAGGCTAAAGTAACATAACATTGTGATCTGTCAAAAACAAAAAAACATAGTAAATTCGAAATATTGTCAATTAAAATAGTCCTGATGAGTAATATCATGTATTTGTTTTTAACGAGTAATGTGGTTAGCATTCATATATTTGTATGTTTCCAATGTTTATGTGCAATACAATAGAGAGCAATCAGAAATAACTATCACAAATGTTTATTTGCAGTGGTCAAATAAAAACGGCTTTTTCATTTCAAATTGGTCATTTCCACGAACAAATCACATGCTCTCATTCAGCGCTTATATAAAGGTAAAAAGCGTGAATCGTGCATACAACATCGCTAATTAATGATTTATATTTCAGTTTGAAATAGACACAGGGCTTCATTTGCATCAAACGATTCATCAGGAACGAGACCTGCACAATGGCCGGTGATTTTGAAAGAATAACGTTTCATATAAATGCAAAGCACGTGATGTTAACATTTGTTTCTATCATTTTTATTGTCCACGCTTAATTATTGCCCGTTGTACAAGATGTTTTATTAACTGGTAAATTTGGAAAATTAATTCTCTGCTTTCTACACTCCACATTGTTAGCAATAATGAAGTCATTTTTGTTGTGTCGATAGTAAAATTTACAATGCATTCCGAAACCTTCCATATTGACAATTAATAATACTGGCTACTAACTATTTTATTCACCAACTGTTTGCGTGGTGGTGTAACAATGTATCGAGTAAAGTATTGCAACATAGAACGTCGTCAATCCATGTTAGAGGCCATAAAACATGATTCCGTTTCTGCTAATATTAATCGAGGCACAGGTGCACGTTGCGTTATGGCTACCAAATTAATAAATTAGATCTCTCTCGCGGCAGATGGGCGACGGTAGAGTGGGCTCTCCTTTGTACTCTTCCGTTCAGAAGCTGCGATGAGTTATGGCGGAGGAGCTGCGACGCTCTGCTATGGGTCTCTCGCCGCGAATATACAGATTCACTCACTAAATCATTGTATTGTTGTGCATTTCTTTTACGCTGAGCGAAATATTTTTATGTATCAGACTAGAACAGAAACGCTTTTCACAAATTGGGAAATAAATAGTTATAATTATAAATTGAGAAGTGAAATGTGTACGAGCCCAACACCAAATGTATTTGTACCGCCAGAAAATTTGCTATAATGAAACATAATTTACTTGTAAATTCCATTTAACCAAACCCTTTGTTGTTCTTTGAAATTGAATCTTAACAAGTTACTAATCTGTAAAATTGAATATTGCATTGTAAAATTTTAACAAGTTAGTAGCTATGCATGTTATTTTTTACAAGTTAGTTGCTGTTTCCATCATTCAAATAATTTTTGACAACAGTATAATTTTTTAATTTTTATTTTCAATTACAAAGGAGTAACAAATAAAATGTTGTACAATAAAGCAAACTGTTTTGACTGCTTCACGTAGGTGACAAGCTTGCCTAATCGGTTCGCCGGTTATTTTCTCCATTCAGCAGTAAAAAGTGATTTACCTTGCTAGTATTTTAATTATTTTCAATACAATGTTAAAATTTTCGGTAGACGATAACTATCGTTCCCTATGAATTTTAGAACAAAAGTGTAAATATGAAATATGTTCGGAATCAAAAACTGCACCAAATGAGCCTGAATTTATTGATGTTGTACATTTCAGTTATGAGGTAGACTTAAAATAAAATTTATAATTTTTAGATGTTTCCAGTATGCCATGGTAAACAAAACAGTCGTATTGTTTGAGTTTGACAGATGCATTTAGCATAGTTTTAATGATTATTGACTTGTTTAAATTATTTCTCAGTAATCATGGACACATTTACCATATAGAAATAATTTAAACAAGTCAATAATCAAACAAACTATGTTAAATTCCATCTGTCAAACTCAAACAATACGACTGTTTGTAAATTTTGTTTACCATGGCACTCTGGAAACAGCTAAAAATTATACATTTTATTTTACGTCTATCTTATGACTGAAATGAACCACATTAATAAATTAGGCACATTTGTTGCAGTTTTTGATGCCATACATATTTTGTATTTACACTTTTGTTCTAAAGTTCATGGCGAACAAACTATCTCCTAAAGAAAATTTTAACATTGTATTTCTTATGTCCTAAATAAATTAGACACCGGGTATATATTCGTATTTACATTAAAATAGATCTAATTTATTAGCCCACGTAATAATCTAGTCAAAATTTAATTAAATATTGTTTCTATATTATAATTAATTTACGAAAAAGTATTGTGATCCCATTAAAACGGTAAATCTTATAAATTGCTTTCAAAGAATTACCATTTACCTAAAAGTGCAGTGCAATACATAAATGATAAATAATTTAGACTTGTATAGCAACAACAGTAGTGCGAAAATTTTTTATATGATTATAGCATAGTTTTAAGGTGGTACGAATACATTTGGTATTATCTTAAAAGATTTTGAACATAAGTTGATCGTGATCGAAATATCCGTTGCCCTAATGCGAGCGCTATCAGTTTTGGCACAACAGAGTTCTTACACTCACTTGTTTGGAGTGTTGGAAATGTTTTCTTTTTAGAAAGAAAAGTTCAGCAGTACTAATCAAGTGATCGAAGTTAGGTAAACGAGCTACCAAAAACCTTCTTCTAAAACTTCCTCTTCGCTGTCCAAACTACTGAATTGTTAACGACTAGATTTTATTTGTTTTGCCAGAATTTAGTAATCTAAAAACCTCTGTTTCAATTGTAACTTTATTATAGATATTTCAAAAGACTGATTATGGATAAATGCAGATCGCCCTGTCGCACTTGTAGTAATTAAACAAGAAATGATTGTCAAGAACCAAGAACAATTTTCTTCCTTGGTGTATAGTAGGTATCTCCGTCTAAGCATAAGCAATATGAATTCAGTTTCTTGGCGTAATTCTGCTGAGTGCATATGATTACGGGTAGGGAATTTGACTGTCGCGAGAGAGGTAAAGACACAAAGCATCATAGCGCCATCCGCCACTGGGGATCCAAGAGCTATGAACAGGAAGCGATGCTGTGTGCTGGTAATGCGAGCGCTGGTTGCTCTGTGTCGCACGAGTGCACACGCATCACGACGACTGCCTTTTTGTCTCAAACTCGCGCTACAGCGGCGTAGGGAGATGAATTCACCATATTCCTATAGTATTTTCATACGTTTTAAACCTACTTGCAACAAATTCCGTAGATTGTGGATGACAATGTTTTTACTATAACTTTCTTAATACTTGCAAAGAAAATGAAACACTTAATGATACTAGAAAACTTAAAGTACCTATCCATAATACTGATTGCCGACATTTCAGGGAACCCACTGATTTCTATCACTAGATTGGGCATAGGCCATATTCTGCCATCTGAGAGCGTTCCCAATTGAACGAGTGAAATGGATGTTTTGTGACAGTTTTGTAAAGTAAAGTGCGCAATCTGAAGTTCTGCATTCACTCTCTCTACACCGCGCTTCCCACCACCTCTCTTTAGGTCATACCACGAAGTATGGTCGTACCCACAGACAAGAGAGATAGATTTTTAAATATTAAAGTATCACAATTTTGATCATTACGGCGGCGTTCAATTGGGTCTAGTGTGGGGAACCCCACCGTTCTTCTCCCGAAATAGTGAAGAAAACGGGTTTTTCCTCTCTAGAGAGCAATAATTGAAAATCTTTATTTTAGTGATATTCAATTACATACTTTAAATTGTCTTTACTTAACCCTGATGATGACAGCTGTAGCTGTCAAAACGTCGTTATAGTAATAATAATCCTATATTTTCGACCGCCTTTCGAGATGTCACGTTCCCTTCTACCTGTTTGGCTTCTTCGACTTCTTTTCTTATTTCTTGGTATCCAGTTTGACATCTTTGACTTGTATTGTCCTTCGTAAGTTAACGTTAGTTGCTCTGTTTTTTAACCTTTCATGATTTGCTCCAGTTTTAATTGGCCTTTAATTTTGCTGAGTTTTTGCAACAATAAATTCTATAAATTGTAGATGACAACATTTTTATAATAACTTTCTTAATACTTGCAAAGAAAATGAAACACTTAGTGGCACTTGATAACTTACAGCATCCATAATAATGATTGCCGACATACAATAATAAATAATAATCCTTTATTTTCGACCGCTTTCCGAGATGCCATATTTCCATCTTCTTAATTGGCTTTCTCGTCTTCTTTTCTTATTTTCTGTTATCCAATTTAATATTGTTAAATTATATTGTCCTTCATAAGTTAAGGTTGCTTATTCTATCTTTCAGTGAGACAGACACCTTTAATAATATGCTACACTTTTAATTTATCTTGAATTTTTGGTTGAGTTTTTGGATAAAGGTTTTGACTGCCATAGGTTAAGGAAGGCTGAAGATTTTTATTTTTGAGTTTATAGTACAGTTCTTTTAAAGATGATACGCAGGATTCAGAAGTTTTCCCTGGCTTAGTTTATTTTTTCTGAATTTCTAGATTTGCTTTTGAATAAAACTCAGTGTTTGCCCTATAATCTCATGATTTAAAATGATTTTTGAGGTACACCATATGATATTACTTTCATTTTCGTTATATTTATTTCTAATCCTGCTTTTGTACTGCACTTTGAGAGCTATAATACCATGTTTTCTAGAAATTAAAACGACATCATTCGCGAACCTTAGATTTGTTAAACTTCTTGGCATATACAACTGTTTAACTGTAATATCATCTGTTATTTAAAGTGTAATTTTTTGTAATATTTACTGTTATAAAATAAAATAAAGTGTTGGTTTAAATCTTTTTTGAATTATATATAAACTTTCGTATGCATAGGATTGATTTATGTTATAAATAAACTTCATGTTTTATTTAAAATCAATAAATTTTATGCCTCCAAACTATAAATTTGTAACGACACTGTCTTCATTACAGCACACGTTACCGGTTGCTATAATGGCAAATTCCTTACCGCTCTTCTAGAACAAACACTGACAATATGAAAATTTATATAACTTTATTATATGTGAAGCTATAACTTGCGCACAAGAATCGTGAAACTTGAGACAGAAATTTGTATCGCATAACAATGTTCATGTGATACAGTAATTTATACTCTGCGCTCTAATTAAAAAGTTACGTTCATTACACATTTCCCTAAAAATTATTGAATTTCGAGGTAACTTGTTGAAAACCCACACAGGTTATAAATCACTGCAAGTCAGTGGATATGAGCAAAATATATATCTTTATAAAAGGCGCAGTTGAAGAAGCTACAAAATAAAAGCAGAATCCGTGTGATACAGTGATCCGTGATGTTCAAAGTACCTGCAGTTTCATTTATATCTTATATCCGCAGGTTAAATTGAAATTCCGTAAAGTTTTTAATATAATATCGATAGGTAGGTTTACTTCGTTTACTGATATTGCAGGAAATAAATTTAAACGGCTTTATAAAAGAATATTACAATAAACAAGATAAAAAATTTGAAAAGAAGAATGTTCCACGGCGAAAGAAAAAGTTACAAAACGTAATACGAGAAAACTTCTGCGTAGAATAAATACGATAAAATACATTATAATGGAAGGAAACAGTTTTAATAGAAAATTTAAACTTTTGTTACTCGTTATATTTTATTCAATGTTTGTATGAATGCTGAATTAAATAACTTTTAATATTTACAAAATATATTTTGGATTGCGCAGTTCGGGAGCTTTACATGTATATGACATTATTCGCTTGTAGAAAATTATATTTTACATACAAACGTTTGTTCCGAAACACAGAAAGATAAATTAGTATTTCGACAAACTCTTTTAATTAATAAAATTACTATTCCTATATATTTATAAATAGTAATTAATAATTTGTCTCAAAGTAGTTTATTGTGTTATTAAGATTAAAATTGATACAAACAAATGCACTTTTAATCCGAATAACATATATAACTACCGGCAGTAGCAGTTTACTTGAAGCACTTAACAGTTTTTCGTAAAAGACACGGTTAAATTTCCTTTTTCAACAATTTATGTTATTTTGAAAGTTGTAGAATATTTCATTTTACATGTGTTTAGATTACACTAATTTTATTAATTTTCGTTAGATTTAGAGATAATAAAATATAAAGAAATTAGATTTCATAAATCTTGCATTCCTTGTACACCATGGAAACACTAAAAATTTTAAATTTTGTACGAAATGTGTCACATGCCATTTTGATTGTGAAGCTGTTTTCTTAGTGAAATATATGACAAAAAATTAAATAAATATAGGAAATAAAATGAAATTTCTCAAATATAAATTGAAAATAAACAAATAAGAAGGTATGTTTCTGTATCATCAAATACTATTTTATACTATAGGTACCACATCAGATTTTTATATTAGTAACAAAAACGTCAATTTTATTACCAAAAACAATATTAAAATCATCAACTTTTGAAGAAAATGAAAAATTTTAAGAAGGTAAATACAAAACATTATGCTGATGAAGGTTGGAAATAAATTCAAATAAAGTATGAATAACAGAATGGATAAAATATTTGAAAAGCTTGGGTTAACCAACATTTCCAATTTCACGAACTAAAGAGAGAACTTATGTTAGCAAGATGAAGTCCGTTGCGCGTTGCACAATTGAGATACCGCTGCATTCGGAATTATCTTATTAACCAGCTGTTTGTGCAGCTGGATTGTGGCAGCGAGAGAAAATTTGCATTCCTTTGATTGGTTGAGTCTTTAATCTCAATAAAAGTGACTTGAACAGCATTCGTAAATTCTACGGTGGTGTGGTTTACCGCTGCTTCTCTCTCTAACTTGATGGAATCAATCAGGAAATATTTTTTTCCACAATCGTTTAATTTTGATGCTGTTTGCTCACTCAAAAGAGTGAGCAAAGTACTCAATTTAATCACTAGTGGGAAAAAGAGTTTTAATCACAAGTGAGAAAAATATTTTGGCATACTGTTGTTTTAAAAATTGTCAATTTTGTTTCTGTTACTTTGCAATTTTAAAATAATTGCATTGTTGAATTTACGGCTTCATAAAATGTATAACTTGAATGTTACATTTTAATTCAAGAAAAAAATTTATAATTGTTTGTTGACAAGTTAGAAACTATTGGGGAAATTCATCTTAATACCGATTATGTGTTGATATTGAATCTATCACAATATGTCATTATCTATCTCTCCGGTTTCGCTTAAAACTGTAAGTGTGCATTGTTTTGTCCTTGTTGTGCTAATTTGCTACAAATTATTGTTCTGTTCAATTTAATAGTAATGGAAAGTAAATAAAGGTAAAACCGTAGTTGACGGTCAGAGCTGAAGTTTACTGAGGATCGCTACTGATGTTTGGTAGATCTAAACCGTAGTTTAGGGCCAATTGTGAAGTTAGCTACAGGTCCTAGTTTCTTTAGCCGGTCATAGTTATAGAAAAACAATTTTAAAAAGCAAGAAACTAAGATTTATTTTAGTTTTGAGGTTGAATAAATACGGCATTTTCAGAATGCAAATTTACTAGATTTTTGTTGTTTGACTTGCATCACCACAAACTGTCATATCTACCAAACATCATTGACGCATTAGCTAACTTCTCAATTGGCCGTAAACTACGGTTTTACCTTTGGTAGGTACGACAGTTAGTGGTGGTGCAAGTCAAACACAAAAAATTTAGCAAATTTGTATTCGGAAAATGCCTTTGAACAAAAGCTATAATGGATGATTGTCAACATAGCAGGACATAAACATGTAAATGTCAGTAGGTACTGTTGGCTTAGGCAGTAACTTCTAATAAACGACTACCTTGTTCTGTTTGGAAACCAAAATACAGGTACAGCGTTTACGAACGTTCACATGGCCTTAATTACCAATTTGAATATATCAGAGTTTCCATTGAATCGGACAGTTTATTGCGGGAGAAGTTTATTTCGGCAGCGTGGAGCGGACTTCCAGGCGCCCGTATGCTAAGGACAGGTGAATTGAAATGATAAAGCGATTCACAAGGCGAGAAATATCTTATCTTCTGTCTGGATGTTAAATGTGTTGAAATGCCTTTAACCTCCATTGTGCACTGCGAATGGTTCTGTCCCCTCTGAAGTATGGAACTTGCTAAATTATTGTATTCGCAGATGTGTGCAAATCCCGCTTGATCCCCTAATTATATTAGATACTTCAAGCCAAAAAAGAGATTTGCTTATGCTATTCATTGGATTTAAAATCAAAGCAAGTTTAATTTCAGGATTTAAATAATTAATACGAGTCAAGGAGCACGTGGCCCAGTTATTTTAAATAATTCTTCGCTTCGTTTAATCTTACATAATTTTATTCTGCTGTACATAAGTACAAGCTGTGTTTCTAAATGTTATAATAACAACATAAATTTCTCACAATATTTTTTAAAATATAATTTCTTAGTTTAGTAATAATGTGTATTAACTTATGTAGGAATGCAAGAAAGGCAAGTAAATTAATTTTGCGAATTGTGTACGAAATTAAAAAATTATAATTACGAGGTTTCTTTAACTTTTAAACTTCTTTGCAATTTTTTGAAAATTTTCTGCAAGTAATAAAATATTCCTTTGAGGTTACCAGAAGTTGGAGATATAAAAAGTTTATTTTTGAAAGGAAGAGGTTGGAATTATAGGATTAAATTGAAACAAAGAGTGTTTTGAACCAGCGAAAGGAAAGCCGAACAAAACGGGGTCGCTCGACCAATGGGAGCTTACCTCCTCTCTGATATCCTGGTTAGAATTCCTGATGAAGGAAATATAATGGAACAAGTAGCAGATGCACACAAACAAAATAAATAAATGATTTGGAAGATTCTTCCACCGGGTAAGGAAGTGCTCTACAATTCAAACAACATATTTAATAATCTACGATACTTGCTTATTCAAAAACTGATACACATTCTTTATTTTACTTGCATAGCGAACAAATGTAGCTACATTTTTACTCAGACCCGATCCTATCGGCTGTTCATTTTGTGCTCAGAACAAATTAATAAGGCATTATTCTTTTAAATACCCAATTGTTTTGACTGACTGCTAACATCTCACTCTAATACATAGTTTATTTTTATAAACTTATAAGTACACTTATGTTAATCCCTTTAAGTAAACCTAAACCTATACAGAGTGATTTGGTCGGTCAAATGATGGACATTACAAAGTAATAAATACAATTTTCATAGTACCTCTAGCGATATCACAGTAGGGCTATCCCTAAATTTTGGTTGTAATTGATTGTTTTATCAAATTCTCTTTATGGGCGATCTAATGCGAAAAGCATAAATAAACATTTGCTAAATGAAATCTTTTTAATAAATGGAGTCCTGCGTAGAGTCATATCGGATAATATTATTCTGTTTCGCTCCTGACAATATCTTAAGTTATTGTCATCTGATTGAAACATTCGCTCACTTCTTTGTATCATATAAAAGCACAGTACATTATACTGAAAACGGTCTCGTTAACTCTATAATAGCTTTCAAAAATGTATATTTCCTTTGTTCATGTATATATTATGTTAAATTATTTAATAAATTACATTTTAAATGAAAACTGCCGTCATCGCGGAATTCAAAATTTTTGTATAAATCGACAGTAAAGATCATACGAACAAAATAAGTTAGATATTACTAAGTTTGTTAAGCCGAAAAGATGTTAAAAAAATAAATATATAAAAACAGTAATGTTTCACTGTCATCGCGGAAATTAATCTAGTATTTTAGGAAGTTTTATGCTCTTTCAGAAAAACTTGATAATATAAATCCTATTCTGCCGGTAACACCTGTCATACCTATTTAAAGGACGCGTAATAAAATTTTACCATTATAGCATAAAAACAGTGTGTCATGAAAGACAATGTATAGACGAATATTGAAAACAGTTTGTTATTTTTGTGTACGCCACAGATTATTTTTCGTTGTTTTTTTTATTTCTCCACTATATTATTGCAATTTCAAATTGAAATGTTTTATTTCTCATAAGTCTAATAGCACCAATGTTTGCTAAAGACAATTTTATGAAGCATCGAAGTGTGTTTCTTAGATTTCTACTTTTTTACACAGAATGTTCTGTAATCACAATTTTTGCTCCTCATAAAACTTAACACACTACTACTACAATAATTGTTTAGTGCTATATAATAAAATGGTATTAATAAAATATGTACCCAGATATAATTAATGTTAAATCTTACTTCTTGCGTTCATATAATATCGTATGTTTCTTCCTCATTCAATGTATTTTTGCCTTGATAAAGAATGTAAGAGCAAGTAAATCAGTTCTAAATTAAAGTATAAATTTTATACGACCAAATATTAAATGCTAAAGGATAAGCGTCGAAGCGAGAAAGATTAATAATGTATTCATATTTAAATAGTCTTAATCAAATGAAGACGTAGAGAATGTCTCTAAATATTTCAAGAAGGAGTTTTCATTTTTGGTACTAATCATCTAAGGCTAAGGAAATATTTATACATTAAGTAAGTATGCCCGAATATTCTGCATGGTACCTTTTAAGCCATTAATAATATAGCCGAACTAGAGCAGCATTCCCGAAATACCGCATTTATTACACATTCACGTATACGCCTCTGTTATTAACGAGTTTTTAAATAACTCACATTTTAGCAGCATGCTTTCTCTGCCAGCTGATATGAAGCTGCATTTCATCATTATATGTGCAACATGCTTGCACATCGCATGCATGTTTAAAAAGGTTTCACAAAATACACGACAAATTAATATATTTTCCTGTTGATGTTTCGGTATCAACTTTTGAATTATTAATAACTCTTCTTCCTAGAAGAATATGCTTGTATGTCAAATGGTAGGAAAACTTATCATGATGAATTATATTTTTATCGCACGTTCAAGGACCATAATGAAAATAAATTTTAACGATATTATTTATAATATTGAATGGGTAGTAATTAAAGATAATATTCAATCATTTGGTTACTAGAGTTTTACATGAGTTAATAAATTAGATCTGTTTTAATGTAAATATGAATATATTTTTAGTTATTTCAAGACGTGTAGATTGTAATTGTAACAACAATATATATTTGTTAATTTGACGTAGGTTAATTATTTCTTAACAGAGCATAAAATATTGTTATAATGAGAAATTTTAAACCAGGAAAGTAACAGATTTCCCACTAGTGGATATAATTTTGAGGAAAGCCACTAGTGAGTATTTTTTTAAATTTATAACAATAAAAAAACACACACCATGGTAACTAATATATGAACACTTTGATTTAAAAAACTTTAAACATATGTCACTGTCAAATAATATTTCTTTAATAAATTTTGCTTTTATTAAGGGATATTGGATAAAACGTTATACTTCACACGTGGGCAAAGTGAAATTACACACTCGATAAATTTATCACACTCAGCCTTCGGCTTCGTGTGCTAAAATTTCTCTCGTCGGTAATTCCTTATGTTGCCCACTTGTAAAGTAAATAACTATTTTCTACTACTATATAAATATATTTCAATTGTTTTGGTGAATTATAGTACCCATAATTCACGCTTCTCTTCCAATCACAGAGCCAGACATCCATAATTCACGGTTATTTTAAAGACGTGATGTGGATCACCAAACAACGGCCGTCTGGCAGGTTAGGTTAGGTTAGGTTAGGTTAGGTTAGGTTAGTTGTCATTGTATATTAATGTTGACGTTTTTCAACTTGTGTTTTCAACGAATTTTAATCATTTTCAAAATTAATATATTTTCCTGTTGATGTTGCCGTATCAAGTTTTGAATTATTAATACTCCTCTTTCTCGAAAAATATGCTTGTTTGTCAAAGGGTAGGAAAACAATGCTCAGTTATCGTGATGAATTATATTTTCCATCGAGTGCTGAGAAAATAAAATTCCAATTGCATTTTTAAAACACCAAGTATTGAATAATGAATGTACCAGTGCACTGAATAATAAATCTGAACGCTCCGAACAATATTTGAAGCATATGACGTCAAGTCTGCTACCGGAGTCGCTGGTATCTGGAGCTGTGTAGGTGTCGTCGTCAACGGTAGCTATATCCAGTTTCCACTTTCCAGTATCCCTGCCGCAGAAGGCTGTCGCATTGCATGTCCGTTGCTGCCTTGTTGATATTTCAAAGCAACAGCACCACCTAGCTGTTTTAATGCGAATTCTCTTCACTACATGCATATTCATAAAGATAAACAAAACTTACCTTAATTTAAATCTCATGAACACCGCTCGGAAAATTTAGAAACATACCTGCTGTAGCTGTAGCTAGCTTTCAGTTCAACTACCAAACAAAATATTGTTCATCCTCAATCAATATTTGTATTGGAGATAGAATAGGAAATTATTTTCGGGAGAGGTTAACTGGAATCGGGAATACTTTGTTTTAAAGTTGGTTACTAATTTTGAGATTTAATTAGTTTAAGCTCCCCAGTAAATGTTTTGATTAAATTAACTTTTACTAAGTTTGTTTTTATTATATGTGTTTCCTTTATGTATTTTTGGATTGTCCAAGTAACATGCAGAATTTGCTAACGTGTTAAATATTTTTTATTTTATTATTACGCAAGTGTTGTCGATACGTCGGCATTGTAGAAAATTAAGGTAAATGATAATTCTTTGAAAGAAAGGTACTTTCTCAACATGTGTTTTCAACTAATTTATATCATTTTCAAAAGTGATTTCCGAATTTACAAGAGTAGAAAAAGTAAAAAGTATAGTTATTATATTCGGGATTATGGTCATTATTCACTAATAATAATAATTATAACGACTATAATCCTTCATATAATAACATACTATAGATTCAGTATACTATGAAAAATGCTTATATAATTATTTAGACGAATATAGCGTCAAAGCAGAGTGAAAATAATTAATTATATTTCATTGAGGTTGGGCTAGAGTATTCAATAATTATATAAATTATTGGGTGAGCATAAATTCAATCATTTTGTGCATACATACCTTTCAAAATGTTTATTACGTATTACAACTATGTTTGCCATATATAAAAGATCATTTCATTTAGTCCGTTTCTGTTAATAGTAATTGTAATTAATCTAGTGTTAATACACAATAGATTATTACAGATTAATAGTATTTAGTTATAATTTTCTTTGCGTTATTGTTGTTACAAATTGCAAAGTTCAATCAATATTAGTTGGCATAAAAATGGTATTATGGATAATTCTATTGATAAATACTAACATGACAAATGTCATTAACAAACATGTGATATTTTGATATTTAAAATTATTGTTTTCTAATTATGTTCAGATAATATATGTGTCATTGTTCTCTATTGTTATATAGTGACAGCTCTGGGTTGATAAATCGTTTTGTTAATAAAATGATAGATGTAATAGGTGGAACAATAATTGAAATGACATTTGAACTAATTTTGAAATGATATTATATTGCCAACTTGCCAAGAGAAATTTATTAATTTGTAATTATACTAAATATAGTTTTTTCTTTTACAGGTAAGAGATTTCATTACTACACCTTTGCAACAAAAATGTAAGTACGAGAAATAATGATTTCCTTTAATTTTTAAATTGATATCACAACTTATTTCGTGTAGATATCTTAGTCGTACGTTAAGCTACCATACGTAATATATGAAATGAAGTTTATCTTAAGTTAAAACGGTGGTTTTTACATTTGACGTATATTGCACTATTAAGCGTTTCTGTGTGTATTTCTGGAGTTATGGTTCCTCAAAAACTGCTAAACTTATATTTTTTAAATTTTGTATATATCAATTATATCCCATTAGTAAAAGCAGATTAGTTTTTGGTGATAATCCAATAACCGGAAGTAATAGTTGAAGCCCTATCCAATTATTTTTAAATATCTCAGAAAATAATGGTTTAATGAGAACATTTGTTATTAGAGTAATTATTATTATCTATGATTGTTGTTTGAAACATTTTTCTCTTACTGACACCATTCGCGAGTTACAGCACATTAAAGAAAAATTCTATTTTGACATTTTCGTTTAAATCTGTGCATTTGTGCATATTTTTAAAAAAACCACTCTTAAGAATGTAATTTTTTAACGTGGCTCATAATTGAAAATCAAATTTTTTAAATGTATGAGCGTTTCTTGATAGTGGTGATCCGTGTATCTGCATTGTTTGATAAGAAATCTATGGCGGGCGGTATTGTGGTGACACAACAGTTTATTTATTAAAAAATATAGAAATATATATTGCCATATAAAGAAAAGAGTAAATAATATTAGATTCCAATAACCAAGATTATTTGAGAATGAAACGAAAAAAATTGGTCAAATCTTCAGCATTTTCTGACAAGGGAGTTGAAACACGAGGTAGATCCTAACAGCGTGAGGACGCGAACGTGAACGTCCAGCCGTTCTCTCAACATGAGTTCCATGCCCATAAATGCAAATCTAGCCCATTGTCCAGCGTCCATTTCGCGCAGAATTGAAGACACTGCATCTAACCTATCACCCATTTGGTTCGATGGTTTCTGTCGGGTTCGACGCTGTCAAAATCGGTAAACTTTCACAAACACTGTTAGGAGTTCTAGTTCCACTGCGATGCACTTCGTATAATCCCGCCATATCATCGCGACTGCTTACACATCTGCGCTCTAACTATGCGCAACTTTATCTCTACCAAACGGCATACGGTTATTGGCCTATTGCATATTTATAACAAGTATACATTAATCTTTATTTTTTCGTTGCTGAATAAGTTGAAACATTATTGATGATAACAATGACACAATCAACAATGAAATTGTTGTTTTAAGAACCAGCTTATGTTTAGCAATATGTACCTATAAAGTGGCAGGGCCTGATTTAGGTTGCAGCCGCTCAATTGTAGAAAATAATATTTCAAACATTATTAAAAATAAATCTTTATAACATAATTTACTGAAATATTTCAATATGACTTGATAGGACTTCAAGTAAACTACCATTTCCGGTTAATGGATTATCACTAAAAACTAATCAGCTCTTACAAAATATCAAAATTTTTAATTTAATAGTTTTTGAGAAAACGTAACTCCAGAGATCTATATAAACCGACCGACTGGGAATAGTATATTGAACAACTAGTGTTACAATGACCTTTTTTGTAATACAAGTATAGTTTGCTTAAACGAGCCGCAGGCGAGTTACGCAAAATACGAGTATTACAATTAGGTGAAAATTAAAATAAAATAAAATTGTACGGCATGTTGAATATACCACTGGTCACCAAGGGGCTTTGCCCGCGGGGCCAATCGGGTCCCAGAACGCAACCACGACGCAGGGGCTCCGATTCAATAATTTTACGTGAGCAGTGACAGCACCAAGTTTGACAGACTGTTAATTTTACAAATAATAAATTCCCCAAAAACAGTTACACAAAATTCAATTTTGTAGCATTGTTTTTGAGAAAAACAGTGTCATATAATTGACTTTGTGTACGTGAAATAGGAAAACTATTAAAATCATATTCAAGGGACCTTAAAACGTGCTCATTCCCTGAAATCTTACTACCGAATTTTTAGCTTGATTTCAATACCTTCTTTACAAGATGTGGATTTAGCCTTTGCAGCCTATAGGGTTAATCAGGCCATGTATAGTAGTAAAATATTTATAGCATATTTCCATCAAATATGCATTGATTTTTATTTCGTTGCCAAAGCCACTTGGCGAATCTAGAATTGCAGACATTGTGTAATGAAGCTCTACAGATTATTTGGCATTTTTAACTTCTTCCGTTTCTCGTCCATCACGTTGAGTTGTTGCTAGCTTCTCGCGTCTGAAGAATCAAAAAGACATCAACTTGTTCAAGTGCGTTGTTAGTTTCAGATTACAGACAATGATATATGTTTACTATACGACGGATTGTTACACTTTACATTTCTCAACGATTCTTGTAGCAAACAATATTTTAAAAGTGTATTTTCTTATAATTATTACAAAATCCTTCAGAGTTTTCTTAATAAAATACATACTAATATACAAAATATAAGGCTGTATCCAAAACAGTGGAAAAGCACAATCAATCTGCTCCAAACATTCCTATCCTGATACACCATTTTCACCTTGTCCACAGTTATAGTAATTAATTTAGTTCAATACTCTTCAACCATGCTATTTCATTTTGAATGTTAAATAAATAGTTATTTATGTATCAAGGCACTGAAGTTCAATTTTTTATCACGAATATGGAATTTAGTTGCCGAGGCCCGTAGGTGAGTGATAAAAAGGAACTTTAGTGCCGAGATACATATAAATTTTTATTTGTAATCTAAAATTCGAAAAAACTGAAAAAAAAATACAATATAGGTTAAGTTTATACATCTGTCAGTTGTCAAGTGAAACTGACAGTCAGTGTTGCCAACCTAGAGAAGTGAAGTTATCGTAAATAACACTCAAAATTATGTGTTTTGTCCTCAATTTCGTCATCGGAATTAATTAGTTAATTCTTCTTGCAAATTTTGTTTCATGTTACGTCCAAATTTACTATAGTACGTCAATATATCTGCCAAAATTATCCTAATTGTACAATAATTATTTAACAGTTGCCAACACTGGGTTGCTCAAAATCGTCATATAATGGGTTACTTTAGTGACGATTTCTGAACTTTTAATGACGATTTTTGAGCACTTTAGTGCCGATTTGAAATAAAATAATATATTCGAGATTGTAGCGAATGCATCTAAGGAAGGCACTTCGTATGTGAGAACGTTTGAAACGCTGTGTTATTTGCGTAACAAAGTAGTTCATTTCTCGGGACAAATATTTTTGTAGTAAGGTGTCCGTGTCGTGATGCGCGCACTACCGAAGGATTCGCAGGCCCGGAATAAGTAATGGGACAAGATTGTCCATATATTTGCAAAGGATTTCTCGCGATCCTTTTATTGCATACAATATTTTATGAAATTTGAATTTTAAGTGAAAACATTTTCGGGGTCACTGACTACCTGCTTGCTCTGTTCTGTTATTAGAGTGGGATAGCGATTTACTCGCACAATTTTCCGGACACATTTCTCTCAAAAGGAAATTTTAACTCACAATTGTACATTTTCGTTTTTATGTTGAAATCATTTTTTAGCTGAAGGCAATTTATAAATAAAACAGCGGAAAATGGAGGAAATATTGCAATTTTTTTACAGTATTGTACACACATTCGGGAAATGTAGATATTTACTGTTTATTTAACAAATAATATGTCTAGACAGAGACATAAACAACATTGAATCTTCGATGGCAATTATATTCCTTCAAAGTTTCATACCTCGTTTATATAGTATAATAATGTTTATACTGCTCTACGAAATTATAAGTTCGATAAATAAACTTGCAAGAGTAGTATGTTATTCTTAAAACAGATTAACTGTTTACATATCATTGTATTGAATTGTTTGAAGTTTTTAGTGAGGTTATTTCACATTGTTAGATCATATTTTGTTTTACAAATGTTTAGTTTGCGAAATATAATTATTCAAATATCATATCAAATATATGTCAGAGCTACATCATTTATTTACAGTCCATATCAGTGTCACTCTATTGAGTAAATTTCTTTTTATTTTTGGATAATAACAGATGATTAAATAGAAAACACGACAATATTTAACGAACGAGTTGATAAGTGAAGCTTTGGCGGCCATTTGCTAGAAAGGCAATATTTGAAAATGATGTAAAGTAAATAGAAAATAAAACTCAAATAAATTTTTAATAAAAATTTGTTACCTACCAAAACAGAATGACATACAAAGTGACAGAAGAGCATATAGCTGTCATTGGCTGTGTTGATAGTGCTGCGATTATTTTAGATTAATTTACTTCAAAAAAGATCAAATAAAAGTACTTAACTATAAAAATGGATTATATTGATATATGATCTATTTATTGTAATAAATACCTTTAAATAGACAGACACGTTGTTACACTTTCTTCCTTTTTTAACAAATGGTTGCGGAGGCTTCACTTTTGCGCGTCGCTATAGGAATCTAGATTATGTACCTATAAATATCTATGAATATTATACATACCAATATTTTCAGGTCAGAATACTTGCGTTTGACGTAAATGTATGAGTGAAAAGTATCATTATATGTGTAGGAATAAATGACATCACGAATTTGCATCCGCGAAAGTTCATTGCTAAAATTATAAATGAATAGAATCTTTATTGTAACATTCATAAAATTATCAAAATTTTGTATTTGCGCAAAAAATATAAGACTTTGTTTTTTAAACAGCACCATTTAAAAATTAACTATAACATTTAGATAAATTTTCTGTTTCTCAATTTTAATATCAAACGGAAGACATGTTTATGATAAAATATTATTTCCTTTCTTAATGCAGATATAGATAAATAAAATATGAAATATGTAAATTTGAATGTAGTACAAATAATTTTTGGGAAGTCAGAACAAGCAATGTTTATTTTTTCTGAATTTCTTGTTTGTTTTAAGTTTACTACAATGGCTTTAAAGGACGCAAGCCTTCAAATTTTGCTCTCCCCTTCCGGTAATTATCATATTAGGCTCAAGTTGACGTAGGTATATGTTTCCAATGCCAACTGTTTGCATATTAGGCCGTGTGAGCGCTGATAACGAGCAGCAAAGGTGGCGCCTCGTCGGAATTAAACACAGGATGAAGAGCAAAGAGAACTTGTTCCACGTTTCATGTTGGATGATTAGCATTTCTTTATGAAGAGTACTGTCAGAATTTCAAGCAATTCCGTTACTTTACGCTTCATTTGCATACGTCAGTTTAGTCTGGGTGCTCACATCACAGGAAAGAAAATGATCATCTCACCATCTAGGTTTCCTTAAAGATCCGGAAGAGGAGCATTCCAATTCAACCCGCACGTTTTCACCTCTAATGTTCCCTTTCGTTTTCCAAGTCTCTTTCTTTTAAAAGATGAACAATTATATGTGTTATATTCTATTACACTTAGGTGATTATAAAATATAGTGAGTCCATATTTGAATATAAATAAAATTTCAAGTAGATTCTTTCAACAGTCGTAAAACCCGAAAAGGTCTGAAAATGTTAATGCAATACGACCAGTCACCGAACTTTCTGATCGCACCTCGTAAATTCTTTTAGGATATTTGACAACATATAATTTATTCTGCAAGTCTTATAACTGTAATTTACATATGTTTATTTATTCTGTGGGTGCATACACACATATATGCTAAGTTTCTTAGCCTAATAAAACCGTTCTAGAATTCTATAAAACTTTAGAATTCCATTAGTTTCTGTGATTCTTATAGCAGCTACATTCTTTCCCAAAATTCGTTTAGTTTTATGATCCCTTTCTTTATCCCCTTTCATAACGACAAAAAAAGCTTTAAACATTTACTAAATCATTAAAACAGTTCAGCATCAATCCTTGTGTTTAAATATTATATTGCGTCATGAGGGAAGCTATACCCCGAAGATTTCTAATGCACGAGTGAACGTAGTGAGCAAGGGTAGCAATAGTTGAGGGATATAATATGCCATTAGATTCCCATGGTGCACAGGCATTTTTTTACGTCCATGAAAAATACGTATTATATAGGCTTGTAAATCAAAGGACGTACCTTTTTTTACCTCCCGCCTACCTCTAGGTAAGGGAGGTATTGTTTTTGGTCAAAAAATTGGGTAGTGAGTTTTCAATGAATAAGCACGATTTAGGGTCCCTACAATACGATTTTACTATTTTCGCGATGATGTCTGTATGTATGTATGTGTGTGTGTAGTCTGTGGCAATATTTTCGTCTCGCATAACTCAAATACCATAATACCAAAAAATACAATTTTGTGAATTATTGCTTCTTATATTTGAATGAAGAGCTGATTAGATTTTGGATGAAATTGGTCAACCGGAAGTAGCAGTTTACTTGAAGCCCTTAACAGTTTTTCGTGAAAAACACGGTTAAATTTCATTTTTCAACTATTTATGTTATTTTGAAAGTTGAAGAATATTTAATTTTACATGTATTTTGATTACACTAATTTTATTAATTTTCATTAGATTTACAGATAATAAAATATAAAGAAATTAGATTTTACAAATCTTGCATTCCTAGTACACTATGGAAACATTTAAAAATTTTCAATTTTTTACGAAATGTGACACATGTCATTGTGTTTGTGAAGCTGTTTTCTTAGTGAATTATATGTCAAAAAATTAAATAAATATACGAAAGAAAATTAAAATTCTCAAATATAAATAGAAAATTAACAAATAAGAAGGTATGTTTCTGTATCAAGTACTATTTTGTATCTTTTAAGAGTAGTATTGGGCGGGAGGTTATGTGCTGGCCACATCAGATTTTTTTAATATTCAATTATTGGCTTCCCTAATTATTTTACATCAATAAAGTTAAATCGTTTGTTGTATCTACATGAACAATTTCTTCATTTTTTAACACTAATATTTATTTATATTAAAATTTCACTCTACCTGGAACTGAAAAATGTCGGAAATGTTCATTGGTAATTTCTTCAAATCATCAATGCCATGAAATAACAAAACAAATATACCAATTGAAAATTATTGGTTTTGTCATCTGCTATCATCAGTGTTTAATATCAGATGTCTTGGTTAAGAATGTATAATTTGGAAGAAAAATTAAAAATAGTGAACTAGTTTTATGGTCAAAATTATACTCGACAAATATGTATTACACAAAATAAACTCTCAATTAATTATGTCGGATTTATTTTGTTATTTCAGGTCACTGGTGATTTTAAGAAAATAACCAATAAACATTTCCGTAATTTTTTCGGGTTCAGGCATATTAGTGTAATGAAAGACAGAAATTTCTACTGTACTACAGGCTATTTAACATTATTAATATAAAATAATTAGGGAAGCCAACAATTGAACATTTAAAAAATAACATTGAACACTATGTTGCGTCTTTTGATTCACCACCCTGTGTATATAAAAATAGTTCACCTTAATGTAGAAACCAACACTTTCCTGTTCACATCTGAAACCATTGCAACAAAGAATAAAATATCTGATAAATACAAATATTTGCGCAATTTTTAGAGCTTTTTTTTTAATAAATACGTTTTAATAAAACTTCGTTATAGAAAATTGCGACAACTAGTATTCTAATATTCCTTTAGAGTTAGTAAAAGAAGCAGCTTCCGCAAATAATAATTTATTGTCCTTTAAATCTAAATCAAGGTGTGATTCAAAATTCAATGGCATAGATGTCGCATCCAGCAATTCATATTTACCCGCCATTTTTAACCTCAAATGAGGTAAACAATATGTTAATTACTGAGTATGGATGTGAAAAACATCAGCAGATCCTTCGCTGCAATGATAAGCTTTATCGTTTTGGTGAAGTATCTCGTTGTCACATTATTGTATTTGAACTTGAATATTAAATTTTTTATGCATCGTTTATATAGTATAATAACGTTTATGCTACTTAACGAAACTATAAGTTCAATAAATAAACTTGCAAAAGTAGAATGATTCTTATGAAACAGATAAACAGTTAACATATTTTTAACAAAATGCATTAAAATGCAGCGTTTCAAAAACAAACTAACCTAGTTTAACTAAGTATAAAATTACAGTCTTTAATAAATTAAAAATACTTTGTTAACTATAAATGACTTTTGAATTAATTTCTACAATAGTTATTTACTTGAAAATGTGGAATTGTTTTCTAAGAATGGTATAGTGTATATTCGGTGCGGAGCGAAACGGAACGGTACAATATTAGACATCATCCGAAAGTCTACAGCGAATGATATGAGGGCGCATCAAAGGCGTCTGGAAGCCTGGCTAATTAATTCCTCTTTTTCTCCTCGCGAATATCCTTTGAAATGCTTCCACACCTCCAGACCTACAAGATACTTAATCCACGTTAGCTGTTGATGTTTTCTTACAATTTTAAAGCCGCAATATAGTCGTTTATGGTACATAACTGAAATTATTGCTAATAAAATTGTAAAAATCAAATATTGGCAAAATCAAATTGGATATTTGAAATAGGTAGTAAAAGTTAGTTTAACTTTCAGATTGTCATAAAGTAGACGGCATAATATAATATTAAAATGAATAGCTTCCATAAAGTATAAACTCACAACATATTTATCTGTATTTTATATATCTAATTTTAGCGTAAGTATATTGAGCTATAATATGGGATTGAGAAACTTTATTTAGAATATGAGCTCTCCATATATTAATGTAGATTTATAACGTGAATATAACCATAATTATTTTATGTTTTGTATATTATAATTTTGAAAGAAATAACTCTCGGTAGAATTATTATAAACTACACATATTTCGGTTTACCAGACTATTATCAGGACGTGCCAGGAAATAAAATATAGAAGTGTTACCAATATGAATGTTATTTTCAAAAAATTAATTGTAAAAATTATAAATAAATGCCCAATTTGTTTAAAAATCCTTATTTTAGTGATATGCGAGTACATACTTTAAATTGTCTTATAATTATGTCTTTTAATTGTCTTTTTCTAGATTAAATCATAAATTCCTAGTATTTCGTATTTGACAAATAAATAAGTGATTGCATTTGATAAATTGATGACAAAATCTAAAAAAAAAATAATGTTTTTCTGAAACTGAAGCGAAGCGAAAGTACTATTTTCGCGACTAAAATGCGTAGCGAAAGTAGTATTTCCTCACTATTTAAGAAAACTTTTAAATTTTAGAAACGTATTTAAACGTTGTTACCTTAGAAACGAAACAAACGCGCTACTAGGTACTTATAGAAAATCTGATGTATTTTTAAATTTAAATTAATTTATATTATTATCAATGGTTTCAGAAAAAAATTAGTACATAACTCTTCAGTAAAATATTGGTACTTGAATCGGAACTGTAAAATAAATATTATCACACTTCCAGAAATTGTTTGGCTAGTGCTTGTAATTTGTAAGCCCCGCCTTTAGCTCGGTCTGTCAAAATATACTCGCACTTGTAAAAATACAGTTTCTGGACTAGTGATACAAATAACTATTGTATTATACTTAATTCCAGGTAAATGAATTTAATACTAAATAATAATACATGCCAAATCTAATTTTGCATAAAATTATGCATGTATCATTATGAAATAATTAGTTATGAACGACGTTGAACTATAGAGCCGTATGAATTGTCTTTACGCATTGGAGATGAATGGAAGTAACGTAGCATGATGCATCATTGAGTCACGCAGCGGCTATCAACGTCGTTATATCAGAAACGCAAGTATTGAACTGCGTCGGGCCCCGGAAACTTAGCGCGACGCTGCCAGGACCTGGGGCGAAGCCCTGGGCCCGCTACGTTCTGGCAGATTCATATCTGCGTGTAATATTGATAGATAGAGCCAGATAACAAACCCATGATAAATGGCCTCGTGTCTCCCCAACAAATTCTATAGACCATCAGAGTCGTATATTACAAGGTGCGAACGTTGCTTCAGGCCCGCACTGGCCCAACTGATGAAAAAATTCACTGTGGTTCCGGTAATCTGCTGAACCGGCCCAGAATTTATGTACAAAAACAATGATTGAACGCGGACAGCTGGTGCGATGCGGACGCTGCTCAAAATACATAATGGATTTATACCATACATTATGGATTACACGATATATAGCCTAGCTATAGCCTGCGCTGCCTTAACTACTATTTTCCACAAAAAATTATATCAAATATTTTGAATTTATAATTCTCTTTTTTACCACAATACAACATTTTGCGCTGTTGGCTTTACCAAAAAAAATCTATTTTATTTTCAAAAGAAATACATTACACCTTTTACTTTACTACGACAGGTCTACAGTATTATAGTAAATTGCTGTTTAGGTTTTATTATGATAATATCAGACGCTAGGTTTTCGGGAAATATTCAATAATAAGGGAAATAAATTGTATTTCGAATAATTGTTGCTTGTCGAGATAAATGATATGACCGGAATCGTAATTTGGTTATTACATTTATGGAGGATTGTTACCTAAATCCAATAATCTACTATTTATCGTACGTAAAGTGACACTTTCAAGTCCTAGGATTTTTAATGTTTACATTATTTATAAACAAATACTTGTTCGTATAAAAATTGTTATTTAGCCTACTAGTATTAATTCATATTCCTACTAATTTTTGAAAATTTCTGTTAATAAATACTATAATTTAACAACTTTAGTTACCAGTATGAAATAAAATTTTATATGTACCTCGAACGAAAAATGACTTTAAGGTCTTTGCAAGTAATTTTGTCATCGGCTCGTAAACAACATGTTAGTACCTTGAAGTCACTTTTCGTTCTAGATACACGATAGTATATTGTACTACGAGCATGGTACTCATTTCCTACAAGTATAAAATGGACATTCGAAAATGCGAATTGTACACTAAACTTTTTCTACTACCACGATATTATTTACTAATTAATTTATATTTTAATAATAAATTTGTCCCGCTTTCATCATTCCAATATTTGATAATTGTCAATAAGTATCCTAGCAATGGTACCTGTACTGAAATAAAATGAACTGTAATGAAATACAAAACAAATTCATTACGCACGGTGCTTGCAATGTACCCCATAGGAATAACAAACATACGAGCAGATTTATAAGTGGTCGTAGCAAAAGAACTATTTCTGTCACAGTACAAAAATATTTTACAGTCTGTCAAAATGTACACGCACTCGCAAAAGTGTAGTTTCTGGACTACCAATAATAATAGGGTAAATAGCTCCGTGGCAACGCAGTGATCTGTGGATTATAAGATCCTCGGTTCGAGCCTCATAGCCGATAAATTTTCGAAAATTTGCACCACATAAAATTACCTCTGTGGTTCCTTCACCACTACCATCCCCGGAGGCCATGATTTTAATAACGCACTTCACGCGCAAAAATATATTATAATACCGAGATTAGTTTCTAGCAGAGTGCCACACCCAGAAATGGGTAAAAATGCTTGATGATATATTTGATTTATATATTAGACTATTTCTTAACTAAACAAAAAAAATTTAAAAATTTTGCTGCTGTAAACTTACGTGATTGGTCAAAAGTGAAAAGATTGAACCAAGTAATTAGTTTATTTCATATGTGGGAAATAGTCAATTATTGTATTGTTAAGTTACATTTTGAACGTAGCAATTGTGAATGTGCCTAATCATATGTAAAGGCGGGAATGTTTCCGAGTGCGGGCCTGAAAGCTTCCGAGGCAGGATTACATTTTCACTTTCAGATCAAATTTGATTTTAGTTTAAGCTTATTTTTCACTGCGATGTTTGAGTTATAGATTCTGAGATTTATTGCCAAGATATTTTCGTTCATAGAAAACACAGTTTTGCCGTTCTACGAACTTTTGGCATTCGTGATAGCTTTACGAGATGCCATTCACACGATCTTCTTTAAATAAGCTAAAGTCAATGCAAAGACAGTGACGTATATGCAGATTTATATGGGAATTACCGCCACCAGCTCGTCCTTGTGTCGCCGACTCCGTAATACGAAGCGACGTAACGTATTATATTTGCCCACGTAATTTAGCAATGTTTACATTCGTGTTTACTTTCAATCCTATATACATAACTTCAATGGATACTGCACTGCATTGACACTGGAACATTGAACTACGAAATAAATATTTTACAGGAATTCTCACATTTGTTGACATTTCTTGTACATCAATATTGCTAATACCAAACCTTTCTCTATATATGGACATCAAACACTGAAATATAGTAATACTGGAATATGCCCTTGTAGGTTTTTTTGAGAGCGAAAAACGAGCCTGAGACAGATAGTTGTCTTGATTACCCTTCTTTTCTAACACTTGTTTTTAGTTTATTAATGGATTATTTAATTTTTATGTTTTATCATTTTATCTTAAAATCATACATACATATATACATAACATCACGCTATTCCCCCTCTCAGTGGGGTAGCACGAACCCAGAAACACAGTCAACAAACAATCAATCTCCTCGTCCACATTCATAATGCGATTCATACATGCTCGTCTATTCTTCACTCTCGGAATCATTCGTTCACGCAACAAACCATCAATCATACCTAACCAATTATTTCTCGTACGCCCACGCAATTCACCTTCAATTTCACCCGCATATATTAGTTGCACCATACTTTTCATTCAACATTCTCTCAAGATGTCCAAACCACCTCAACTGACTCACTCCCACTTTTTTAACAATATTCTTCTCAATTTCACACTCACCACACATATGACAATTTCTCTATATACTTTCTTATCAACTTGCATAGCGTACTGTATGATAAAGATAAGTTGCCCACAGAGACAAGCAATCTCTCTCGGCTCACATTTTCAACGTCAGTGAGCGTTCCAGTATTATTATATGTCAGTGATATCAAACACCCCTATTTAACAAGATACGAGCCCAGTCGCACATAAATTGGACCATTGATCCTGTTTATTTGTTTAAAGTTTTCTTAGTTAAAATTAATTATAGACTGACGAATAAGTGTAGGTTTCTTATCAATCCTTGGGGAATACTTAATTTTTATGCAAATTAATACCCAGACACCCTAGTTTGATGAGCAGAAACAATAGAATAGAAATCAGATTGTAAAAACTTATTATGTACCATTTTGACAATCTTGCTACTTTGACATATCAACAATTTTTATTTGCTTCTTCAAAGTATTCTATATGATATTAACACAAAAAAAAATAACGGGAGGCGTTTGGATCAAGAATTAAACATTTATTTCTGCCAACAGAATTAATATTATTTTTTTTTATAATTATAATAATTTTTTTTTATAATTATAATAATTGGAAAATGCTTTTAATATTGTAGAATAGTTATTAAAACTATAGCGTATCTAATACTTTAACTCATTCTAAAATGTATTCGTATTTAAAAATATGAATTAATATAAAACTTTATTGAATGTCTCACTGTAGAAATTATTTAAAAATAGATAAAACAGTAAAATAAACCAAAGAAACAAGTAAGAGATGAGTTTGATATTCTTCTGTAACAAATAACTCGATACCTTCTACAAGAACGATAGGTAAATATTGTTCAATAACAAGTTTCCACGAAATACAAAATAAGTTAGCAATACAGGTTAATGTTGAACACAATGTTATACAAAAACCTACTTGATTTAATGTTGTCCTGGTATTCGCTAAATATAAATGAATAATTACAATGATTGATTATAGAATCTTGAAAGCTTCAGAACTGTTTGAAGTGCATTAATTTCATTTAAATGCATTAATTTGCAAGCAGTTAATGCGGCTTTATAAATTGAAATGTATATTGATATAGTAAAACTGATGAAATTTCCAAAACTTTGATAGGCGATAATGTAAATAGCAATAAATGATAATTTCCGTTTTGGCAAATGAGATGGCGTTTTGCCACATGGTAAATGTTGCTGTATTGGGATTAAACGGTAAATTGGGTTTTCCAGTAATTAAGTAGAATTTAAAATAACGCTGATTGTGTGCTATTAAATTATTTGGTCCCCGTATATTCATCTGGATATGACACGTAAATCATTGCCTCACATAATTTATCATTAATGTAATAATTAATCAGAACTTCACATTAATTATGATTTAAGATCATTAATATTCAAATGAGAGCGAGTATTGACAACGGTGGCCCAAATATTAGGATCCGAATAGCAAAAAACGGATCACCACAGCTCATAGACCATCCATCAAGTGGGACGTCATGTATAAGAGGTTTTACATCTTGCTCTGCACTTGTTACGGTCCAAGTCACTGATTACTTTCACAACTTTTTACGCACTACTCCCAACAATGTCATTATTAATCTACTCCAAACACATTATTTAGGTACCCTTATAATACATAACTATGCATACTTGTACGAGTATTGTAACACGGGGCGCGAGCTGTTCTAAATGTAACATCAAGACAACACAACCTAATGAAAGATGGATGAATAACATGATACAAACTAAATATAATATAAAAAGGTATTAAAATGAGGAAAACTATTACTATTGAAGACATACGCTTATACCTAAACTACAATTAGAAAAAGATATGCACTGAAGGTAAATCTTTGCATTTTGTGAAAGGCGGGATTTCAGCAATTTTATCAATTTCGCAGCTTTATGAGCACATTCCAGAGGGGTGGATCGGGGTTTTAAATAGTATATTTTTATTTACTGACAATTGTTTTTAAATGTGAAGAACTAGATCTTGAATCTAAATTATGTTCATCTAATTATTAACTATTTCTATATAGAACAACAGAATAAATTAAATAAAATTTGTATTGTTACACGAATCAAAGATATTTCATTTCTTGACTTTTTAAGTATCAATACATAAATATATTGATATTGGTTTGCTATTTAAAGTGTAAAATTATTGTTAAACTTAAAAGTAAATAAGGAAATAATACACAAACATATTACTCCGGCAAAAAGTGACTAAAATGTATACAGTTGGTATAATCTTCCAAATTATTTAGTCCTGCTTGTCAAAACTTGAGGAGGAGGGCAACTGCCTACCCTTACTCCCAATGAAATCCCTCCACTGTATTTTGTAGCGTACAAAAATCATGGAGTGTATTCGATAACTGTAAAATAAAAAGTTGTGAACTTAAAGGGATCGAATTACTTGCAAAAACAAAATGAACAGTTCAGTTGAAATTTTTTAATACCAACCTCAATAATACAATACAATATCACTGGAATACTAATACATAGGTGATAGCACATATTATTAAAACATACATATATGAAAATTGTTACTTCTCCCCAATGTGGAGAGACGTCTTATCGTTAGAATTGCAGAACTACCACTGTCTTTTGGATTGGTTATAGTTTCAAATGACTTCGTTTCTGTGAAAACTAAAAATCTACTAAAATTAACAAGTGTAGCAAGAAATCTAATGAACCCCAGTCCAACCAACTTCAAAGATTTTAGATATATTTAAACATATTTTTTTAACATACTTACATCTTTTGAAGCCGTTTTGATAGCAAAATAATAAATCGTACTCTGAATGATCACTTTATTTGCAGTATTTTTTTGTACATAAGAAACAATTATTCTCACGGGCACCTGTAATAACAATACTATGTTTGATGACCTATGAATTTCATTTAGATAGAATGAGATACAACGCAGAAAAATTAAGGAAACATGTACGATCGAAATAACGCTTTGTTTAGGTAGCTGCTTGAAGTAAGGTAAACTAATTTATCTATATAAAGTCTGCAGTCCACGGGGAGTGAAACTGGAGTAGTGGACGCTGCAAAGTTCTTCAGCTGTAGCAGTACGGAGTGCATGCTGCCAAGTACCGCCCAAGGCAGTGCACGGTATAAAACGTGGAACCTACGTAAGCTAGCACAGCAAAATAGAGTAGAATTGACGAGCACTTGTAGTGTAAACTCAGTGGCGTGCTCCACCTTTTCCACTATAAATAAATGAACAGGAGAAGGTTGTGCGTTATATTTTACCTGCATTAATATTAACCTAGTGTGAGATGCATATTTCTGTGGATGAAAAGAAGGTGAAATCGGTTTTTGAATTTTAAAAATCCACAGAATTGATATTGCGTTTTCTCATTTTTTAATTTTATTACTCCACTATTCCTCGAAGAAATATTATTCTCAAAAATTGCTATTCTCTGAAGAAACTGTAACTACAAATCTTTTTATGTCGCTCATAAAAATAATGTCAAGTTTAATACTTACATATTACATTAATGCTCTCAATTAATAATTTCCATTTGTGTTACATTGTCCTGCAAATAAAGAAATAAATGTGTTTACTTATCACGGGGATGTAGCTCAGTGGTAGAGCGTTCGCTTTGCATGTGAAAGGCCCCGGGTTCGATCCCCGGCATTTCCAAATAAATTTTGTTCATTATCTGAATAATTATAGGAAAATTAACAAAATACATGTCATTAACGTAAAATAAAACTTTATAAAATGAAAAATAACTATTAAAATAAATTGATTCAGGCTTATCAGATCAGACTTATGATTTAAAAAAAGTATATATTAATATATTAATTAATTAATTTAATTAATATAAAAAAAGTACTAAACTGTAGCTGCCGGACACCTCTGAAGTTGGTTGCGAAACTGTTATGTTTTTGATGGTTTCTGTCTGTTTTAGACCGTTAGGTGTATAATGATCAGTGTTTTAATGTAGTATGAATGGGTTGAACGTATGAGAAACCTCGGAGCTAGCGCATCGATATTGGTACCCGAAACGATAGGGTTGTTAGAATAAAAGGTGAGCGCCAGGGGGTACTGTTGGCGGCACGGTGCGCATCGCTGGCGCCTTTCTTGGGCGAAATAACCTAAAAACGAGTAAATATGTATGAAAAGGTTGCATTAAAAATGAGTATTTGCAGCCAACTTCGGAGGTGGCTAGTTAAGTACAGTTTTACCTAAATATGGTTTACAGTAATTTTAAATTAATCTTATTTTTTTATGCAATTTAAAATTGGTTGGTGCTACTGATACATGCTCACGTTTACATACAAAATCCATATAGATCTGTCACTTTATTGTCAGACTTTACTGTGTTGAATAATTTATGTTCCTCGTGGTCCTGTGTTTTATAACATACACTGATAGCAGTTTGTGTTCATTGCAACAACTAATTACAATTCCATATAACCGTAATTGCTAGTGACGTCATTATTCTAGTAATATCATTTTCGTAATGCGTATCTATTAGGTTGTAACTATATTCCTAGAGCTGGAGGTCTATTTAAGTTGATCTTTAGAAATGTATAAATTATTGCTGTGTGCATCAAGTTCGTCGATAAGATAACAATTTAGAAAATGTACTCTGTAAAGCTCTTTGATTTTATTTAGTGGGAGTAAAACTTTCGAATAAGACATACTGCGTTCAAAGGCATAATATTTAAAATAGGAATCAAATTCTTTTATTTGTTGAATCCTTTTTTCCTTTTCCGTCGTTCAGTCCTAAAGTTGGCAAACATGCATCATCACAAATTCCCGCACGGTCTGTGCACCAAGACAAGATTTTGTAGCAAACAAAGTTTTGATTATCGGAAAAGCCATCTGAACGAACATTCGGTTCATCCTCAATCAACATCACCGACGGAAATAGATAAATTTTATACTTGTGTCGTTAGTGAAGTAAGTAAGAGATGATATAATTCCCTTCGGAATAATTTGTTTCCAGAGATGAGTTTTACTGGCTTCTTAGATAGTTGCTTGCAGTTAAAGGGTTTTATATTACTTATTTTCCTTGCACGTACACTGTTCACACGGAATTGTTTTAGTGGATGATCTTTCTTCCGACGCTTCATACTTTTTGCTATATTTCCTCCTTCAAATCAACGAGAAACGTTTATTGCACTTCATAAGTCAAAATAGTTTTCAAATTCTAAGAGGTAGTGAGACACTTTTTCTATTCTATTTTTTCCATTACATAATTTTCATTTCATTTTTTCCACTGACCATTTGTTTCCTATTTAATTTTTTTTTCGAACTCAATGTTATTTTATAATAAATCAGAATACATTTAAAATTTAAAATTGTAGCCAATTGCAAGGAGTTGCTCTCAGCAATTTGGTCCTTTTCTTTTCTAAACATTTTTCATTAAAAATGAGTACTGTGATTCGAGTTTGTCGATCAAGAGTTGTGTAGGCTTACGATTACTAAGTACTGTTAAAAGTCCGAGCGAGAAATAAAAACTACGACAATAAAATAAGATATTAGAGGAAAGAAAAACTATAGGAAAAAGTTGTCAGTGAAAAAAACTACAAAAAAAATCTGTAGTGGGCATTACAATACTTCCCGCCATAAATTTTTTTATAAGCCAATGCAGGAACATGGACTACCATTATCAAGAAACGCTCATTCCTTAAAAAATGTAGTTTTCAATTACGACAAATGACATTTTTCAAGCGATGTTTAAATTTTTTTCAAAATGAACAGGTTTGTTTAACGCGTTGTAATTTGTAAATGGTGTCAGAAAGACAAAATAATTTTAAATTACAATAGTAGATAATAATAATAGAAACATTATTCTAAAACAAAAATTGATATTAAACCATAATTTACTGAGATATTTCAAAATAACTTGCTAGAGCTTCAAATAAACTACCACTTCCCGTTATTGGATTATTAACAAAAATTAAAGAAGAGGATATTTTCAGTTTAGTAGTTTTTGAGAAATCGTAACTTCAGAGATCCACATACACAGACATCATCGCGAAGCTATTCTATCATATTCTAGGGACCCCAAAAAATCCACTGCATTTACAACGTTTTATTGATTATACTACTTAAATATTGTCCTTGTATATTATAAGATTTTTAGTGGAGAGTGCTGCAACACGTGGCATAGTCTTTAAAGATTTGTAGTAATTTCGAGAATAAATTCCTTACTTAACATAGAGTAGTGATAGGATTTAACAATGTACACATACACCGAGTTTCTAACAAGAGTGTGGCATCCTCTTATAATCTCATATTAGAACTTAAAGGAGAAGGTGTAACCACATCAAGATACGCAAGATTCCTCAGAGAAAATTCTATGCACTTTGACGGGATGAGAACTTGAGCTTGTGTTCTACATGCCTGAAATATAATATGAGGACTTAACTACACGCAAAAATACAAATTGCGAACTTGAAATTAATATTATATTTCGGATGGGGCAGGATAATGAAACAACAAAGCTTTGATAACCATTCCCCTTTTTGGAAAAAGAGCAATTTTGCGAGCAGTGATTACCTATTAATAACTCGATTAAATTAACTGCGATTAATAATTAATAAAATTATAATTAATCTAATTATTAGGATTCAGTATTTAATATTAATTCCAATTACGCATTTTAAAATAATTTAGTACTAATACTACCCATGAACTGTACTCATCCATACAGGATTAAATAGCTATTTAAGTAACAAGGAATGTAAGTACATCTTTACATTCGAGGAAGTTGTACTAGGCCGAGGCGTACGCCGAGGTCCTAGTAACTTGCGAGGATGTTAAGATGTATGTACATTCCGTGTTACTTATTATATTTTTCGCGCTACTGAAAAATTAGGCTTAAGTATTCAAAAAATATAGCCCGATTGACATCTGTCATCAACATTATTCTTTTTTTACTATATTTTTCAATCCAAGCTACCTGTGTTTGTTGCTATGTTACTATATTAAACAGTAAAAAGAAAACAAACCATTCTGTTGACGTTTATTTAAAAATTGGTGTATTGTTGGTATTGAGATTTGAAAACCACCAATACCGCTTCTACATCTAAAGAAACACCTTTAGTTCCTTAAACTAATTCACTTTCAACGTTACCACAACAAAATCCACAAAATAGCACTCTCTCTTTTACAAAAGAACAAACAAATTTATTAGAAAATGAGAATTTAGTTATTAAAAATTGTACATTTACAAATAGTACTGTAATATTTAATATTAATAAGAAATAAATATTTATATAATGTAAAAATCTTATTCCCTTAAAAATTAAATATTTAAAATATCCAAGTAGTCGGTGATTATTTTCCTAGGAATGTAAGTGAAATGATTAAGTTCCGTCGTCAAGGAAAAATTATAAACAAATATAAAAGGTAACTTACATACATAGTAACTATGGTTGCAATACATACTTACAATACAAGTAGCGCGAAAAAATATTTATTGTAAGTAATACTTTTTGTAAAGAAATGTATAATAAATAGATGTTCATTCTGCAGCAATGTCCTTCTGGAATTTTGACTGACAGCAGCCTGCTACATACATATCATTCAAAGAGATCTTTTTCATGACAGAAACAGAGATGTAGACCTCAAAGAGGGTTTGATACTCTTTAAATATTTTGATTAAAAATTTAAATTGTAGTAAACATGGTAAACATTCCAATTAAGATGTAGAAGCCGTTTATATGTTTTATTCACATTACTGATCATTTATCCATGAGGAAAATAATAAATGGTAGTAATGCAGCTTCTTATGAAGCTTTCTAGATCCTTTTGTTAGAGTGGATAAATCTTTGATTCTTTTTACTTTCTTATACAAAGTATAAGGAAGTGTTGGAATCACGAAAAAAATCGCTGACGAGATTTTTGCAGAAATGACGTCCACTGAATCCGTTATGACCAATTTTTCAATGATGTCTGTGTGTGAGGATGGATGGATGTCCGTGTGCGCAATATCTCATGAACGATACAAGATATATAAACGGAACTTGGAATTTATAAGTTTCATGAAAAAATGAAGAGCTGAGTTGATTTTGAATGAAATTGAAAAACCGGAAGAGGAAGTTTACTAGGCACGCAAAACAATAAATATTTCAAAAATAGAATCAGCTGTGAGAAAAAGTTTCAAATGAAAGATGTTAGCAAAAATATTTGGAATATAAAATGTTAATTGCACTTTTCTTGTACATGCTTCTAATTTTGAGAAAAACTAAATTATATATTTAAGAATATATTTCTATAATCTTAATTACACTTTGAGATACAATTAAATGTTTTAAGTATAGGTATTGACATAATCATATTTTAAGAGAAAATATTTTCCATGCAGTCGAACATAAAACGTTATATGCAACTCGTACATATATCTTTATTGGTTCTAATATTGTTCTTATTATTTTCTTTCCATTATTCTTAAAACTTCTTAATCTTTTTTGTCATTGTCATAGTCTCAACAGCGTGAATTGTTATTGGACTCATTTTTGTATCTTTAGTTAATATTTCGCTTTTCAGTAATTTTTCTTTGATTTCTGCTTCTCTTTCTCCTGTGTTTATTAGTATAATGCCTAAATATTTAAATTTTTCAACTTGCTCGAATTTAAAATCAGCTCTCTTTATTTCTCTGTTTCCAGCGGTTTTTCCGAGTGGTTTATTTTTTTGTTTTGAAGATGGTAAGCGGAATAACTACTATTGGTCATGTGCCATTGAATGAGTGGATGATTGTGAATTTATGTGAACACAAACGACCATGCTCTTCAGTGGAATTCAAATCCACCACCTCTGACATGCTAAGCTAGTGTCATAGCCACTACGTTACTGAGATCGACTGGGTGGCTTTATTTTAGTTTTGTTGTTTCCTCCATGTATATATGAGTTCTTAAATGTAAAGTGAGTCATCAAAGTAAAACCTGAGTACCTACAAGCAAATTTAATGCAGCTTCTTGAAAGTTAATCACAACGATATTGCACCCAGCAATTCAGTGAACAAACCCATTAAAAATTGCCATCGTCCAAGAACGGAGCTCGGTGATATTGGACACGTTGGCAAGTTGTTTATTTCTCCGTACAGATTGTCATCAAGCTTTTATTAAAAACAAGCCGAGAGGCGATCAGCTGGGGCATTACGGCGAGATGCACTTAACCCGCGTCAGGCACGCTGATCGCCGGTAACCTCCCGACCTCCAAGAAGTCAAATCGAGCCGTCGTTTTATGGATATTGAATGTCATTTTCTGGCGATGGTCGCGGCTTTATGCAGCGGATGCACGGAACAGCGGCGCCAAAGTTTTTTATCGCTTTGCCCGCTGGACTAAAGACTAAATATCCTTAATATATTAAATTAGGATGGATGGAACTTTCATGGGAACGTTAGCTTTAATGAGATTTTGAGGTTGGAGGCAAATTTCGAGCTTCGAATATTTCTGCTTCGGTTTTGCAGGAATTAAATCGCGAAGAAAAATGTAATATTAATACTTAATTAATATTTAGCTTTTAAATAGAATATTTGGATATAAGTATTTCAGTACAATTTTTTTTTCGGTGAATGCAACAGAAGTTTTTTTTTTGCACTTGCATTTGTCAACGTAAAGTTTTCTGAGGAATTTTACTTCGTCCTCGTCTCCAATCGCAACGAGCGGCAATAGCTTTCTTTAAATTTTTTATTATAATTCATCACCATGGATACAAAGTATAAGAGCAGCAACCATAATCTGTAACAGTAAAATTTTTTTTATAACCATTGGTCCGCAAAAATAATGTAAATATATAATTTGAAAGCAATACATTTATGTCGCGATAAAACAACTAGCTATTAATAAAACGACGTTTTGATAGCACAGTGCTGTCGTCATTAGATAAAATACAAAACAGTAAATTATATATGTATTAAGAACTACATGTTTATAAAATAAGGATAACATATATCAATGGTTACACAAATTAGGTAATATAAACAGAAAATTAAGGACGAACAATAGTTAACCATGACTTATTAAGCTCAAAGTATGTATTTAAATTAATATTAATTGAAGATTTCTTTATTTGAATTACTTCTCTAATTAGTCTTCTCATCCAGTTATTTTCTTTTACTAAAATCTTCGTGGTTTTGAAAGCAATGTTTGAATAGTATGTTCAACAACTGCAGATTTTATTTAATATCTCTTGTGTTGTTTTAGTCTTATTGCCACGGTTCTACCAGTTGAACCAATGTATTCTTTACCAGACTGCTACGAAATCTTATAAATACCAGAACAATGTAGAGGAACTATATCTTTAAAATTAATTGCTAATTTTGTAAGTTGCATTAACAATGAATGATGTAGTAGCAAATAATTATTTATCAGTAACAATTTGAGGAACATCTTATTTCTATTGTTTTTTATTTTATCTGACCAAGGCAGCACTTTACTATCGAAATGACGTTTTAAATAAAAATTACATAGAACTATATCGAAATATTGCTTCATTCATATAAGTTCTGGAAGCATCTTTCAATATTGAGTTACCTGATCAAGAATTATGTTTCTATATTTCGAAACGCTATATATTTTCGCAAGTATATCCAAAAGTCTGTTTAATTTACAGTTTCATGAGTATAGAAAGCTTTTTAAACTTATTTAGCTTTTAGTTTACAATTTCATTTGCATCAAGGATCCATTGTGATATGTCTGTGGTCTCGGAGTATTTTCTATTTTAAGCCTTGTATAGTAATGATAGAAGTATCCAGCGGACTACTAAGGAATCCTCGAGCACTATATTATTCAGAAAACATAAATCCAAATTACACAATAAACATCTAAATAACAAACAACATTTACACACGCCACTGGATGTAGAATCCAGCGTCAGATCCCGTTGCCTCAGGACTCCGTACTTCCGGGTCCGTGAAGTTAGCACCAAAGGGTGAGGCACTAATTATGAAACATACACCAGTGTTTAGTGCCTGATTAGTGCCCTTTAGTGCTCTTAATATTTTTTATCAATTGTTTATAATTATGGAGTTATTAACACTTTTTTTATTTTGGTGCTAAGTTCACGCTAGCACCAAAAGTACGATATTTTTAAAAACTTTTTTCATATATCTTTAGTGCCTCATTAGTGCCCATTAGTGCCCTAAAAATAATTTGTAGATTGTTTATAATAAGAGAATTATTGATGTTCTTTTCTTTTTAGTGCTAACTTCACGCTAGCACCACAAGTTTATATTTTTAAAAATATTAATAAACATTCCTTTAGTGCCTGATTGGTGCCCATTGGTGCCCTAAAAATTTTTTCTTAATTGTTTATATTTACCAATTTATAAACGTTTGTTTATTTGCTTTCGTGAAGATAGCACCAATAAAAGTGAATTTTTTACTTTTTTTAGAAATTTCGTACATACATCGTTAGTGCCTAATTAGTGCCCAAAAGTGCCCTAATAATATATTGAAAATTGTTTATATGCATTAAATTATTAATACTTATTTTTTTCTGTTGGTGCTAACTTCACGCTAGCACCACAAGTTTACATTTTTTTAAAAATTAATAAACATTCCTTTAGTGCCTGATTGGTGCCCATGGGTGCCCCAAAATTTTTTTCTTAAATGTTTATATTTTCCGATTTATAAATGTTTGTTTTTTTTTTTTGCTTTGGTGAAGATAACACCTATAAAATTGAAATACGGTGATTTTTTTTACTTTTTTTTTTTAATTTCGTACATATTTCATTAGTGATTAATTAGTGTCCGTAAGTGTCCTAATAATATATTGAAAATTGTTTACATGCATTAAATTATTGTTTATTTATCTGTTTTTGTGAATATTTTCACAGGAATATTGAATTTACTGCAGCCTTTTTTAAAAATTATTGATCAAATAATTACACATTTCTAAGCTAAGATGGGGACTCGAGATTTTTATTTATCTTAGTATACGTTGCATTCAAAAAATAAACTGTTTTCATTACAGAAAATGCATAATATATATTAAAATAATCTGATATTCCAGTACGTAACCTCCCGCTTAAACAATTTATAAACAGTACATAATAGAAAATAGTAATAAATAGTCATTACTGACTGACTCATTATAAAAACAGAATTTTTTAACGTCTTTTTAGACTTGTAAAATGAAATTTGTTTAATGATTTATATGCAGAAATTAAATCTCTTCAGTTTTATTTTAAATATTTTTCTCTACAATCAGTAGAGAAGCAGACAATTGCATAAGTATTATGTAACATGTAAAACGCCTATGATCAGTCACCACTCAGGTCAAAATTTTCGGTAGTGAGTTTTCAACAGATAATCACGTTTTGTGGTCCCTAGAATTCAATGTTATGAATAAATTTAGGCTCATTTGATTTAGCTTACACTTTTGTTCTAAAATTCTGAATGAACTATCGCCTAATGAAAATTTTAACATTGTATTTGCTATGTTCTACAAAAAATGTTGACATGCGGTATAGGTGCGGGAGGTAAATAAACATAAAATATATAGCTACTTTGTTATCAGATAATTAAATTGTATATAGTAATACGAGCCCAGAATCAAATCATTTGGCCCAGTTAAAGTCATACAAAGGAAAATTGTTAAATTCAGCATATTATGGTTTAATGGCAATTTTTGTTATTAGAATAATGTTTCAAATAGTATTACCTATCTACAATTGTTGTTGAAAACATTTTTCTCTTACTATTTTGATTTGCAAATTACAACAGGTTAAAGAAAAATTATATTTTGACATTATCGTTTGAATCTGCTAACCTGTGCTTTTGAAGAAAAAAAAAAAAGAAAACAACGGTTGAATAATAGAATAATCTCATTTTTTTTAAAGTGTCATAATTAAAAAGTAATTTTTTTGAAGGGTTGAGCATTTCTTGATAGTGGTGGTCAGTGCTCCTGCACTATTTGATAAGAAATGTTTGACGGGAGGTATTGTGTTGCCCACAACAGATTTTACCTAGTAGTATTTATTCTGTGCTCGAATACCGAAATATACCTAATCATTATTTATTAACCGTTATTAGAAATGCCTAGAAAAATATAATTTCAAATGTTAAATGTGCAATTTCATGTGTTTTATGAAGCTAATAACTAGTTGATATATTAAAAATAAAATTTGAAAAACGCTAAATGAATGATTCAAGTATTCATGCAGCTTTTATCTACAATCGTTATTAAAAGTGGTCCTTTTAACTGTTGCTTAGCAAGTTAAAAGTATCACTTTCTGACACTAGTGTAAAAGTAATAGGAACGTGTTGAAAGTGATTTTACCGTTATTTTCAACACGTTGCTAACGATTTGTATCTATAAATCAACAATATAACCCTACCTGTCAAAATATCTTTTTGTTTAAGTATTTATTTCGTTCCTGGGCTTGTTTCATTCGGTTTAGCCTCGTTTGACAAATTTCCCCATTTACTCATAAAATGTCACCTTTAACACTTGTATCACAAATAACTATAAATTTATAACTATGGTGTAACTACAGATTTTATGACGAAAGTTAATTGGAGTAAAATGGCATATTATAAAGGTCAATTTTAACATTTTCTAATTGTTAGAGAAAATTTATGTTTTATATTCAAATATAATTAATTTAAAGTACTCATATTGCCAAAATTAAAAATACTACGCATATTATGTATAAACGTAACAAATATTTCAAGAATTCAACAACATTTTTGTCGCAACAGTTAAATAATTTTTTTTAGGTACACTTATGTACTAATACTAATTAGGTACTAACGGTATATCTAAGATTTTTTTTAAATGTTTGAAAATTAACTACCCGTGGTGCTATTTTTAAAAGAGCAAATAAAATAAGCATATATAAGCCGATCTCGGTAGTGCAGTGGCTGTGTCACTAGCATAGCACCCTAACCTAACCTGACACTAATGATATATTTACGAAATTAAAAAAAAAGTAAAAAAAATCACCGTATTTCAATTTTATAGGTGTTATCTTCACCAAAGCAAAAAAAAAAAACAAACATTTATAAATCGGAAAATATAAACATTTAAGAAAAAAATTTTGGGGCACCAATGGGCACCAATCAGGCACTAAAGGAATGTTTATTAATTTTTAAAAAAATGTAAACTTGTGGTGCTAGCGTGAAGTTAGCACCAACAGAAAAAAATAAGTATTAATAATTTAATGCATATAAACAATTTTCAATATATTATTAGGGCACTTTTGGGCACTAATTAGGCACTAACGATGTATGTACGAAATTTCTAAAAAAAGTAAAAAATTCACTTTTATTGGTGCTATCTTCACGAAAGCAAATAAACAAACGTTTATAAATTGGTAAATATAAACAATTAAGAAAAAATTTTTAGGGCACCAATGGGCACCAATCAGGCACTAAAGGAATGTTTATTAATATTTTTAAAAATATAAACTTGTGGTGCTAGCGTGAAGTTAGCACTAAAAAGAAAAGAACATCAATAATTCTCTTATTATAAACAATCTACAAATTATTTTTAGGGCACTAATGGGCACTAATGAGGCACTAAAGATATATGAAAAAAGTTTTTAAAAATATCGTACTTTTGGTGCTAGCGTGAACTTAGCACCAAAATAAAAAAAGTGTTAATAACTCCATAATTATAAACAATTGATAAAAAATATTAAGAGCACTAAAGGGCACTAATCAGGCACTAAACACTGGTGTATGTTTCATAATTAGTGCCTCACCCTTTGGTGCTAACTTCACGGACCCCGTACTTCCGGCTGCGTATAAGCTAGGTGAGTCGCCTCGACCCGAACACACCCGAAGTGCTCCACGCCGGATCTACTTGAGCAAGAAGTCCGGTAACTAAATGCTGGTTACTTGCGTGCATTGAATTTAAAGTGAACGGAGACTTGTATGTAGCTACTACTTACATATGAACAAGAACAATCTTAGTGTTAGTTTTCATGCAACCTCTAAGGTGCTTCTTCTTCCTTCTTAAACACTATGGGATGCTGGCCTTGTTATCTTAATCGTAGGTTAAAAAGTTTTATAATATTATTGGAATTTATAGCAGCTTCTATCTCCAGGAAACAAATATCGAGTATAACAAAGTTTTCTTGTAAGTGGGTATTAGTATACTTTACAAACTTGTAATACTAAAATTAAGTTTATGCAATACAATAACAACTTAGTATCATAATCCATTGGGGTTGCAAGTATTAGAATTAATTATTTATTAGAAAATTTCGATCTTGTCTATTGTTTGTTGCTTCCTTGTTCCTCTTCTTTATACAGTGTGTTCATAAATAGAGGTCAATAAATAAAGGATGAAAAGACAATAACAAAAGGTCATATAAAAAAAAATGTTGATTTCTTATCAAACAATGCAGGAACACGAACAGACAACCACTATCAAAAACGCTCACCCATTCAAAAAATTTAGTTCTAAATTATGACACCTATCAATAAATGACACTTTTCAAGTGTCCTTTTGTTTTTTCAATTTTAGTAGATTTAAACGAAAGTCCAAAATTTAATTTTTCTTTAACATGTAATTCGTAAATGATGATAGTAAGAGAAAAACAATTGTAGATAATAATATTCCCAACATTATTCTAAATCCAAAAATGGTCATTAAAACATAATTTACTGAGATATTTGAAAATAACTTGATAGGACTTCAAGTAAACTACAACTTCTAGTTATTGGATTGTCACCAAAAGCTAATCAATTCTTTCCAAGGGGATGTGCAATTGATATATACAAAATATAAAAATTTTCAGTTTAGTAGATTTTGGGAAAAGTAAACTCCAAAGATCCACATAGACCGACAGACAGAAGGACAGATACACATAGACATCATTAAGAAACTATTTAAATCGTATTCTAGGGACCCTAAAACGTGCTCATTCACTGAAAACTCACTGGGTACCGAATTTTTAGCATGATTTCCTACTGGATATAGCGGGAGATAAAAAATGTAAAATTCTAAGCCTAAGAACAATATAAAATATTAAATACCCCTAAACTTTAATTAATAGGGAAATTATCTATATATGAATTCTAATAACTAAACTATAATCAAAAAACAAAACTATTTCTTATTCTATATAATAAATAGGAAACTAAAATTCGCAGTAATAACGAAACAAAATTTGTGATGTTAATTTAAATTTCCTGTTTTATAATAATCTGCTAACTGAACTACGTTATTTGCTACTATTCCCACGTAATCTAAATGTTCTAATTTTTAATTAAATTCTACTCCAATATGTAATAAATTTAGCTATATAATTATCTTAAATTTAAACGAGTTCAACAAATATTAAATTTTGATTAGCATTTCAAACCAGAATGTAATGGGTATTTTATATACAAATTGAGCATAAGCATGATACTTTGAAAATAACTGGAAAAGAAACATCTTATCAATTCTGAATCAATATCATTAATTAGAAGACACTTTAAAAGTATCCATTCCAAGGTATCGAATATTATTAAGATGGCGTTTTGATATAAACTTTTCAAATTAACCACAGCGGTAATTAAAATAAAATATAGAGCAGTCAGTGTATAACAAGTTTTTTATCATCAAAGATGAAACAGGACGGAGGCTTATTTATTGCAAATAACCTATATCAATGTGGATCATGTTAAAAAACTAATTAACTCCATATAATAAATTTCAGCTATGAAGTGTTTTTCTGGGCACGTAATATGACCGCCAACTTGTGTACGCGGACTTGTCAACTGACATAGATGAAGGCGCTATAATTAATCACGGAAACTTCAAGTCTGTCAAATCTCGGCTTAATTGTTATGCTGCGGGTTGCGCGGACAAATCCTACTCCACACACTTCTTAATATCACCTAAAATTTTATCAGATTCTGGGTAATTATAAACATGGGCTAATTACATCCCGCTGAAAAACTTTCACAGCCGCACTTTTTGCCCTGTTTGTAATTTGAATTAGTTGTTATAATTTCAATTTTACCTCTACATTTTATGTATTACTCCTGAATTTTGTGTATTTAACAGAGTAAAGTTTCAAACGTGGCACAAATATTTACATTTCTACTCGAAATTTTCATTTGGATATAACAGGATGTATAGTGTTATATGGAACGTTTGTAAGCAGAAAACTACGATGGAAGTAAGTGAATTAAATAAAAATTACTCTTGAACAAATATTTATCTTTTATCGCTGTTAATGCTGCTTTAAAAGTATTTAGTAATTTGCTGCTGATTCGTGTATATTTACTGTTGTTCATTATGTCTACACTCATACGCTATTTTAATTACAACAAAACCAAATGTTTTGCTCGCTTTTTACGAAAATCTCAATGGAAAATCAATAAGATAGCAAAATAATAATGTTGAATTAATAAATTAAAGATAAATAACTTGAAACGTATTTATATAATAGTATATTTTGTTATTAGGAGTGATACTTTGTGTGCTGAGCATGTAAGTTTGAACGACGAGCGAAGCGAGTCTGACAATTACATAGTTCGGATTATTTAGTTTAGTTTAATTTACTGTGAGTATCATGATTGTGTAAGTTACTCTGTGGTAGGTATTTGCTTTTTTATTTCTTTTATTCAAAATAACGTTATAAATATAGATAAATATAGAGGCAGGGGAGGTTTAAAATATTTTGATCTTTAATGATATCTCTGCAAGATGCCCTACCAGTAAAAAAATGTTTCTAACTGCATTTTTTTTTATTTTAAATACGCGTGTTGGTAAGGGAGGATATACCCAGAATATTTTGACCTTAACTTATATGGGATGGAATTTGGCATAATAAAAGAATTTTGTTGTGAAGATGTCGAAGAGTGTCCGTAATCGTTTTGTAAGATAGCGTAGGGAAGTTAGTGTTTTACAAATACCATCGATGTGCGAGGCCCATATTAAGTTTTCGTGAATATTGAAGTACCAATATTTTGCCATTTTTGCCTTTATGCAACTGCTGAGCATTGCAAGAAATTAAAATATTTTCTTTTCTCTTCCTGTTCGAGATACTGATTACAGCAGATTTGTTGATGTTTAGCGATGATAAACAAGTGGCTATCTTTACTATTTCATTTGATTCGGATAAAAAATTGATACATAATCTGCGTAGGCGACAAAATTAGTCGATTGTAAAATGTATTAAATGAATAAGATAGGACCGAGGATTGACCCTTGCGGTACCCCAAATGTGGTGGACTGAGCATCAGACTTTTGATTTTGTAAATAGGATAAAAGCCAATCTGCACGTGTGCTTCTTACGCCATAAGAATTTAGGATGTACAATATTGAATACTAAATGTGTCATGATCCACAGCGGTTAGTTTTTGCAACAATACCGTCATAAATCCCATCACGGCATCATCTGGCGCAGCACAAATCACGCGTTGCTTGTTCTGCGGTGGCTGGTGTTAAATAGTTGCCGTCATCATCGTTGCGTGCATTGTTCCTAACTTAATCTGGCAAGGGAGTGCACACGACAAGCACCATATATCTCCACTAAGAAAGACTGATCGCGTCCAACGTGTGCACTACTGCCAGCCTTTGTCCGCGCGGGCCACTTGCGCCTCCGCTGCAGTTGCACACAGCACACAATGCTCCGGCGGCGCATCAGCGGCCATTGTGGCTGTATTCTAAATTCTGCGGAGCTACGGAGCTCTGTCCACAATTATGGCCTCCCGCAAGACTTGACGTGGGGACCGATGTGCTCTGTGCGACGTGCGACGTGCAAGATGTGCTGCTTTTTGCCCCGAGAGTTCTCTGCTACGAGGACGGTGACCTGTGAGCTTGTGACTAGAGCACTTTCAATCATTGTTGAGTGGATTTGAATCTGATGTACTGGAATAATACTTGGTGGTTGTGGTTTTTTAATTTTAATCACTGCTACGAATGAATTTAATCAACTAATTGAGTATACCAACTAATATTCAACCCATTTTCATCACTGAATTTATCTGAGATAAACAACAACAATTTTAATAAGTTGAAAGAACTTGCAGAACCCCTAGTAAAATATAAGATTTTTGATCTGTTCGATTGAACTATACGCATACAAAAATTAATTGAATGTCCCATTCAATTAATTTTTAAATTTATTAAAATTTATTAAATACCTACTAATTTTAAGATGAGTTTGTATATTAGATACACTACAGTTTGAACAATTTATCTGCAATATTAAATACTTATTCCAATTACAAGTACATAAACAAATATATATATATATATATATATATATATATATATATATATATATATATATATATAATATATATTTACGCCGTTTACCAATTGTGGGTGTGGCACTATGCTTACACAGATTTCGGTAGGTGATATATTTTTGAGTATGAAATGCGGTTACCAGTCGTCAAATCATAGTCCCAAAGTTATTAGTGGAGGCGTAAATATAAATTGGCAACTCTAGGTTGTGGGATTTGAAATGAGGGTCTCACGATCCACAGTCCGATGCGTTACCGCATATATCTGCCGGCAGAAATAAATGTTTAAGTCTTGATCAAATTAAATATTGATATGTCAAAGTAGCACGATTGTCAAAATGGTACGCGACAAGTTTTTAACATTTGATTTGTGAAATTCAATTGTTTCTGCTAATTAAAATAGTGTTACTGGGTATCAATTTGCAATAAATTTAAGTATTCCTAAAGGAATGGTAAGAAACCTACACTTATTCGTCATTCTATAAAAATTTATTAAATTAATTCAATAGTACTTTTACATGCCTACAACCCTAAATTATGTACTTGTAACATAAATACCTATTATGTTCAACTGTATAATAACCACTTTGTTTTGATATAGTTTAACAATAAACAATTTGGCAACGAAACAACAGAAAAAGCAACAGCGAAATTATCAAATTTTTTAATGTCAACGTCATAATATCAAATATAATTGTAATGCAGTCGAAGATAAATTGTTGTGTAACATGCACATAATAGGGTTTTATTGAGCTGCCCTTTTATTTCTCGTCTATAAAACCCTAAATTATTCACTTAAATATAACATACAGAACTCAATCAAAAGTCTTCTACAATTTAACAAAGTATTTTGTATATAAACCATTTTGAAGATAACAGTTTTGAAGATAACAGTTCAGTGATGTTCGCTGTTGGCACTGTGGTTTTCTTATTACGCTAGTAGTGCAACGTGACGACTGCTATCCTGCAGTGTGAAATGCTATCAGGAAGATTGATTGGTTGTGTGTAACCCAACACCAACATTGCTCTCCAGTCTCCAGTAGATCTGGGGATATTGCTACGACTCGACGTCGTAGTGGTACCACTGTGGTCGGATTATGACCGAACTATGGAAAGAAAAGAAAGAATACCTTTGATGTCCGCGGGCAAACTGTCCCGCCAAATGAATCGTCATAAATGATGTAATTTATCTTGAAACGTTGGTATTGGAACGACTGTCTACAAGAGCTTCTTGCTGATAATGAAAATTTATCTATGTGATATTTCCAAGAGAAACATTCAAAGAAAATAATTAGTTTACAATAAATTTTATAGCTCATGTTCTGGAAGAATCTTTACGATCTTTAAACCGTCATAAGACAGAAGATTTTTTAAACGGAAATGATAAATTTTTTCTCGTTGATAAAATTCATTTTTATTTCCAGTCGCAGGCTCCGGGTCCGGAGTTACGGTAGCGGCAGCGGCAGGTAGACTATAATGGACAAAAGAAGCAACAAAATAGGTTTTCAGAGTGATAAATGTAACACTCTGGAAACGTCATCACAAGTGAGCCAACGAGAGCGAACGAAGGGCAGTAGCGCTATGGCTATGTCGTACTGCCTGCGTACACGCTCGCCCTTTGTTTTTCGCGACTTCCTGAGATCAGGAATGCAGGAATTGTATATTACATTGTGTTTTGCGGAAATGTGCGATTATTATAAAATGTTGAAGTAAGCTAAAGCTTGTTTTATACGCTCTGACAACCATCATGTGGAATATAAAACATTTTTATGTACCCATTATGCAAAAAGGGAAGAGCAGGATTTTCCTCCGTCTTAATGAAATTATTATAGTTTATTTAATCTATTCGTGCACTTTATTATTTTATTTCTTATAAATTATTCTGGAAAAATTGCAGTAGATTGCACCAGTAATTTTTAAGGTTGCGAAACTGAAACTGAAAAAAACATTGACAAGTAAATAAACAGTAACGAGACTCCAAAGATATTATTGTATGACAATTCAACTCATATGTCTAATAGATTTTGAGGGTTTAAAATTTTCCACCAATTGAAAAGAATTATACTGACATTTTTCACTATTGATCTCATCGACATTTTTTCGACAATTTCACTAGTCGAGAATTTTAAACAATTGATTTGTTACTCTGTTGCTGTTGAAGTGAATCTTTTTGCAACTCAGTTTAAAGAAAGAATACATTTTGACTGGTTAGACAAGTTTTGGGGCTGCAACACTCATGGTTATTACGCTTGAAAATATCAATTCTGCTGCGCACTTGTGTTATTTGAATTAAAGCGTAATACCCAACTAAATTAATATTTAATTCATATTAACACATCCAGACCCAATCTTGTTTAATGATTACATACTATACCTTAATTTAGCACTAAAATAGCAATACTCTTATAATATTCAAGTGTTAAATGAAATAATAACAAACTAAAAAGAATGCTGCATTTTTTTTACTGGTTTCTATGAGGACGTCTTAGTGGCGGATATAATGTTTGACTGGAGATGTCAGTTGGTGCACTATATTTTAATTTAGCCAATATTTTCTACATGCCAAGAAACCATTACATTGAATTAATATTATTTTTTTAAATAAAAGATTACAAAAAAATATCTAAATTTAATTTACCAACTTCAAAAATAACATTAATATTTAATAGAAATAGAACATATTAAATTACTAATTAGTACTAAAACAAAACAAGATGATAGTGGATTTTGAAATGTATATTGTCATTAGTGCATAGTTTGCCTTATGGCGTTCTGTGTTGCATTGTGAGGTAATTCGGTAGTGAATAGGCCCTTTGAACCGAGGCAGTGCGAACGACCTGAAGCGTGTGTTGTAGGTTTCTGATAAGATTAATGTATTACGAGAATCAAAGCATTAGTAGCTTAACTAGGATAATGCAAATACAATCATGTCAAATGCTTTTTAATTATTACATTACTCTGCACTTTGCTACTCTACAAAATGCACTTGTTTATTACTTAGTGTTTTAACGAAGTTTACCGATGAAAACCCAAAGTGGTTTAAATACGTACACTCTACATGCAAAAAATAGAACTATGTAGTTTAAACTATATAACAAATTGTTTGGAGAATGCTGCATTAAATTATGACAGAATAAAATTATATATTATTAATACCAATTTGGACGAACAGTGTAACAAATTCTTATCGTTCAGAAGTTGCAATTACAGTAAGAATAATAATGTCATTTAAATCTTAATATGTACGAAAAGACCAAATTACATTCCATGCAATCGTTGGAAACTTGAATCGTGTAATAAAATTTCAATCGAAATGCATTCACTGTGCAGTTGAAATTGAGACAATAGAAAATGTAATTATTTTCGTACTTGAATTTAATATCAAGTCTGCTAAAGGAAGGAAAATGCAATGAATTCAATCAAACATTAAAGAGCAGTGTTCTAATCAATGATTATTCTATTTTTTTTTAATTATCTAATTTATAAAATCTTTTAACAAAAAATCCGATGTAAATAAAACTCAAAAGCGAAAAGTTAAATAATACTTTTTAATCTTAATAACTAAGCTCCTAAACTAATATAAGTAACTAATTTTAAGTCGGCGTTCGTTGATTATTTATTTGGTGTCAACTCAAAAATAGTTACTTACATTAGTGAACAATTATCCCCAAATTTCATACTCTTAGGGGAGGAATTTTTTTATTGAAAATTTAAATGATACCAACTTCGAGGTATACCCTATCGAATGAAAAATAGATTATCAAAATCGGACTACTCTGTAAAAAGTTATGCGTGATCAAACATAAAATCAAATATACGCTTCAAATTGAGAACCTCCTCATTTTTTTCGTCGGTTAAAAAAATGAAAGTAAAATGATATGGACAACAGTTACCCAAATATGAATAAAAATAGTTGAGTGAAAAGATTTATCCTAGACTTTCCTTTACTTTGTAAAATTTAAACTGAATTTCAAACTAGAAAATATTATCATTGCTGTAAAACTGACGCGATAAAATAAATAGCACGTAAGGTATATAATATATACGTTCTGGCTGTGCGAACTCCTGTGTTTGAATATTTCATAGACACTCTTGGATAGGATTTCTTTTCATGGCAAACATTACAAATGGAATTACGGATTGGTGACGCTGCAACATTATTTGTTGTTTACGAGCTCAATCCAAAATGTATTCGTACCACCTGAAAAATTTACTATAATCAAATTCTTTTTGTCTGTAAAATTTAATATTAGCTAGGTGCTATTTTGGCTAACTTCACGTAGTAGAGTACTTTAGTATCGATTTCGAAAAACAAAATATTTAGTTATAGCATATTTTTCAGTACATAACTGCAAATCTGAAAATGATGATTCAGTCCGTGAATTGTATAGCTATGCCATAAATAACAATATTATTATATTTTTGTAACAGTTCAACTGAATCCTGCTGTTTATACTTGATTAAATAATTGTTTCCCAAGAAAAGTAATTGTATCACGTGACCATATTTCACCACAGTACAATTAATTCAAAATAACTGTGAATATTTGCATAATAAATTATTCGCATAGGTATAATAAATAATCTATAATAAGCATTTATCACTTTCCATTTTGTGCTCTATTCATTTGAACTTTTAATAGCGCACAATAATTGATAGGATGATTACCTTCAAACGCAAAAGAAACATAGAAATACAAAGTTTTGACAGTTGAATTGTAGCTAACATAATCAATAAATCAACTGGAATATAGAAAGGTAATTAAACGGTAAATAAAACAAATGTCATTCTAAAAACAACAACAAATATACGGTATACTCTGAGTGTGCTTGCAATTATGATCGTTTAATGCACGATGCCTTATCCTTGAGAGCAGCTGGTCAGCACGACTGACTTGTTGAAATTTCCTTGCGGTAAAAATAGGATAAAAATTGAATAGCGTTCACTTTCATGCCTTGAACTTTTATGCAGGATTGTAATTTTCGTGTCTGTTATAATAAAACCATGTTTTTAATAACTGTACTTCTATGATAAAGGTATTTTAATTCATGATTTCGCTTTACGCTGATGAAGTTAACATGCTTGACTGTTTTATTGCTCACGCGTATGGAGATCTCCATAGTGGTTTTATGTTTATTTTATTGCATTATTTTGCAACACTACGCATATTAATGAGATTACACTTTGTGCAAATATAGAAATTGAGATTCATGTTGTGCTTTCATAAAACAGTCTTTTTGTCTTACCTCACGCCAATGTAAATTTAGTTGTAGCCTCTCGTTTCAAATGGACATTATGTACAATGCGGTATTATTTAAATTTATGTTTTACAATAAACCAAAAATAAAAGCGCATCACTATTTTATGATATTGAATTCGTGTGTGCAATAATTCGATTTCATGTTATTTCATTTATCTGATAGATAGCCCTATATTTGTTTGATTGAACAATAGAAATTGCGAACCAAAAATAAATATGTTATTTTGTTACAGTTTAATCCAGTATTTATTAATGTTTCCTATAATTATATAAAATTATTCTATGGAATACCCGAATCGTACTTGAGTGGATAAAATGTTGACAAATGGAAAAAAATGATATATTATGTTACTAGAAGTTACTCGAAACGTAAATGTATCTAGAGATGCTCGATTGAGTGTTTATAATTATATGTTAAAGCCTACATTGATGTATGGTTCTGAATGTTGGGTGTGGATGAAGAAGCATGAACGACGTATAACTGCTGTAGAAATGAAATATTTGAGAGGAGACATGATCGTATCCTGAATACATTGGTGTATGGTGAGTGTGATATTGAGAATAATGATGAAAAGAAAGTGGGTGAGATTGATGGTGAACGATTGAGTGGGCGTCCGAGAAATAAGTGGTTGGGTATGATTGATGGTTTGATGGGTGAAGGAATGATTCCGACTCCGAGTGTGAAGAATAGACGAGCATGTTAGAATGTGAACGAGGTAAAAATTGTGTGTCAGGATAGGAATGTTTGGAGGAGAATTCTTGTTGGTTTGACTGTGTTTTCTGGGTTACATAACATCAGAATGTATGTTTGCATGTAGGAGTTGAAACAGAACTTTTTGTGTTGAGGTCAATATTTTTTTTCAAAAACAATGATACAAAATTAAATTGTGTACCACTGTTTTTTTGGGAATTTATTATTTGTAAAATTGTCAATCTGTCAAATTTGGAGCTGTCATTGCTCACGTAATATTATTGCAATTAGTTTTTATTGAAGTAATAACACAAATAGTAAAACTATAAAGCACTTTGTTTTATTAATATTACAGAAAAATGTTTAATTGACTTTGTGAACCGGAAGTAGTATGAAAAACACTAGTTACAATGCTTAATTACAATACTCGTATTACAAAAAAAGGTCACTAGTTTTACAATATACTATTATATTTGTATTAGTAGCAAAATATTGGAAGAAAAATACAAATGATTTGAACATAAGTTATTTGTACATAGTTGTGTTAAATGCGTTTTTCTGCGCTCAAAAGTAAGTTGCATTTGCTATTCAGGGCTTATCAGAAAATGCAGCACAAAATGTGTATAATAAGCGTTTCATTACAAAACAGAACAGCGCTTGTCCCGTACGGGCGCATCGCATATACAACCAAAAAGAAGAAACGTTCATCCAATTTTCGAAAAGAAATCCGACGCTGTCGTTTTCACAACTGTTTATCTGGTTTGCGCTTCTTCTGCTCCGTATTCGCGTTACTTTCCACAATAAGAATAAAAAGAGCGCTCTTCGAAAACAAAACTGTATATTGTTGGTAAACATAAAGGGAAAGTTCCAGCCATTTTTGGTTGGTCAGGTTGGCAAGCGTCAGAGGCCGGGGCTGTGAGGCGTTTTACTAAACGCTATTCTGTCAGGAATTGCATTAACTTTCATATTGTTCGGGCGGCGTCGCTCTAAATTGCTAGATATAAAGTGGGAAGGCAGGTACGGCGTTGCCGACGATGCGACGCTACAGATACACACTTGCGCGCGCATCCAGTGTTTGCTGCTTGCTTCCCATGTATATTACATTGTCTAACATCGGCGATACCCAAACTTTTTGTTTATTTAGACTCCACCACGCCATGGTTACTACTGACGCTGATAACACAAAAATTGGGGAAGAATTCAGTTTAGATAAAATGAAAATACAGAGCGCACGTCGAACGAAAGAACAACCAAGATTCGAAAGTCATAGCGGAGCCTATATATGCGAGATAATAATGCGAACGGAGAGGAGATTAAAGAAAAAACTTACCAATTCGCCTTTATTTATTATTTATTTATAGCATATTTGTGTAGATGCCAATATACGTATCGACAAGTTTTTCTTTTGTGAAACTAACCAAACTATCAAAACTAACAGCTAATATAGTTTTTCGTTTTTCACATGCTATGGTTTTGTTATTTTCAAACTTGCTTTATTAAAAGAAATTTTAGTTGAAATATATCAGTTTTGTTGTTGTAGATTTCGGTTTTCCATCGTTGTCTTTTGTGCATATAAACGTCTGAAATTGAAAGATTTGACGAGGCTCTATCCGAAAATGTAATGTCCTTTTGTGGCGAAAATTGGAAAAGGACATTCTGGAGTGCCTATGTTCATGCGTGAGAACGTCAGATTTTACATTTCTGACGCCGGCTATACCGATAATGTGCTGCCCTCATTTGGCGACAATAATTGGAAAAGGACACTCTGGAGTGCCTATGTTCATACATGAGAACGTCAAATTTTACATTTCTTATGCCGACTATACCGAGTATGTGCTGCTTTCTTGTAGCCTGACGACAATTACAAAAGGATATTCTGGAATGCCTGTGTTCATGCGTAAGAACGGCAGATTTCACATTTCTGACACCGGCTATAATATATAATCGTAAATAAAGAGTTATATGAACATAAATTGCGAAAAAATTAATAAATAATTTTAAAGTATGTTTTACATTTTTATATTAATGGAAATTGTAATCACATCTTTGTATTCAACAACTGGGAATAATTTGGGTGTTAGGTTTTCCTAATAGTAAACATAAGTAAGTTCGGTGAACGAATTGACGAATAGCTTTAAAAATTCTTCATCACAGAATTATGTATACCTACGATAGAACTTTTTGTCCATCTATCTTTGTATAGCTTTAAACATAATCTATTATTACTTTTATTATTTTTAAATGTATACATTTATATTTACATATATTTTCTGTATACAATTATCATATTGTCAAATCTTGAGATCCTTGGCAATTGTATGTACTGTTATCTTCTTGTTTTAAAATATAAATAATTAATAAAGGTGAAGGTACTCATATGTTGCATAGTCTAATATCAGACTGTTAAAAAGAAACCTACAAATAATGTCCATTAACCGAATCTGCAAAGAAACCCCGAAAGATGTACGAATCGAATAATCAAGGTTGGCCTGTAATTTCCTAAAAAATATTACAATTCTCACGACACCCGGGGGCCTTTAAGCAGCCAGTTTTCGAAGCACTGTCCCCCATCGTGCGCGGGCAGACTGCGTTATCACCACCCCCGCATCGTCCATAACGTGTGGGCGTTAAGGGCGAGAATCCCAGCACCGCTGCACTGCCGGTGATCACGAGGAAACCGTGACCCGCTTATAACGCCATTCTGTGTTTGATATTGTCTCGTAATGACGCCCTCAGCCCTTACCGGCCCTGCCCAACGCTGCTGATATTATACGCGTTTAAACGCTCACGGGTTTCTGTCACGGCGAAATACAAAAATCTACAAATTCCTTAAGATGCCGTGTGTCGTTTGCTGCAACGACTCTGTTGCTATTACGCTATATACTAAGGAAAATTAAATGGGTGAAATGGTGGAAATGGTGACAATGGGGCCCAGAAGGAAGTCGTATTGTCTCCGAGGAACTGTGGACGGAAAAATAACAGCGGTTCCAGAAGCTGTTTGGACGCATATAATGTGGAAATTCTAATACTAAGTATATTCCAACAGCGTAGTACATTTTAGGACAACTGACTCTATTTTAAGTTCAGGGAAATTATCAGAAGTTCTTCCAAATATCATATTTGTTCATGTGATTATAAAGGTAATAGAACAAGAATCGGGGAACTATTGTATATATTATCTCAAAATTTATATATTTGCGCCAACATTACCCCTTTGATTTGAGAGAGAGAAAATTATAGAATATATAAATTCTGTAATAATAAGTAATGTTATTATAGACTTTTGGATTAAGTTCTGTAAATATACCGGGAGTTTTTTATTTTTATTTATATACATAAGGGGTGTGTCATTAATCATTTACCATAGAATAAATGAATAGATTCTTACTTACTACTTACACCATTTACCCAAGCCCTCTATTGTCTTTGAAAATGAATCTTTACAAGTTGCTAATTGACAGCTGCACTGTAAAAATTTTACAGCTTAAAAAACAAGGTAAACAGTGCAAGTTGCCCCAGTAATGCTTACAAGGCTTATGCGAAATAATTTAAAATATTTTTTGACAAAATTGTTGTGTGTAACTGACCGGACTTGAATTTGATTTACAAATAAGTAAAATGTTGCATAATACACGCAAGGTAATTTTTTGTACTGCTTCAAGGAGGTGATAGGCTCACCTAATAAGCTCGCCGGTCATTTCCTCCATTCAGTATTTATTACTATGAATTCTGAAAGCTTTTCCAACATATTGAAACATAAGGATAATTTTAAATAATTATAAATAATAATTCCTTATTATTTAATGTTATTTATTAAGTATTAAAGTAATTAAAATAATTCTTTTCAATTGTTTAAACTTAACAATGTTTCTTTCATTAAAATGGAATATTACAAATAATGCATGTAAATTATCCCTTTGCTAACTTAGAAAAAAATGCTTTAATAAATTGCTGTCAATCACTTTAATTGTAACTCTGACAATGCGGCATCCCTATGTATACTGATAAAAATATTCCCGCTGTTTATTTAAATACAAAATTATGAATATAACATCATTCTTCACTAGGAAAACAAATGAATAACTTAAACAAGTAAATAGAAAGAGTGCCTATGTAAATTTACAAAACTTAATCCAATAAATATCTTTTAAAGTTTTATATTCAAAATGCTTATTGAATCTAATACAAGTATAAATTAAATATTGTAAAATAAATTAGTAATTATCCTTATATCGAAATACAAGGATATCTTTGAAAACTTTTCCCTTCAGGTTTGCATTATCCCCAAGAATTTATATTTACTCCATTTGGGGTAATTTAAACCAGTTTGCTAACCCCTGCAATAAACCAATATGAGGTATGGGTAGAAGTGAAATAGCTGCATTTTTATTGAAAGATCAATTAAAAATTATCTATGCAATAATAATTTTGCATATCCGTTTATAGATAAAGTGCATTACATTTTATAATGAAAAACGACATCGTGAGAAATTATCAATTTATTTCAATGTTCTACAATAAAAACTTAAATATTATGTAAATTTATTCAACATACAGTATGCAAATAACAAAATAAAGTTTTGTTGGGAACTGAGCTTGCAATATATTATAAACCAAGAGTGGAATAAAAATGGGAAAAATTTATTTATTTAAAGAATGCTTTTTGCATTTCCCCCATAAATTTATATTAATATAATTTATGATATATGCATTTATAATGCTAGCAATAATTAATTATATAAATGATGTTTGCAGGTGTAACACAATAATTAGCACAAACAAATACTTTATTCAATAAGTAAAAAATTTACATGGAATTGTTAGAGTGACGTGCCACAGCAACGTTCGAAGCTAATTTGGTGACAATGACAATTTTCAATTTAAAGGATCGAGATCAAAGGGGAATAATTATCACAACAAAGCTACGTTTCAATAATGAAGTTTGAAACTAACACCGAATGATATTTGGAAAATTAACTTTGATGTTATAAACAAAACTATTCCAAACTTCGAAACGTAATTAAATTTTTTAGTGCTTCAGTACAGTATGGTTTTATTAACTCGGTGCTTATTAACTCTGTATAAGACGGCGTTTATAACGGATGTCAAAACTTTAACCATACTCCTGAATTTACAGAGGAATCTTTCATCAGCATGTATAATTTAGTACAATAGATTTATTAATATCTAAATCAACAGACGATGTTAAACTTTCCCACCTAACTTAATTTATTGCTCGAATTATTCATTAACTTATTCATCGTTCACGTTTACAATATCAATGAATTTATTTCTTCACGAACAAGAATATATTTAACATGGAATCTTTAAAACATATTCATAAGTGACTGGAATGTAGTGTAAAAAAAATAATGCAAGACTACAGTCTAAAATATATTTGTGTTAATTCTTTGACAAACTTTCGACGTTTCCTCGTCAAGTACAACAATCATTAAAGATACAAATAATACTAGCAAAAAAAAATCAAATACATGTATGGTCGGTGATATGAGAACTGAGTATTATATTGAATCTGTAAATATAATAGTATATTGTGTTATTATGAGTAAATGTGATACTTTGGGTGCTGAGCATGTAATATTACATGCGAAGCATATAAATTTCACATTTATTCCGAATAGCACATGCTATTTTTTCTTCAAACATAGAAAATAGACATTAAAACATTAAAAAATGCTCAAAACTTCAACAAATATTCTACTGTATCCAGTATTTCTAGTTGCCACAGAATATGTTATTTTGTTATTTTTATTTATTTGTTTTATTTTTAACTGTCAAAATATTGAATTACAACCTTACTATTTTGCATGATATTTTACTTTGTCCGCCGCCGGAGTAAATGTGGAGACACTTTTACGCCGGCGGCGACAATATTGAACTTCTACTTGTTGAATACAAATACATAACAACGTACTTTTATGACGTTTGAAGAAAAAATATATTTTCTAAACAAACTTACAAAGTAATGGCTGTCTATAACTATTTTTCTATTTTTTTTTTTATGAAACCATCTAATTTGAAGACTATCTGCACTTTTAAACGTCTTAATTGTTATTGATTAAGCTGCAATAATGTTATTAGAAATGTCGTGAGATCAGTGTTGTCGTGTCGTGCGTTGTGGATCTCAATCAGTAGAGATTGTAAATAATTGTAGTCACATAAATGTTCTAATTGAAATTACTTTTCGTGGTAAATAATTAAAATATAAATGAATACCATTTATTCCAGGAAGAATCATAAATAAACTGCAAGATATTTTAGTCAAATGTTTGGTTACCGTTAATAAATTTTATTAACTTATGTTATTTAATGCGAATTCTTAAACAAGTGTATTATTTGATTACGAATTCAAAACAGAACAAAAATCGACAAATTAGGTGCCAAGCAATTGATACTTCGACAATCTGACAGCTCAATAATAAGAGAAGTACGAAGAGTTTAGAATAGAATAGATGTGTGAGAGAGAAGCTTCATAGAAACATAATTCTTTGACGCTAGATTTACTATATTTAAAACTCAAATATCTTGACAAATAATAATATTTTTAAAATTTCTAGTACGATGTTTTTGGTGTCTAAATATAATATAAATGACTTAACGTATCAGCCATTTTGTGACTCTAGTGAAGAGCCCTATTTAATAAGATGAATACAAAATAAATTTTCAAATTGTTTGACAAAATATTGTTGAATATTACAAGGTTACTTGCTGAGTGCCTTGGGTTCTTAAGAACCATAATGTGTATAAAGATTATGTTTGTCATATGTTAAAGAATAATATATAACAATAATATTTTAAGTTTCATCTTCAATATTTGATAAACCAAAATGAAAGTGCACTTAAAAGCATTAAATTTTTATAAAATATTTTTTATGTTATGTGCGCGTTTTTCATTCATAGAGGTAACAGCATACCATACATAACTACAATAAGCCGTTTAGATAATGCGTACTCATATCTTAAAAGCCATTTATTTCTGTTTCTAAACTGGTTATAAATTATTTTTTTCTTGGGTTAAGTATGCCTAATTTAGATATAAAAACATTCTAATCAGGCATCAAGCTCAAATCCTGTTAAGTGCGTAAGAGTAAGAGGTTTTTTTTTTGTTAGACAAATGATTTATTATCTACGTACTAAATATCTTTTGATCACAAAATTAGTAGCTAATCTTTAGATATGCCATGTAATTTTATAGTGTCATTACTATTTTCTCTAATTGTCAAATATTGTTTTATATTCAATGGCCAACATAAATAAGTAATATATTTTTGACGTTTACAGAACATTTGCTTTAATATATTCAACGCTAAATCAACAACGTCGCCACTAAAATGAATCTCCTGCTTTAAATAAATTGAAATCTACGCTGCATTTAATTAAAAATTCACCTCACCCGTGCAATTAATCTACAAGACCCTTAACGCATTTTTCTCGATCTGTGTAATCTAATTCAAAAGGGGACGGCTAGTAGAAGCAGACCTAACAACTTGTTTGCATGTAATAAATTATCATAGTTACAATTAGCTCAAGCTGGTCCTGCGCCCTGGCTTGCAGCAGGGGCGGCGCCGCTGGGGGGGTCTGGGGGTGCAGTATCGCGACAGCTAATGTCGGCAGGAAACCGCGTGCTGCTCTACACACACACACACACACACACACACACACACACACACACACACGGAGATTCATCTCGTGCAAATTTGCTCGGATACAGAAATAATTATATTTAATTTTATCTTTAAATTAACTAGATATATTTGCACCTAATTAGCCTAGACCTTTGGATCGATTTGATCTTTTTTGACCTTTTTTGACTTCTTAGATCAAGTTATACAAATAAACCATAAATACTCTTTGTCTTATTAAGACTTTACCATGACACAAATTTATGGAGTTATATGAAATCCATACGGATAGTAAAAACCATCATGCACTAGAACGCTAACTTGTAGGATTTTAAGCAAGTGAAAAACGAGCCTGAAATAAATAGATATTGTAAGGCCACTCTTCTTTGTCTAGCACTTATTTGTAGAACGGTTGCTATGCGTTTGTTGAGCGGTTGCTATGTAAAAATCTGTTGCACAGTCGTGTGTAGTAAACAGTGTATTGTTCAAATATTTAATTGAAATCATTTCTATTAATGGATTATTTATTATCAACTCGATGTCTCTCTCGGTTCACATTATCGAGTTAGCGTATTATTATATTTTAGTGTATGCACGTCATTCGTTCACGCAGCAAACCATCATTCATATCTAACCACTTATTCCTCAGACGCCCACGAAATCGTTCACCCTTAATCTCGCCCGCATATATTAGTTTCACCAACGTTTAATTCGACATCCTTTCGAGATTGCAAAACCACCCCAACTAACACTCCATTTTTTTAGCAACATTTTTCTCAATCTCTATTATACAACTTTCATGATTGTTCCTCCTCATCAGAACCATACATCAATGTATGCACCAACACACCTTTATTCATTGAAACATTTATATTTCGAGCAGAACACCCAAATAGATTGCGTGTCACTCTCTCATCTATTTTACTTTTGTATTTGTTAGAAATTCTGGGTCAAACAGCAAGCTATCATTTCTACCTTGGGATAAAATCGCTCGGGAGAAATCTGAGTGCCACCAAACAGCGCGTTGCTCTCAGCCCAGCAAGCGCGTGCTTCGCCAATTATCTGGTCTCGCAATCGGCAGGGGACCACCGCAAACAGATTGATTTTTAAATAAGCGTTTCCCTGTCTTGCCTCTCTGCGCACCCCAAAGTTAGCTGATATTCAAGCATTCTGAACACGTTTGATTTTGTAGATGATGCTGATGTGATCATGATACATGGATTTTATGGAGGTAGGGTGGGCTTAATGAACTTTCAGACTTCAAAACAACTTTACTGATAAAATTTTCAGTGGCGATATTGACGGTTGTTGGTTTATCATTCATTACTGAAATTAATTCAGTGCTGTACACGCATGAAATATTTATTCAGGCTATATTTAACTTTATCCGCTTTTCATTTTACCACCGGAAATTAATAGCATTTTTTTTTCTACATTCAAGACACGTTATCTCTGAAACGGTACTTGCAATAATAACCTATCGAACACTATTGCTATTGTTGGCAACTGGAAGCTAATATCTGCAAGATCTCTACATTTAGTTTCATTTGTGCAGTCTTCGCTAAAACAAACATTACAAACCGGACAAGACTTCCCTGTGCAAATTGAACTACCGTACTACGAGTAGTTTGCAAATGAGGAAATTATTCAGAAAGCTCCCAGAAGAAAAGACTAGAATTTGGTGCATAAATATTTTTAGCCTAGCGACATGCCAATATTGACTTCGTTTGAGCCGTGTAATTGTTTTTCTAATAGATTATTATTGACATAGGTTAATAATTTTTCAGAGAAATACAAGCTTCTGAATTTATTTAATTCATTAAATACAAGTAAAGTATTAATTACAAATAAAAAATTGCAAATAAAATGTTATGAATTTGAAATTGCTCCCTAATTTTAAGTTGGCCATTCAGTTTGAAGAAAACACGAAGAAAAGACGTGATAGTAATTATTCTAGCTCTTTATTCGTAGAAGAAAAGATCGGCCCTTAATATAAAATTCGTTCAAAAGATTTAAGAGCTTGTACAGAAAAAAAAAGATACGTAAACCACGGTTAAGAAAATCATTATTTTCCAAGCGCCATGTATACAATTTTGGCGTTGAAAGTAGAAGAGCTCTTTTGTGCAATAAAAATGTGTGATGGAATTCTTGCTGTAATTAAATAGCAGTGAATTCTAAGTAGGCGAACAATTCAAATCTATACCGTCACATGTCAATCATAAACACGTATTCGGGCTGACAGGGATGCCAACTCCTTGAACTCATCCGTCTGGAGGCAGGTATCACGCATAACGCCTCCTAGATGAACTGCGGATAAGGAATATGATGAATATTAAGCGAATTGTTCGCAGTCAGCTGTCACCTGGCTCCGCAGCGCGGGTTAATCAACCAGCTCATTGTTCCGCTAACTAGATAGGCGCTGACTGGCTCTCCGCCGTGCTCCACTCCTCTCCCATCCGAGCCTCTCCTGATCCTGCAGTGATCCTCTCCTGCGAACGCTCGACCGTTCCCGGGATTTCCCGAACTTCGTCGGTTCGCCCCGGCCCCGTGACAATGACTTGACGTAAGAATGAATAATATATTGTGTTTTCTCGGTTCTCTTTTGTTTTTGAATGGATGTGTTCCCTGCACAGACTTTTTCTCCCAGAGGATACATTAATACTGTGATGACATAAAGAGTGACAAGACATTTGATCTCAGGTAGTGTGCGACGGATAATGCTGAGATATTTTGGTGTGATCTGCCAAGATGATGCAGGAAGTATTCCCCTGCGGCTTACCTTACACACTGCATGTTTACACTATTATCCCTGTTTTCTTCTACAAAACCAACACGTTCATGCTTTTGATTTTTCTCTTAGTTTTTACTTACCTTCTTGTTTTCCTTTTGTGACAAACTGTACAATACTATGTAGAAGTGTGACCTGTGGAAAATACCAAAGTTATGCATTTAGATAAGATATTTTAATGATCACACATTGGATAATACAATTGTGATAAGCCAAAAAGATCATATGTTACATATTAAAAATTAAATTAAAAATGTTTACAGGCCAATACTTAAACACCTAAGTCTAAAGTTTCTAATATCTAAACTAGGTATGGAAATTGACAAATAGTTATATAAACGTTCACTCAATTTGGTAAGAATAAGTTAGTATGCCAACTCCAGAATTCTCGGGCCAGTTGTAAATGCGAAACATCTGGATTTTCTGATTTCAGGTAATTTTGTTGACTTCAACTGAAAACTGGGTAGTATGAAACTTGAATAATAAATTGTTCGTATTGTAAAAGAAGCACGGTTTTTGAAAAAGTGTCTGAAATAAGTTTCCATTCTATTTAATCTTCCGTCATCTATGTAAGCCCCTTTTTAAATAAATCCATGCCTACTTCTATGCTCGTTCATAGCGCTTGCGCAGTTACCTTATTCTTACCAATTAGATTTTCCTATTCTTTCTTAAGTTGTACTATATTGCTTTCTCACCTTATCCTAACCATTCCTTCAAATAACATTGTAAAGCATTATAGCTTCTTACATCTAGTTCCCTGGTCTGTGATCTAAGTACACCCGATGAAATGCGTTCAGTATATTTAGGGTACGTTCCTGTTCTCCATCCGCTTCAAAACAAATAATTATTCATAATATTTTCTGATTTCTACCTCCGTTAAAAAAAGTATATATTAAACTAGTAATCTTCAAACATACTGATCATCAGAATCAAAATATTACGTTCATGGCGAGCAGTAATAATTTTGTCGAGAAAATAATTTCTTTCGCTAGTAATTGCGGTTAGATAAAACCGGAGTTTCAAAGCAAGGATATTTTTATCTTGTTCGCATTTGTCCGCGGTGATCGTTTTTATTGACGTAAAGTGCTTCCTTTGTTAGCTACAAACATATCAATGCAAAGTACGAATTGTTATTTTCCATTCAAAATAATGACAGAGAATAACTTTGGCGAATTGAAATTCGATTATATTTGGCCCGGTATTCCAAACCCCTGTTCACATGAAAGAGATTTGCAGCCCAATGTGATCCTGAAACTCACTCTACAACGCGTCCATTTGTTATGTTGTGTGAATGAAGCACTCGTTTATTATTCCAGAAAAAATAAAAGCGAATTCACTCGAATGAAAGGACATTAACAAGTTCAAAAGAAAGCAATTTGTATAAATAAACGCGCTTATAAAAGAAAAACCGGTAAAACACTTCTCGCCGTCCTCTCCAATATTATTGCTAGTAATGATTGGCTTACAGCCGAAAATCAGGCAAGCGAACACAGATGTAATAACGAACAAACGGAAACTTAATTTGAAATCCATGCAACAAAGGAAACTCGTAAATTTCTACGTGTTTTTTAACTGTTTCCTTGTATATTGCTCATAAATACAAATTAATATTAAAACAGAAAATATGGCAAATTTATGCGAGATAAATTAAGAAGCTCGAAGGACGGTTGCTTTTTTCTCAACATTACGCGACGACAGACTCACTCAGCTTGAATTAAATTTTAAATTATTGCTACTAGTCACTGATCTGGATTATAACTTACGGCTGATAATGACAGGTAATTTTCATAAGCAAGCTTTACACATACCCACGCTTGATTTCCAGGGATCAAACTCTTTAATCGCCGTCATTATTACTCGTTTCGCATACTTTGGGCCTATAGCGAATACATTACATCCACAATTCACAATTGAATGCTCACATGATTTTATTAATCATTTACAACATTTCTTCCAGACTCGTACTACGAATATCCAATGAAAGTTTGAGCGTCCGAGGAATAAATGGTTGAGTATGATTGATGGTTTGTGCGTGAATGAATGATTCCAAGTGTAAAGAATAAACGAGCATGTATGAATGGAGACGAGGCGAAAGTGGTGTGTCAGGACAGGAATGTTTGGAGGAGATTGATTATTGCTAGATTGTAATTCAATGTTCGTACTACCCCAGTAATTGGGATGTAGTGTGACGTTATACCGGGTGGAACATCATAGCTGTGTACATAGGCGATTAACATGAAAAAATAGTTTTTCCTTGCGCATTGCTCCCCAAATTATTTTATGCAAAAATGCTTCAAATAGATGTTGTAGAGCATAAAATTCTGTATCTAAATCAATAAACAGAATTACTTTTACATGTTTTGTAACTACAGAAATTAAATATGAAAACACTGAAAAATACGTTCATAATTTCAAATAGCCATGGAATTGAAACAAAAATAAATAAATGCTTGTCGTTTTTCTGTCTATTTGATATTTTACCCGGCAAATTAATCATTCACCTGTCAAATGTCAAAAATAATAATTCTCACTTACCTCATAAAACGATCTTAAATTTTTATAAAAGTAAGGAATACCAAATTACTTTGTCATTTAAAAGGGGGTAAATGCAAAGGCGATAAAAATCACAAAAAAAGCGATTTTCAAATGAATCTTTACAAAGTATACATATCCAACACCTCTCAATAAATGCTCTATAACTATGGCGATTCTAAACAAGGAAAGTAATAGATTACCCACTAGTGGGTATAATTTTGAGAAAAGTCATCTTGGTAACCACTACAATTGACATTTTAATTTAAAACATTTAAAGCGCATGCCACTGTTAATAATTTTTTTATTATTAAGAGATGTTGAATAAACTGTGAGCAGAGTTGAACTACCCACTCGATAAAATTATCACACTCAGCGTTCGGTTTTGTGTGCTAAAATTTATCTCTTGGGTAATTCCTTACTTTGTCCACTTCTAAAGTAAATAACTATTTTTCTTTATAGTTTATATTACATTAGAGTTAATTTATCAGTAATAATTACTGTAGTATTCTGTTGTTTTTACTGATTTCTTCAGTTGCGCGTAAATTACCTGATTATTCAGTAAAATCAACTGAACGGTACAATTTTTTTCGTCGGTGTATGTATGTCGTGCAGTAAACAGGAACCCATAATTTTTAAATATTTCAAAAATATATTTATATGTAGCCTTGCAGACTAAGAAAAAACAAGACAGCAAGAAATGTGAAGTACAATATTCCCACGCTGATATATAATTTGGCATCTTAGGGAAAAAGAAAAGTAAGATATATACCTATAATACCTACTATACGAAAAGACGAAACACGGTAAGATAATGACAGAATCCTTGAAACCTCTAATGATACTTGTCCCCGTAAGTCACACTGTGGACACAAAAATGTACTTCTTTTTATATTTAACAATCCCCCTCAGCAGAAGATGCCTTCGTCAGAATCAGTATCTCTCCGCGAAAATAAAATGTACAAACTGGATCCGTACGTTCACTTCCTGAATAACAATCAGGGAATAGATCTTACTGATTTGACATAATAAAATATGCGTTTCACATGAAGAATAATACGTATCTACCACGAATCGAGCTGCGCTAACCGAACCCGTTACGTTACGCGTTGCGCTACGGCTGCATCGCCGTGTCGGAGCCATTGGCAATTATTAATTATCCGTGGTTGTATAGTTCCAATAAAACAGCCGTTAGAGCACTTTAGCAGCGGATGGAGTGGTTTACATCTAGCGGTGATATTTGCCATTGAGTTTTGTTATTAGCCCTAACCTAATCATCTATACCTAATAATTATTACTCAAACACCATATTCATGGAAATTTTATACCGGATATTGTAAAATAAGTAAATGTTTTATGCCTTTATACTCCCTCCTAGGAGTGGCAGATCTTTAAGATGACATTTTTGTTCTGTGAATTGAAAAATTGGACGTATAGTCTCTAACGATCGTAATAAAACAATTAATTGCTCCTGGATTACTTTTACAAATAAACTTTAAATTATAGGTGACATCAATAAAAATCTGAACATTGTCGCTGGTTTTTTAACCCTGTTTCACCGTTACACAAACGTTACACTGGAGTCTGGGGAACCCCAAGAAAAAAAATACTTTTCCATAACCAGAAGTAATTTTTCTAGAGATTTTACTGTTGGAATATTTGTTTTAGTTATTAACCTTTCTGAACCATATATTTTATTCAAAACACAGCATTTTACCAAAACATAACTTTTTTATTTTATGAGAACCAACACATAGGGATTTTACATATTGAATATTTGTTTAGGATTATAGAAACTGAATTTACAACGAGGTGGCATCTAAGTTATGCGAATACTGCGCTTATGGAAAATTAGAAAAAAATCGTGGGGTTTTTGAAACTCCAGTGTAACGTTCTAGGGTTAAGTTTAGCACTCTGTCCTAACAAAAATAATAGGGAATAAATAACAATATATAAGAATAAATAATATATATAAGATGTTAACATTAACAATAATTTATTGTGCATTGTTTACATGTTATACATACAATGAGACAATTTATATAAGAAAATCCTCGGTTCCTCGGTTTGATCCGCACAACTGACAAATTTTCGAAAATAAATTCCGAAAATTTTCATCACATAAAATTACCTCTGATATAATTCCCCTAGGTACCAATATAATCTTTGGAGGCAAGTAAACGCACATTACGTGCAATAATATATCATAATACTGATATTTGCATTGAGCAGAGTGCCACATTTAGAAATGGGTAAATGGCGTGATGATATATTTATTATTTTTTAACGGACGAAATAAGGAGGTGGTTTCTAGTCAATGCGTATCTATATTTTGTATGTACTACCAAGCATAACTTTTTATAGAGTAGTCTAATTTTGATGATTCTTTTTTATTGGATAGTTAGTCGAAGCTGGTCCCATTTAAATTTCAAAATGAAATTTTACCTGTTAACCAATTCTTTTGCGTATAACTTTGTAATGGGTTATCCAATTTCGAAGATCTTTTTTTCTCACCCCTAAGGATAAAAAAATAGGTAGCCGCAAAAAAAAACTTTTTAACAAAAAATTAAACCGACGAGAAAAGAAACTGAAAAGCGAACAATAAAATTAACCTTTTTAGTCTTGATAGCTAAGTTACTTACATTAGTTTAGGAACTTAGTTATTAAGACTAAAATATTTTATATTAGTTTTCGCTTTTCAGTTTAATTTTTTGTTAAAAAGTGTTTTTTTTTTTGTAAAACAATATTATAGAAAATGTATTGAAAAAAAAAGAATAATTTTTCCTTTAATCCGATACTGAGCTTTGAAAGTATTCTTACAAATATACAGGAATTTGGGGTATGAGCGTTGAAAGTTACTTTTGCTATTTTAATATGAGGGAGGTTTAATTGTTTTATAACGATCATTCGGGTTTAGGCGGAAAGAAGTATACCAGAAAATAAATCCCGCGCCGCTCAATCATCCGAGGTTGAAATTATCTATATCGTGAAGCGAGTAATTTGAAAAAAGCGGTCATCGTCCGAGGTCTGCTCCTCAACCTCGCGAGTCTTCAGCGCTCAGCGTGAGTTTCGAATCTCAGGTAGGCATGAATGGGACGTTTCGTAAATAATAATGAGATACATGAATGAACGTAATGTTTATAAGGTTACTATAATGAACGGAAACCGGTCGCAAGCGATTGTGGACCATTTGGCAACGCCGCCGGCCGGTGAGAGAGAAACCCAATACCTTATTTATCCACACCGGATGTCGATCGACAAATAAAAACACAACTTGACCCCGAGTTACGGAATTGAACTGAGAGCAAACAAAACACCAAGCATGCAGGTAGATCTAATTGATTTCTATTTATAAAATTCATTGCGCACTGCCACTTGAAATAGTCGCTTTGTTTCACGCTTGATTAATTCTACCTCATATTATTCATTAACGCGCTCTTGTACGAAATGTTCATTTTTTACTTCAAGAACTAATAAATTGTCAATATTAATTAGGTCTGGTTATTAATTTCAAATTAACCATACAGAACGCTTTTATTTATCTCTTTAGATGCACAAACTCCAAGGTTTTATTTTTATCATCTTCATAAAATATAAAATGACATTTATTTTATTACGCCAACAGCAGCAACTCAAGATTTATTGTTAAGTTTATATGACATGACAGTAAACAAGAAGTAAAGCAAATATTTATTAGTAACATACTTTTAAAATATTGCACTTCATTCCAAGTTAAAACTATCCTTAAAAAATATACGATACTGCCCCAAAATTAACAACCATAGAAAAAAAATTTCAGAGCTATAGAATTCTTGAAACTAACAGTATCATTCTCAGTTACGTCCATATATATAACCTATTCTGGTGTCCTTATACATCTATAAACGCACTGTAAACACGTCGTTAAGAATGCTTTAAAAACTGACAGAAAAATGACATATTATAGAAAGTAACATATTCTTTTATCATATTAATGAAAACCATAATAAACACGGAATTTCATTTGATTTTTACAAAAATTGTTATTGTGTTTCTAGTAAAATACCACTTGCGATTGGAAAATTTTCACCAACTCTTTGTCTATGAGTCGTGCATTGACAGATTGTCTCATAAAATTTTAAGAAACTCTATTGTAAATAATATTTTGTCTGTACGAATGCAAGAACGAGTTGGTCTGCAAACATCGAAATCTATTAGTAAAATTGTAAGTAGCACCATCGAATCGGATAGTAGCTTGCATAAATTTCTCGAACGACATCTGTGAATATTAACTTGACATTATTTATGAAAGTGCACACGTATCCGGAAACACAAATAATAAATATTCCATCCAGTGACACGGATGCAAGGAACGATTCTCAGCACTGACCTATGCTGTGCGGCGTCGAAGTCGACGGAGTTACGATGTGCTCTGTGCTCGCTCAGCCAGCGAACGTTAACGCCAGCGCCGGATATGAAACCTGTTACTTGGCGTCCAGCGGTGCAACAGCTTCGACTCGAGTCCTCCAGCACAGCTCTCGCTTGCTGCTTGCTGCTTGTGCTTGGACCCAATTGAACCAACTTCCCGCGGTAAATCATCATCGTAAACCGACCTACCTGCTGTTGCTGTTGCTGCAGCAAGAGCCGCGGAGTTAGCAGAGGATTCTCACTTGCACTTGTGGATGCTTTGGACTATGTATTAATAATTAAATTTGGCTGTTCGCAGCTGCATTAAAGGGTATTGTGTTGTGGTGAAGATAATTGGGATCTTTGTTCTCAAACCTAAGTTTTAGATGTTGTATTGGTTTCAATGACGCTCTTTGACAAAGACCTTAAAGTCATAAGTAATCTAAGACAACCTGACGAATACAGCAGAGAAAATGTATATCATATATTGTGTACCAAAATTCATGGAATGGAGAATAAAAAATACATAATAAAACAACTATTAGAATTTAGTTGTTAATTTAGAAATACTAAATATAATGAGTAGTCGTAGAAAAAGTAATATACATACTCACCGTTACGCGGCTTGTGTGTCAATGTATTTGTTGGTAATCTGTTTCTTTCATCTCTTATTACTATTATTTTAATACAACTTTTCGAATTGTTAGATTAAGAATATTGTTAAATAAGTGGGAGTGAGTCAGTAGAGGTGGTTTGGCAATCTTGAGCGAATGTCGAATGAAAAGTTGGTGAAACTAATATATGCGGGCGAGATTGAGAGTGAACGATTGCGTTGGCGTCCGAGGAATAAGTGGTTAAATATGATTGATGGTTTGCTGCGTGAACGAATGATTCCGGGTGTGAAAAAAGTGGTGTACCACGATAGTAATATCTGGAGGAAATAACCAGAAACAGAAACTAAAAAAAATTATGATTCATGTTTTGTTCAATTCGAAGCTTTCATTCTGTGTACTTCTGCTTATATTCTGTATCTTTTATTATGAGTCTTTCCATTGTTACATTTCGATCTTGCAATCATTTTTGTATCCTAAAAATATGTGCGACTATTTTGTGCAAAAATCCAATGGCATATTAGCCATGGCAAATTGGAATAATGGCAATGAAATTATTATTTATACATACATGCATACATATATTTTATTTGTATAAAAGTACAAAGACTTATTAAAAATGACTGGTAACGTAATACAGAAAAATATTATGAAATAAAATCATGGGAAAAACAATCTATTCGTTTAAGAAAAAACTTGTCAAAATTATTAAAGAGAGTGATATCATTTGATTCGTTGATATCTCTACTAAGTATTAGTGCTGAAAGGTAAATGATTATGAAAGGACTGTAAACAGAACAAACAATAAACAGGATAAAAATATTATACCATTTCAGATAGTAAAAAATTAAAAATTTCCCTAAAAACCACTTAAAATCTCAAATTATTTATATTGCATTTCTATATAAATTACATCCTAAGAAACTCAATGCACCAGAGCGCATCGTCATATCTCTTAAATTTGTAGAGATATGACGATTTTTAATGTTTTTAGAACTGCAAATTTGAGAGGCTCTAACTCAAAAACTATGCAAGATATCGACGAACGGTCTCAGTTTTGTACTTTCCGTGCATGATATAACAAATTAGCAAATTTTGAAAATTTTGAATATTTTTTGAAAATTTTCTAAGGGGGGCAACTCTAAAAATATAACAGATACGGTCCTGCGGATTACACCATTCGATTCAGCTCGTCTAAATACATAATGGTGCCAAATTTCACTTAAATCGGACAACCGGTTGAAAAGTTAGAGCGAAAAGTCTGAAAATGGCCTATTTTCCCAAAGACGTCAAGGGGTACCCCTTGACTTCCGGGCCAAAATTGGTCATTTTCAGACTTTTTGCGTTAACTTTTCAACCCGTTGTCCGATTTTATTGAAATTTGGCACCATTATGTATTTCGACGAGCTGAATCGAATGGTGTAATCCGCAAGACCGTATCTTTTATATTTTTAGAGTTGCGCCCTTAGAACATTTTCAAAAAAAATTCAAAATTTTAAAAATTTACTAATTTGTTATATCATGCACGGAAAGTATAAAACTGAGACCGTTTGTTGATATCTTGCATACTTTTTGAGTTAGAGCCTCTCAAATTTGCAGTTCTAAAAACATCAAAAATCGTCATATCTCTACAAATTTAAGAGATATGACGATGCGCTTTGTTGCATTGAGTTTCTTAAAATGTAATTTATATAGAAATGCAATAAAAATAATTTGAGATTTTAAGTTGTTTTTAGGGAAATTTTTAATTTTTTACTATCTGATAAATGGTATAATATTTATATCCTGTTTTTTGTTTGTTCTATTTACAGTCCCTTCAGAATCATTTCCAAAATTTTCAAAGTTTCTATATTTGTTCCAAAAGGCACCAGAAGTATAAAACTGAATACATTTTTCAATATCTTGCTTATTTCATGAGACAGTCCCCCAAAGTTGCACTTTGAGAAATATAAATAGTCATATCTCAACAAATTTAAGAGATATGACGATGCGCTCTGCTGCAATTAATTTTTTATGGTTATACTAAATAGAAATGTCATAAAAGATCATTCGTATTTTAAGTGGGATTTGATGAATTATACCTCTAATATTTCGAATCGTATTTAAATAAAATATTTTTACAGAACTTAATCCAAAAGTCTTTACGAGTTCTGAAAGTTTCGTTAACTTATTAAAATATATATCTTTAAAAGAATATTTATTTTTGTTTGAGAAAGTAATTAAAGTAATAATAAATGATAATATTAGCGTTGCTAATTTGTCAAAAACTCATTTCTGCTTAAGTGAACAAAGTAGCAAAAGGACTATAAATCCCAATTACACCCCTAAACAGCAAATGTGTTAATTAAAACTAAAGTTTCTCCGCTTGTATCCCGGTAGCGTCCCAAATTCAAGAACAGTGTGGCACGTCCGCAAAAACACGTACACAAACTCAAATGTGGGGCAACGCAAAATGGTCCCTGCACCTCCTTGGCCGTGTCCCGCTACAAATCTTCAGCTTCAAGAGCTATACCTGGCGAAATCTCTGCGAGACGAGCTCTGAATATCATCTCTGCGTTTTAGAATCCATTTCGCCGTGGTTGGCGCAGTGCTTACAGGTTAGGCCGAATGAACTAGAAGCGAATTCTGACGTTCAGTTTTGTTGCGTGGACAGGTGCCCGTAGGTGGACTTTGACTGGTCAAAGAGGATTGTGCTGCGTTCTCATGTTCTCATGTTTGTAAAGTGTAAAATATATTGCTGCCAGGTAAAGGAAACTTGGCTGAGGTTCGCCCGCAGGCGATGTGAAAAGCGTAATTAACGGACTGGCTAATTTATGGACAACCTTTTGCTACTAGTTTTACTCATGCGTAAATAACCGAATAACTTCTTGATTTGCACAATGTTCTTTAAAGGAGATCATATACCATATTCCACTTAAAATTATAATCTATAGGTATATCCAAGCGGATGGAACAATTTTATCAATTTTAATATGTATCTATAGTCGGGTCTTGGATGTTGGAGATCCAAGTCCCGACAATAGATACATATTAACATTTAAGTATTTCTGGATGCGATTTACATCAATTTATCAATTTTGTTTGTTGAACACTGCAACATCATTGAGATATTATTGATGGTATACTTCCGTCCACCAAAACCCGAAGGATCGTAATAAAACGATTAAGAACTTTTCAATCCTTATACCGCAAATTTCTGTATATTTGTCAGAATACTTACAATGCCCAGTGTCGGATTAAAGGAAAAGTTATTATGTAAACATATTTTCATTTCTCACAGTTCTGTCACAAACGAATTGTTCCAAATTTTAAACTATTATCATGCTGTAAAACGTAAAATAGTTTGAGTTTAGAATGTCATTTCTTATTTTTAAAGAGTAAGAATTATTATTATTAAATCTTAACAAAAGTGTAATCGGAGAAAAAGTATAGTGTGCAACAAGTACAGAAAGTTATCTATAAATAGGTAATTTTGCACTTGTTGCACAATATACTATTCTTGTATTATTCAGCATAAAATTACTAGCAAAATTAATCTGGATTTTAATTAGCATCCCGTTAACATTTTAAATCTTTCCCATATAATATGAAAGTGGAGTGTTATTAGAATCTTTTATTTGGGTTTCTATTTTTCTATTAGTTAAATTGAAAATATTGAACGAGTATAGTGTAATAATCATTTTATCACGATCCTTCGAGTTATGGTGCGCTGAAGTATATTATGTTAGTTACACCTGTACACATGTTAATATTTCGTTCTGACAGCAATAAAATCATGTAACGTAAATCCGGAGCAAAAGCTCGACATCAAATCAGAAAGCATATTTGTCATTTATAAAGCCAGCAGTGAATAGGAATCATAACGTGCGGACGACAAGTACACAACACTGCTCCAGCGCAAGCGAACCGCGAACTTGTAAACCAACTTAGCACAATCATCTCAACTAATAGTGGCCGTTGTACAGGTCGTATTATGAGTTACTAGGGTCATTGTTGTAGGTATGACGCGAACAAAGGTCAACTGGGATTCGTCTGTGTAATTCCAGTTAGTGACACGTGGATCCAGCACACCCCAGTTACGGTAAAGTTCCAACGCTGCCGTGGATGAACTGCCCATTGCTCTGCTTGTGAATACGTTGCTGCCTTCTGCACACGAATTAAAGTGATTTGTTTGCCATCTGTGGTGAAAAGTTAACAACATATGTACGTATGTTATGTATGAACTTGCGCTTTTCCATTGTTCTGCTCTGGTAAGATTAACAAACAAAAGCAGGAATTAGCTATGAAACTTTCGTTAATGGACGTTATTACCGTCTGCATGGCATTATTATCAACGCGGATTACCAGATGAATTTCAAAAATTTGTGCTGTATTATACATTCAACCTAATGATAGATGTTGGTTTGAAATAGGGTTGTTGAAAGTCTCCATGGTTTTTTTATTTTTGTATGGATCGGTTGCTATTAAAGTCATCGAATGGAACGGATGGTGTACATATTGCTGGACGTATAGTGCCTGCGTTAGCTTATGCGGATTGCGGATGATGCTGTTGTATTGGATAAAACTGAGGAGTAATTGAAAAGAATGATTGTGAGCATAAATGAAGTAGGGAAAGATTTAAATCTGTTATTTAATGTCGATAAATGTAAAGAGTTGGTGTTTGAATATATTTCATCGAATGGTGTGAGATTAGAACAAGAGAAGGGATTTGTATATTTGGGTAGTACATTTCCGAGGAATGGACCCATTGCCCTAGAGATTGAAATGTTGGTGTCTACAGGGTGCAAGGTATTGGGTACTCTGGGTACATTTAGAGTAACGCGATTGAGTGTGTTACTGCCTACATTGATGAATGGCTCTGAATGTTAGATGTGAATGAAGGAACTTGAACTGCTGTGGTAAAGAAGAATTTGAGAGGAGTGTGTGGGTACAGTGAGTATGCGATTGAGAAGAATGTTGTTAAAAAAGTGGGAGTGAGTCAGTTGAAGTGGTTTGGCCATCTTGAGTGAATGTCGAATAGAAGGTTTGTAAAACTAATATATGCGTCTGGGGAATAAGTGGTTTGTTGAGTGAACTAATGATTGCGGGTGTGAAAAATAGGCGCGCATGTGTGAATATGGACGAAGCGAAAGTGATTAGTTGTGGAATATGTATGTATTTAAACTTTGAAATTATAGCTCATTTTTGCAGAGTCTAATAGAAAATTTCTGAGAGCCCTAAAATGACTCTCTATCAAATTTTTAGTTGCTGCACAAAGTAAAGATGGTTTCTCAAGTCGTAGAATTAATTTTAAGTCTAAGATAGAGGATCGTAAACTTAATTAAATTTTTTGATTGACTTGAGAGTGGCTGCGCTGCAACAGACGACGTAATGCTCAAGGATCTTACGTGATGATATTTTATGAGAATTATTATTGTTAGTTTCAGTTTTACGATACTATAACTTTTATAATTTTTTCGAGAAATTTCATTTCATTCATTTATGAAGTTTATTATTTTCGACGATTCATAAATTTTATGATTGAGAATATGAAAAGTTTAAACTGTTTACGTACATTAATTTGCTGTTATAACATTTTAAAATTGCAGTTTCAGTTCTGACGGATAATATTTCATAGTTAATAAAATGCAGTTGCACCAAGTTGTCCTGTTGGTCTTGGTCTGCTTGAGTGCACAGAGAACTAATCATGAATGTAACGGCGTCCTTTTTGTTTCATCAGCAAACGCCTACTTACTCATCCAAGGAAAGAAAAACAGGCCATTATCTAAATAAAATAGTGGCAGACATAATGCTGAACGACGACAGCAGCACCGACGGAACTATCTATATTCCTCCGCGGACCGCGCAGCATTTGCTGCCGTGAACGATGATCCGCCATGCCGCCGCAAAAAGAGCAGATCGGCTGAGCGGAAGCGAACAGAGATTTCGTTTTTGCTTTTGTAACTTCGGCCACTTAAAGCAATTTACCTGTCCTTTGGATATTGTATTCCATTCTAACGCTATTGAATTGCGTGTTTACTTTGAAAGCACATTCGTGTCTGCGCTGATTGATGCTTCGACCTGCTGCGCTCTGAACTCCTCCATGGATTACGAATTTTCTTGAAAAATCGTTTTAAGTTTTCGAAATAATGATTGATATGTTGCATACCGTTACGCTTACAATGGATGCCAGCTTTTCCTTGTATCTTATATGCTTTGTGTCTTATCGGCCTAAAATAAAACTAAATTGTTCTCTTCAACTTTCATACTTTAACTTATCAAAGGTATGGAAAGTAAGTCTTACAGTACAGCCGAAGTTTCAATGAGGCCAATTTTGAACTGCTTTCAAATACTACAGCCATTCTTATCACAGCAAAGTACTACAAGCTTTCTTGATTTCCGCCTTGTAATTTGTATAAAAATGATACAAATAAAATAACTAGTTGTAGATGCAGTCAATATGATTAATAGTATATTATACATAAAGGGAGAGAAGTGTATGATTTCTTCCCGCAGAGTAAATTGAAACCCGTGCAATGAACGAGGGCTACAATTCGATAAGGGAAAAATACACTTCTCTCCTGCGGTTTATATACTATTTTTGTCATGACCCAAATATTTACGATAGTTTTTATGTATGCCTTTGATTTGTTTAATTTTGTTCATTTTTCACATTATTTGAGCACTTTCCCTCACTGCGGGAGAGAAAATGCACAAATCTTCCATAGATATGAAATTGGATGTTTCTGTCATGATTTCGGTATCGTAGAATTATACACCGACGTTTCGACTGTTAATCAGTCTTCTTCAGGGTAATAATTAATAACTTAGAAGATATACATGTCAAAATTATGATAGTAATCTATGGTCTAAAAATAAAATAAACTACATACTCTCTTCCTGTTCAACAAACTAAAAGACACTCTAAAATGATACAATGTGATTTTTCCTAATATTCATAGAACGACGAATAAGTGTGTTTCTTATCATTCCGCAAGAATACTTAAATTCGTTGCAAGTTGAGGCCCAGAAACCCAGAAAGTCCATACCATTTTGCCAATCGTTCTACTTTGATTGATTGATATATCAACAATATTATATTTGTTACTTTGAAGCTCACTCGTTAAGATATTAACACAAAAAAAGTTTTGATCGAGAATTAAACATTTATTTCTCTTTATAATTATTGTAATTAGAATATGCATTAAATATTATAAAATGTAAATTAATTGTTAAAACTGTAGCGTATCTAATACATTAACATAAACTCATCATTCTAAAATTAATTCGTACTTAACAAATTTTAATTAAGAAATATAAATATTTACTGAATGTCTCTTTGGTTCAATTTATGTGCGACTGGACTCGTATACTAATTACAATTTATTTTTAAGTAACTTTGGCTTATTTAATTGGGTAAGTTAGTAAATAAGAAAGAATCATCGACCAAATTGAGCATACTTGCAACAGATGATCGAAGACTCAAACTTGGCAAACTGTCTTCACAAAGCTAAATCCGAGGTTTCCCTTACAAACCACAAACCTCCAATACTACCCACTGGTACTATATTGCAATCAATAGTATTTTAACCAATTTAATTGCAGTATATATGTGTGAAATAAGTCACCACGTAACCGAAATATATCAGAACACAATTAGGATATCTTTAATTGATTCATGAAAAAAAGTCTTTTGGTATTTGACGAACTTTTTGGTAATTTAAGGATATAAGATGCAGTAACGAAAATGTACCAATCTTTTTTGTAAATGCTTAGTAAATAATTGAGGTTAGTTTCCTAATTGTTATGACATTTTCAAAAAATATATAGAATAGTTCGGTAAATTCTACGGTAGTTTTTTTTTTCCTGTTAAAGCAATGTCAAATACTTTTTTCAGTTTAAGTATAAAAGCAAAACGTACAATTAAACAGTTAATGTACCAGCTCAAAAAATATTTCAACATACACAGCAAACTGTTCTAATCGATTTTGAAGACGTTTTGTAAGTTTACACTGTTTTACAATTTAAAAGTTTTTATACTACAGTTAAATGACTTTTGCTGTTAACATTACCATTACTGTCACTGACCTTTATATGCACCATAGTACACTTAAGTAACATCAATGTGAATGTGGTTTCAAAACAAAAACATTTTTTACTTATATATCTATTAAAAGATTTACATATTCAATTCATAATAGTCTTATTCAATTATTCTTCATAAAAATGCATAAAGAGTACATAGCAGTAATTTTGCTTAATTACAAGCCAGAAATTTACAAATTTTTTCTCACTGTTAACGATAATAAAATGCAAATTTTTACATATAAGTGCTACCGATAACCATAGCTCCTTTTTTCAAATTAGCGTAAATCGTAATTGTCTTATCTGGCTGTGTTTTATTACTACTAATCATATCAAATTTGAATCTATTCTCTTAAAAATGCATGGGAATTACGTTAATTGCACTAATACAATTAACAGAGGGTGAAAGACTTAACGCATGGCTTATGTGGGAAAAATCCAACAGCGCCTTGATTAGCGCAGGTTGATATCACGGCTCCGAGTCTACTTGATTTCCGCTGCAAGTTGCCTCATTCACACAGGAGAAGTATAGAGTCATTACTTGGTTTTTATTTGAAGAATCAAGGCCTACTGGTTTATTAAGTGCCTGCGGTTCTCCCGGTTGAGTTTCACTGCACCAAAGAGAACTTACACTACTATACTACACAGTACATATGTAATTCTATAACAAACGCAGTTGTTCATACACAGGTGTATGCGAATTAATGAGGTCACCGTATTATTTATGTTTAAGTATTAATAGACCGATAATTGCATCTACGGTAAAATTGAAACACAAATTGAAGAAGGCAATCATGGTGGATTTTATTAGCCGCAGGAAAGGAAATGAATCAACACATACTATTAGTGACGCTTATTGAACCACAATCTTATGTTCCCGTAAAAATCGGATCATAATAATTTACTACGTTTCACTGTTTTGCTTTTCAATGTGCCTAGGGGAACTAGGCACAACTTTTTAAACAGTTTTTAATAGTTGTAGTAATAGTGTCTACAGGATGAGTTTTTTAAAGCAACCAATCAGTTTTGCAACTTTAGAGAAAAAATAGTTACACAAGCTTATACAGCAAGAAAGGTAAAATAAAATTATTAGGGGGGTGTAGCGGGAGGGAATGAAAGTTATATGTTCTTAAATGGAAAGGGGTACTTTCTTATTGGATTGGATAGCACGAAGTATTCCCTTTTCAACGATATAACATGTTTCTATACCTAAAATTAAATATTTTAATATAAAAAATAGAACTTTAGGTTATCCGTTGAACAAAATAAGTTATTGTTTTTATTATTGACATTTCTGTCATCAAGGTGTGAACAATTGTTGTCGATGCAAAGCCACTGTTGCCAGGAGTATCAATATTAAAAACAATAACTTGTTTTATTCAACTTATTTTTAGGCCTACCTAAAGTTCTATATTAAAAATGTTAATGTTTCTTTGAACTTTGGATCATTTTCTGCGGGGGTATTGAAGTCGCTAGTGTACGCCGATAAACGACATGGAAATTCCTCTATAGAATTGAAAAAGAAAACCGGGTGTATTTATTTTTTAATCCTACAATGTTCTAAAATTTTATTCTAATCGGTTTTATATTATCCTATAATTCTATTTTGTCATTTTTTGGATCATTCTTTTTTGGTGGCGCTTTTGGCGTTGTTCCTTTATATAAATAGTTCTTAATATCCATTTAAAATTCATACTTATTATGGTAAAGTGTTAGAGGTGTATTTCGGTCCGAGTTAATAATAAATGTATCACCCTTCTACCGCTATTTCCGCTGCAAAAGTTTTAACAACAATGAAAAGTTCTTACCCACACATAATAGCTCGCAACGATAGAAACATGTAAACTTCACTTGTTTCATTTTGCAAATTCTATTTTCTCATTTCATGATCTAAATTATAAGTTGGGACTGACACCGACGTAACCCATTACAATAATGGCAAAACTGTTAAATAATTTACATTTCACAATAAGAAATATTTGTTCTAAAACATTATAATTTAATTCTTGTTCATGACAAGTTAAATGCAAAAGAAATTGATTTCTGAAAACGAAATGTTTTTTGTTGTAACTTAAAAAAAGGAAAAGTATTTGAAGGCAAGAAATTGAAATGAAATGAATTGTTTTACAAAGAAAAAAGAAAATTAATCAAGCAATCAAGCAAATGAAAGGTCATGCGACAACTGTCACCAGCAGATTTCTTGAAGGAAATCAAATTTTTAACGAATTTAACATTCTAATATTGCACTATGAATTTGGTGCAATAACTTTATATTAGCGTAGAAAAGAAGTATAGTGAAATAATAAATGTACTTCCATATTTAAAATGAACTTAATACAAGGTACTGCTCGGAATAGAGTGCCTCAATCAAAAAGTTCACATAAGGGGTTTGTACAATATTGTTTCTCGATGAAGTATAAAACTAATAACTAACTATGATGCAATATTGTTTCAGAAGTTATTTCTAATTGTCAAACTTGCACAATAAATATAAACATGCATAATAATTAATCGAATATTTCAGAAAATATTTTGTACTAACCAAATTGATGTAAATTTGTATTGAATAAACTTGATTACTTTCATTGTTGTTCGTTATGCTGTCATCTCTGAAGGAAATTGTTACCAACACTGTGAAAATATATTAATTTAAATTTAAATTTCTTTCACTATTTCGTCATTTTTAATATTTTATTATGCAGGAGCATATTTAAGATATTACACTATTTTATTTTAAATATAGTTTTTAAATAAATGTTTTAGAGATAGGAGTGTTTTTTCAGAAATTTCTCGTACGCTTTTCTGGTGGAGACCTGGGAAATGTTTGAGCACAAAAATATGCTTATCAATTTTTACCGGGAGGGAGGTGTAGGAATCATGCTAAAAAGTCGGTAGTAAGTTTTCAGTGGATGAGCAAGTTTTAGGGTCACTCTGGTGTTATGGTTTCTCAAAAATTAATAAACTGGAAATTTTTATATTTTGTATACCTATATCAATTGACTTATCTTGGTAAACGCTGATCAGATTTGTTGACAATGCAATAACCGGAAGTGGTTGTTTACTTGAAGCCCTGTCGAGTTATTTTGAAATATCTCAGTAAATTCTGGTTTCATGACAATTTTTATTATTAAATTAATGTTTCAAATATTATTATCTACAATTGTTGTTTGAAATATTTTTCTCTTACTGTCACCATTTACGAGTGGAAAAATATTATACTTTATGCTCCGCAATTTAATAGTACTTCTGCTCCGGTTTCAGGAAAAAGATTTTACAGAATTTGAACCAAAAAACTTTTCATTTTTTCCGTGTAAATATAGTAATGATACATCCTTATATATACAGATAAAAAAAAAAACTCCCGGTATATGAAAAACCTAATCTTACTTATTTGAGTGTGATTCATATAGTAAACCAATATACTCGTAAATTAAAGAAATTTTGATCAGTTCCTAATGAAACAAATTCCAATAAGAAACACAATATATCAAGAAGTACCACCGTAACTAATGAAAAAATCCCTGTATCCATGAGTTTCCCGTTAGCGGTGCTGACTACTCTGCGCATACATCATTAATTGATATTATAGCATAAGACCGATAAACTATATTTAGTGTTCGGTCAGCAGTCCGCTGCAATAACAATATATTATGTCCGGTTCGATGGTTTCGCTAATCTCTGTTTCAATATGACGCTGAACTGGACGCTAGCGGTAATCATCAGGGAGGACAACGATTAGTGCAACATCGCAATTATATCTGATATTAATTGCTCGAACTTGCACAAGAAAAATGGCGATTAGCCGAAGGTAGCTAGGTCATAATGAATATTAAATTATTAATAGGTCAAATATTGGCACAACAAACTCCAATGACGTATGAAGTTCAATATTTGATAGACAATAGATAATGACCCACATATTTGATGTACTACTTGTAAATATATGAAGCAACTCCGAAATTTTTCTGATAAATTACTTATTTGTAAAAGCATAAAACTTGTTTTGGATTTTATATGCATGTAGTACTTAACCTAAAAACATTTCATTTAATAGTACTTATATAAGATGTATATTTCATGGGAATCAATGTATTCTTATACATATATTTAACCAGTAATTGGATGTACGAAGAATAATTTATTAGTAATAATAAAATAGTTACTGTTACTTTCGAAAATTGCATGTGAATGAATGTTATTTAAAGCGCTTTTAATTTACATTTACTTTTCTTGTAAATATATCATAATTATTAAAAATTATAAAAAGTTATGAATAAGACCTTTCAACAGTATTTCAATTATTACCCATAAATTTTAAATCAATATAAAATTATTAATTTCGTATTCAACAAGAGAAATTTATTATCAAGTGCAATATATAAATCAATTATGTAATAAATTAAATAAATACAATTAACTTCAATGATATTTAAAATAAAATATGTAATAGATCATTAGTTTTAATTAATAAGACATACTAACATAGATAAATAGGTACAAGTGAACTGTTTCATTATTAATATTTAAAAAATATAACTATTCAATTTCCAAACATTGGGTGTTATCTTTTTTATGTTACATGGGTATTATATTTATTTGTAAAATTAAAGAGGAAAGCGCTTCTTTTTCTTACTCGAGATCGAATTTTGCCTCATGAGTACAGCGAATAAGGCAATTCGAACGAGAGTGGAAGAAACGCTTTCTTCTCGTGTTAGGCACAACATTTTTTCACGACATATTTCTAAAAAGGATTTACGCGGAACGTAAATACACTTTGACAACACAACATACAACTGACACGTCATAAGTAAGGTTATCAGACGCAAGGCGGTGTAACAGTATTGTCAAGGAACCAATCTTAAAACTAAATTAATTTTATCAATTTGTGATTTAATCTAGAAAATTAAAAACATAAGACATAATTGTAAGATAATATAAAGTATGTATACCACTAAAATCAGTATTACAATAAAATTATTTATTTACATTTCTTACAATATATTTTTGTAAAAATAACATTCATGGTAACACCTTTATATTTTCCTCACTATTTCGGGAGAAGAAACAATTTGTTCCCTATAGATTGTATGTATCTAATAAGCCTAATTATATTAATTTTCACGAAATAGAAGCAAAAGAAAATTCACAATTTCAGCCTAATTACATATTGTCATGAAAAATAGAATACATAACTTGAAAATTTGTGTTAACAAATTTAACAAAATATATTTAATAGTTTTAGTTGTTACTGATTGATTATTGATATTTGGTATTAAAATAGAAGAATATAACACAGTAGAAAAAATACAAAACAGTTTGTACAAAACATTATATTTCCTACGTAACATAAAAAAAATAAACCACCCGGCATATATGCATAGCATATTAAAATACCGAAGAATGCTAGACTACTCAATAAATTCATTGTAAAATTTGTATCAACTTGTGTTATATACGTTATAACAACCTATGAAAATTTACCAAATAAAACTACAACTTTACTACCATTTATTTGTTCCCACAAAAAAGCGTCACTTTCCATAAACACCGTATACACAAGTTTAACATTTGCATTTCCAGTTTTTGTCACCAAGCTGTCGAAACTGTCCAACAAATACAATACAAATATGCTTATCCATGACTGACCGCTCCAGAGGCCAACCATTGCGCACTTAAGCAGCAAAAACCAGAACGGTGTCATGAAATTGAAAGTTACACGGGAGCCAACGAAGATTTATTGTTGTAATAATTAACATGTGAGTAATTAATGTTCAGCAGTATAAGTGTTGCTGTTTCACTTCGCGATACGTTGCTTTTTCTATCGTGAAACCACTGACGTGAGTAAAACGCACCAGTCGTTTAATATCTTGATGTTCTCACGAACTTTATAATAAACGGATTTTATGGTTGAAAACTTAATGAAAACATCAATAAAGAATTTTAAATCGCTCGTGATATTTCAAGCGATATAAAGCAACAATCATTTCTGATCTTAGTTATTGTACATATTTCTATGAATTCTATAGAATATTTTTAAATGTTTTATTGAAGTTGGAAAATACACGAAAGTATAATTATTATTATAGAAACTTTTGGATCTCATAATAATACAGAAAATAGGTATGGTACGTATGCAGGTACCTAGTAAAATTTTCATAGCTGCAGATTATCATGGTAGAAATGTAATTTGAAATTAAAATTTTATCATTCTCTAGCTGTCAGTGCTACTTAAAACTTTCGTCGTTAAATTAAATTAAAATTTTAGAGCATATTCAAAATACGTTAGTTATATATTTGTTTTATTCCATGGATATTACTACATTACATTACTATGCAGAAATTTTTAATTAATGTATTTGTGAAAAGCATTCGTTTTATTTCTTTAAAATATTTCATTAACTCATCGCCACACCAACAAAAATTATTATTTATTTTCACTGAAAATATTGTTAACATTGTACAAAGTTATACATCATTAAAAAAATCTTTCTTAGGTACTTCATTTTTTACTTCTGATTCTATTTGAAAAATTATAAGGTTGTCTCGATTATAAACAACAGAAATAAATATTTTTCTACGCCTCTAGTTAGATAGTATGCAGTAGTTTATAAATAATTAAAAAGTATATAAATCAATAAAGTTCTTACAATTTTTAATGTCCCAATTCAAACTATTATGCTGTTTTACAGACGCAATTTATTGCTCAATAAATTGGCCAAGTTAACTTATCAATTTATTGTTGTGAGTAATACACTTTCCGGAAATTTTTTTCTTTACCAATAAATAGGTCAATGTATTAACGAATTAAAACATGTTCTATTTTCCGACATTTATTATTATATTTAAGAAATTCTATGTGATTTAAGACATTGCCAATCACTCAAACTTGTTCATGTTTCGGGTTTATGTCATTTTTATAACTATATTTTTCATTCCTGGTATTGAGTATTAAATGAAAATGCGATACAATTTTACTAAAGAAACCAAAAATATTTTAATATTTTTATATGAACAATATAAATAAAGATAAATATTACTGGCATACGTGACAACTGATATCGTGTTGAAATTGTCACAATAAATTGAAAGAAAAAAATTGATTATGAACTTTATTTCTTAAATTAAATTCAGTTTATTTATATGCACACAAAAATATTAATTTAATTTTGGAAGTGCAAAATAATTTCTAAGTGTAATTTAATGCTAAGAAAAATTTTATAAGTATTTTAAGAATCTGATTGATGAGAGCATTGTTTTGCAGTCAAGCAAAAGTCAATTAAAAGGATAATTCCTGTTTTTTTCTATGTGAATTTATAATATAATGAGTCATTGTGAAAAGTATAAATATAATAAAAATATATTTTATCTTTCTTTTAATTATATTTTGCCCAATTTTCGAGCTGTAAAACAAAACGAGATTTTATTTTCATATCCACGTAAGCAACGTCAGCACAACATTGCGAGCATTTTTTACTACCTTTGTTTACGGTTAAATTACAATAAATTTAACGCAAGCAGAGTATGTGAGGGATAAAAAGTATGTGTGGTAGTAGTGGAAATGTCACTGGGCTTCTAAAATGCGCCCGCGGCTACCCAAACAACGATGTATGTATGCTGGCGTACCTACAACACAACGGTCGCATACATTACATACTAGCATGATTTCAAGTGCGCGTACATGTAGTCGTGGGCAGAAGAACATCATTTGCCATTAGATACAAAACAACCATTTTGTTGTTACTCTTCTTAAGATTTTTAAAGTCGTTATTATTGAAGATAAATGAGGGATGTCTTGTCATTCAAAATTTGTCATAAATAATCTATAACCCAAAATGATTCTCCAATATTACAAGTATTACAGATTGTGAAAAACTACAATAAAAATAAAGATTTTTACTGGTCAATGGCAATGTGATGAATTTTTATTCTATTCTATTTCCGTATTCTCTATAACATTACTTTACATAGACCGTCTGTAGTGAAAGATTTAGGTATAACGTTTGACTCTAAGTTAACATTTATCGTACAGGTTGATAATATACGAGCCCAGAATCATATCATTTGTCCCAGTTAAAATCATAGGAAAGATAATTGTTTAATTCACCACATTTATATATTAAATTCCATCTTTATTACTTCCCATACATACTTATACGTAAGGGAGGTATTATGTTTATATTACGAATTTATTATATTTTTCATTCGTGTATAGTAAATGGTAGATTATTTGAAGGCCTATCAGGGTTTTTGGCCATATCTTAGTAAATAAATGAGATAGAGTAAATTTTATTGGAGTCAAAAAGGTGTTATACTATTTACAATTTTTCTTTTTGTTAAGTCATCAGATTCAAAAATAGTGTTCATGGTACCAGTCGCCTTTGGGACAAATGAAATTATGTTAGTGACTGTTGTTAATTTGTTGTTATTTCAGTTATTTTTCCTTAAAATATTCTTAAAAAATTAACAGAATTTAAGATACAAATAGTTCGAGTATAACAATTTTCCATTTGAAAGATCAGTACTATTTTTTAAAAGTTATTCTAAAAGTCTTAATTGGGCCAAATTATATGATTCTCAGTTCATAGTAGCAGTCAGTTATAGATGCCTTGAATTCATTTGTTACTGCTTATTTCTCGCCTCCTCTTTGTTTCCTTAATAAGACCTCACTTGGAATACGTTTCTGTTATAAGTATAGAGTCCAAATGACAATTATCTTTCTGATTCTTTAGAACGTATACAACGTATGTTCTAAAATGGGCAGTATATATTACAGAAGGGACTTATCCAGCACGATATACTTTACAAATAGATCTCCTTACAAACTTTAATATGAAATTTCTAAAATACAAACGATGTCTTCATGCAACAATTCTTTTGCATAAAATTGCGAATTGTTCGATAGACTGCCCTTCTTTCTTGTACAAAATTTATTTTCCATACTTTTCATCTAAACGTAGCATGTACCAGTGTTCTTACAAGAACACCTTTGGTAATTGTTGCCATAAATTCGAAGAACGCATATAGTGTAAAGGATATTGAATATTTCAGTAAGAACTCCTAATTTATTGCTCTTCAAAACCTAACTTTTCTTTTAATTGAACTTGGAAATCAGCTGGGTATTGTAAATAATAATAATAATAATATCGTTGATAAGGTTACAAGTGAGAATTCTCTTCGTCCCATAGCTTCTCCACCTGGACAATTCAATTTCGCATATCCCCGCATACGATACCCATACGACAAGTGGAAAGATATCAGTAGAACATTGAGGGCTGGACCAGGTCAGGTCAGTTCACAGAGTCTGAAATAGACAAATGTACGGTCAGCAATGTTCGCTGACCCGTGCGTTAATAGCAATGTCTGTTTTGCCGACTGACATATCGCTGCAACATGTAACCAATGTTCGAGCACCTCGTACAACATGCAACTGGCCGCAGTTGATCACCGAGCGATAAAATGATTAAACGAATGCAACGCGAGCATAGCGCACAATATGCGCACGTGGTTATATATGACGCCGTTACACGTAGCACCGTTGGATTGTCTAGGTCTAGGTGGTGCTGATTTAGAGCCTTCTTGTGTCTGCACTAATTAATACACGTGTTCTACAAATTATTTACATTTATTGTACTGACTATGCTTTTTTATAGTTTTAGTTGCTGCCAAGAGAATGTCAAACTTATAATAATATAGTAAACATCGAGAGATATTAATCTTACAAAAACAACAACAGAAGCCATCTTGAAACAGTTAACCTTTAATGTTAAATGTAGTGATATCAGTTATGCCAACATCTCGAAATAGGTACTAAATAATACCCTTATGGGTTAACGTCTCTTCTTATAAAGATCTCTAGACCCTTTTGTTGGAGTGGATCAATCTCCTTTCCTTTTCCTAAAAATCATTGTAGTTTTGTTTTACTTTGCCAGATTTTAATTGCTCCACCTGCTGCTTTTAAATATTCTTCTCCTTGCTGTAGCCATGTTGATTTGGATCTGCCTCGTCTTCTTCTTGGATCCTTTCTTTTGCTTTCCATATATGTCCACCAAGCCATCTTACTCCTTTTTGCTTGATCTATTTTACTAAGTCTTCTTCTTCCAACTCTTGCTCAATTTCATAAATAATTCTTATTATATATTCGTTGCTCGATATTTTGATTTGTCCTTATATTGCTTTTATTATTTTTCGTTCCATTATTCTTAAACCTTATTCATCTATTTGTCATTTTCATAGTCTCAAAAACATACATTGTTATTAGTCTTATTATCATTCGATAAATTCTCTTTTTGTATCTTTAGTCAAAGTCCAGTTTTTTTGCAATTTTTTGTTTAAATGGAAAGCACTATTTGTTCCTTTTATCTTTTTTTATTTCTGCTTTTCTTTCTCCTGCGCTAAAATATTATTTAACATTAATTTAGAACTTTGTTGTAGATACTTTCATATGTGATCACACGATTTTCTATAAACGTTACATGTACCTTAACTCCATTCTTGAGTTGAGTTGAGACGTTCAATTTTCGTATAGCATTTCACATAAATTTAATTTTTTTTTTTTTTGCAAAGATGGGAAGCCGATTATCTTCTTTGTCATTTGCCGCCTCACGAATGGATGATTGTGATTTGTACGAATCCAAATGAACAACCATGCTCTTCAGTGGGATTCGAACCTACGACCTCAGATGTGCTAGAATTAAATATTTACTTCCTAATCAATTTTTTCTTTTCCGAAGATAAATTCATAATAATATACAGTTAAGCATATCTATTTTAATGTTGAGTAATATTGTTTGAGAACCTCTTGAGTACAGTAATCTGCTGTGGTATATGTATATTGTATATGCACATGCATATAATAGAAACGAGCTCCTGATACTAACGTTACGTAGAATATGAGATCATTTGTTTAACGGTATATTGCACCAAGATAATGCATTGCAAAATAAGACAATTAGTATCTAACAAGATACTGCGAAAAATTATGAGCTACCTATTCTATTAAATAAATACATAAATTTATTCGCTATTGTTTTATTGACCTATAAGGTCGAGATTAAATTAAAAATTGTATATACATATTGCATTACAGTAATAAATTAAGTTTAATGTTGTGAAAAGCTTTTATAGTAGAGTACACACACGTTGGCTACATTTTCCTTTTAATCAAATGCCATCAATGAAATAATTTTTTAATATGTTTTGAGGTGAACTTTAACATGTACACTACTTGTTGAAATAGCTAAAATGAAACTATCTTTTTAGTATTCTGCTAATTACCTACGTTTGTCACATCTAGTTCCATCAATCCCGTCATTTACATAGTTTGATTTCAGTTGCTAATTACATGTGGTTCAATCCAGTACAGGTGCTACAATTACTACTGGGGAATACAACACATGAGGTATCACATTGCAGAGACACTACATGTCAATTATATTAGGAATATATCTCAGTGTACTTCGGAGATTAATGTAGTCGTATTATATTTTCCATTGCACATTTTATTTATGCGCAACACGGTGAAGAATCCTAACGGTAATAAAAAGTTTTTCATTTATTTAAACCTGATAATGTTCATGTTATAAATATCATTTAAAGTCAAAATAATATATTGATCCCAGCGCTTCTTCTTTTGTTCCGAAGTTTACCTACCGTAGTATAATATTACTTGAAAATATTATATAGTTTGTTTTACGACTTAAAAACTTTTCGAAGTAATGAATAACATATTCATGGATGTTCATTTATAGTTTCTCCTATCTCAACTACGTTTTACAGTTTACATGGTAGCTTTTACAACGAATGTAAAACACAAAAAGATGAAACGCGAATGAGAATTCCTGCATTTTGCAAAAAGATATTGTTTTACGTTGCTCATCCTTCCAATTCAAAAAAGATAGTTTCCTTCATTTCATTACTTTAATTTACTTCGTTTATACAACGTATCCAATTAGTTCAGAATCTGCAGCAATCATTTGTATTATTTATTTATTAACTGCTAAGGTTATATGCCGAAGACACTGTTTGGAGTGCTTTACTGGCTATTGGAATCATTGGTCCATATTTCTTCAAAAATAACTCCGGCCAGAACGTTCCAGTCAATGTAGAAATTTTTCGTTCCCCAAATGAATGGCATTAATGTGGAAGAACGGTGGTTTAAACAAGAGGGTGCACCATGTCACACAGTCCGCGACTCAATCAATGAACCTGTGGATTGGCCTCCAAGAACACCGTTGGATTATTTTCTATGGGGATATTTGAAGTAGCTAGACTACGTCGATAAACCCGAGACGATGGACGTTCGACGTCATGGAAGCCAACATTTGCCACATTATTGCCCATATACGGCCCCAGCTGCCTCGAAAAATGATCGAAAATTAAACTTCCAGATTGCGTTTAATTTTCGAGTCAGCCACGGCGTCCATCTTTCCGAAATCATATTCAAACCTAAATGGCATAAAATTATCTATCCAAAAAAGCTAATACCATGGCCATTACCATGATTTTAATGTTTTATTTTATTTTAAAATTCTACACCTCTAAAAAAACACTCGTTTTAAGTGAAATACAAAAATTATAAAATAAGACATTGTTGAATGCAAGGAAAACATAATTACATAAATTTATTCATATCATCAAATTGGATACATTGCAAATTGTCCATATTAATTTCTTTCAATAACAATTGTATTTCCGTTTGCAAAAAGGCGCAACGGTACTCAATGGCTTGTTACTTCCATAAATCTAAATGCTTAATGCTACTATATTCTTACTAAATGTTGTTAATAAATCAAGTACTCCATCATAACAACCGCACTTAGTGAAAGTTTGAAATAAGAATAAGCGATGACATTCGATATCTTCATTACAGTTCTCATCTTTCATCGTGTGAGAAATGCCAAGTTTTATAAGAGCTGCGATATTTAATCGGGTAACCTTAATCGGACACGAAAGTTGTAGCGTGAGATCTCTTATTATAGCAGAAACACATACATCCGGTTAAATGCATTAATCATATCGTCACTTGTTTGGAAGCTATCACGCGAGTCGTTGAACTTGTTGCGTGAATGAAAGAATCAGCCAGTAAGAGAATTATTAACTCTGATTTTAGTGTTATTTTGTTTATTTGTACAATGCGGAATTATGTGAATACTACGATTTATATTTACCGTATTTTAAATGCTTATTTTTGTTATAAGTTTATTTTACTAGATAATCATTTACCTCTATATTTAGGACGGCTAACAGTGAATAACACAGCCATTCATTAAAAAATCTGTTCAAATTTCTTATATAAATAAATATAATAAATATACAGTACATGTTTCAGTAACGTTTATTCTCTTAGCAAATATTGAACATAAATTGATGCGTAAACGACATTGAGGTAATTCCTATAAATTTAAATATCCAAAAAAAAAAGAAGTATCATTATACCTAAGTATTTGTTAGCTGGATGAAAGTCCCTTTAAGATTTCCCTGTTTCAATTTTTTTCTAGTTATTTTCTTGGCGACTGTTTGACATATTTACTGTCTAAATAGTTTTACATATGTTATGATTTTTATATTTTATGTTCCTTATTCTACTATTTATAATTTAATTATTTACTTCTTGTTAATTTTTTTTTTGTTAATTAATTTATATTTTTCGACATTTAATGATTTATACGAATATATTGTAGCTGATGATGACTTGTGTAAGTCGAAACGTCTTCAATAAATAGGTAAAAACCCTCTTTGCGTGTTTCACAAAATAAAGGATGAATCTTTATTGCAATTTGGGCTGTTAGGCTATCATCAGAGGAATACATAAATGTAAAAAAATTGTGACAAATTTAGGTATCCTTCTGATGATGGCCTAACGACCGAAATTGCAATAACGATTCAACAATATTATGTTTCACTGAGAACCAACAGCTACTTCAAATGATGTCCTCAATAAAGATATTAAAACTTTTATTTACCATTCAAACTTTTATCCTTGCAGAAATCTTTAATTTGATATCATCGTCGATTAAATTCTAATAATTATTATAAAAAAACTGATATTGTAGTACAGTTTTCATTTGTTTTAACGCTAAACTCAACAAGATTCATTTAACTATTATAAAAAATAATTGACAATTAGTAAAATTATTTTTTAAATATTTTTGTTTAACACTCCTTTTTGAGATTTATAATTTGCTACCAAACTCGCTTTAAAAAACAAGTGACGATCGTGGAAATATTTTTTTTTTGACATTTGATTTCAAATAGTCTTCCGAGGACCTTTTATTTGAATTTAATCATTATTTTTCAAGATGTATTATTAAATATACAATTGGTTGAAAAAACTTTCAGAAAGTAAATAAAAAGGCTTGTTTAAATATAGAATTAGTTTTTCTCATATCCAGAAATACGAGGAAGTTAAATAAATTGTATTTTAAATGTATTATTTGAAACTTTTATTCGAAAGTGATTTCATATTCTAAATAAATTAAATTTATTCATTTGTATGTCAAGTAAACTTCTACTTCCGGTTTTTCAATTATAATAAAAGTCATCTCAGTCCTTCATGCTGGCATGAATTTTTTAATTATGAAGTTTCATTACTCTATCACTTCTCGTTCGTGAGTACAGATAGACAATTAGTACGAACACACATCCATTCATTCACATAAACTTTAAGAAAATGGTTATAAGATATTCAAGGGCCCTCAAAACATATCTTGCAATATTGCAATTTTTTTTTCAGGACAGTAAAATTTAAATACCAGTTTTAGTTTATTGATAAAAAGAACTAGTACTATGTAATTAAAAGACAAATATTTTGCATAAATGTTTATATACTTTTCAGAGAAATGAAATTTTAATAAAAAAAATTATAGGGTACTTGATCTTTAATGCATGCAATAACAAATTAATGATTCAAACCAACAGAGTAGTGTGTAGTTTCCTAGCGTAATTCTTTGATAAATGAAATCACCAGCTAAACAAAAAGCGCGCAGGTCGGCAAATAATAGCAACAAATTGCAGCTGAAATTGGCATTTGTGGCGGGCGCGTCGCCGTGACGACCAGCGCATAGTTTATAATTCAAACAGCAATTCTAAATCGGCCGGCACCGTTAGTCAATGCCCGGCGTTGCTTGCTACCGTATGTATTTTTCATTTTCCCATTTTGTATCTCTGCGTACGGGCAAAAAATGAAAAATAGGGAGCGTGATATTAAAAATTACGCTCTCCGATATTAAAGAGTTGACAATTTTATGGTTGACGCGAGGGAAAAGCCTACTGGTTTCGTGATATTTTTGCGTTTTTTTTTTATAATATATGAGAAGGAAATACGAGCTCTGGTTTTTTAATATACATATTAACTTCTCTTTCCCTGGCCCGCCATACGTTTCGATTCCCTTGTCTCTTGTGGCTTGCTTTTATTTGTTGTTGGGAATATAAAACACAACTTTGCACAAAGACTCTATAAATATTAATTGGCTGATTGATGGAACAGTATGTTTTGTCCCTGATATTTATTTTTTTCTCATAGAAATTTTTACTCCTTTCTTGCTTTTATAATAATGGTTTGCAGCTAAATCGGTTCTCGGAACTTTCAACTTCTCGCAACTGCAACAATAACATAATGTGCGCGGTCTAAAGCAATGAATAGTTTCCACGAAATATTATTACAGTATTACAGTGTCTGATATAGGTACAGGTGATACCATCCACTTACCTATTTTAAGATAAAACATAATTCTAAATTCTATTGAAATTAGTTAGCTTGACTACTCTAATTGAAAATAATAATTTTTATTCAATTTCGACGTTTTAACTGTCATTATTATCTCCAACAACAACTGTAAATAAATGTTTATTCACTAGTGAATTAATTTTATTTTAAATCACTCACTGTAAAATTTCACATTCTTAGACCGCTCGGAAAAATAAGCTAAAATTATTCTTTCTTCTTGCCTTCTTCATACTTCTCCACTCACAAAAGTGCTTGTATTCCTTTTCATATAGAGATTTTGATTTCATTGGCACCACTTTCATTTGCTTCATTTAAAATGGTTTCAAGAACGAATACATCAATTTCAATACAATACAAAAAATAATGCATTTAAACTTGTTGTTTAGAAACCACGATTGTCATGTACACATTACTAAATGAATATTTTTCTTTATTTGCCAAAAGTGAATTTCATAATTCTTAATTATTATTATTATTTCGTCAAAATTGAATAAAATATTGTATATACCACGTGAATTATTAATATGTTTATTTTACTTGGTATATAAATAGCTATTATTATTTCAATATTTAAATGAAAAATGAATAAAATATAAGTTGAAAAAGCTTTCAGAACTCATAGTAAATAAATTAAAAGATTTTAGAATCACAGAACATAAACGAGCATTTCATCTTAATCAACCAGAGAAATCTGCTGTTCAAAATACCTTTTGAAAATGCAAAGTTTAAAATTATAGCAACATCGAAATGTGTCAATAGCAGACTCATAAGAGAACTTATAGAAATATATAAGCAACAAAAGGACATAGTCAGTAAATTTTGGTGATAGAAAATTAGATGCCCATTGGCAGTAATTTCTTACATTATCACAATTACAATAATTGAAACTGATTAAAAAATAATACTCCTATTATTTATATCTATCCGGTAAATTTAGAGGGTTGTGACATTGTAAATACCACTACACAAAATTTACAGTTGGTTTATTTTTGAAACATTTTTAGTCTTTGAATGTGTTTTACACTCATTTTGTGGATTTCTTCTTTGGTAGAAGGCAATTAATGCATTTGGAGATCCTATAGAATAATTCAGTTGAGGACAAACTATGGAGCATTGACGATCATGTGAGTCTTGACTTGATTATTGTTTTGTATAGCAGCAATTTGTTGTCGGAGGGGAAATGTATTTTCTGCCGATTAATCAATACCATAAATTTTAATTTATGGATAAGAAATTTTTCAGGGAGTTTTTTTGGTGGCAGCAGTGATTTACAGTTTTTATATTGTGCTTCTCTACTTATTTGTATTCGTAAATCAAAATGTATTCTTGGTTTCATTCCTTACGATTCTAGTATTTACTACGACGTTTAAAGATTGCACCTTCCTCTGCATGATCCGATTCAATGTTCTTCTTCTTCTCTTGTGCAACTATAAAGACTGTTAAGCCAACATGTAACGATTTCGTTGAAACGTAAAATCACATTTTAATCAGTGAAGCGAGACCCAGTTAGCCATCCACATTTTAGGGTTAGGTTTGAGGTTAGCTAGAGCCGATGGTTGCCAAATGGAGACCGCGTCGCACCACTAATGACGTATGCACTACAGTGTTTTGTTAAATGACCTCCTGCGGTCGGTCGCCTGTCAGTTGTTTCGTGCTGACGTTCGCTGGAACACGCGGTTGCTGATACACACACCACATACATACACACCCTTCTACCTCGTTCACATTACCAATTCAATCTGAACTGAAAACTAACGTCCTATACTGCAAAATGTGGATTAAATAGGCTTTTCTTATTTGCCAATTTACTCAACGGTAGTAGTAGTAAATTTAAACATTGTCTATGTTTACATTATCTTTTGGTAATTTCATTTATTTGTAATCCTATAAAATTATTACTATATTTAAATATTTAATATTTACCGTATCTATGTACTTGTTTTTGTTTGTCACTTGTTTAACCGAAGAATAATTACGTCGAGTAATTCAAAATATATAATAAATAAATAAATATATCATCACGCCTTTTACCCATTAAGGATGTGGCACTCTGCTAACACAGATCTCGGTAGGTGATATATTTTTGCTTATGAAATGCGGTTACCAGCCGTCAAGTCATAACCCCCAAGGTTGTTAGTGGAAGGGGAACCACAGGGGTAAATTTAAATTGGCAACTGTCACCAGTGGGATTCGAACTGAGGATCTCACGATACACAGCCCGACACGTTGCCACGGAGCTATTCAAAACGTTTAATAGTGCATTACAATACGAGTGAAGAAACTAAGAATTTCGGTCACCAGCCGAATGGACAAAGACACATTCGAATTCGTTTCTTCACGCGTCTCCATCCTTGTGGTCCATATACTTAACGTTACGAATCATTCAATTTGGTAATGACAGATGAGTGGGCGAAAGTAGTGCGCGAAAGAACTTTCAGAAACACAAACCCAAACAGCATAGAATGCAAATCTAAACAAAACGAATTTCAACAAAATCCGACGAACAACTGGCGCACTAACATTTATCACAAAATTCGAAATTGTTGGAAAAAATACCTGGCTATTTAATTAGGTATTATATTAATATATAATTATTAATTGTTCCCTTTATTATCCAATCTGATCGTCCTGATTTGTTGGAAAACTGAATGTAAACATAGTGACACATCCATGTACTGTACGCACACAGCGGCTTGTACACACGAATGCACATTGAATGAGGTGACGTATATACTCCATGATCGACCCATCGCTCCAGAAACGGACCCGCAACATGGAATAAGTCCATTACCCAAGAAACCAGAGAGGAAATAGACGTGTTTAAATTCAAATCACATTTGATTCGAACAGTAATTTATTGTTATTACACAGTAAAGAGATCATTTGCACCTGGAGTGTAATACGCTCGTAAACCTATTCGGAAATAACATACAATGAACAATTTTATGTTTCACAAAATGTATGTAGTAAAATATGGTAGCATACTTTTTAATTAATTTTGCGAACAAAATATAAACATCAAAAACAAAATACACAATTAAACGAGATATCAAATATTTATTCATATAGTAATATTTATTGAAAATAAATTATTTATATAATATTCAATGAAATATTAATGATTTTGTTCAAAATTCGTACAAAATGCATTTTCAGCTTGATAAAAGCATTGTTACGGATTTTACATTATTGTAAATAATTATTAAAACCAATTGAAATTTGTTGCTGAATGAATTCAATAGATCTACGCAAATTAAATTAAATTTCACATATTTTTAAATTCAGTTTTTTGAAATTTAACTATACATAAAACATACAGTTTTTACAACAAATAAATTTTAAATTTAAACAATAAAATAAATGCATCATTCATCATTGTTTCATACTTTGCAATATTTGTTTTGTGTACTTTTAAATTAACTAACATATTTTTCTTTTGCCTACAGGTAAGTCGTGTTCTCTTATTCCATTGATGTCGATGTAGGTAAGATATAATATTTTATCTAACACCTCTCAATAAATGCTCTATAACTATGGCGATTTTAAAAAGAAAAGTATCGGAAAATGGAATTACCCCTCGGCTTCGTGTGCTAAAATTTCTCTTGTGGGTAATTCCTTACTTTGTCTACTTGTAAAGTAAATAACTATTAAGTAAGTAAGTAAGTGCTTTTTTACAAGAGTAATGAATTCCTTTTCGATTAACTAATTAACACCTATATTCCCTAATTTTTACGAGATTTGGTCAGAAAATGACCGAACTACAATTGCTTAAGCTTTCTTATTAATTTTCCGGATTATTGGTCCCAGCGCTGTTTTTATTTTGCGAAGCAGTCCTAGATAGCTTCATTAGAAATGGGCTTTAAGATCTGGGACGTATCATCAATAGTTTGAGACCGGTGTTTTATCTGCACTGATTTTAATTTCGAAAATAAAAAATCGCAAGGAGCCAGGTCCGGTGAGTAAGGAAACTGAGGAAAAAGACATCTGATTTTTGGCACAAAACTGATGAATTGATAAAGAAAAAATGATCGTGGTACAAGGAGCATATGTTGTCTCGCCACAACTCAGATCTTTTTTTGCATTTCTGTGAAAGTTTTCCCCAGTTTCCCGCAAAATTTTGTATAGCATCGTTGCTCTATAAAATTTCTCATTTAAATAATCGCTAGTAACACTTGAACCCGTAGCACTCAAATAAAAATATCACGAAAACTAAATGAGATATCAACAAACCAAGAACCTGTGGTTACAGAGGAGGTTATGCACAACTCAATACTGCCAACAGCATATCACTAAATATCTCCGAAGGCACGTAATTCAAAATGTACAATTATAATGCACAAAAAGTGTATTTTCTCGGACAAATAATATGTAATGTGTAAATAAATTATAATCAATTCCGGTCCTGTAATATAGATTTCCTCCCCACTCCGGTGTGCCGGAGTGACGCGGTTCCGGTCCAGCATCTACATCCGCGCGATAACGAAGCCCTGTCACCTGATTACCGATCCTTATCGGATATGGTGACACCGTCCATGCCCATTTCGAAATGATTTGATGAGATTGTTAGCAGGACTCATCCATCAAACGGTTGCGCACAGCAGCAGATTAATTCCCAACGATGTGCAGACGGTTTTCAAAATTCACACGCCCCAATAGGTTTCCAGTTTCCACTGATCACTGATCAGCTAGCTCTAGATAATGGCGCTTTTGTTTTTTGAACAGTTATCATATTTGTATTTAATTACGGGCGATACCAATTCTCAACTGCTATTGGATTTGTTGTTGCCAACGGCTTTTCATTTACCGCGTTTATTTTAATATAGGTCAGTAGCTTTTCAAAAGATTTTTTTAGCCAAGAGAACTCTTTTATATTATTTTCACGGTATGTGAAAACCAATTTAGAAGCGATTGATGTTGATAAAGAATTTGGAAATGAAAGGAAATTCCCCCAGTTGAGTTTCCTTGCCAAAAATTAAAGTAGTTTTGTAGAGATCGCTCTATTTTTCACTTCATCGGATTTAAATGGGTTCAAGTGTCCTCCAAAAATGTTTTCACTATTTCCATACGATAATGAAAACAGCTTTTTAATTAATTTTTTGCTTTTTCCGTTCCTTTTTGCACACTACGTGATAAATTACCTTTCGCTAAAAAAGTATATTATAATAATAGGCATATTAATGTGGACAATTATTGATTATGTTTTTCACTATTGCGCACAACTAATGTAGAATGTCGGTGACAGCACAAAAGCGCTTAGTTTTTGTAAAAAAAATACTACAATTACTTTATTTCAAACATGGACTTCAGATAAGTTCATAACTTCATAAGATATAGTAAATTTTACAATTAGAGCTATTTGTTAGATCCTTAATACTCAGAAAATAACTGAGCGAGAGCTCCTACATCTACCTAAAATTAACTGAGATTCTCAATTATTTACATATTGTATATAACTGAATTTTTCAGGTCAGTTAATTCCATAATACAGTAAGAATAAGTGAACTACTTTTTTACTGAATATTTCGTGGCTGTGAATGAGACTTAAGTCTCACAATCAAAATGCATTAAGTTATCTTTTAACTCATGTGGGTAAATTAAACTTGAAAGTGTTTGAGATAAAACAAACAGGTAGATAATTTAAAGAGGATGGCGGAACGATTACTAAACGATAAGTAGTAGTCGGTAATATTTTACATAAAAATGTTTATTAAAGAAGTTTTATCGCGAGTTCGCTAGAGATCACACAGGCAGCCAGAGCAAGCGTGGTCAATTTCAACTTTTCTTCCACTGTAATTTCCTGTTAAAAAGTGGCCCGGAAAACGCGCCTTACTGGCTACACAGAGATAAATTATTTCACTTCATTCTCGTGTAACATAACTCATTATTTTATCATAATATTGTGTGCAAAGTTTCTGATTGTTGCGGGTCTGGTGACAGCAAACGCAATTACTGCACTGAAAACGAAGGTTTTAAATTGTAATCGCATAACGTTACGGTGGAAGTTCGCGAACAGAGACCAGAAACAAGTTAGGAAGTGACAATGCGATTAGTATTTGCCATCGATTGTCTGCGCCATTGTTTCGCCCGTCGACGGAGGTGACGTCGAATGCAAAGAACGAACCGAGAAGGCGGAAGAAAGCGGAGCAGAATCGCCGAGAAACCAATGTAAGAGGCGCATTTATCATGGAATGAAGGATAAATGAGCCGATAAATTCAATGCGCGATGCAGCGTATCAAAAACATATTTTGAATCTTCTATTATACACTAACAACCGGAAATTTATTTTACTTTGTCAAAATACTCCGCATAAAAATGTATTTCTTTTATTTTACTAAATTATTTTTACATTGACAAATAAACAAAAATAATAAAATTTGTTCAATTTAAAGCTATTCTTACTCTTAGCCTTTTTGCATAAAACATAATCCAATAGTATATTGTGTATCTAGTAGGAAAAGTTCCCAGATCAGGAGTCCAGGAAGTTTACTTTTTCTACGTGGTACACATACTAATTTTTTTTTTCTATCGGTTTACCTATATCGAATAATTAGTTATTTTATATTTCATTTATAAACGTCAGACAACCAACAAGACATAAAAATATTGCGTTGTTTTGATAAAAATATCTGAAGATAGCGTATCCATGGTTTGTTTATTTATTTTCACAAGCGTCAAATTTATTTGAAAAGCTAAATCGTACGGATGTACTTTGCTAGTGTCCAGAAAAGATATTCTATAAGAAGATTTTAGAAATTATAAAAAAATGTTGCTTATTTAACTAATAAACGTTAAATTCAAATAAATGAAATTAAAACAAAGAAATGTAACCATAGCAACCAAACCAAGATACTTCATATATTGCATTAATATGCGGCTCTGATTCGTCTAATATATTCCAAACGCGGCGTATGGAACAATGGTTGTTCCAATACAATTTTTATTTGTGGAATGCGTAGTTTCCAAAACAGTGTTGTAGAATAGTATATTCTACAACAAGTAATGGAATGGCACATATTCCACATGAGCAAAAAATTTGTAGTTCGAGCCGAAGGCGAAGATTACGGTTTGCAAGTGTGGGACATACGTACTTCACGCCACTGAAATGCGAGGTAAGCTGTTCTAACTTGTAACTAAACCTCTAACATACTCAATGAAACGGAATTCAGCATTTATCAGAAGTCCTAGGTTAAAAATTATATTTAACATTGTCACTATGTACCTACGTAAATTTTGTCATTAACTGTAATAAATGTAGAAGAAAATATATTGTTTTGTTATCTTGTGAGTCATGTTTATGTGTCTTGCTGAATTATTTTATAGATCGTAGATTTGTAAATGTCACTATTTATTATGCATGAGTGTTTAGATATAACCGTGAATTGAAATTGATAGTTTGCTCGCCTCACGAAGTCAATGGTGAAACATAATAGTCATGACAGTTAAGTGTACGTTTCACTTTCGATATCTATTCCAAGTCGAGGTGTTTCGTTCTCTCCTGGGAAATTAATATGTAAAATACTTGGATGCATACATGTATGCCCATTGCTAGCGGTAAAACTTTCTATAAATGGCGTTTGTTACTGCAAAATAATTAAAATAAGAGAAAAAGTCAAACGAAATACATTTTCTTTTTACTCTTATTTTAATTAAGATTTTTGTTCACACAACGAAAACACCGGTAGACACAATCATACATTTAATTATTAATTATTTTTTATCAACATTTTCTATCATACATACACATGTCGTAAGTTTCATAAAGATGCAATTATTAATTTTTTATGGATATCAGTTATACGTACATAGTACTGTTCCAGATAACATTCAACATGGGAAATCAATTCAAATGAACTTGCCATATATTTTAAATGTTTATTAATGAAGAAAAAAATTCGAATGGTTACGATATTTTTGCTAATTCATTTCCTCAATGTCCTAGACCAAATCCTTTCATAGTTTAAAGAATATTTATAAAATTTAAAAGTGATGGATATGTAAATACGAATCATAAGAAAAGGATGAGAAGTTGCATTTTATCTGCAGTACAGTGTATAATCAATTTAACTGAAAAATTCAATTATATGCTATGTATAACTGAGAAGAATTCGAGAAATATTTGAAATTATCATATGAAACAACTGATAATTCAGTAGAATGACTGGCGGTCATCATGTTTTGAGACATGGTTCTGTAACTTAGACCTATTCGTAATCATTCAGATTGTGTAGATTTTTAATTACTTAATATGTTTTAATATGTATTAAATACAAAATATTATAATACCTATGTGTTTCTTCTACATAACAGGATGATTTAACTACCATATTCAGAAAAATAAGAAGCATTCAGTTGTTTTAACTGAATTCTTTAGTTGCGCACAAATTTATTCCAGTTAAATTGATTAAATAGTTTGTTTTTTTTTTCTGAGTGTATCCATAGTAACATAATAATCACTGATTAGTAAATAAATATTGTATTTTAGTTGAATAATAGCTATTTTTACCTAATTACTGTTGCGTATAAATGTAAAATTTATATATTTCGTTTCGTTTTTATAAACAGTTATTCTGAAATCACGAATTATATTATACATATAATACTTTGAAGATTCCTTTTTAGTATAGGTAATAGATATTCTGCAAATCTATTTCTAAATAGGAGCTTAATAAGGAATGCTCCACTCCTCAAATTTTCCAGACGCAAAATATAGTTGTTTGTTATCCAACCTAATTGAGATGAAAAGTACCTCATCTAATAGCATCATGAGCATGTACATATCATGTAATCAGTTGCACCGAAACCCTTCACTTCTCAATTTATAAGGTTTCCTTTGCATTTATGTATGATAAATATTATGCTATATTCTAAAGATTAAAATTATTAATAAACTACAAAGTCTATCCGCATTCAATTCCTATCAACAACCAGCAGCATCTCTCGTAAATTCGGAGCTTACTCGATACTCGTCCATTTCTGATCGCCATGAAGAGGCTTAAACTGCTTGCTGACAAAATCAGTTCAGCTACATAAACCCGTGAATGAGACCATATATGTGTGGCTTATGTAAACAAACATGGTCTGCCATTATTTTAACTCCAATTAATAAGACTTAATGCTAATACACGTGCATACAATGCCGGTAGAGAGGGATAAACTGCAACGAATCGCCAGCGCTCGTGTTTGCGCAAAATGCCCCTTCAAGCTGTACAACTACACGCGTTCACTTTTAAACTGCCATACAAATGATAATTACTACTCTTAAAAGAATTTATAATGATAACCTCTTTACAAATAGGAATTATGTCCTTAATGGTCAACCTTGCTCGCTTTCAATTATTTTAAGAGAATATAAAAATCATATGCTATTATTTATATATTCTTTTGTTCTACTTCATGCACCATATACTGTTGCTTTAGAATTAGAAATTGTAATTTATTGCCACAGTATTATTAGTAATTATTAAAACATTATTTATTCTACGCTGTTTATTTAGCAGTTGTTATTTTATTATAATAGGTTTTGGTGCATTTCTTATGAAACATTGCTGTTACATAATAATTTATTAATTAGCACTCTACATGTATAACATAAACCTGAAATTATATTATATAATAATCCCGTAATTGGAACTTTATATTCTGTAGGAATGGTTTCATTAAATAAATTAATTAATAAATAATGTTTTTTCGAAGTCGATACTTAAAGTATACGATATTGCACGCGATGTTAGCCAAAATAGTAGCTAAAGTTAAGCTTTACAAACTCTTATGTCAAACTTGAATTACAAACCTAAACTAACAAACAAATTATTCTATAATATAAATGGTGATTTTATTTATTATTTACCTTTGATAATAATTTATAGGAGTTAATGCTGATCATATGCAGACAACGTCTAAGAACATATAAAAATAATGAAAATTGTAACCAATTCTGACTTTGACAGTATTTTTGTTATTACAGCCATCCCCGTCTCAAAAGCTAGCTGACTTTTTACGAATATTTAATGCTATTTATTTGTTTTTAATTAATAATATAACGATTTCGGAAATAAATTTAATGTTCGTAATAAAAAATTATACTTTAGTGCCTTGATATACTAATAACTATTTTCTACGACTATTGATATTTACTTCTTGTACATTTCTTATTGCTACAGATACATAGTACATTTCATACTTAATGATAACCATAGACTTCTTAATGCATAAATTCATATCTCACAGTTCTGTTGAAAACGGTGATGTTCTCGCCAGTTCATAGACAATATATACTACCTCAAATTTTCTTCTCGAAATTTCCGACGTTACTTTTGCTACTTCTATCTGGGGAATTAAATTAAGGATTTCTTCGTAATCAATTTCCTTTTATATCTCATGAAATCTTAAAACATGACATTTATAAAATTAATATTGTTTAATTTTTGTTTTGTAGCTAGTTGCTAGGATACTTATAGCCATAGCACTGTATAAGAATTCATACAGTAATGACACTTCAAATATTTCATAATCCAAATATTTCAGTGGTGCGCTATCGAGAAGATGGCTGATCGGTTTCCGCTGATAGGTTGATAGATTAGAATCCATAGAAAAGAGAGTATATGTCAATGTTAATGTCAGATGTGTTTGTGAAGGTCAAAAGTACCGATAGCGACACACACTGTGTGAATTCTTATACCGTGGTTACTGAAGTAGTGAAATAAAGACGTATTTATTATTAAAATGGAAATTAATTAGGAAATATTTTCATGGTCGTAGAAAAGGTATAGCTTGAAATGTCCATTTACCATATATTATTAATTGTACAGATCAGGATTAATATCATGAACATAAATTTATTTATAAAAAATGAATAATAGAAGCAACGAAAATTTTTTTAGTTGATCAGGAAATATACCATTATGAACATCTAAATGCTGAAAAACATAGAGTAATATTACGAAAGTAATAAGCATTCGTTAAAAAATAAAAAGAACGCAAAATAAATACGGAATTAAATTATTTTTTAAAGAAGTCGGTCTATCCCAATCTTATACAAAAATGAAATTTTAATTAGCTGATTTTAAAGAGTATCTTAATTTATAACAAAGAAAAACATTTATTTTAAATTTCTACCGGTGAGCTCATTTGTTCTCATTGTAGATTTATGAACGACCGTGGTACAGCAGTAACGTTTTTTCTATGTCTCTATTTTAATCCAAAAGAAAGAAGACCGTAGAGCGTACGTTTCTTTCGGAGCGGGTGGAGTGTATTCTTTCTGTCCGTGGATACACGCGCAACTTGCGAATAAAAAATTAATGGCCCAAAGGTGTTCAATGTTTCAAGAGCAGATACTGCGCTACACATTCGTTTAAGAGGACATTGCTACCTACCAGTTTTACTTTTTGTACCGTAACATCTGTTGCTGCACTGAGTTTTTTATTTTCATTCTATTAAGTGCTTCATGCATACTTAGACTTACTTACAGACAATGTCTTCTTTCTAGTACACTGTTAGCTCACAGAATATTAAAAATTAAGAAATTTATGGTTATTTCCACATATTGCCGTTCTACTACTAGCTAGGTGAATATTGAAAACGTTAATTTTCTTCGCCATCAACGGAAATTTATATTCTTCTTATACCATACCATACATGCTAACTATTTATAATCATTATTTATCTACTAGATATACAAATATATATATATTATTTTATATTTAACTGACAAACAACAGAAGAGGTTCTCTAGTCGACTAGTATATGTTTTACCTCCCACTTACCTCTGAGTAAACGAGGCATTGTTTTTAGTCAAAAAATTGGATACAATATTATTTTACTATTTTGGCCATGATGTCTATATGTATTTAAGTGTGTGGCCTGTACCGTTTTTTTCGTCTCGCATAACTTAAATACTATAATACCAAAAAATACAATTTTGTTTATTTATAAATTTATATGACGAGCTGTCTAGATATTGAATAAAATTGGTCAACCGGAAGTAGCAGTTCAATAGAAGCCCTTAACAGTTTTCAGTGAAAAAACACGGTTAAATTTTATTTTTCAACAATTTATGTTATTTTGAAAATTATTGAATATTTAATTTTACATTTGTTTTGATTACACTAATGTTATTAATTTTCATTAGATTTAGAGATAATAAAATATGAAGAAATTAAATTTCATAAATCTTGCATTTCTTATGGAAACACTTACAAAATTTACGAAGCTGTTTTCTGAGTGATGTCAAAAAATTAAATTAATGTGTGAAAGAAAATTAAATTTCTCAAATATAAACAGAATATAAACAAATAAGACGGTATGTTTCTGTATCATCAAATACTATTTTGTACCGTTTAAGAGTTGTATGGGGCGGGAGCTCATGTTTACACCTGTAAGGGTAGGAAAATATGGAATGTTCACCCACTTAATTTTTACCTATTAATCGATTCTACTACGTGTAACGTTGTACTAGGTTATGCGATAAAAAAAATCCACCCGTAAAGATAGAAGGAAAGATAACCACAAAAAATAAAACAAAACCTACAAAAAACTGAAACGTTTCCGCAACAAACTTTGAAGAATTAAACCTAAAAATGAATTAATGGATATTATTAAAAATTGTGGTAATGTAAATGAGAAAGTAGTTAATATTGTATTTATCATTTATAAAGGTTGTGTAGTTATTTACTAAATTTTCAGCTATTTAATATAATTTAAATTCAAGAGCTATTCATGTGATATTGTATCAAAAACATGTAATTGAAATTAAATGAATGATTCCAAATGAAATTAACAGATCAAAATTAAATTAAATATAACGAAATATCAAAAACAAGTAATAATTATTTATTGATGAAAGTACTGTCATGTACTGCAATCATTGATGAAATAAACTGATATTTATTAAATATATAATTCAAAGATTAAAAATAATTAATTTTATTAATACTTGATAATAAATTTATTAATATTCAATGAATGGTATGTATCACATAAATGTATTTTAAATGAAATCGGCTCCACATTTATTATATTATATTTACACAAATCTGGTCATTTCAAAAGAATACTGTTCATGCTGTCCTTTTGAAAAAGAACATTTTTCCTGCATACGTTGATATATTACTGAGTTCTTGTTCAAGCTCTTACAAGGAAGTTTTAAAATGGCTTCTGTAATTAATGATTGTTGTGTAGAAGAAGGATATTTCGTAATTTGTTTTTTGTCTTTCGAAAAAAGCTTGCTCTGGAAGAACATATTAACGAAAATGGCTATTCGGAATTGCAAAAATTAATCAATACTTTTAGCAGAGCAATGGGCCACTAGGCCTTAGATGGAATTCGCAACATCTTAGCTACATTCAATATTACACGGAAAGAAAGAGTTCAATAGTATTCACGGAACTATTAGGTAGATAAACTGGGGATATACATTTTCTAAAAATTTACTAAACATTTAGTTAATATAATCTTATGTAGTGCCTTAACTGTTATGAAATTTTCAGAGAAAACGCATCTTTTATATTCAGCTTACTGAATAGTTCTTTTCCTGCCATTTACAATTAGTGGGATAGAGTTATCATCTCCATTTTTCTTTCGGTCGAAAAATAAAATGATATGAAAATTATTTTAAATAAAAACATAATTGTCCTTCCAATTCTTGTTCTATTTAATAGTTCATTCTTATTTTGTATTCGTTTTTTGATATCTTTATTAGCCCTAATATTATTCTTACTAACTTTATTTATCACTATCACTTCTAAGTCTCATTTTAAAATCAAGAGTTCTAGGATGATACAACCGATTGCTAATTCTAAGTGGTAATTTTAATTAATTATTTAGTCGCTCTGAATGTAGCTTTGAACTTAGACGTGTACGAATTAATAACAAAAATCTAATCGGATTTAACCCTGGTCAGTCACACTACTTTTACTGTTACACAACCGTCACATTGGGGTCTGGGAAACCCAAGAAAATAAAAGCTACTTTCCCATGACTCGGTTAAATATTTCTAAAGATTTTGTCTTTGAAATAATTGTTTAGGTTTACATAAACCTTTATGTTAATAATTTGACTTGTCTATTTTGGACAATGAGAACAAAAATAAAGGGATTTTACATACTGAGCATTTGTTAGGATTATAGAAACTGAATTTACGCATGTGAAAAATTAGATGAAACACGAATGGTTTCTTAGATCCCAGCGTAACATTCCAGGATTAAGTTTTGATTTGTAATTACTTCAAATTTCGTTCTTGATTTGAATAGCTGTAGCTTATAAATTAAGTCATCATACAACTCCTGCTATCATACTTTTTTTTTGTAACGTTTTGGCAGACATACTTTCTTCCCCAATCAAAACACTTAAAACATTGGTCACATATCATGGTGCATCGTGCAATAAGTTGAAAGTGATTGTAAGTAAATGTTCCCACAAGTAAAATTTCACCTGAGGGCAGTGCGAACTTTAGTAAGTACTTACGCATAAATAATTCCCAATGATATGCAGAGTTGGCTTCTATTTGGTTGATTTTTAGTCGCATTAATTACATCTGAAGCTCGAAACTTCATGTATGCAGCTAAAAACAAAGTATAACAAGAACTAGCAACTTCGATGTCCCTGGGCGAAATGGCACGAATGAAAAACATGTTTTTTCCGGAGAAAAAATGGGGTGTGGTCGTGCTGTGTCGAGGTGAGGAGGTTAACAGTCCATTCTAAAAATAAATTTAACTTGCACATGGTTTGAGTTGTACATGTGTATATCTCTATTTAACGGCCCTACAAATGTAAAATGTAAACATTTGAATCAAACAATACCACATGTGTCAACATTGCTATAAATTGACTTCAAGTTTGTATAACCAACAAAGGTATCACGCTCCAAAAATAAACATATTTTTTTGTATTTTGTTTGCTGATTTCCATTTTTACCTCTCGGGGCTTAACCCGATATTGTAACACATCAATGTTTATTTTCGTATAAATCCATTTCCGATAATACATATTAATATTTTAAATTAGAAACACCTCGGCCTGAAAAATAGTTAGATCAATATATGGTCCACATTCTGTTCAGAAAATAACCGAATTTTGTTATTCAATTTACAGATGTGACGCATTTGCTTTGATGTCATCAACAGTCTGAAAATGGCGTCCTTTCAGCACTGATTTTTTTATCCCAAATCATTACGATTGGAAATTGTTTTTTTCTTTGTTTCATAAGAACCTAACTTGTGCGGGTTTTAAATGAAATGTTTTAGAACCAGGAAGTAGTGATGAATCTACTTTATAATAAATTAACAAGATCGGCAATTGTTAGAAACCAGAAACCTTACTTACGGGTTACTAAATAAAATGATTCAGAGGTAGGAAGTTGATGAACTCAATGACTATTCATTTTTGTGCAAAATTGTTATGACTGGCAATTGTTTTTCTAAAATTTCATAGATAAGCCGTAGTAGAAAACTGCGACCGGCAGATAGTGAATTGTTTTTTCTTAAAGTTAATTCAAATCTATGGTGTTTGTTGATATTTTATTTATTTTATCACAACCAATTACGATTGACAATTTTGTTTTCTTTAAAATCATAGAAATCTGACTTGTGGAGAATCAAATGAAATATTTTAGGAATGGAATGTGACGACCCAGAACGATTGGCAATTGTTTTTCAGGAAATTACTATAAACCTTGCTTGTTGAGTTTTAAATGTAATATTTTAGGAGCATTAAGTTGAAAAACTTCTTAAACAAAAATCATTACGATTGGCAATTGTTTTACTGGAAACTGCTATACACCAAACTTGTGGGGTATTAAGTGAACTGTATTAGGGGTAGGGAGATACAGTGACATGAAAGGGAAAAACGTAGTGACGAATTTGTCCTCTCTGATTTAGTGGCTTGAAAGGGAGGACCATAGTGATCTTTCCTGACCAATGTACTGATATGGAAGCGAGGTACAAAGAGACTAGCTTTCATAGATTGTTCTGTATCAAATGGAAGATAATTAAGAAAACTGTCAATTTATTTTACTATTATTTTAGATGTAATATTCTTTAGTGTCGCGGAGCCTAAACGAGATATCAACAATCCAATTACATGTTGTGGTTACCGAGGAGTTGGCGCGTAGTACAAAATATCCGTTTATTATCTGAAAAGAGCTCGTATTTCAAGCAATATTGAATGCAATAGGTAACTAAATTTCTCGGGACTGCAGTAAAGTAATAGTGTTTTATTGTTGCAACGTGCTAGGTTATAGAACAATAAAACCTTATATTTAACTGCAGTCCTGAGTCCCGATTAATTTAGTAATTAGTTACCTATAAAAAAATTATTCGATTAAAATAATGATTCATATATTGGATGCAATGCAACAAAAATTAGATTTGCAATTTGTAAATGAACAAAAAACATATAAGAGTAAATAAAATGTATAGGGTGGTGTTATTTATAACAGAAGTAAAAAGCAATTTAGTGGAATAAAATATCCAGAAGTACATCCAGTTAAAATTAAAACTTTTCGCTGAGAGTGTACACAAGATTCACGGCGTTGTACAGTGTAAACCGGGTCAGAGCAGAACACGGCTACTCCGTGCACGAAGCACACGAAGCAGTGACCCGTTGTCTGATGCATCGCGCGACGCAAGAGGAGCGAAGCTGAAGATCTCGCGCGCCGACCACGAGAGTACGCGGTGCCGGTCGCGAGCCGAGGACCAATCACTGCGCGCTAGTCGAAGGTCACGTCTTACACCGTGAGAATTCTACCTGGTGATTAAGCCCAGTGGCGTGGCTCCTCGGTAATGGTGTGGGAGAGCGGCGGAAACTAAATGAATAATGCATGAACAATAACATTTATTTTTGCTTCAGACCAAGTACTTTCAGCCAGCAATTAAAACGCTTTTATGTTTTGTTTTTGTTTGCTTTTAATTAAATTCATTTTTTAGTAAACCTTATTGTTTATGTTGAGTTTTTGAATAATGTTTAAATATTCATTTTTACCAAACGTTCGCGCATGTTAAATTTCTTATTTTCAACGTTGCTTTTGAAACTACCTACAAGAAACAAGATCTTAAACATTTTAAACGTATGCATACAATTTATCTTAGAAGTGGCGACGTAGAGCTTATTCAGTTTTAAATGAAATTTATTGGAAGTGAGAATACTGAGAGAAGAGGAGTTGACCCTAAATTTGTTAATGCTATCGAAGGGCTATACAAAAATACATAAATTGGCCTTAAACAAGGAGATGTGAGGAGTCAAGTTCTTTTCACAGTATTTATTGAAAATGTAATCCAAAACTCAGCAAGTTATACATGCAGGGGTACAGAAACCTAAGACCAATACAAATATCAGTATGTGCATTTGCTGACAACTTAGTAGTTATAGCAGGAACAGAATTTAAATTCAAGGGTTTTTCAGAAAGTAAAGAACGATTTGGGATATCTGAATAAATACGAAAAATATCAACACAAAACTTTATATTCAAAGTTATAGTACAATATTCTATTTTTCAATGTAATCGCCATAGCTGTCAATGCATTTATTGTAACGTGGTGCCAGTTTTTCAATGCCGATGTTATACTCTTCTACCACCAAAAATGTAAGCCAAGATGTCACTCTTCTTTGAGGTCTTCATCGTTTGTGAACTGTTTTCCACCCAAAAATTCCTTTAGTTTTGGAAACAAGTGAAACTCGCGATTAAGAAATGTGATATGAAAATTAATGCTAGAAGACAAATTAATGCTAGTAAAGGTAGTAGGAAACGAACAAATAATAGAAAACTTGACTACTCTAAGTGTAAAAATAGAACAATTCAGTAAGGTTAAGTATCTTGGAACGATAATAGAAAATACCTAATGGTTAACAGTACAGGAAAGTAAAGACAAAAAGACAAAATGATAACAACTTTAATGCAATGGAACACAGATTCATAGGAAAAATAAATCAGTATAGAAACAAAAGTAAGAGTATATAACACTGTATACAGATATAGGAGTATATTCATACGCTGGAAATGAAATATCTAAGAAACGTACAGGGAGTAACAATGTTGGATAGAATAAGAAACAAAATAATAAGGGAACAATTACAATGCAAACCAGTTATAATTCATAGAAAGAAGACAACTAACATGGTAGGGCCAAATGATAAGAATGAATGAATCGAGACCGGTGCGACAAATTTGAATGACAACCGTGAAGGAAAAGAGGGATCGTGGAAGACCAAAACACACCTGGGATACCATCATCAATAAGACTTTAAAGAAGAGGAAAGTTACATAATATAGTCAAGAACTCTGCTAGCGTAAGGTGCAGGGCATAAAAGTGCATCTAGCAGTGTAACGTTCTTCTTTATTAAAGGCTTGTTGATGATGGTATCCCAGGTGTCTTGAGGCCTTCCTCGATCCCACTTTCCTTCACGTTTGTCATCCAAATTTGCCACATCAGTATTTATTCCCCTGTATTACCGAAAAACAAAAAGTGATATACCTACCTGATATAAGATAGATCCTGTGGCAAAGTTATTGAAAAAAGTATCCAGATAATAGATATCGAGCACACAGTGTGAAAGAATGCCCGCACGTAACCTGCGTGAAACTCGTTACGTTGTGAAAGCCTCTCAGCTCTAGCGCCGGCGCTAGCAGCGAGAAGAACTTTCATAACTGTTTGACAAATATGCTCGGGTAAATTCGGTGTTACGTGGTAGTGGCGAAGGCGGCGACGGCAGAGGAAGGAAGTGGAGTATCTGGTGAACTGAAGCCGTGGTAAATCCTCACAGGAAGCCGGCTCTAAGTAGTGCGCTAAGAGAAGTAAGCCCGCCGCTGTCACGCCGTGAAGCTGATTGGTGGGACCTGTCACCGGGAGATGTTGTTATAGTCGCGGATCATCTTCCTGGCCCCGACCCTGCCCTGTGTCCGCGCTGTTGTGCACGTATCATAGCGTGGAATTCCACCGCTCTTCTTTGCCATCAGGATGCTAGATAGAACTATTATTACCAAATATTTGCTTGTTATTTTCGATCATTTTCCAACAAATTTTCTCGGAAGTACTGTTATAGAAATAGAAAAATTTCATTTGAATAATAAATAATAGCAGGAATTTATTTCCAATGATCAATAATACAAATTGTAGCAAACATCACTAGGATACGTACTGTTGTAACAAAATTTTCATTCAGCTACAGTTTAAACTTAATAAGAAAATAAGAGTATGAAAAATGATAAAATTAGTCTCTTTGGCTTTTTATGTGGATGAAATTACTTAAAAATCATTTTAATTTTACTTTTTTGACAGGTAAGATTTGTATTTAACATAACGAATGAATAATATTAATTCATCGAACTGTCAGTATTATTTCATTAGCAACAATAACAAAGGTCATTAATTGATAAACAACGGTTGAATTATGGGTATATTATTTGACAGATTTGGATAAAAAAAGAAGAGTACTTTACAGTTTGACTATTTGTGCTATTACTTCAATAAAAAAAATCTGTTGTGGGCACCACAAAACTTCCCGCCATAGATTTCTTAACAAACAATGCAAGAAAACTGATCACCACTATCAAAAAACGCTCATGCCTTCAAAAAATTAACATTTTAATTGACATGTCAATAATAGACAATTTTCAAGCGTTGTTTTGTTATTTAAAAAGCACAGGTTACTAGATTTAAACGAAAATGTCAAAATATAATTTTCTTTAACGTGTTGTAATTCGTAGGAGATAGCAAGATACAAAATATTTCATACAATAATTGTAGGTAATAATATTTGAAATATTATTCTAATAACAAAAATTGTCATCTAACCATAATTTACTGAGATATTTCAAAATAATTTGATAGGGCTTCAAGTAAACTACCACGTTAAATATTAGAAACGGCGTCATTATTTCCTCGTGAGGCCCATCTGTCTCAATTTAAAAATGTAAAATATCTGTGATTATCTTCAAATTACACGTCTGTAAATTTCGTATTCCAAATTCTCGGAAAAGTTGCCAAGAGAATGCGAATCCATGGGCCACATATGTAGGGTCGTCGCCGAGGCGAATACGCCGCGCCGCGTCTCACCATCTGCGCGATACATATCAACAGTTTCACACTTATGAGAGTTATAGTCGATACGACGCCCTGACAACTTTGACGTTACTTATATATTGGTTTTTGTACGAAACACGCGTCACCAATGATATAGCAAATGAACTTTGATGGAATGTTTTTTCTCTCTTGAGTGATATCATTTCCTGCGAACATTTGTTAATTTATTAACTCTAATTTGGACGGATTGTTCATGGCCAGCTACATTTTTTTCTGAGTATGAGCAGCTGTTTTATTTACTATTTATGAACCTAAATGTTTTTTTCTGCAATAGGCTGTTTAGTTTTTTATTCTATTCTTCGCGAAGGTCGATTTATAGGAAGTAAACAGCAAAATATATTCATAGTTAATTTACAGATAACCTATAATATATAGGTAAAATTTTAAATAGTTGTTGGGTAGAAAATACAGTCCACTGATGATGAGGAATTTAACCAAATTAATTCATGACTTGAGTAACCGAAACATAGTAATACTGGAACGATAAATTTTATTCTTTTATAATAGCGAAAGACCCGCACAAATAGATATTGTAAGGACGCTTTTTTCTATCAAACAGTGGTTGTAGAACGGTTGCTATGCGTTTGTTACGCGGTTGCTATTCAACAGTGAATTGTTCAATTATTTGAAAATTCCTTTAACTTCACACACATAATAGTTAATTAAACTCATTTGTATTAATGTATTATTTACATTTATAAAAACGAAAAAAGAACAATAACAGATAGATGTTGTAAGGCCACCCTTCTTTGTCTTAACACTTGTTTGTAGAACGGTTGCTATACGTTTGTTGAGCGGTTGCTATTTAATCGAGTAATTTTTCGGTTGATTATTTCCAAAATGTAAATAAAAATAATCCAATTATTGTTTGAATGTGAAATCGCTGTAAAACCGTCCTCTTGGTGCAAATGAAATGATTGGCTTATTTTGTAACAATTTGTATGATTAGATGATAGACCAGTCTATGGCTGAACCTCAGCATTGATGTACATCAATAAAGTTTATTATTATTAATGATATTGAAGGAAATAATCAGCAAAAATGAATCGATTATAATAATGCAATATTTTTTATCTTCCGACGATCCAGAAAGCTTATCCCTAATGTGGACACACTTATTTGAGCATAAAATGGCGGAAGCCATTTTATAGGACTAAGTTTACTTTAGCTGCAATAATAATGTAATTAAATATCAAATATTATCGTCTAGCGTAATTTATATTCCGCTTTATACCCAGTTTAATTCTTGAGGGACTAATAAAACTATCTTAATAGTTAACTCGTAACCGCGAAACAACAGGAGTTCAACTATTAGCTGACCCCAGAATCCCATTACATCCGATGTGGATGTATGTTCAAGTGATTTAGAGAACGGTTTATTTTTCTTTGATATTTGAGTTATTAACTAAATGTTTATCTTATATCAATTGTCTTCAAAATAACATTTGCATATAGCACAGATTCTCCTCAAACAGTAAATAAACAGGTACGTATTCCTTCTGCGGAAAATAATACAATCATAACTCAACTCTCATTTTCATACTCGTATTTTTAATTTAGATATTTTTTCAATATGTTGATTCAAGTAAATTTTAAGAGAAATTTATTGTTTTTGTTTACGCTTTCTTAAGTATTTACTGTAATATTAGTTAGAATTATATGAGCGAGATGGCTCTCTAAAGTTTTTGAATAAGAATGGGGTCCTTCAATATTTTTTAAAATTTATTTTATGAAACTTTATCTAAACTGAAGACTATCTGCAGTTTTATGAAGCGTTCATGGTTATTCATTAAGCCACAATGATTTTTTTTAAATGTTGTCAGACTTATGTGTTGTGTATCTCAAACAGTAGAGATTGTAAATAATTGTAGTAACATAAATATTCTTTTCATTGCTTAGAATTTTTTTTTTAATTGAATTAAAATAACTTTATTTACGACCGTTTTGAAAAGTGGCAGTTGTAACGGTTGCTCAGCAAGTTAAAAGTGTCCCTTTTTAACAGTAGTGTTAAAAGTAACATAGCAACGTGATAAAAGTGATTTTATTGTTACTTTCAACACGTTTCTAACGATTTGAATCAATATATCTACAAATATAACCCTACCTGTCAAAATACCATTCTACATTTTTAAATATTTACTAATGCACTAGGAAGATCGTAGATAAAATTTTGTATGATATTCGTGTTAAAAGTGAGTTTTTATGAGTAGGCGGGAAAGTTTGTGAAGCGAGGCCACTGATAAATTTTGTTAACCTATACCATTTAACATGTCTTTATTTTCGTTGTGTCCACTTAACCACGTAGTTTCATTATCGCGCGTATTCTCAAACAAGTGTGATTTGTATCATTTGGATTACGAAATCAAAACAAAACAAAAATCTTAAAAGTAGGTTCAAACCAATTGATACTTCGACAATCTGACAGTTCAATAATAAGAGAAGTACAAAGAATTTAGAATTGATTAGATGTGTAAGAGAGAAGCTTAAATATAGAATCATAATACTTTGACGCCAGAATTGCTATCTTTTAACTCAAATATTTTAATAATTAATAATATTTTAAAACTTCTATTATATCTAGTACAATATTATTGGGTCTATTTATAATATAAATGATTTATTTGCCACTTTGTGACTCTAATGAAATGAAGGAACCCATTATTTAGTGAAACAAATTTCTCTACTAATATTTTTCAGTTGTGTATTTGGAAAAGTCTCGCGTGCAAATGATATCTTTTACAACAGATCCTAGTGCTTAATACAAATTGATTTATCAGATGAATTATTTGTCTACATTTTAAATATTTTGTTCCGAGTTTAAACGATTTATCGTGGACATATATTTCTGGTCATGTACTAAATTATATTTCAACAGCGAACAATAGCAATAAATCATTTCTTAAACACTATAAATTTTACACGTATTCCTGAAACACAGTTAATCAAATTTTGTAAGACTCCTGTGCTTAAAATACTCTTTTATCAGCATTTCATCGTCTAGTTCAAAAAGAGAATTAATTTCTATAAAAACAAATAGAAGTTCACAACCGCAAACCAATTCACAAGTTTGCGAGTTTCAAATAAATAATAAAAGATGCTCTTCAAAGTAGTACGTGAGAACTTATAAACGAGCTACACTTGCTACTGTTGACTGCATACTAACCATGTGATTTGTAAACACTGCGACTAACTGCTGAAAAACCATAACAGAGCTTCTAAAACTCCTGGGTTGGTTGCTAAACTTATTCAGTTGTTGAGAACTACAATTTGTAGTTACATTAAAAACAATAATTTGGTTCCCATGGAACAACTTTATGTAAAGAAAAATTACTTAATGAAACCGGTTCATTCACAAGAAAGTTAGATGCTGTCCACCTTGATACGGTCAATTTATCAATGATATAAAATCTCTCTTGTCTGAAATATTTTGCTTAAACACCGATTTCTTTTGCCTTAAGCTTTAATTTCCAATCATGTCAAGTCATTCTGGCGACTTCATTCATATACTTTCATTCATGACAGCGATCGTCATCCGTTTCTAGACTATACTTTACGATACAACCTAGTACAACAATAATTTTAAATCTATAATCGGTTACTGATAAACATCTGAAGGTCTAGACCTATTTTGACGGCTTTATTTAAATTAATCACCTTTTTTCTTCTTCCTTTTTTGTTCATCGTTTCCTGTAATTTATATTTTAAGTGAGCTTATATTGCTTATTCCTTTTACGGACCTATAGAAAAAAAAGTATTCAGTATTTGCAAATACAAGGTGATTCATAACGTATGGAAAAGATTGAAAGTGTAGGCAAGTTACAGCAAATTAAAATTGAAAAATTTTATAAAAATTTGTTACAAACTGCAGAAGTTAACAATGTTTTAAATAGAAATTAGGAATACTGTAAAGTTAGTTGAACAATGTTTAGTTAAAAAAGTAATGTATTTTCTTTTATTGCCCAAATCATCCACATGGATGAGGGCCACTTAAAAACAAAAACATAACTAGAAAACAAGTTGTCGTTGAAATTCATTTAAATATCAATTCATTAAACGTCAAAGTATGTTAAGTGAAAAATGATTAATACTTTCAGTAACAAGGAATATGTAGCCATGATTATGGATTATGGAATAGGCTTCATTAATAAAAAGATTTCTACAATTAACCGCTTTTGTTGTTATTTTTTTTTTTTTTTTGGGTGCAGGAAACAAATTGATAGATTTGAAAGAAATATATCTATAGCAATGCGAAAATAATGATTCTTTACAATTATTTTCAGAGGTATTCAATAAATGGGGTTAAAAAGAACGTTAATTTGCTGTAACTTTTTATTATTGTGTCAGAAGTTTATTACGGAGAAACATTGTTTTCCGTACGAAATGAAACACTCTGTAAAGTATTATGTACTGTTGAATGAATACAAGGAATTACTATTGTTTTATTCTTCATTGGTTAGACTATAAAACACATCACATCGCTCGAAAATTGGACAATCCTATGTCCAATCCATTGGCATAAATACAGAGGATCTATCAAATCGTAATATGGTTGAAATCCTCATCGAAATAACTGTGATGTCACTTGACTATGTTGTAAAGAAATTATTAATGAGACATTCCTCATTAGCGTAAAATATTTGCCTCTATTGTTTTATATACATAATTTTGAAATAATTTGCATTAATTATTAATTTACTGCTGAATTCCATCCATTTATTTTTCTTATTAAAATAAATAATTAGATACACGCTTTAATATTTAGAATAGTTTCTACAAGAGGCAATTTATCATTAGAAAAATAAATTCATAGCTACTTTTACAATGATGAAGTATAAATTAATCACAGATACAAAACATCGATTAGCATTTAGATAAACATCTTGTAGAGCTAATCTCCTCGTGGAAACTGTTCCAGCGGCACTCATTTTTATGCAAATTTATCTCACGTGAAGTGAGGCATGTAGTGCAACATTATGCGTGGGACCAATCCCTGTCAGCGATATCTCCCGATTTTTCATACTACTTGATACCACTTGCAACGATATTAATACCTAATTACTACGTGTACACTCTGCTTCCCTATCGGCTTGAAAAGCAAGATAGGATCGGGAGTTAATAATTACTTGTAGCTATTGTTTGAAAAGAAAAAAATAATTGTATCAGAAACTTTTGAAGAATTCTTTTGACTGTCGACCGCAGCCAAAAATTTTAATTTGATTTGATATTTCGGAATTTTAACTGCGATAACTTTAAAATTATTTCAATGCTTTTCCCATTATTTTTATAGATATAAATGCAAAAATTCTAATTACTTTGATTGTATATCATCATATAAGAAATTAATTAGAATTAGTCCAAATTTCATTTAAATTTCATTGCCAGTTAGTTCCATAAAGTAGATTGAAAGCTTTGCTATTATAGCTATTTTCTTTCAGTTTTTTTTTCAATGACATAGTATAGTTTAACTAGAGTATGAACGTTGAAGAATAAATTACTTTAAGTTCGTGGTTTATTTTCATATTAACTAAAGGTTTGTTTCCAGATACCCAGTGTAGTGTTGGATGACTCATAGATGTTAAAAATATTATATTTCCCCAAATTTGACTTAAAATTGTAAATTTTTTTTATTACATTTCTTTATAATATTCGCGCCAGGAAACCCATTGCAGCAGAGCGCATCGTTATATCTCTAAGATTTTTCGAGATATGACAATTTTTTTATATTTTCTGAAGAGTAACTTTGAGGGGCTGTAACTCAAAAACTATACAAGATATCGAAAAATAGGCGTACCCCTTGACTTCTTGGACAAAAAACGCCATTTTCAGGCTTTTTGCTCTAATTTACCATTCCGTAAAGCGATTTTTATGAAACTTTGCATATTTATGTATTTCGACTAGCTGAATCGATTGTTGAACACTACAAAGCTGTATCTGTAATATTTGTCGAGTTATCGCCGATCAAAATTTTTAACAAAAATACAAAAAAAATTCAAAATTTTAAAAATTTGCTAATTTGTTATATAAAGCACCAGAAACGCTAAAGTGAAGAGAATTGTTATATATTGCGTGTAGTTTTCGAATTACAGGCCCTTAAAGTTGCACTTCGAAAAATACCAAAAATAGACGTATCTCGAAAAATATTAGAGATCTGACGGTGCGCTCTGCTACAATGGGTTTCTTAGCGCTTATATTATAAAGAAATGTAATAAAAAAATATTACAATTTTAAGTGAGAATATTCCGTGAGTCAAATTTTTCTATCAGTATGTGAATCTGTATTGAATCATTAATAATTACAGTTTCTGTTATTTGTTTGTTCTCAAAGCATTTAAAATTAGTTTATTAAACATATAATTCAGTTTTGTCAAAAGAAGCAAAAAAAATCTGGTGTGGGCACCACACTACTTTCTTATTTAAATAAAACTGAACACGTATGACTTGTTCCTTGCGTATGACTATTTTAAAATAGAAATCTATTAATATCTAGTCAGCAAAACTTTCTAACTAATAATACAAATATTACTTACATTTATAATATTTCTCAAGACACATATTTTTGACACTTCACAACTATTTGACACGTTTGACTCATAAATATTAAAAATGTTTTCGTTTTTTCCCATTGTAACTAATATTATTGAAATATATTCTTGAATATATAATTTAGTTTTTCTCAAAATTAGAAGCATGTAGAAGAAAAGTGCAAATAACATTTTATATTCCAAATATTATTGCTAACATCTCTTATTTGAAACTTTTTCTCTAAGCTTATTCTATTTTTGAAAAAAATTGAATTTATTGTTTTCTGTGTCCAGTAAAGTTTCTCTTCCGGTAGTTTTCATTTAAAACCAACTCAGTTCTTAATTTTTTCATAAAACTTATAAAATCCAAGTTTCTTTCACATATCTTGTCTAGTTCATGAGATATTGCGTACACGGACATCCATCCATCCTCACACACAGACATCATTGAGAAATTGGTCTTAACGGATTCAGTGGACGTCAAAATATGTATTTCCGCAAAAATCTCGTCAGCGATTTTTTTCGTGATTCCAATACTTCCTTATACTTTGTATAAGAAAGTAAAAACACAAAGAGCAAAGCCATTATCACCATCCCGAACAGTATTTTAAATCAATTTCCCCAACAAAATGAATCTGAGTATATCCATGTACACATAGTAAATCTCAATCTCTCGATGAGGCGATGGCGATCAGAGGCGGCCTCGACACCTGGCGAGACAAAAGCCGCTGAGGGGCGGGCGGGGAGTGCACGGTGGCAACGTCCGCGACACGGGACAGGATACAGTGTATTATTAGTGTGAGAACTAACCGGAGGCCGATGAGAACTGGGATGACCAGATTCAGTTTCCGCACTAACCGGTCCGAGTACGTGGGAGACGACTCGATATAAAAACTAATGAAAACAAGTGATCCATTGGCGTACCTGTACCTGTATCACATGCGATCAACTACTGGACACCGGGAGTAATCGGTTCATGTCCGCCACTTGTCAGGTTAGATGTGATTGAGCTCCTTCTGCTCACTTTTATCGTTCTAATTGAATTATCACTTGCTACATTCTTGAATGAAGGATTTAATATCTGGTCTCTCAAAAACAAGGGATTTTGAAGGGTGCCAATACCAGTTACCAAATTCTATTCGTCTTACCTTCGAGAGTACTTCAATATGATACTTCTTGTAATTCTTCAACCAAAGTTGTTTTTACCATTTTGTTTTAAGATGGTTGATTAGAATGATCTGACTACTTATATAAATTAGGAAGGAAGTTTGAGTTGTATCAAATGAAAGATTAACAGAACGTGATATAAATATTAATCTGTCGGTCTCAGTGGAGTAGTGGCTATGTCACTAGTATAGCACACCAGAGGTCATAGGTTCCAATCCCACTGAAGAGCATGGTCGTTTGTGGTGTTTACATAAATTCACATCCACTCGTGAGGTGGCGTATAATCGAAGTAGTTAGTCCGCTTGACATCTTCATTTAAAAAAAATATTTATCTTTAAGAAATTAAAAAAGCTTTTAGAACAAATATTTGTACAATTATAATACCTTGGGTAAAAAAAATATCAGAAATACAAAGTAATGATGAATCAGAAAACTAGACAAGAGCTAAAAGGAGACAACATAATAAGGAAAAACAAGCAGCAATGAATAAAGTGGTTGGGAAATGTAGGGAGGGCTAATTAAAAGAACAAAATTAAGACAATCTTGCAATTGGATCATTAGGAGCAGAATAAATGGGGAAAAATCATGATCAACATGATGAAAAGAAATAGAAGAGGACTTAAGATCAGTAGGAATCAGAAACTGAAAAACTAAAACAGAAAATAGAAAAATGTAAAGACATAACAAAGTGGATTTAAAAGAAGAAACGGAAAACTGTGCCCTTCAAGGAAGGAGCAGAAAATAGAGGTCAACATGGTTAAAAGAATTAGAAGAGGAGTTAATATTAGTAAGAACCAGAAACTGGAAAACTAAAACTGCACATAGACAAAAATTGAAAGTCACAGCAATCAACAAAGAAGATTTAAAAGAAGAAAGGGAGAGCAATCCTGTCCGAAAGGAGGAGAAGAAAAAGAAAGGGAAACCAAGATCAACATGCTTAATATAATAAGTAAATTAATATGATTCAGAAAATAGGAAAAGAAACGAAGATCAATCCCTTCCATAAAATGATCTAAAAAGTCCACAAGGAATATTAGGTATAAAACCATAAAGTTAATTGAAGTTCTTGAATGTATTTCTGCTGGCTCTGTACCATTGATATGCAGTTTAGAAACCGGCCATAAAAGTAATATGAAACTTTCTCGAGATTGTCTTAGTCGCTTATATTCCAAAAGTTATGTTTGAAATATTTTGAAACACATTTCATCAGTATTCACCCGGGTCGCACCTAATATACAAATTTATGCTTAACGTGTTGTGCATACACGTTGCTCGATGGCAGTGCATTCTGGCGGTGCTGAGCACACTCACACACAGACAGTCCCCCACAGCTTGCAAACACACACTCCGGCGTTAAATGCATTGTTCAAACATGGCGTGCTCGAAATACGGATGTTATAACAACGCTGGTAACTCATAGGATAAGATGACCACAAGTTCGGGCCAGCGACGGCCTTTGTTGAATTACCGGAAAACTAAAAACGTCCCTTGCTCTCTGCAGGGCACAATCACCCTTGCCCCATGCGTGGGCGGCTGGCGAAGTGGCCCGATGTCACCCGAACACGTCACAGCCAGTGATGTAACGCTTGGCCTAAATTATGCCCCGGGCCCGTTCTCTAATTCGCAAAGGGAGGCTTTGCGTCAATCTCACGACCCTGCTTAAGATCTCCAATTAATCTGACTGGATTGATAAACTTTTAAAAGCTGTTCTGATTAAATTATTCAAATTTTCTTTTGAAATTTTCATATCGATAGGAATTTCAATTTAAATCGGAGGAAAGGTTAATTAAGAAAAATATAAATTAACTGGTTTCACCTACTAATTACTCCTGTTTTACACAATCACAAATTCTTCATTTTCACAAAATATTAAAATATCGCTCACATTGATTTCTGCTTTAAGGTTCATATAATATGTCATTTCCTATTTATCCCTTGTATCGAAATAGTACTTTATACAACAAGCAAGGAATGGTACTCATTTCGCACGAGTATGAAAATTTATATTTATCCCTTGTATCGAAATAATACATTGTACTACAAGTTGTACACTATATGTTTTCTACGACTACAATATTATTTCCTAATTAATTTATATTTTAATAATAAATCTGTCCCGCTTTCACCATTCCATTATTTGGCAAATCTAAATAAGCATCCTAGCAATGGTACCTGTACTGAAATGGAAAGACTTGAATTGAAATACACACAAAACAAATTAATTACGTACGATGCTTGCAATGTACCTCATTTCCCTAACAACAACAAACATACAATGAGCAAATTTCTAAGTTGTCGCAGAAAAAAAATTAAACTAAATAGTTACTGCACCAATGGCGAATGTATAAAATCTCACAGCGAGAAGTAAATTACATTTTCTTGCAACAAACTTCATACTATTTAAATGGCAATTGTTACAAAGTTTCGTCAACAATCTAACATATGTTATCAGAAATCCAACAAAACTTAATTTTATTTAAGAATCTAGAAACTTATTATCTCCCGCCACATCGTGTAAGGGAGGTGTAGAAATCATACTAAAAATTTTGAAGTCAAATATGGTTTTATTATTTTCGCAATAAAGTCTGTGTGCTTTTATATTTAGATGGATGTGGCAATTTTTGTGATAATCCAATGACCGGAAGTAGTAGTTTACTTGAAGCCCTATCAGGATATTTTTAAATATTTGAGTAAATTATGATTTTATAGCAATTTAAATTCAATTTCTGTTTGAAACATTTTTGTATTACTAGCAACTTTTAGGAATTATAATATAAATAGAATATTGACCCTTATACACTGGGGTCTGACAAACCCCACGATTTTCATCTAATGCGCAGCATTCGCATAACTTCGATGCTACTTTGTTGTAAATTGAGTTACTATAATACTAAACAAATATTCAATATGTAAAATCCCTATGTGTTTTTTCTCATAGAAAAAAGTTAAGTTGTGTTAAAATGCTGTGTTTTGAATAAAATAAATGGTTCAGAAACGTTATTAATTGTTTAATGTCTTTCTATAAACATAAACAAATATTCCATAAGTAAAATCTCTAGAAAAATTATATCCGGTTATGGGAAAGTAGGTCGCCTTTTTTGGGATTTCCCAGACTCCAGTGTAACGTTTGTGTAACTGTGAAAGTAGTGTGACTATCAAGGGTTAAATATGCTTACCAGTGCACATCAAACGTTCTTCTTTGTACCTGTTGTCTTTATTTATCGATCTGTAATTTGGCAAGAAACGATATCTTAAAATTTTAAAGAGTCCTTGTATGTAGCGTTGCATGTAGTAAAACTACGGAAACGCCAGGAATTCTATGGAGAATTAACCTTAATTCCACTTAAATTCATAAGAAAAGGAAATATTTCGGAATGTAGTTTGTTCTAATTGGCGGAATTAAAAGTATGCTGGACTTCTCAACTGGATGTGTGCAATGAACTCTACTATTAGAAGTTGGTGCCTTTGTATTCAGGTCTTCAACCTTTGCTATTCCCTTGTCTCAAGGAAGGTATGCATTATTCTAAATAAAAGCTAAGGAAGGAAATATATTCCAAGCTCCCGGAAATAGAGAACTGTAACAATAACATATGTATTACGTAATTCCTACGGCTAAAAAGGTAATTCACCTGACAACGTAGTTATTATTTTTAAATGTGTGTCCCAATGCGCATTCAAACTATATTTGAAAGCAATACATTATCCTTGGAGATGGATGAATTTTTAATTCATCTAGCTCTATTTTGAATGTAGAATCACAGGCGTATCTTTTGACACATCTGACAATGTCATTTGTAAAGCCAGAAGAATGAACTCCGATAAACGTAATGTATTGCTACGGAAACATGACACTCAAATATTAACTGATATAAAACACGTTGTGCTCTATGCTAATTACTTTTTTATTTTTAACATATTTAATAAAACAGTTAGTTGCTTTTTAAAGATACGCCGTTGCACTGTTCAAACGACAAATATTATTAATTACCTGCTATTATTTTTGTTGCTGTTTTTATTTATTTAAAAATGTATACAAGATAAAAAGAATCCTTTAATATTTAAATAAATGTCATCTCTGTGGTGTAAGGTATAATTAGTTTTATTGAACGATGAAACATATAAATGAAATTTTGCAAAAAATCGATATCACTTTAATGAAGACAGATTGATGTGTTATTGAATTTTAATGAATTAACTCAATTTTCCAGTTCATTCAATCATTTAAAGCAATTGAGATATCCTTCGGCTTTAACAAGTTTTTCAATTTTAAAATCAATACTTTTCAATAACTTCTTCAATAAATTATTAACTAATACAATGTTATTACTTTTGTAAGACATCATCATTTCTTCGTTTTCCTTCAAGTTTAATAGTTTTTTCTTTTAATTATCTTTCAGCTTATACTTCAATTGTTGGTAATTCATATTTGACCTAATTTTTATGTTTTAGAGTTAATAGCACTTAATTTCATATTACCCAAAATAGTCCAGTGCTCATAGCAACGGCAAACATGCAATTACTGTCGAACAGTCGTCTATTAATAAAGACATTTAAAGCTCAGTATCCAGCTAATAATTCATTTGATATTACGTATGAATAATTGGTAATAAATCTATTTGAATTTGCTACCATATTCTATTTTGCAAACTGAAATTGCAATGGAAATTAAATTTTCTTTTAATGTCTACCTTATACATACGCACATATATAACGTCACGTTATATACTACTCAGTGGGGTAGCATGAACAATCTGAGACCAGATTACGTGAATTTCATTTGGTCCTGAAAAAGACTTAATCTCAGGCGAAACGGCGACCTTATATGAATCAATACACCTAATAATTCCATAGTTGATTGGTGTATCCATTAATTTTTCCTTTTCAATTCCTTTTGGCAGTCAAGATTAATATATAAATTAAATTCATACTTACAACTTTTACACTTATTTATTACAACACTGTTGCTCTATTGAAAACCCATGGATCTTAAATATTTTTAAAGATATTTTAAATCTTGTTAGTATAATAGTAGAAATAAAAATGAAAGATTCTAATAATACACAACTTTCATATTTGATTATTTCTTCAAACAGTTTTATGCTGAAAATTTATTTCTAATTTGATCAGTAAAAAGTACAGGTTAATAAGGTTTTTGGAAATGACATACATTTATTGAAAATGTATTGTAAAAACAAGTATAACTTTTCCTTTAATTCGACAATGGGTATTGGATGTATTCTGACAGATATACTGCAGTTTGTGATATAAGGATTGATTGGTTCTTTTCTACTTTTAATACGACCCTTCGGATTTTGGTGGACTGAAGTATATTTTTAAAATATTCTGGGATTTAATAATAATTATGACCTGATTCTACTACCGTTCAATATAAGGCCGGAATTTTACAGATTTCCTTAACCATGTTGTTGATGGCCAATCAATAAACAATTGAAAGGAACCGCCAGATTACGGTTTTGTTTTTATTTTTAATTTGAGATGTATCGTGTGGGGTGTGAACCTGGACCGTCAGATTACAGATTGTAAAGCTGAGCGCTCTTTATCATCAGTGGATGTATTCTGGGATGTAGAATCCCGATATTTGTGCATCTGGATAGACTATGTATAATCTGATGTTTTTATAAATATTTTTGCCTTTGAAAGTTCACGGTATATGCTGAGAACGAATTCTAATCTCTAGGGTTATAATCCATCATCTTATATATATATTTAAGTTTGACGAATAATTCCTTGCTTTTATTTTTTAATAAACTGCACCAACTTGATCCATTACTCCACCAAACCGTTCTACTCTCCATATGTTATTGATTTCCATTGCTTATTACAATTCGAATTTTCTTCTGTGAGCATTCGACTAGGCATGTAGCCTTGAACATTTAATCAGTAAACACTTCTAAGCAAACATTCCGCCGGACAACTTAAAGAGAGCATCGCGCCAACATCGTCGCAAAGCAGCTACTTGTATTTGCTGAACATATTACGACGCCAGCAAAGATGGCTGTGGCGGTGGTGGCTGTTGGCTGTACTTAGCTTGAAGGTGTTTAGGAAAATATTCTTAAACACTTTCCCGAGATTCCTTCAGCGGTGGAAAATTACAGATGAAATGCGTTGTTTGTCGCTGTAGGTTAAAATTAATGTATTCTATTGTAGCGCTTGTCTCGTTCCGACCTTAATCCCGATGCATACATAATATATTTTTATATTATAACTTCTTGATTCCTAGACAAATTGACATACTTTATTACTGTTTAAATTATTGTTCAATCAATACCTCACTTGCAGCTATAATTTAAATCAAGCAATGTACTCAAAGTATTCTATACATTTCTATTTCCAATCTTTTACTATATATTAAAGTTAAATAAGTATAGTACAGAGCCTTAGCTTATGCGGATGATGTTGTTGTAAATGAAGTAGGGAAAGATTTAAATATTTTATTGAATGTTTATAAATGTAAAGTGTTGGTGTTTGAGAAGAATTATTTGATGACTGTAATGTTTCAGTGAATGGTGTGAGACTAAAACAAAATTAATGAATTTTATATTTGGGTAGTATGTTCTCGAGGGATAGACGTATTAACTGGGAGATTGAAAAGCAGGAGTCTGTATGAAGCAAAGTATTGGGTGCCCTGGGAACATTTGCTCGAAACGTGAATGTATCTAGAGATGCTTATAATTGTATGTTAATGCCTACATTGATGTATTGTTCTGAATGTTGGGTGTGGATGAAGAAGTGTGGACGACGTGTAACTGCTATAGAAATGAGGTATTTGACAGGAGTGCGTAGATATATGAGACATGATCGTGTCCGGAATACGTGGATATATGGTAAGTGTGAGATTGAGAAAAATGGCGTTGGGAAAATGAGAGTGAGTCAGTCAAGGTGGTTTGGCCATCAAATGAAAGATTGGTGAAACTAATACATGCGTGTGAGGGTGAACGATTTCGTGGGCGCCCGAGGAATAATTGGTTAGGTATGATTGATGGTTCGTTGCGTATATGAATGATTCCAAATGTGAAGAATAAACGAGCATGTATGAATCGCCTTCTTCGGGACCAAATGAAATTCACATAATATATTTTTTGGAAAACAAACTCTTGTTACCACATGGCAAAACAGAAAATAATTTAAACGACTTGACGTTTACAAGAGAAGACTGCCAGCAATGTGAATGTGAATTTCATTTAGCCCTGAAGAAGGCTCAAGCCGAAACGTCGACCTGTAAGAATCAATACACATAATAGTTGACTGATGTACCCATTATTTTTTCGTTTTAAATATAAATTTAATTTAATATTGTAACCTATTTATTTCCTAATATTTTTGTTAGGGCAGAGTCTGTGCTAATTTTGAGGAAGCAGCGACAATGTTCGCATTTTTATTTATGATAAGTATCGTTTAAGCTTCTCTGTAAACTTAATTGAGGGGTGTTTATTACGATCCTTTGAGTTTTGGAGGCCTGTACTATACCACTACAGTTGCTGCAAGGAATAAAAATTAAAAGCAAATCAGGAAGAGGGAACAGATTGTGATTCCAGTGTTGATTAAAAACTGGGACGACACAGATAGAAAAACAGCAGTCAAATATTAATAAACACTTGAAATACAAAGTTGGAAGAAAGTGAAACGTTGTACTGAACGAATCGAGGAAGTTGCGGTTACAAGAAGTTTGTTCCAGCCAATTACCTGCATCTTTTGTTCCTACAAAGTTCACCGCGTTTTCAGACTCCGTTGGTTGGTTTTAATTGATATCGTAGGCAATTAGCGAGTTGCCGACAGTAATTTTCATTAAATATAAAATCTTAAACAGCCACATTCAAGCGCGACGAGTCGGGAGATATCTCGGAGGATATCACCTCCATGCTTTCATGCTCTATGTTCCATGTTCGTATATTTGAGAAATGATGTTTATCATGTCTTGAGACCCAGCCAATAATCTGACTCCGGAGCAGTTGGCCGTGAAATGCAACTAATGTAATTTATGATCAGTTAATGGTTCGTTCAAATTTAACATGAAATTACTTACAGGAAGATAAATATATGAGAAAGTAATGAAAGCATTAATTAAAATCCATTAAGTCGCTGCCGTATTTAATAACATGCTGTTATTGTTCTACCCAAGTGGGAAAATTATTTAATAATTTTTTTAATTCATCTTCCATTAATTATAAACTTCATGGTTATGTAGAAACGAATAAGCTTATGTTATTCATATTTTAAAGCAATACCGAATTTCACATACGAAGGCTTGTGCAGCATACCTGTGTATGTTTGAATGGGTATTAAATAATTTTGAATTCAGTAGATGCTTAAAACTTTGGATTCAATTAAATGAATACGGCTCTATTTTTCAATGAGATAATCATGAGTTTGGTTTCGCAGAAATGGTCAAGCAATTCAATGCTCCAAATAGTACTTGAATACTCGTACAGTTCTCGTAGTAGCTGTATGTAAAAGATAAATATATATCCCACAGCGACTCTGCATTCTTCGTTGCATTCTGTGGTTAGTAGTTTATATCGGTTGCAAAATACTGGGATGAAATGTTAGTTCATTCTTAGAGTAATTACAAAATTATTAATCGCCAATTTTAGGAGGCAAGTCATGTGGAACAAAGGCATCGCGGGGACGACTAATTGCTGCCATTACGAAAAAATGAAAAATGCTAAATGAAATCGTGGAACCGTAGCGATGAAATTAATTTAACGCGTGTTTAACTAAGACGGATTGAGGTTATTATTTCGAATTTTTACGAGTTGTATTAATCAGTCGAGATTTAACACTTACGTGCATAATGAGAAGCCATTTTTCTCATCTCCAGTTCTATGAACTGTTAAATTTTATTTCACTAATTTCACTCCATTTATCTGTTTTGTTACATTAAAGGTTTCCCATATTTTACGAGGATACTCATTAATTATGCATTCATACTTCTGTATTTCCAAAAATGTAAATAAATTTCTACACTTCGAATTTTTCGTCTGCAAAATTGTATTCGAATGGCTCGAGATACAATCAAGAATAGTATTTTTATTTGAAAGTCTAGGAATCGGAGTAAAACGATTAAAGACATCTGAATTATCTTTACACAAGGACGCAAAATATGATCCGCAATAAATAAAAATATTAGAAACCTTCAATATCAATATTTAAATAATTTCGATCTCTACACTTTGGAAACCCATGTATCATCTATCGTATCACATTCAGCCATCACAACTTCTTCACTAAGGTGCAGTTCATGGACTTTTTTGTCACATGAACCATCAACTGCCCTGTCACAAATCCACGGCTGCCACATGATTAAAGAAAATAAATTTATGTTCACACAGAATAAAATTAATCCATAACTCGCCATATACTTGAATCGGAGCCGTAAAACCTCGACAGTAATGTACTTTTTTCCTTAAAATAACTATTATAATAAAATATAGTTCATGTCACGTGACATATTTTCCGCCAATCAACTTGAGAGTATCCATAATTAGATATCAATAAAAACAATGAAATTATCACCTTGGTCTGTTGCTAAAGAAATTATTTTTTAATTGACAGCAAGTCGTAATTTTGCAATTTAAAGAATGGCCTCTGTAGGTAAAAATATCCATTTTAATACATCAAAAATTTAGGGTAGATATTAGGGTGCCCCTTATTTTGAGTAAGTTCGGATTTTGTCGGTCTCCACCCGAAATCTGGTTTAAAATCACAAAAAAGTAACAAATGAATTTTATGAAATTTTAAAAATAAGTTTAACCCGTGCCTCTAGGCCACTTTCATTTTGCCTTCAGTTCCCAAATCACTGCTGAGCAGTTACTTTATTCAAAATGCAATAACTTTTTTGTTCTTCAATATTTTGGGAAAATTCCAAGCGGGCATTAAACTAGATGAGATAACGAATCGATCCATTGCAATAAACAATAATTTTATTTATATGATTGTTTATTGCTAAACGGATTGGTAAAAACTAACGAAAATTGAGTTTTTTTTAAATACGCAAAAAGTGATTCACAGTATTGATTCTTTTCCAACAATTTCGTTTTATAAACTATTTTTGATTATCTGCAGCTTTGGTTCCACTCGAAAATATCATCGATGATAATCATATCACACGTTATATTATTTCTGAAAACAAGGCTATTTTCTTTGACTCCATTCCTGAGCATTTTAGCTATTATAACCGTTATACAACCGATTTTCGGTAGAGGCACTGTGACATTCTTTTATAGTTTTAGAGTATAGTGGTTTTTACGGTTTTATACCGATCTCTCGATTTAATGTGAAAATGCTATAGTATTTCATTCGAAATGCTGTTTATGCGCAGATCAAGACAATAAAATTGATAACATGTTAATTTAAATATACTTAGGTATGTTGAAGAATAAAGATTTAAGATTGTTGATTTAGAATTTAACGATGTTGATAATGAACAGAACAAGTATAATTAAAATGCTGTAAAACTAAATCTCCTACATTTTAAATAATTATATAAAATTGTTTTATTGGATACGCTATTAACATTCAAAAAATTGAACGCATCAACTAAATAGCGTACGTACGTTTGTTAGGAGTTCTTCTAGCATCTGTGATAATTAGTGTGGAGTTATTCGCGGCGCCGACGTTGTTGCAGGATGACGCCGCCGCCGTCAATATTTCGCGAGCAGCTCATTTGATTACGCGGCCAAGCAGCCAAGCGTGAGCATTCGCTCATGCCTCATGGCCAGTTGCTCGCACCGCTCAACCACGAAGCAGTGGCCACGCCTTGGCGTGCACAACGTGAACGTGAACGTAAGCGTGGTTCTTGCTGTTATTGTTGATGTTCCCGGCATCGTTTGTTTCGTCCTGTTAAATTAGCCAGCATGCGCGGCCGACCAGTGAAAAGAAAATGGCCATTTTGTTGCGTTGCTGAAAATGAATACGAAACGCGTTTTTCATCCGTGCGATGAAATAGCACGCTTGAGGGTCTTTTTGCGTTGTTTTATGTTGGTTAAATAAAATTCAAGTTTGAAATATTTAATTGCAAAATAACGAAGAATTTTATGATTTTTGTGTTTTACGCTGTTATGCACGCTGTGTAAATGCGCATAAATGTTTCACAATCGTTTTATATGACTTTATACGTGTTCACAATTTTGCACTTTGTTTAAATTGTTCATTTAATATTACCCTTCCTACTTCAACATGCGATGAATAGATTGTAAATAATTGTAGTCATATATTTTTTTACTTATTTTATTATTATTATTACAATAAAAAAGAACATTTATGTGACTAAAATTATTTAAATCTCTACTGTTTGAGATCCACCAACACCTCTATAATGACGTCACAGCATTTAAAAAAAATATTGTGGCTTAATGAATAACAATTAAGACTTTTAAAAGTGTAGATAGTCTTCATTTAGATAAAATTTCATAAAAAAATTTTTTTTTAATGGTGAACGACCCCATTGTATATTTTTCGTCGATATTGTTCCAAGTAATCTGATTCAAGATTGCTTGATCTGTTTCACTATGTCTTCTTCTTCCATCTCTTGTTCTATTATCTATTTCATAGTTCATTCTTATTCTGTATTCGTTTTCAGATATCTTTATTGGTTCTAATATTGTTCTTATTATATTTCGTTCCATTATTCTTAAATATTCTTCATCTGTTTTGTAATTGTCATAGTCACAACATCGCACATTGTTGTTTGTCTTATTATCTTCTGGTAAATTCTCATTTTTGTATCTTTAGTTAAAATGTTGTTTTTTAGTAATCTTTTGTTTGCTTGGAGAGCCTCTATTTGTTGCCATTGTCTTTTTTTTATTTTTACTTCTCTTTCTTCTTTGTTTGTTAGCATAATGCCTAAATATTTAAATTTTTCAGCGTGCTCGAATTTGAAATCTATCTCTATTTCTCGGTTCCTGCAGATTTTAGTAAATGACATTTTTGCGCATGATCCCTAAAGATGTTAGTGACCACATTGATAAAGTTAGAATTTTAACTGTAGGTTGTCGTATTCGAACTGAGGATCGAAGATATTCAGATTTTTACTGTTAGCACAAAATAAAAAAAATATGTTTTTCAATTTAGTATGCTCTTGTCTTCGGAGTACAAGTACAATGAAATTTAGATTTAACAGTATATGTAATAATTTAATTCAAGAGTATGTATAGTATATATCTACAAATTTAAGGGTGGCAAATACTAAAAATACAAATGATTACTAGCTTTTGCAACAGATTGATTTTCAAATGGGAGTGTGTGCGAGCGTAAATGCAATTCAGTGGAGGGTATCAACCCTATCAAAATTTGTTTGAGTCCCATCTTGGTTGAATTAACTAAGCCTGAACACTGTCTAATATTAATAACGAATTTTCAGAGAACGCTTTTGGCCCTACATCCAGCCGCCTACATTATAATAGATTATCTTCTTGTAACAATACAGAGCTAACCAACATAATACTCAAAGATTAATTTTGTTAGGCCGGAAATTTTGTGACAATGAGAAACAAGGGTAAGTCTACACTAAGCAAAATCCTTTTTCACTACATATGCCAGGATGAAATAAATAAATATATTATCACTCACCCATTCTGCATTTGTTTTTAAATAAACTACGGGTATCCGTATCATCACATACAATCCGATGCGTTACCACGTAGTTACTAAGTTAACTGTTTTGTGTGTCAGTGAAATCGAAAATCTGCACTCCTTTGTGTCAAAACACAAAACATTACTTCGTAAAGAATATTATATTTTAAGAGGAAGTTAAAAACATAAAATTGTAGCTGCAGGCAATGCGCAAAATTTCTGTACTTTTTTGTGATACGATAAATAATGTCATTACTTTCTTTGTTCATGTATTATAAAAAAAAGTAGTACAGTATAACGTAGCCGAAAAATAATACAGTACAACATATAATTGACTTATTGTCGAAATTGTAGAAGTACCAAATTTAAGTATATATTGTATGGTATCATCGGTTATCAATTTTAGAAAACCTATGAATTTTTACAACAAAAATTCTGAACACAAACGTGCAATTTGTTTTAACCAACCAGAGAAATCTGCTGTGGCTTGTCATGCCATTGAATGAATTTTGAAGAAACAAAAATTATAGCTTGATAGAAATGTGCCAATAGCAAACTCATAAGAAAAACTATAAAAATCTATAAATAGATGAATCAAGATGAAGGCTACAAGTTCAACAGACATGGCTTCCTCTGTTTTATAAGTCATAATTTGTTTTTACTTAAGGCTGATTTAAGTAAGCTGTAACTTTATGAATTTACTTTAACATTAACATTATTAGTGGGTAGTGAGTTTTCAATGAATACCCACGTTTTAGAATCCCTACAATACGATTATACTATTTTCGCCATGATGTCTGTATGTATTTTGTGAATTTTTGCTTCATATATTTAAATGAAAAGCTGATTAGATTTTGAATAAAATTGTTCAACCGGAAGTAGCAGTTTACTTGAAGCCCCTAACAGATTTTCGTGAAAAACTCGGTTAAATTTCCTTTTTTCAACAATTTATGTTATTTTGAAAGTTGTAGAATATTTAACTTTACATCTGTTTTGATAAAATTTTATTAATTTTTATTGGATGTAGAGATAATAAAATATAAAGAAATTAGATTTCATAAGTCTTGCATTCCTTGTACACCATGGAAACATAAAAATTTTCAATTTCTTACAAAATGTGACACATGTCATTTCGATTGTGAAGCTGTTTTATTATGTCAAAAAATTAAATAAAAATATGAAATAAAATTAAATATCTGAAATATAAATAGAAAATAAATAAATAAGAAGGTATGTTTCTGTATCATCAAGTACTATTTTGTATCGTTTAAGAGTAGTATTGGGCGGGAGGTTATGTGCTGCCCACATTAGATTTTTTTCTTTAAGATTATTGCTATAGCAACAAAGATTATTAAAATAGTAAATAAAATTATAACTTTGTCTGTATTACTATTCATTTTTTATCTCTATATTATTTCAATCAATTAATATTTATTTTGAAACTGACGTATCCGTTCAGATTTTACCGGCCTGATCTTATTGGCTTATTTAAAGAATAAGGAATACCGACCAATATCTGTAAAGTATATGAACCGGGCTAAGTATAATGTAAGTACAAAAGGTTGCATCTTACATAAACCAGCCTTTAGTTACTGTTTATATTTGTTTGTATATGTTGTTTACTTATTTTACATGTAGTAATTTGGAACGTTGAGTTTTACCTAACCAAAAATCTTTTCAGTTAATAATTAAAGTTTATTTGTGTGCTGTATAGCATGTATATCTGCAGGTATATAATTTCCCACACAAGTTTTTCGAAGTCTCCGTCAGTTTACTTTCTGATATCCGGTAGTGAGTGACGGTATAAACAAAACAGCATCAGACATGTACACCATCTATAAACACAAACAAAACTGTTTTCCCACATGATACTTCGTTACCTTTGCCGTAACTTAAGACTTTAATGCGTCCAGAGTAACGACAAAAACACCGGAAATCTGAAAACAATATAGTCTCCGATGAAAGATGGACAAAGGATATGACAGGTGCTGGCCGCTTTATTTTTATCACGAGCGTTATGAAAAAGCTGCTGTAATATTATGTCTCGGTGAAGAATAATAAGCAAAGAAGAAACATTCACTTCTTTCGCTTTCGCATGTTGCTTACCACGAAATACTTTTTAATATCAAAATAATTTTATGTAATTGTTTTTTATGATAATTCAAATATAAAAGGATTTTGTAATATAATTCCTTTTTAATCGGAGGCAGTACTGCTTCGAAATTAGTCTGTAGCCTTCAGGAACCACTTTTCAAAATAATAATAATAAGTTACCACCAGCAATGTGTGAAGAGTCAGCAAAATCCTGCTTAATTTGCATTTTTGTTCCCGTAGATAATTTGAAAAGTTTGAATGTAAACCTATAATAAGCATTAAAGGCGTTATACAAAGTCTCATATTTTACACTTAATATTGTTGTAAAGTCTTGTCGTGATTCTGACATTAATGCTCTAGGGCATCACTTAATATCATGTTACCAAGTTTCATTGTACGCGGATATTAAGGTGTATCAAAAATTTTTACCTGTAATGAAATTATCCCGCTTTTAGTCCAATATTTACACATTAATTATGTTATAATCGTGATTATTACGCTTTATTTTTAACAATAAATTTATTTTGTATTAGTCTACCAATGAATGTGGATGTGATGAATATGGTATGCTAGGATAGAAATATTTAGAGGAGATTGATTGTTGATTGGGTTTCTAGCAAAATCCCTTTGGAAAGTAGAAACTAACTGAAAAATATTATAAACACAAAATACATAAATGAACAGAAATGAAATTATCTATATATTTATTACTTTACAATGGGGTTCTTCACTAGGATAACAAAATGGCCAATAAGTCATTTATAATATAACTAGACCCAAAAACATCGTACTAGATATAATAGAAGTTTGAAACACATTATTAATTATTAAGATATTTGAGCTTTAAAGATAGTACTTCCGGCGTCAGGGTATTATGTTACTCTGTTAAAGTTGTTCTCTTACACATCTATTATAATCATAGGTTAAACAAAATTTATTACTGGTAACCAAATATTTGACTGAAATAATCTTATAGTTTATGCTTCTCTCATAAATGGTATTCTTGTACATTTTAATTATTTACCACGAAAAGTTAATTTAATTCCATATGAATAATTTTCTAAACAATAAAATAGATCATTTATGTGGCAAAAATTATTTGCAATCCCTACTGTTTGAGATCCATAACATAAGCCATCTCTGACGGCATAACATTTTTAAAAATCATTGCGACTTAATGAATACCAATTAAGATATTTTTAATAGTGCAAATAGTCTTCAATTTAAAAAGAGTTTAATGAAAAAATAATTTTAATTAATGACGAACGCCATAACCCATAGGTACTGTCTTAATGAAAAGATAAAGAAGGTATGTACAAAAAGATTTTTTCAATCCAATATTTACTAAAATTTATTACCGTTCATTATTTAGAATGTTTGTCTATTTGCGCGTTTTATATGTCCCAGCAATTTTGGATTCTAATCCTTGGAAATATTTCATTTCTAAGCAATAAATTCCGCGACAATAATTCTGCGTTCTGTGCGAATAATGGGATCTTTTAAAACAGTTTTCCTGATTAAATTGTTGTACCTAACAGCTCAAAGTTTCCTCGGGCAAATCAGAATACGGAGTAAGAACAAAATGTGGGCATATCCCCTGTAAAACAGCGTCTCGGGTAGTCACGAAGTTTACCGCTCAAAAAACTGCCTCATTTTATTTTTTATTCATATTCCCTTCAGTGACACTCAACATGTTTCTCAAGCTTACGCGAAGAATAATTTTTTACAGTTAAAATACATTTCATTGTTGCAGGGACATTGATAGTTTAAAGATAAATAATAGCTACTGCAATACTTTGGTTAACGGATTTATTGTTGTGAACAACAAATACAAAAATTATTTATCAAATGTTTTTATGTGACAAATACGTAACTGTCAAGTGGGTCTATTCTGTAACTTACCTGTTAATTTTTAACGGCCTGTTTAAATTTAACCAATAAAAATATATGTGTCAAATGAAATTTTCAATTTTTATTTTGTGACATCTGTGATCATTGGTTAAAAATTAACAGACAACTTATAGAGTAGGACCGATAGTTTATAATAATAATTATTTTGTTTCATTGTTTTCCGTAGAACTTCCAATCCGTAATTTTTCCTATAAAATCAATTTTTTTTTGCTTCTTACTCTTGCATAATAAACAAATTAAGCAACTAGTAGATACTTTTAGATGCAGTTTTAATTCTACACATTTTGTTGTATTTACACTTTTGGTTTAATTTATTTAGGGAAGAAACAATCATAGTATAAAAATATCATTGTATTCCCTATGTTGCGTATTTCAATTCAACACCCGGTATATGTATTTATTACTATTAAATTACTTGTAGGTAAGTCTATTTGTCTATTTGTGTATTCTGTACTCTGAGGCCAATGCTGATTAAACTTGTTTCTTCGAGCTTGGAGATCAAATGAAATTAGGAAATAATACGAACGATTTGGTTAGTTGAGTGCGGGTTGTCACAGTGTAAGTGCGATTTTTTGTGCAGTGCTAAGTGATAAAAATTGGCGTTTCCGAAGGTGTTTCCTGGTGATTTCTACCATGCAGTGCCTCCAAAAGGTAGGATTTTTATCTATACATACTGATACTTAAATACAAAATCCTGTGTTTGAATTATACGTATATACAGAATTATTTTACTAGCGGAACGAGTGATAAAACATTAAATGAAATTTTAAATACATGTGTTTGGAAATAAATGTAATAATGTCATAAATGAATAGTTGGTAATGCTTAAAGGTGTCTATTCAATTAAAATCTAATTATGCCGATCTCGGTGGCACAAGTTTACCGCAAATACGGTTACCAACCGTCAAATCATGCCCCCAAAGATGTTAGTTAAATTATAAAGATCATGTAACGAGATATTTTTTTAGAATATTATGTGCAACTTAGTAGAATAATTTTGCATTCACTTATCTATAATATTAGGTTACAAAATGACGCTAGATAATTAAAGGAAATATAAAATTATTGTCTACAAAATACAGAATTTATTGGCCATTAATTTGTATTATAAATCACAGCGTTACATTTTGAGTATCGCTGGTACCCGGCATAGGAATGTTTCGGCAGGTGCAGGCCCAAAATTTGTGTTTTATAATGTAGCCAAGCAAAGAAATCATCGCCACGTCTCGGGCCTTCCTCGCCCAGTCTTCCGCTGAGCGACTGTAGCCCTGGATCTTTCGCTCGATATTAATGACATCAAACTACGGTCCTTGCTCACAATGCTCCTCCAACAAGCGCTGTTTATGTGGATGCTATGCAATGCAGTTGAGTTTTTACACACAAATCTATATTTTTAAAATGACGCTTCTGCAAATAAGCGCGTTCACATTCATGCATCGAATATGGGGTAATAACGAAGAGACGTGCATGAAAATATCTTAAAATGTAAACATTTATTATAACTAGCTGCATGTTTATTGTAGGGAAGAACTTGGGGGTGCATAGTTAACGCTGTAATGTCAGTTTCATGTTTGTTTTCTCTTTGAGTCTACAAATTGGTGTGTTTTTATAACCTACAACATTTTTATATACCTACGTATTGTAAAAGAAAAATATTATTTAAAAAAGTTGAAAATACTTTCAGAACTCGTAATTGTAAAAGAATTATTTTCAATATTTTGAAACAATGAACTTAAATAAATATATATTTTTGCAGAACTGTATTCAAGTGTTTTTAATTTATAATTTGAAACTATCGAGATTATGATAGAAATAGTCATATGCACTTGTCGTTAAAATGTAAAGTTTGGTACAGAAATATTTTAAATATTTAATTTTAGTAAATCTTCCAAAATACTTTTTATAAAATATTGATTTCGTTACTAATGTATCTATTCCCATGTTCCTCTAGAAAATTTTGTTGTAAGTATTTGTATTAACAATTTATCATGAACCTGAAAACAACATATATTTTACATAATAAAACTATGCTTGGATAATAATTTAAAAGCCAAGATCAAAGATCACATCCGTTTAGTAAGTGCTTTTCTTGTACGTAGGTACATATTTCAAATCTAGTTCACTCTATAATTTGAATACTTATGTATTTTATGATATAGACTAAATATGATTATTATGATTAATAAACTACAAAAAAAAAATGTTAATGCATTTTAAATTATTAAGCAATTTTAATCTATCTCCTTCAAGATACTTACACACATAACATCACGCTATATCCTTTACTGTGAAGTAGTACGAACCCTGAAACAAAATCGACCAACAATCAATCTCCTCCAAGCATTACCATTTCTGCCCAGTACACATTCATGCAGGCTCGTCTATTCTTCACACTCGGAATCATTCGTTCACGTAACAAACCATCAACCATACCTAACCTTCTATTCCTTGGACACCCGAGCAATCGTTCACGGCCAATCTCGCCCGCATATATTAGTTTAACCAACCTTTCATTCAACATCAGTTCAATTCGAGATGACCAAACCACTTCAATTGATTTACTCCCAACATTCTTCTCAATCTCACACTCATAGTAAACCAGAGTATTTCGTCCTTCAATACACGCATAATATCACGTCATAACCCACACAGTCGGGTAGTACGAATCCTGAAACACCATCAACCAACAATCAGTCTCTTCTTTGGCATTACCACTTTCGTCTCGTCCACATTCAAACACGCTCATTTATTCTTCAAATTCGGAATCATTCGTTCACGCAACAAACGATCAATCATACCTACCCACTTACTTCCCAGACGCCCGCGCAATCGTTCACCAACAATCTTGCCCGCATATATTAGTTTCACCAACCTTTCATTCAACATCTGTTCGAAATGACTAAACCACTTCAACTGACTCACTCGCAACATTCTTCTCAATCTCACACTTTCCGTACATTGGAAAATACTAGGAACACGATCACAACAAGATAAAGATGCATATTTTAAACATTCTTTGGGGGAAAGCAAACCCAAACTCTTTATTTCCATTTCCGAGTAAGGCACTCTGCTTAAAGCAGATGAAATAATTTAAGTGCCACAATTATTATTGCGCACCTCTAGGTTCTAAAAGAAAAATAAAATCTGAATAATGTTAAGTATATCGTTACATGAGCATGCAGAACACGTTGTAAGGGAAGAGAGTGTATTAGCCATTTGGTATTTGGAATAAAAAGACCGTTATAGTTAACCGAAGTCATTAATTTCCGCAACTAAACATAAAACTACAATATGCACACGAAAAACTAAACTAATGTAAAATTTATGAAGCAGCAGTGCATTGAATGGGATCTGTGGGCCAGGGCGATGCAAATACCGTAGTGCTCGTTTGCTTTATCACCAGCTTCCACTATACTGCGAAATTTCTCGTTTTTTAGTTGCTGAACACACTGTAGTTTTTTCCTGATAATACTTTCTTTTTTTCGAAACTTGTTGGCTGTATCCAATCGATTTTTATTGCTTTCCGTCGTCACAAAACAAAGCTGTCGAGTGGAGAAAATAATACATATTTCAGCTTCGTTAAATCTGACGTGAGACAATAAACAAGTCTTGATTTGATGTATGTTCACGGAGAAAATGAATAACTAACTAAATTTTTTGTAAATCTGTTATTTACTCTATAATCTCGCTCTCGCTCACTGCAATGATTTGTTTGCTATCTTACTAGGTTTGCTCGTCATTTATAATGAGAAACGTTATGTTTAACAGTTGTAGTTTGATAATAAACTTATAGAAATAATATAATTTTTCTCATAGGAGAATTAATATTAATATATGTAGATTACTAATTAAATATATCCGCATATAATAATGATATAAAAGTATATCCATATAAACTTGCTGACTAATATGTAGAGGTAGACACTATTAGTACTGTATCGATGACATTTAATTGTTTTATTACCATGACTAACATGTATTTTATAATAGGTCACTTACCCGGACTTATCCAATACTGAATCATTGTTCGCAAAACTAAAAATATTTTGCACTTTTACTTACAATCCAAACAAACTAACCTAAGTGTAAATTTCACAAAAGTTGTAGAAAATTTAAAAGTGAAAAGAGATTTAAAATATTTTGCAGTTTTACTTTCGGTGATCCAATCAAACTAACCTAAGTATAAATTCCACAAACAAAAAACAGAAAATTTAAATGAGGAAAGATATTCATCCTTAAAAATAAATTTGTAAATGAAAATTGTAATTATACGAGCCGAAATTCATATGAGTTCGCCCGTTTCAAAATTTTCGTTTTAATGTTTTACAAAACTTGAAAGAGAAGTGTAATGCAATGTAACTTAAATTTTTAAATTGTACAATTAATTTCTAATACATTTAACATTAAATAAAACTTAGATAATAAACTGTACAGCTGGCTAACTTTTTGTTCGTTGTTTAACGAAAGTTTATCTAATATTATCTATTTTTACTACTGTAACTCCATCTCCAGTTTTTTAAACTGCTTAGTATCTACAAGTCTTTGACACTCTTCTCTGAAGAAAGAATCCAAAATTTCCTGCAGTCTGTGTCACAACTATTCAATTGTCCCTGCAGGATAATTTCGCATTTTTTATTCGGTTCTATAAAGTTTAGATTGAGAATAAATGCTGCTAGCGATTCTACCTACGGAATGTAATTATTATTCTTTTAATGTAGGTTTTAAAAATAAAAGGAACTTTTATAAAACATTAAACGAAAATTTTGTGATGGGCGAATTCCTGTAAATTTGGGATTTATGATTTAAAAAATTTGTTAATTTGCACTTATTTTTCATTTTAAAATGTATTACATTTCAAATATTATAATAAAACAGTAATTTGTGTAAATAACTTTGTAGAAAATGTCAAATTTAAAAAGAGGTGAATATAAAATAAAATCCAGGCATTGAAATATTTGTGTTATTAATGTACCTAGGAATATTTGTTTATTAAAAACTTGAATGCAAACATATGCCGAAACTAATCCATAACTCTCTCCTATTTACAAAAACATGCTCGCAACAAGTGATTACATTAAATACACGAGCATCATATCACAACAAAACCACTGTCACATGTTTTACTATAAACATCAAAAAAGTCAAACAACAAATAATCTAAAGTGGCCGTGTGTAACATGAGCATGGCTAGCGATGCTGACGCTGGAGCTGGAGCTGGTGCGCGTGCACAGATTGTTTGTTTAGCCTCGCGACAAGACCCCATGCCATGCTGGCGACAAAACAGGCGATAATTTTAAGACAGTCGCAGAGTTGGTCTCTCGTCATGTGCGCAGTCGACCGAGCAGAGAGCACAGCCCTGTGCTGTTTCTGTACTATAACACTCCAACTTCTTAAGTTGTTGCACTACCATTGCATTCTTATAGCTTTTGATTTAAATTATTCTTAATTTATTTCCCATGGGATTTACCCTTTGATATATTTTCAGTAATAATATAACAAGAGAGTGAGAATAAATTGAAAATAATTTGACAGATCTTTCGAAAACTTGTTGCCAGGCAATAGCCACGAACGCCCGCAGATTATTTTTTGATTTCATCATCAGGCACGTCACTAAATCTATCTTTTTTGCTCATTTTTACTTGTGTTGATGATAACTATCTGACACCTGACATCTGTCAACAAAAACAAAAAAGCTACAGAGAATATTGCCGGGAATAATCACAAGAGCATTATTCTCAGTATAATAATTCAGTTGCGTTTAATTTCTTTAAATTAATTGCATTAATATTATTTTCACTCTCAATTATTACTTTCATTCTTTATACAATACGGGTATAATATCATATTCGTGGCAGTAAAGTAAAATTTTACTCGTAACAATGGCTGATAGCACGATCTCTGCTTTTAGGTGTTTTAAGAGAAGTAGAATTATTTTATTAAAGAATAGTTCAAACAAAAGTGATGGATTATTCTCTATAGCATCTATTCGAAGTATGTTTTTATAAAATATCGAGGCTAGAACAGTTCTCTTAAAACACTCAAAAACACAGACCGTGTTACCAACCATGTGTTTAAAAAAATTGTGGGAGAAGTCTCACTTGTGCCGAAGCTGCACTGTACAAAATAGAGCATCACCCGCTAGGCTCGGCTATCCAGGAGGCCGTGGCCCAGAGAGCCAGAGCCCTGGGTGTCGACTGTCGAGCACCGAGCACCGTGCCGGGAACGCCCAGTGATAACATTAATCGAACGCTCCAATTGATGTTTTGATGTGCACCGGACAGTAATGGAGTTTCGTGTTGGTTGTAATGCTAGGAAAATATCGAACCGTGCGTCCTGTATCCTATGTCGTTTGGTTCATATTAAATGGAGATGAAATCTCTGATTGAAACTCGCTTATAAAAAATACCAATTCAAATGTAGTATTAGCCTATTTCACTCAAAAAATGGCAATATGTTTTATTGCGTTTCTATATAATTTAAACCGTAAGAAACACATTGCTCTAGAGCGCATCGTCATATCTCTTTTATTTTCTGAGATATGGAATTTTTTGGGATTTTTCGAAATGCAACTTTCGTGGACTTTAACTCAAAAACTAAGCAAGATGAGCAAAAATACTCTTCTGTTTTGAGTTTTTTATGTACTTTATGACAAATAAACAAATTTTGAAAATTTTGAAAATTTTCCAATTTTTTGGCCAAATTTCAATCTACAATTACTCGAAAAATATTAAAGATACAAACTTGCGGTGTTGACTCATCGATTCAGCTTGTCGAAATACATAAATATGCAAAATTTCAGAAACATTGAACAAGGGATTCAAATTTTAGAGCAAAAAGTCTGAAAATGGCATTAGATCCGAAAATCGTCAATGGGTACCCCTTGACGTTTGGCCCGAAAATCGCCATTTTCAGACTTTTTGCTCTAACTTTTCAACCCCTTATTCAATTTTCCCGAAATTTTGCATACTTATGTTTTTCTACAAGCTGAATCCAATGGTGTATGTTTCGTTTTTGTATTTCGTATATTTTTTGAGATATCAAAATTCAAAATTTCGAAAAAAAAATTCAAAATTTTAAAATTTTAATATTTTGTCATAAAATGCACGTAAAACGCAAAACTGGAGATAATTTTTAAATATCTTGTATATTTTATGAGTTATAACCCCTTAAAAACGCACTTCGAAAAACATAAAAAATCGTTATATCTCAAAAAATATAAGTGATATGACGATGCGCTCTATAGCAATGAGTTTCTTAGGGTGTGATCAATATAGAAATGCAATAAAAGGAAACTCGGTTTTTAAAGTGATTTTGGTGAAATTTGTAATATCATTTTTCACTTGTTATAGTATAAACCGAAAACTATTTTATCTACGACCGTTGTTAAAAGTGGACCTTTTAACGGTTGCTTAGCAACTTAAAAGTGTCGCGTTCTAACACTAGTGCTAGTAACAGCAACAAATATAACCTTGCTTGTTAAAATATCATTCTATAATTTTTTGTATTTACACACTAGGAAGATCGTAGATAAAATTTTGTATGATATACGTGTTCAAAGTGATTTATTTCGTTCGTGGGGTTGTTTCACTCTACTTCGCCTCGTTACATTAACTTCCCCACTTACTCATAAAATGTTTTAACACTTTAAATAACTATTGTAAATATTTCTTGTTGCACTAATTGCTTAGTAAATAATCATGTTTAGTTTCTTAATTGATATGACATCTTCAAATAAAATCATCTTCTATCTTTAGTTTACCAAATAGTTTGGTATATTTTAGGGTACTTTTTTTTCATTTATATCTTATCGAATATCTTTACGATATTTGCTGTTATGTTCATTTTAAATTACTAATTCACAATAGAAATCTACAATAGTGAAAAACAGTTTTCAAAGAAGACAAAAATCCGTTGATATTCCACATTATGAACATGTCGTAAACAGTGCATATACCTTTTAACTGCTTCGGTAGAAGCGTAAGAAATTCGTTATCTGGCGAGCGCAGTTTTTAGACAGCAAAGAAATTAAAGATCGCTTTGAAGAGCACACGGTTAAATGTTTCACGGGAGCTTCGATCCTTTTTATTTTGTTCCAGAAACCTTATATTGTTCGTATACCTTACTACATTCCACTACGGTATAAGTAAAATCTCGTATTAATCTCGAGCTTTTTGACGGCCAACAAAAACTAATAACAAAACAAATGTAACCGTTTGGTAGTTGGAGGATAATTAACTTTTCGCTGAACGCAATAACACAAATAAAAATCTTTATATATAATACTCTTAGCAAAGTGAAGAATTCAATTACACAGTGAAGTACATTTCTGCAATTTTCGCTGCTCTTCATTAAGAAAGCTGATTACAAATGTTTATTCCGCGGATAATTGTTCTAGCATTTAATTTTTCGTAATTACGCGTTTTGTTGTGCAATTAACCTACAAATTTTGTTTGTTTTCACAACACATAAATACTACTCCAAGTTATTTTGAAGAACTGTTTTGGATTTCAGAATAGTGTATTATGATACAAGTGTATAAGTAAGCTTTTAAAGCATGTACGACGAGGTTAAGAGCACGACTCGAAGCGGATTGCTTTTAACGTCGCTAATTATTTGAAAGCACTTATACAAGTGTGTTCATATGTTATTTTTTGTTATACCTGCACCACAATCTGAAAAAAACTATAAATCAACATTTTGATTTTGATTCATTTTATAATTTTACGCTTGTGTTTGACGTATATCGTTCACATAGAGATTCGTAAGCATTTATTGTTTGCGTTACTACGTAGATTCATTTTATTTTTACAATTTATCATGATAGTTTTGACAGATATTAACAGTAATTATTTTAGTTGTTGCTTAGCAACTTTAAAGCACGGCATATTTGAATGTTGTGTTTTCGCAAGCTTTTTAGTTTTTAGAACAAGGATTATGATACAGGTATAGTAGTTATTCGTTAAAATACAGAGGAAAGCGCTTCTTTTCCCACTCTCACTCGAAGTTAATTCGAGCGAGAGTGGAAAAAGAGCTTTCTTCTCGTTTTTTTCACGACTTGTTTTTAAAAACGATTCTGACCTTAAATGCACTTTGACAACACAACTAACACGTTAAAAGTTAGGTTATCAGACGCAAGGCGCTGTAGCAGTGTTGTCAATGAACCAATCTTAAATAAAAATTAAAGTTGCAAAATTGTGATTTAATCTAGTAAAATAAAAATGTAAGACATAATTGGATGACAATAATTTAAAGTATGTATATCACTAAAATAAGAATTTTTAATAAAATAGGGCATTTATTTATAATTTTTGCAATATTTTTTTTTGAAAATAACATTCATGTTGGCAATACTTCCTCTCTAGAGAGAAAAAAACGCATTTTCCTCACTATTTCGGGAGAGGAACGATGGGGTGTTCTGGCATGTAACGAAAAAAAAATTTACTTTCGTCATTTCATGGGCTTACCTTTATTATATTTTTATGTTTACATAAATATTGGCCCGGAAATTAAAAGAAATACCTTTTTTTCATGATCAATATACTGATATAAACGAAAATATTTACGAACCTACTTACTCCGTTTTATCTTTAAGTGCTATAATAAGCCAAAAGATTGGAGTTATAATATCTTTATGTGCTACACATAAATGATGTAATAAATTATTCATATTGTACTTACGTATAGTATGAAAGGATTTCTTTATTAACATAAGCTTCAATATACTACAGAGTGGCATACAACAAACGGAATATGCTTAGGCATTCCTTTTATATTGTCATTATTTTATAAATATAAATATAACATTATGCTGTGGCAGTTAAACGATCGCGCTATTGCAACAATTGAGCCATCATAAAAGAGAGCAAGTGTCCAGTATACGAAGTGATATTCGCCTAGTGGAATGTCGTTGAAACAAAACGCTGTCGAGGGTAGATTAGCCGCGTGCGGTTGCACTTAGCGACCAGCGCCTGCTGAGACCTCTGCTCTGCAGCTACCCGGCGGCTGCTGTCTTTTTGTTCTGGGGTTTTTATAGTCAAGGGAAACAGCCAAGGTGTTTCGTACTGGATAGTGGATAGCGAGTAGCGAGGACGATGAGCTGCCGCCGTGGATTTGGTTCACACTTGTGTCGACGTCGACACTGAGAGATCAGTTGGGCTCTTCTCATCGACTTACAGGATTCGTGGAATTGGTTTTGTATTATGTGGGGAATTCTTCAACGCACATTCAAATCTTAACACAATATGTTGGATTGCACTGGTATCCTTCACAAAAGATTCATAATATTAATTAACCGCTTTTTCTTCTTGTTCGAGACAGTATCAGATACATTAGAACATTATGGTATACAGATCTCGACTTTACTTTTTCTTAGGTCTTACTTAGAAAATCGCTCCCACTGTATCTATAATAACAGGTATCAGTTTGGTTTTCACAAAGTTGAACATGGTGTTCCACAGGGCTCAATTTTAGACCCTTTATTTTTTTTATCATTATATATTAATGATTTTTTGCACAGAAATATTCTCTGACAAAGTTGACATAGCTCGCTAATTTTTACAAATTCGTATCAAAACTTCATTTTTATTGGAGAATATTTCATTACTTGTCAAAAAACAATGCTTTTTTGTTTCAGCAAGTTGTTGCGGTAAGAACATTTTAAATAACAGATTATCTACCACTTTTATTTAAAGTATTGTTTATAGAATAATTTTAGGACATTGTACAGCGCTAAAACCGAGGTTAAAACATATCTCTCAAAACACCCAAAAATACAGCTCCTGGTACTAGTCCCAGTGTTTATATTCATTTAAATTTTTTAAAATTATCCTGTTAAGTTATTCATGGAGTAAATAGCTCCGTGGTAAAGCATCGGACTGTGGATCGTGAGATCCTCAGTTCGAATCCCACTGCCGACAGTTGCCAATTTAAATTTACCCCTGTGGTTTGCCCGCAACTTACAACTTTGGGGGCTATGACTTGACGGCTGGTAACCGCATTTCATACGAAAAAATATATCGTTTACCGAGATCTGCGCAAGCAGAGTGTCACACTCACAATGGGTAAAAGGCGTGATGACATATTTATTTATTTTATTTATTTACGTTATTAAATTTTTTGGGATTTTGCCACACTGTAATAATAAAAATACTCTTCTTTTTCCTGTAGCTTTTAACCTTAAGAGCGTTTTGGCTTGCTCGATAATTTCTTTTCACGATTTTCGGCCCTCAATTAGTGAGGTCTAATTTCCAACTTTTATAATTTTTAAATCTTGGACAACATCCTTCTATCCATTCCTCGGTCTTCCTCTTTCTCTCATGTTCCGTGGTTTATAATTTGGTGTTCTTTTTGTTACTCTTTCTTCTTCCATCGGAATTACAGGATTAACCCATTTTACTCGTGATATTAACTTATTAAATTAGCTCTAATACCAATAAATATAACTGTTTAAAAGTGGAGGTAATTAATTCGTAACAACCACGTTATGAATCTGCTTGACAAGTATACTTGGTAAATCAGATAAAGCGTTTTGAATTTACAGATATAATTTAGTTATCTAGTGCAGTTAGACCTAGAAAATTGATATGTATCATTACGGTACAGTACGTTCTAATAATATATTCAGTTTGATTTTATATATTTGATGTGGGTTTGAAACTTAGGTATATTTATAATAAACAATTCGTTATACTCTAGTTTTTGAGATAGTTATATAATATCATTGTTTTAAGCGCCAATGAATTTAATTAAAATAACCTATTTTATACAAATGCTGTGAACAGTGTGGTAATTGTTTTAATTTATTTTCTGTTATAAATGTTTGCGAATATGAGTGATAAAATGTAAAAAAATATCACTGAGAAATGTAGGCTAATATACGTATGAAAGAATAAAATATAAGGTTTTGTGTATTATATTTCATGAAATGGATGAAAATAAATAAATGGTATATAGATATTTTTCTGTCAGATGTTATTGATATTGAAATACATCAAATGAAATAACTTCATGTAGCTTATTTGTGTCTGTTCATATTACATTTAACTACTCGTACATTTCTCTTTCTTGAAAACTAGATTTATTAGATTGGACAACAAAAGAAATGAAGCAAACTTTTCCTAAAGAAACTTGTTACAAAATCTATTTAAGTATATCTATTAATTTTCTGTCTATTTCTACAGCTGTACAAAATCGTAGAAAACTTTAAATAGAGTTCAACTGACTGAACCTTTGCTAACCTATAAGTTTCGAAATGAAGTTACCTGAAAGTTTCAGATGTCACAGATTTCAACAGATGACATTGCCAATATTTACGTATTACAACAGCCTGTTTCCAACGAGTTCCATATTCCCTCGCCTAACTTTTACTCAGATATGTTTATGTACGAGTATTTCGCAGTATTAATACATTTAACTTCGTATTCAGAACCCTAAGAAAATTAAACTTTCAAATTTATTGACGTTATGCTACTCAACAAGAACAAGTCCTGCTAGAATTATTATGGTCTCATTCTAATTTCTAATGTGTCCACTAATGAATCATAGTTCTATTATATTAATAATTAATATAATGAACGACATTTACTCTTTGCTTTATAGTGTTTATAACGTATTAAACTGTTCATTTTCTAGATAAGGCTTCCAGTCTCAGTTCAGATTCAAGCTAAACTTTGTGATCGTGACGTGCTTGCCGCGTTTTCCACTCAGTAAAATTTTATCTTTTGCGCTTTCTTCCGAACCACTTGAACAATTTCCTTGTTATTGAAATAATAGTCAATTACATAACAAACTCACACGAGTATTATGACAACGCTACTTCATTTTGTATTCACAAAATATACAAATCTGCGAATATAAAATAGATTCACGCCACTTACTTTGATATCAATGTTTTCTAAAAATTACCTCTAACCCCTAGAAAATAGTTGTTTGTATATCAAGGTACTAAAGTATAATACTCGTATTTTATTAAAAATATGGAATTTATTCTTCTCGGTTATCGCATCGGAGAAAAAATTCCATATTCGTAATAAAAAAATAGTTCTGCATGTGATCTGCATTAAATCCGATAAATTATTATCAAAAGTAATTAATAAATAAATTCAACAATAGTATTATAGAATAATATGTTTTTTTATTTTATTTTAGCTTATGCTAAAAGTTTAACAGATGAATCCGTAGTTAAATTTTGACATAAAAGTTTTTTTTACTTTAGTATCGATTTCAGAAAAAATCTATATACACATTTCGTTATCGTCAACACTTTAAGCTTTTAATAATTTTTTCATTATTATTAGTTAGTTTGACACGGTTAATTGCTTCGTTTTAGTATATATTAAGTGTTTTTTCTCTAAAGTTGAATTCAATCTTGACCACTGGCTTGGTACAATCACAGTATAAGAATTCTTCTTCAGATCTGTATGTGGATCATCTTGAGTTGAGCCGCCATATTAGCAGTAGCAGTATACGGCGGTAAATTTGAATAGCTGTCAGTTGCAAATGAGATAAAATCTAAAAATATTATTTCACCTGCACTATAAAAGATCCTATAACTTTTCATGGTACAAATAAGCTTACCTCTCTATTTTGCACTCATTTTATGAACCTAACATGACAGAAATAAAGTGGCGTGATATTTGACAGATACAATTGACACTGACATATTATGCTCTCTTTTCTATGGTTACTAAGATATCAGCTTATTAGCAGACACTGAGCGGCTATCTTTTCAGTAGCGCACCACTAAAATATTGGAATTATGAAACATTTGAAGTGTCATTACTTTGTGAATTTTTATACTGTGATACAATCTTGATTTTATCCCTTTTGTTTCTACTATTGTTTATAATGATACCATAGTTATCGAAATACTTACATATATTTTGTCTTTATTACATTAGGTTTAAGGGGTTAGATTTAAAATTTTATCTTATACTTAGCTTTAGAATTTTACAGTTTACTTAAAAAATGTAACAAAGGTTTAATTTCATGAATGTTTACAACCTTCATGTTTTGAATGTTAGAGTGTAATTATGCTCATTCTTTGGTTGAATGGCATATCAATTATGTAAATAGAATGAGCGAAAATTTGCGTTGAGGGAAAACAGGAAACTAATACTTTGTCAAGTGAGACAGAGCGCTTTAGTGGTGCAGATTGAATTCAGCAATGACTCCTTTGCAGAATTCGCGGCCGTATTTCAGCTTTGAAAGAGGAAAGAACGGCCACACGAACGAAAACTGAAAGGAAAGGGTTCCATTATCATTCACAACCGGATACAAAACAAGACACAATGTCGACACATTTTCCTATCACTTATCGAATGGAACTCGTTTGTCTGCCGTCGAATGAGTCGGCACAATACGCGCTACTGCTGCCATTTTCTCATACCTGCTCTGTCTAGGAAAGAAAACGTTAATTTGTGTATAACGAAGAAAAATGCGAAGCAAAATGGGGGCACCTTGAATAATGAAAGTACATTCCTATTGTGTTTGTAACAGAACGCGAGTCCTGTTGCAGTCTTAATTGGTAAATATCGAATCCGCGGCGCAGTGCAGCCTTAATGAAGACCCTATTCGTTATTTTTTTAAGATGATTAGTTTAATTGACGCTAACGAAATTAAAGAATCATGAACTGATTAAGTTTTCATTCTTTGTGGGGAAACTTGGAAAAGTTTTAAGTACTCTAGCACCTGTTCAAGTTCTATGCCGTCAACCGAGTGCTGGCGTTTTTGTTTTTATTATAAATGCATACTTTATTCAATAAAAAGAGCTTGCTTTAATACGCCCATATTTCAACATAAGCTTTAAATATCCAATAGCGCCGTACATTTTTCGTTATTTATTCATAACTCTAAAGTCGAACTTTTCATACTTTTCTAGCTTCGGGAAGCTAGCGAGATTTTTAATAGTAAGTCCTTAAATATTAAATTGCTGTATCTCATGCAAACATTAGAACTATCTATGTAAAACTATTCAGAGAATAATCCATTTTTGTTTGCTACTGTCTCATATTTTTTTGTATTCACAACTTTGGAAACAAAATTGTCAACCATGAAGGAAATTTCAATTCGCGTACTAGTGCGGTAAAATGTGCAGAAATCACTGGCTTTCCTCGGCCATTCTACAGTAAAATCATCTTAAAATAACAACATTTAGTTCATTAATTTTACTTACACCATTAAAACACGCAATAACCCTCCATAATTTCAAATTAAAAAAAAAAACATAATTAAATTCCTTAGCAATTTGCGAGACGAGGGCTTGTGTTTCAAAAAAACGCTCTATTATATAATAAATACCTACATTAAATTTTATTAAAGAAAAATCGTGGATAAAAACTATTATTTATGATCAAAATAGTAGCTATTTCCATTTAAATAAAATACATCTCTTATGGAATATTTTAATGTTTTGTAAATTATTTAAATAATGTAATCAATATACGCAAATTACAATTAAATTCACCAATAAAAATTACTTGTGTTGTATTTAATAAATGTTGAATATGATTATGATTTGGATTCGTTTATTTATAATTAATTTTTTTTTGTAATGAAATATTCTTGTTCAATGTATTTTTTATATCAGCAATTATATTTGTTTACAGAAGTTCTATTTTAATTCACATAACAAGTTAATTTTGTTTTGTTTGTTTTGATATTCCCCTGACGATTTTTGAAAATATCACAAAGTATATTGATGGCAACATGAAGTTATTTTGGTACAGGTTACTTGTAAGGCGTAAGTAATAATGTTGAGTTGTTACAGTGCAAATGCGATGATCGGCTGATGAGAAAATAGAGGAAGAATCAAAAAACGGACTAGCAGTCAATTTTTTAATTAATCTGAGCTAAGTTGGGGATAAAATACAATATTTTATATGCACACATAAAAATTTGAAAACACGTAGCAAAATTCTGAGTAAAAATGTTAAAATTGTACACAAATTTAGTCACCAAATAAAAATAATACATATGGGCAAATAAATAGTTCTTCGTTTGTAAATGTCCTTGTAGGATATTATTTTTCAATACTAATTTAGCCCTGATGACAGCTGTAGCTATTGAAACATAGCCATAGTTTTTTATTAAGTAATTAATTGCTAGTCTGTTTCTTATTCTTTCCATTTAACTTATTTCCATTATATGCTGGTTCTATTCAAATGATTTTTTATTGTAATTATAATCATCTATTGTTGAAATAAATGTAATAAAATTTGGAGGTACAATAACAAATTTTTATATTTTGTTTCTATAACATAGCTGTTACGACACCCAAAGGAGTTTCGTAATAGCTCAATCGAATGGATGGTAACTCTACTGAAATGTCATATGTCAAAAAATATCAAATGTCACACTTCGTTAAACAAATAAATACAAATTGTAAGAATGTTTTTTTTTGTATAATTTTGAATGCAAAAGCAGAAGTTAAGAATAGTAAGAAGAAGAAGAGATAGGAAAGATAAGGTTAGGTGTTGAATTTTCATACGTCACATTAGTGTCACCAACACAAACTGAATTGAAACTTAGATTTTTTTTTAATAAATAAGAGCGTAAAAGGCGCAAAATATTTAAAGAAAAATGTCGTTTATTTTGGTCGAAGGGCCTTCTGACAAAATATGATGACAATATTGACAATTATGATACTCGTTCTTTAATAAATATACTATTAACAAACCCCACCGACGCCATCGTATTGTTTCTTATACCAATATGAAATATTTACTAAAATATATTTCTGATGAAATAAAAACTGCAATATTTCCGTTGAAGACTTGCAAAATATATATTGCGCAACAATGGCTTGTGACTTACCTGTTAGATTAATAGTCTTGTCAGCTAAGCTATAAAAGCAGCCGTAAAAATTATAATCGCGTCGATTTTTTACTGAGTTAGGTGCTCATTTAGGATCGGTGGGTACGTGTGAATGATGCCGGCGAAGAAGATTGCCGGGCGCCTCGGCGTCGGCCGCGTCCCTCATCGTTCATCAGCGCGGGACGTGAAAACGTGATGACCACGGCAGCCGTACAGGTGATGGAGTCGGGAGCGTACAGGTTATCGATATAGTTTATGATGTTGGGTGTGGTCTGTCGCTTAGCGCGCGGTGCGCTCCCTGTTGCGCCGGAGTCATTACGCGCTTAAGATTATCTTGTTTAGAGAAATTGCCCCCGTGATAACATTACGGGGGTACTTAAATCTAGGCGCCCCAGTACCATGTTGGTTCCACCGTTTGTTCTTTATGGCGGTGAACAATGTAGATAACAAAGAAATATGCACATAAATTCACAGTTTACGCGGTTGTAGAATGTGCGCGCGTGTATATTTGATGGAACCTTTTACCTTTTATAATCCACGCGTATTTCTTTCCCTGTCCTTTATGTTTAGCGGCTGCAACGGCATGATTCACGGGACGACAGCCATTTGCCATTGTGCACAACTAACGGACTACATCACCATAATGTTCACTGCTTTATTCTTTTTAATTAAACCCTAACAATCATTTCATCACTCATAACTCCTTCAAACAAAGACATCACTTGCACATGTACAATTTCATTTGTTACTCTTGTAGCGTCTATACATTTTGGTACAGTGACACGGATATCTAGATTCAATTTTTTATATATTTTTTTAGTAGTCACATCGAAAAAAAAACAATAATAATTATTAAAAAAGTATGGACATAAATGAATTTGTTAATTCATATTAAAGGTAACATTGAACGTCACAATATATTTTATATAGTTTTCGCTGCTTTATTTACTTTTTCTTTGTTATTTTTTTTTATTCGTTATTATTGTTATGTTGTCTATTCGCTTGTTTAGGGTTGACTTGATAAAGTAAATAAGAAAGCAAATTTCGTTGAATTTTTTATTCAAATAGACATCATTTCTGCTGTGTCATTATAAAATTTTACTAATAAAATCCTCGATTCGAGCCTCACAGCCGAGCAATTACAAAATTAAATTGTCATTACATAAAATTATCCCTGTAGCTCCTCCACTACTATCATCCTTAGAGGCTGTAATTTGAAGGCTGGTAATCGCACTGCACGCGCAAAAATATATCATAATACCAAGATTTGCTTTGAGCAGAGTGCCACACCCGCAAATGGATAAATGCGTGATGTTATTATTATAATTTATTTGATTTAGTTGTTAATCCTATGATTTTGAAAAGTTGTTTCAACTCTGTATCTTCAGCCCGAAACTCTGGAATCTGCAAAGTGAAATTCGCTGCAATTAATGGAGAAATTATCCAGTTGAACTGATTTGAACTGATTCTTCAATCATGCTTGAAAAATAATTTGATACTAGTACTCCAATTAGGGTTCATCAATTGACTAGATATTATTTGAACAAATATCAAATAAATCCCAGATAAAATAATCATAAATTAAAAAACAAGACTATTGAAAATTTTCGATCTTGTACACGACGTGGTAATAAATCGAGTATATCGAGAATTTTCAATTGTTGAATTGTGTACGGGTATTTCGTTTTCAAAAGTAATTGTATATAGTCAAATATTTATTTTACCTTTTGAACCAACTAGAGGCATTTCTGTTAGGAATTTTAACTATTCACTGCATAACAAAAAGAAATGAATTGCATTGTACTCTTAGTGACAATGATATCAAGACGACATAATTGGCATATAAAATCTCATGGCATAAAATGATCTTTCATCAGTTATCCGAGAAACACTACGTGTGCTTCATTAATATTCAAATCCCAAGCCCACCGCATGTTACCTTTACTTCACCTGTTTATTTTTCACGTAAAATAGTAATTTTAAAGATGTTAACGTCGAATGATTAACGGTCTCCATTAAGCATTAAAAATTCACCATTGTTCAGGCCTAACGGAATAAATCAGATCAGAGGTGGTTGACGCCGTCTCATTATTCGTCATGAACGCGAATTAGCTCCATGCAGCAGACTTACGAATCATTAGCGGACTCATACACGTATATTATCTACTTATTGTTATCTAGTTTCTGCAGAAATCACGTGTTGGTTTATTTTCAAACTAGGAACAAGATCTACACTTAAAGAATTTGCGGCAGGCCAAAGAAAAGCGGGAGTTATGTAGTAATGGTAACGGTATTGGTGATAAATTGTCACGTGCTAGCATTGCAAAGGCGTTACAAACTAAGATACATACGTAGATAAATAACTGCACTGTTTGCTGTTTGCAACTATGCTTTTGTATTATTTTTAACACGTCCATAAATAAATGAAAGTAGCTTATTATTCGTTTTTCTTTGGATTTGTAAGATCCATCAGTAATGTTTCTGTGTGATCATAGTTTGATTCTCCTCTCAGTGATTACCTTAAATTATGTAGATTATTGTCCTAAGTACCAAATTAATTATCACGTCTTCTGTAAGCTGATTATTGAGCCACCACCATGGGCCGATTACTAACCTATCTGTAACATCATTAGGATTAACTTTATGTAACAAGTTGATCATACTCGTATACATTCTGTTATGTTTCAACTATGAAAGGTTTTATCTAACTTAACCCAAAGGTGTACAGAACTATTGTTCTTTAAATATTAATTTTCTATTTCTGTATATTGGTAACTTGTAAGTATAATTATGTATAAAATGTTACACATTTAAATATACAGAGCAATATCATATCATATCAAAATTTGGTATAGTTTATCTTAAACGCAATTTTATAATTAATATAATCCAATAAAATACCTCCTTTATCTGCTCTGATTATAAAAACTTCTATCTGATTATTTTTCAGAAATCTTTTAGTTTTGTTGTAATCTTGTGTTAAATGTGACGTGTTGTTTTTGTCATGTGTTTTGTGTAGATGATATGTTGTTTGCAACGTTAGACCGTAAAATTATTTTTATGTCATTATCTGTTGTTGAACTTAGTATGTATTCAACATCCGTAATGAATCTGTGAACAGGAATTTCTTGTGGTTGATATGGCAGCAAACTTGGGGCCTAACGCTAACAAATTTTTACATCCATCGTTAGATATTTAGTTTTTTAATATGTTTGTTTTTAAGAGTGTTATGATAATTGAATTGTCTAGTTAGTGTATTGTTAATAAAATGCAAATATACATACATACAGTGCAACTAGTAATAAATTAATCGACAACTTTGTTTAAAAGCGTTGAAGTCTACAAAAGTTCTTTAGTTTCCAGTAGGGTAGAAAAAATAAAAGATAACCGCATGGAACACTGTCTTAGATTAATATTTTCATTGTTGACAATAGAAATCCCTTCACCGTAGATCGCTTTTATCATTTGTAATATTTTCTTTAATTTTTCAAAGTAATCTAGATGGTTTTCCGATTGGATTGGATTGATTTATAAAATAACTGAAAAACATACAAAATTTGCTGCAACTGTGTGGGTATATTTATTTATTAGTTATAAACGGGCCTGCGCTCACTGTATATTCAGTGCAATATTGTATTTATAATAATAGAAATATCAAAAACAATAAATATTATTAATCTCGTTGACAACATTTCTACATGAATTTAAGTTTATTTTTATATATTTGCAAAGATAAATTATTTTTATCCAACACCTCGGTAATACACAACACCTTGGTAACTACTTGGATTAACATTTTAATTTAGAAAATCTAAAGCACAAGTCACTGTCAAATAATATTTCTTGAATACATTTTTCATTTATTAAAAGATATGCTAAAATTTCTCTCATGGGTAATTTCTTACTTTGCCCACTTGTAAACTATTTCTACGACAACTTAGAAATCTGCTCATTGTATGTTAGTTGTTGCTAGGGATATGATGTACAATGCAAACATCGTGCAAAATGAATTTGTTTTGTGAGTATTTCAATACAGATAATTTTATTTCAGTACAGCTTCTATTGCTAGGATACTTATTTAGAATTGTCAAATACTGGAATGGTGAAAGCGGGACAAATTTATTATTAAAATATAAATTATTTAGGAAATAATATCGTAGTCGTAGAAAAAGTATGTCCATTTTATACTCGTAAGAAATGAGTACCATTCCATGTTTGTTGTATAATATACTGTAAATCAACATCAAAATTATTAAATTCACTCAAAATGCTGCTAAAAGTAGAATGATAAATACACCTATTTAGATGTTTATGCGACTTTGTAAAAAATAATCATACTTCTTCAGAGTTAGTAAGATCTTACTGCAAACTATCATGTAACAAATACATTCGTAAACAATAATTCAGTTAGTTAAAAACTTCGTACATACAAAAGCATATCACATACACATTCATAATCTCAATACTGACAACGGAAAGAAGATGATGATAAATATAATTTTTATTCGAAAAATGTGTATGGAACATATATTTCCACCTAGTAATATAACAGGTATCTATAAAGAAAATATATGCAGGAGAAAAGTATCTAAATAATTTCAGTGTTGTTCCTCGTACATAAATTTATACGCGTGCTGTTTGTGCAATTGCGACAAAAGCATTGACCACGACACGAAAACATCCCGGATAGGGGACAGTGACGTGCCGCGGCTAACCGAATTCCGAATTCCAACCAAGTTGCTCCCCTACCGCTGCCTCCGTTGACCGCCGCGACGCCGCCGTCGCCGCCGCATCGTGACATCACATCCACGTAATTAAGCAGAAAAATTTCGAAATTAAAAACACCCGCCGGTGTCAATAAACACGCGAGCGTCTTCCTTTGAGCGGTTAGTTCCACACAACCTGCGGTATTTTTAATTTTCTGTCAAAAATAAGTGCCAGGGGCTAATTACGAATAAACGGAAGCTATTTAATTTGTTTTTTAAATAAATTCCCAAGTACACATTTTTATAATTACACAAAGAGCTGAAAATTATTTTCTTATTCATTGCGCTACTGTAAAGAGCGCACTTTTATGTTTTTCGTGTGTTATAATTACCTTTTTATCACGTATTTCATTTTTCCTCTAATTACATGAAGAGTTTGGTGTTTTGTGGAAAAAGCTATATTGATAATTACAAAATTAAATACGTGTTTTACACTCACGTTTATGAGGACCTTTTTACAAAAAACAATCAAGTACTTTTCAATGTACGCCCACCATTTTTACCATTTTCATTATAGAATTTTTAATTAATTTTAATATACAAAATCTGATGCACCCAGCACATTATCTCCCACGGTATTGTACAGGAATAAGCATCTATCCCTTTGTGAAATGCAAATGCGTGTACTTACAATATTTATATTTATATTTTATAACAAAAGAACTGACGTAAGCCACCATCACAGATTTTTTATCAAACAGTACACAAAGAAGAACCTATTCCTCTTTGAAATGTACTTTTTAACCAACGAAATTATTGTTTTAAATTTATTTTGCAAACTTCGGGATGGTGTGAACTTGGCACCATGAAAATTGAACGCATATATCTCAAAGGAGGATGAGATTTTGAAACAATTTATGATGGCACTAAGAAGCACTAACGAAGTACTAACCAATGAATATTTGTTTTCAATTTATTTGACAAACTCTGAAATAGCGTGAACTTGGCAGAAAAAGAATCAAAAGTTAACTATGACGTAATATCAATGTCTGCTATAAAATTTTTGAAGGCACTAAAGAGCACTAACGAAGCACTAACTTTTCGCATGTTTTCGTCGTTAGTGCTTCTTAGTGCCACCATAAATTATTTCAAAATCTCATCCCTCGTTAAGATATATGCGTTCAATTTTCTTGGTGCCGTCATATAAATGTTTGCTATAAAGTTTCTTAAGGCACTAAAAAGCACTATCATAGCATTAGCTATTCGCATATTTTTCGTCGTTAGTGCTTCACAACTTTTCGCCAACTTCACGTACCTATCTGGGTGGTTATATCACTAGCCTAGCACACCAGAGGTCGTAGGTTTGAATCCCACTATTCGTATTCTAGGGACCCTAAACCGTGTTTATCCATTGAACTGTTTATAAATACATTAATTCGTATAGAACTCTTACACTTGAAGGATTCAAGAATGTTACAATGAAACAATTTGATGTTCAATATAACTGTCAGCTAATGCATTAAGTAGGAGTTTTGAAGAAATGTTTTACTGAAAATTATACTCGGCGCTTCTTTGTATAATTGCCTGAAACTTCTCGATGAAAAGAGAGAAATTATAGGTAATTTCGTTTTACTAGAATTATAAATATGTATAGGTAAATCAATACATGGAATGATAGTGAAGTAAATTAAAGGAAGAAGTATAAGTTCCCAGAATCAATAATAAATGTTTATGAAATCACAAATGTTATTGATTGAAAATCTGAGAATTGATATATTAAAACCAATTCAGAGGGATAGAATAAAAGACCTCACAAAGCCCACTAGATAAACAATAAACTTGAAAACGAGGTAAAATAAAAAAACGAAAGCACGGCAGCTTTCTCTGATCTATGTGTAAGAGAAACTGTGAACACAATAAATCACACATTTCTTCGGCGGCGAGTCTCGGCGCTCGCGCAACTCTCACGCGACGCCGACGACGCTGGTTCGAATTCCCGGCATGGAACGCTGTTTAGTCCCGCAGGAAATTGAGATTGACTCTTATCACGGGATATACGAGTGGCCGGCAGCATTGCTCCGTCGGTATTGTTTCTCTCTTATGCTGCAAACTTCAATTCCCTGACCTAATGTGCCAGCTGTGCACTTAACACGTGTTCTCTGCAAGATCGCGCCGCGGTGGGCGTCTGTAACAGATACACCCTATAAAGTATCGTGTTTATTTCAAGTGTGCTGAGAACTTCAACAATATCAGTCCCTGCCTTGTGCCGCGAACGTTTGCGGCCACGTGATTTTATTAATCGCGCTAAGACCGCAATTAACGTCTTTGTCCTGATTCGCCGTAAATTTTAAGCCAATTGCCACTGAGAACACGGACAAAACTACTTTAAATTTTATCTACTGAATGCTCGATAGTAAAATAAGAAAAATCGGTTTCTACGATACCAAAACCATGTTAGAAACAATCATTTTTAGTTCAGATGGAGATTTATATAAGTATTCCTCATTAAAAAAATTATATATTTCTCTCCCTAGTTGTACAATATACTATTTTACGACCTGGAGAAAAGCTCGGTTTCTACGATAACAAAATTGTCAAAAATAGCCAATTTTATTTCAGCAAGCTAGGGAGAACAAGGGAGAAAAATATATTTTTCCCTTGCTTGAATTTTACTTCTCAGGAAAAAATATTCCTTTCTTTCCCTAGTTGTATAATACACTATTTTATGGCTGGGTTTCTATGATACCAAAATCATGACAAAAACAGGAAATATTATTTAAGGGAAAATTAACAAAACAATTCCAATCAAAAGTAACTTTCATAAATTATACAACAATTCTAATAATTTTTAGATACTTTTATTATACTTCAGGTAGTTAAATTTTATTTAATGTATTGATTTTTACGGCGTTAAATATCGTCTTAATCACAATCTTGGCAAGCTATAGATTCCGACGTTTTAGTCACGCGTGAAACTAGCAACTAAATTATTAAGCACGGGCTGAAGTTAGCTTCTTTCAATAATTGTATTTTTTTTCATTTAACATATTGATTTGTTAATAAAATATTACATTTTTCTGTTAACTAAATTTGCTTTGGTAGAAAAAGTATAGTGGGTCACTCTTTAGATTTTCTCTTTTTATCAACTCGCTCAAAAACAAAAACTCGTGACTATATATTTGTTTATAAAACTTGTTACATAAATATACTATTACATACATACATAGTAACCATTATAACTATTGGGATCATGAAAAAATATTATGTATCCTTCAGTAGAGAATGCTATTTTTCCCTCGGTGCTTTATAGCAAGTATATAGACCTCAAAATCTTACATTTTTCTCCCGTAATGTATAATAAATTATTAATAGTAAGGAAGAATAGAGGATAAAGTAACGTTGCAATAGTAATTACAGAATGTAGGTAGGTGTATTTTAGTAATTATTAACAAATATAGATAAACAAGTATGCACTGATAACATATATATATATATATATATATATATATATATATATATATATATATTTGTCAATTTTTAAATTAAATATCAATTTAGTTTTATTTAAAAAGAATACTAACAGGTGTTGGAATAAAATTTTGTATTCAACACGTGAATAACTATAACGTATTTCAAAAAGAATCAATATTGATACTGTGTAGCTTCGTAAAACATTTATTTTATTGGTTGTCAGCAATGAAGCTAAAAACTAAAAAAAAAAAAATATTTGTTGAAAATTGCAGCTTCCTAACAAAGACCGCTACAGTCCACTGGGATCAAGTGATCCTGGTTTTCATGCATGTCGAATGTTCAATTTATATTTTATTTAACTTTATTCTTGTATACAACCCTTACAAAAACAAAAGTATAACACAATAAAGTTGTCAATTGAAATCTGAATATGACAATATATAATTTAACACATCAAGTCATCGAAAATTCATGTGGGAACTGTTACACGTATCATGGAACTTCTAGTTTATTTTAAACTAACCCAGAATAAAAGTGAAGTTACGAATATGTTATTACGATGAAGTCTGTTATAATATTGATATTGGTAATAATTAATTACAGTATATTACACTACTAATTGTTGTTAATGGTTCATTACGCGGACATAACTATGCTATTAAACAAACGACATGATTGACATTTACGTCAAATTTAAAATTTAAATATACTGTTAACAGCCAATAAACGACAAGATTGTTGATGTGATATAGCTGATATTAGCTGATCAATACCTAGGTCACATGCTAGAGGACGTCATAGACAACGTAGATGTTCACAATTATTGGAGAATTATTAGAAAATATTGTATTATATATTTCAAAGTTCTAAGACGAAGAATAACCTAAAAATTAAATATAACCCTTAAACCTCAAAGAAATAAGAAAATATCTAAATATGTATTTCGATAATTAAGCTTTAATCATCTATAATTCTTCGTTTACAAGTTGTGTAATATCAATTTTATCCCTCTTGCATCTACTAATAATGATGACTTAGGTATCAAAATACTTAAAAATATTTTTTTAATACTTTAAGACAAAGAGTTTATACATAAAATTTTTTAGCTTAAAATTTCTACGTATTTGATAATTACAATACACATAAACATGGCATAATTTGGTCAGTTGCACTACCAATCATTAAATTTTAAAGAATGATTAAATTAAAAATATCTAATTAAAAGTTTGACAGCAATATTAAATTACTCTTAAATGTATATTATATTAATTTTTGTATTACTTATCTAGCCTAGTGCTAACTAAATAAATATATTATTATTATTATTACTCATTTGACAATGCATTTGATGTGATATAGGTTATTTATAAATAAATAAAAATAAATAAATATATCATCATGCCTTTTACCCATTATGGGTGTGGCACTCTGCTTATGCAGATCTCAGTAAGTTATATATTTTTGTGTATGAAATGCGGTTACCAGCCGTCAAGTCATAGCCCCCAAAGTTGTTAGAGGAGGGGGAACCATAGGGGTAAATTTAAATTGGCAACTGTCGGCTGTGGGATTCGAACTAAGGATCTCACGATCCACAGTCCGACACGTTACCACGGAGCTATTTACCCCATAATATATTGTTTTGTTATCTATCAACTTCAGTAGTAGAGAAAGTTAAATGGTCACATTTTTATTATAATTTTATGTCTTTCATTGGTCAATATCTAGATTTATTTCAAATGGCATACTTCTTTCAATCATTTGTAATCTGAATAACACATTTTACACATTTCCTGTCCATACGCTAATATCAGTGAAAGAAGTCTCCTATTTTATTCTCCAGTATTATATTCCTTATGGAATGATATGAAAAAGAAAGAGTACAGTAGAATTTTCCTAACTATTCGGCAAGGTGAGAAATAAGATGCATTTTCTGAAAATTTTGTTTCTTAATTGTTATGAATTTTTCGGAAAATGCATCTTATATTATCAGTTTATTAAATAGTTCGGTACATTTTACGGAACTTTTTTTAAAAATAGATATCTTTCAGCACTTGGCCTAAGATATCAGGATTCGATATAAGCCCAAAAATAAATAGCTATTAGATTTATGATGCAAATAGCTCAACTAAACAAAAATCCAATGAGACCCCATCGCAATTGGCAATTGTAATTTGACGCTTGGCCTCCACAGCCTCTGGCTTCTCTGTCTTCGTTGGAAAGACATCTGGTGATGACCAAAGAGCAGAAGGGTTGTATTAGTATTTGTTTTTGTTGAACCTGTTCATATGTAACGAGTTTCGTACAATTGGCTTTATTGTAGCAGTCTCATATTTGTAGCAAAGGACAAAGAAGCACACGGCACGCAGTTATCTATGCTGATGCTGACAACGGACATTGTGATAACCGCGCTGTTTGCGATATGTAAAATGAGCTGTCAGAATTGTTAATGCATGTGTTTACTGGCGGGGTGGTAGGCGAACCCTTTAGTTCTCCTAATATTACCCGCGAGTTATGTAACAGGCACTTTGGGTAAATTAGCATGCCATCTATCACGGGATATTCGAACAACTACATTACGATAATGTGACGCGCCGCTTGGGGAACCCCCTTAAATTACCTACGCGTGTAAGCACCGATCACGGCCATGTATGTGCTGTGGATTCGAGAGTGTGAAGAGATGTGTGATGTATGACATGACACTCTTTCAATATTTTGCATACCGAAACAATATACAAAATGTTTTTTCGAAATGCGAACAATATCAATTTATACTTTTACTTGTAAATCTTTATTCATTGCTTGACGACTTGACTTAAGTATCATATAACACTCATTACTAATTTACCCTGATGAAGACAAAATAGTGTGCTGAAATGTTTTCTTTTTTTAGTAAATAAATAATATTGACTAGAATCCCAAATATTTATTTCCTTATCAATTTCAAGACTATTCAAAACTAAAATAGAAAATAAATTATATACTTCTGTTACTATGAAATTAATTGAAGAATATTTTTATTAAAAGTTTGTGTTATATATGTCACAGGAAACTTTTAAACAGCTACAACATAGAGGAAACAATTTGAAATAAAGATGGAAACCAATATTATTGTACATCTTTTTGAATGACATAATTATTAACTATTAACCTAATATCTATTCTAGTAAACTACCACTTTCGGTTGGTAGATTGCTACCAAAATCTAATTAGCTCGTGACTTAAAACCATTCAAGTTCTATAAATATGAAAATAGTAAAATCGTTTTCTAGGGATTTAAAAATTCACTACCGAAAATTTCAAAATACGGAAATTTCCCCAAATATGACTTAAAATTGTAATATTTTTTTATTACATTTCTTTATACTACTCGCGCCAAGAAACCCATTGCAGCGGAGCGCATCGTCATATCTCTAATATTTTTCGAGATATGACGATTATTTATATTTTCCTAAGAGCAACTTTGAGGGCCTGTAACTCGAAAACTATACAAGATATCGAAAAATATCTCCAGTTTTGTGTTTTTCGTGCCATTTATAATAAATTAGTAAATTTTGAAAATTTTGAAATTTTTTGATTTTTTTTTTCAAAATTTCGATTGGAGATATCTCGACAAATATGAAAGATACAGACTTGCAGTGTTCACCAATCGATTCAGCTCAATGAAATACATGAACCCTGAAAATTTCAGAAAATTCGGACAACCGGTTGAAATGTTAGAGCAAAAAGTCTGAAAATGACCAAATTCAGGCCAAACGTCAAGGGGTACCCCTTGACTTTCGGGACAAAAAACGCCATTTTCAGGCTTTTTGCCCTAACTTTCCATTCCGTAAAGCGATTTTTATGAAACTTTGCATACTTATGTATTTCAACGAGCTGAATCGATTGGTGAACACTGCAAATCTGTATCTTCAATATTTGTCGAGTTATCGCCGATCGAAATTTTGAACAAAAATACAAAAAAATTTCAAAATTTTAAAAATTTGCTAATTGGTTATATAAGGCACCAGAAACGCTAAACTGAAGAGAATTTTTAGATATCTCGTGTAGTTTTTTAATTACAGGCCCTTAAAGTTGCACTTCGAAAAATACCAAAAATCGACGTATCTCGAAAAATATAAGTGATCTGACGATGCGCGCTGCTACAATGGGTTTCTTAGCGCTTATATTATAAAGAAATGTAATAAAAAAATATTACAATTTTAAGTGAGAATATTCCGTGAATTTCAAATTTTTCTATCGATATGTGAATCTGTATTGAATGATTAATAATTATAGTTTCTGCTATTTGGTTGTTCCCATAGCAACTAAAATTAGTTTATTAAACATATAATTCAGTTTTGTCAAAAGAAGCAAAAAAAATCTGGTGTGGGCACCACACTACTTTCTTATACAAATAAAACCAACTGAACACGTTCCTTGCGTATGACTTTATTTTAAAATAGAAATCTATTAATATCAAGTCAGCGAAACTTTCTAACTAATAATACAAATATTACTTACATTTATAATATTTCACAAGACACATATTTTTGACACTTCACAATTATTTGACACGTTTGCCACATAAATATTTAAAAAAATTTCGTTTTTTTCCCATTGTAACTAATGTTATTGAAATATATTCTTGAATATACAATTTAGTTTTTTTCAAAATTAGAAGCATGTACAAGAAAAATGCAAATAACATTTTATATTCCAACTTTTTCTCTAAGCTTATTCTATATTTGAAAAAAACTAAATTTATTGTTTTCTGTGTCCAGTAAAGTTCCTCTTCCGGTTGTTCAATTTCATTCAAAATCAACTTATAAAATCCAAATCCACATATCTTGTCTAGTTCATGAGATATTGCGCACACGGACATCCATCCATCCATCCTCACACACAGACATCATTGAGAAATTGGTCTTAACGGATTCAGTGGACGTCAAAATATGTATTTCCGCAAAAATCTGGTCAGCGATTCCAATACTTCCTTATACTTATAGAAAGTAAAAATGAAAGAAATGAACTCTTAAATTTGCTATTATATCATTACAATCTTCAATGAAATTTCTACAGAACACAATAGAACACCGTAATAAATAAATCTAAATCTGTGTCCAGAAATGTGAAATATTTCGTTTTTGTTCGTTAGTTGTATATTATAATATTTCTAATAAATATTAATTTTAATTTGATTGATATATCGTAAAATACTAACATTTAGATAACCATATCTTATTACAGGCATTTTTAAATTCTGAACATCTTTTATATTTACAATTTTGATATACCTACATAGATAGAAAAGTAAAAATTTACAGTAGTATAAAAAAAATTGTAAATTGAAATTTCTATAAGTCGCAATTTAATTCTACACGCGATATATGTTTGTAATAAATTATATGGCTCCTCAGTTTCAGTTGAAATTCAATAAACATTTTAACTTTATCTCTGTGGTTCCCCCTCCACTAACATCTTTGAGGACGTAATTCTGCAAAAGCAAAGTGCCATACTCCAAATTGGTAAAAGGCATGATGATATTTGTCAATGAATATGTATGTTATTATGATTAGTAGAAAAAAATATTAGGATCATTTCAATTAACAGTTAAGGGTAAATTAAATAAAAGTTCATATAGAGGTGTGGACATTAGGGGTGGGCGATATTAAAATTTTAATATCGATATTCGATATCATAAATATATCGGTAAATATCGATATGTCGATATATCGATATATATCGATATTTGCAAAATATTGATATTTTCGATATATCGATATTTTTGATATTACGATTTATCGATATTTTCAATATATCGATATTTTCGATATATCGATATTTTCGATATATCGATATTTTCGATATATCGATATTTTCGATATACTGATATTTTTGATATATCGATATTTCAGTACAAACTTTCAAAAATATTTAAAATAGTTTTTGATTTATTCATTATAGGTAACTATTTTAATTTGTTATTCGTGCAATATTACACAAATGTCATATTAAAGTAATGCATGTCAACATCTCTAATTACAATGCATGTCAGCATCTCTAATTACAAAACTATGAAGTTTATCAATATTTATATGAACTTTTCTACTTTACTAAAAGTAAATTTAAATTGCTTTGCCTACATTTATAAACATTATTATTTATAAACAACATATTAAAATATAGGTATATTACAAATATCAATATATTGAAACTACAGTACAGCTTTCTTGTGGTGCGGTTCACGTCATAATTCACATTTGTATGAATCAAATCAGCAATAGTGGGAGAAAGTGAAAAAGAAGATAGTGACGTGAACCGCACCACAAGGAAGCTGTACTGTATTGATATATCGATATATCAAAAATATCGATATTTCGAAAATATTCATATATCGAAAATATCGATATATCTAAAATATCGATATATCTAAAATATCGATATATCTAAAATATTGATATTTCAAAAATATCGGAAATATCGAAAATATCGATATTAATACAAAATATCGATATAACGATATTTCGATGTATCGATATCGTAAAAATCTTAATATCGATATTTCGATATTGAAAAAATATCGATATATCTCGATATATCGATATATCGCCCACCCCTAGTGGACATATTAGGTCACCTAATGACATGCGTATGGTTTTATCCGTTCCATTGTACCTAAAACATACATACATACAGATACGGTGTGTAATCAAATCTTTGTTTGCCAGAAATTTTAACATATCAAATATTATGCACCCAAATTTATGGGTAATAAATTTAATGGGTATGCATATATGAACAGTGTAAATTTATTCTCTCTTCAACGTAGGTTTAGAATTATCCATTGCGGTAAAAGTGGTCAGTTGAACACGAGCAATTTAATGGAGAAAAAATGTTGACAGTAATGTAGTATGTACTGCCAATACAGACGATACGAAATACGATATAGGTCATAGGTTAGTTAACGTACAAAATATGTTGGCGAGATATTTGAACGTTTTGGCATCATTCAATTAAAAGTTTGAAAGATGTACGGTTAATTATTTTACGAAATAAAACTTTTCACTCGATGTTATCGTAGAATCTTTTTGGTTTTCTTCGCGTAAATGGAACCCATTTCCGTACTTATTTCTTTTCATAAAATATCGCCACGAAATCAATCAACTATAGATTCCAATTTGAAGGAATATTAAATTTATATTTTTAGATCAGCAAAATTATAATTTACTTATTTCTTATACTTAGAAATCAATTATGCGCCATCTTCTGGCTGTGGATAATATCTTATTACCTCCCGTCTACCTCTGCATACGGGAGGTATTGTTTTTGGTAAAAAAATTGGGTAGTAAGTTTTTAATAAATAAGCACGTTTTACCTACCTACAATACGATTTATTCGTCTCACAATACTTAAATACTATAATACCAAAAAATACAATTTCCTGTATTTTTGCTTCTATATTTAGTTGACGAGCTGATTAGATTTTGGATAAAACTAACAGTTTTCTGTGAAATACATGGTTAAATTTAATATTTCATCAACTTTTGTTATTTTTAAATTAGTAGAATATTTAATTTTACATGTGTTTTGATTACACTAATTTATTAATTTTCATTAGATTTAGAGATAATAACATATAAAGAAATTAAATTTAAAATTTTAAATTTTTTACGAAATGTGACACAAGTCATTGTGATTGTGAAGCTGTTTTCTTAGTGAAATATATGTCAAAAAAATTAAATATATATACGATAGAAAATTAAATTTCTTAAATATACATACAAAATAAACAAATAGGAAGGTATTTTTCTGTATCATCAAATACTATTTTGAACCATTTAAGAATTGTTTTGGAAGGGAGGTTATGTGCTGCCACATCAGATTTTTTTAAAACTTGATTTATATTATTAGATTTTTTGAAACCAATTGTTTTCAAAATTAATTATTTGAATCGAAACATTCAATAAGTTCTCGTCAATATTCCTGGCTATTTAAATTTATCTAGATTTATTTTTGTGCTATTGTATTCAATATAGATTACAGAGCAAGTACAATATCTTTAGAGAAATCGAGGTCATATACAATACAGTATAAAACGAAGAAGACATAAATCAATAGGCGTAATACAAAGACAAATGCTATCGAATCTCTTTACATTTAATAACATTACCAAGATTGTATCATGTATTGTCGATACAAATCACATGTTATGTATCTTCGAGACCAATTCTTTTTCAAAATTCAATGTTCTGTTAAACGATAACGTAAACAATACATCAGCATATACAAACTGAAAAGAGCTGACGAGGATGAACTAGAATGATGGAGAAGGTAAGGGGTGAAAGAGAAGGGAAGAACGATGGATGTAAGCATCCCCAACCAGAGAAGAACAATGAGTGGAGAACTGCATTGCTTGTATTCCATGCATTAAAGCAGAACAGCCCAGTGGCGGCGGGAATTTATAACAAAATTAATTAATGGAACGAATAAATATTATTACATTTACCATTTCTCAATATGACATTGTGGTATTCCCAGTACTATAATAAATGTCTCGTCTCTAGATTTACGTACAGGAACTGTTTTGTTTCTGGCCTAGGCCGGTAAAAACTAGAGACTTCTATAAGGTTATTGTTGGCATCAGCTAACTGTCAATCTTGTTCGTTGGTTTTGTTTAGTGTTTAAAAGGTTGGAGGTAAGAGATTTCTATCAATTTTATAGATAAATTGTTAATTGTTATCTCAAATCTATAAGTAATTATAATTAAATTGTCAGTTGTAGTGCACAACCAATAAAAAATATCTACTAAATAAATGTCTGCGAACTTTTCAAAGAAAACAAATAATTTATTTATGTTTATAAATCCTTCGTATCCTTGTTTACAAATGATCTCTTGTTACCAACATAAAAAATTGCTAGTATTTCTTATATGGCAAATAAAGCAAACTTTCATTTAATAAATGTACGAAAAAAAATATGTATCATACGCCCAGAAACTGTTTAGTGAGTGCTAATAAAAGTGCAATTTCTGGACTAGTGAATTGTGTAAAAGAAGCAACAAGAATAAATATTTCTATTGACTTTTGCATGATTCTTTATTATTTACTATTACTGAAAACGAATAAAAAAAGTTCGTTTTTCTTGCAATGAATTTTTCAGTGGTTGCGCCACTGGTTGTGTCCCATAAAAAGTGATGTCTTTATGATAGTACGATAATAAAAATTGCATCCAAAACTAAGGTGCATTTTCCATGTCAAACTGTATTGCATTATTGATTTATTTTATATTTAAATATACAAACATGATTATTCAAATTTATAAATACCATTTTTATTCTGTTTTCCGTACACACAAACACCAGTACTCAAATATTGTGGAATTAATTATTTTTAATTTATATCCTCTTGTACTCGTACACTCTATATGTGAATAACAGAAAGTGATATAAATCTCGTTGAATCATAAATAATATTTATGGTAAATTTGATATTGAACATACTGCAGAAGGATTTTGTTTAAAAATAAATATAATAGGGATCAAATATAAAATGTTTTTCACATACATAGTTTTAATTACTTTGGTTTATTTCTTTTTAAAAAACATTATTTTTAACATAAATTTAAACAGTAGATACATAGAATTATTTGTATTTATTAAAATTTGTCCTATTTATTAGAACAAAATAATTAATTTTACATGAATATGTATTATAATTCCTGTAATTATGAAAGCAATCATTATGATATACAGAGTGTAGAATTTAAATGTGACATATATTTGTTGCTTTATCTTTTTATCTATTCACTTTACAACAAAATGTAAGTACAAGAGTGGTTCAGAATTTAAAAATGCATGCAATAATTTGATTACCTATATATTAGTGTTTCACGCTAAATCAATCAATAATATAATCAGTATTTATTATAAAAATTGTATCGGGGCCAAGTAAAAATTTAAAAAATGACATTTCATAGAACAGATTTAGATTTATTTATCATAATCACTGAAATATTGCGATACTGGAACACTCACTGACGTTAAAATGCGAGCCGATAGAGAGGCAATAAGTAGACAACTTATATTTGTCTTACAGTCCGCTTAGCAGTTAATAAGTAAATATGAAAAAATTAGCATTTAATGATTTTGAAATAAAATATAAGAATTATAAAACCCATTAAGAGAAATTAGTTCAATTAGCTATTATGTATGTGAATTTAAAGAAATTTTCAAATAATTGAACAATTGAACTGAAATGAAATGACCTGTATTGAAATACTTACAAAACAAATTCATTTCGTACTATGCTTGCAATATACGAGTACCTCATATTCCTAGCAACAACAAATATATAATGAGCAGATTTCTAAGTGGTCGTAGAAAAAATAATATTTAAATCCATATACATCACATTTCAATTCTATACCCGATATGTAGAGGTAGAGTTAGAAAAGGAGATCAAAGGAATCATAGCTCTATCAAAATGTGTTTATGAATGGATTTCTTGGAACAAGAACAAGAAGTAGTATGCATAACGAGTGGATATTTTAGTATCAATCATTTCCGTTTTGCAGTACAGCAAAATGAAAAGACTTCCGTTTGGTTACTTCCTTTTCCGTAATTCAAAAGGAATGTAATCAATATTCAGAGGAAAATCAAACTTTAACACACAGTTTTTAGTTTAAAACTGTAGAACAAATCATAAAAATTTATAGCTGAAGGTTTTCAACATGAGCTCGGGGTTAGATTACCAAAACCATCCCTCAGGCACGTCAGAGCGCAATGCATAACTCACGTCTTCGTTCTTCGCGGAGTGCGGTCGGCAGTAGACGGTCGTCGCTTCAGTCTTCCGTCCCCCACGTCTTTCATTCGCTCCCCCATCAATACACGCTGGCTCATAAAATCTCTTGTAACACAAATCTAATGTTATTTCAGGCTACATTAGAAGGCGACGTCGCCGGGGACCAGCAGAAGTTTCCTTTGAAACGATATTTGTTGTTGCGACTATAATCTTCCTGCCGCATCAAGGCCTAATACAGATTTCAACCAAGTCGGGCCTATTGATTTTTTGCGGGTAAATCCTCTACTTGTGTGCACTCTATTCTAAAAGTATTTTCAAACAAAATATAATATTATAGGAAATTTACTAGACAGTAGGATAATTTTTGCCTAAGTTTCGTAACATTTCAGATTTGTCTACATTCATAGCACAAAGATTATTTTTTTTACATTTACAATTATATTGTTCTTTCCTGCGTTTCACATCATTTTACAATATAAATAATAAACCGATAATATACATTTGATATATTTTTAAATCAAATGATCTTCGATCATGTATGCTTGTACATTGTAATTTGATACTTAAAATAAATTAAAAAAGTCTTGAATTTCAGGCAACGCATCTCCGCCATATTTTTATACTCTTCGAAAGAATAACATTTTAAATGTTAACTGAAAAGATTTTTCGTTTAAGTTCTATAATTGTTTTTTAATTCAAAGTTCCGACTACTATACGCAAATCTTTGCCAGGAAAACAACTGGACTACATAAACAAATACATAGAAACAGCAACTAGATAACAACAAATTATGATTTACAAAACAGAAGAAGCCATGTTTTGTTCAAGTCGCGCCCTTTATTCTGATTCACTGGGCATTTCTTATGCTTATATATTCCCATTGCTTCTATTATGAGTCTACCATTGGCACATTTCGATCTTTGGATTCTTCAAAATTTATTTTGTGTAATCTTCTGTAATTTTTCTTGTTATTGATTTGCTACTCTGTCTAATGTAACATTTTTCACATTGCCATAAAATTTTGTAAATTCCAAAGCAATGGAGAGGGAAAATCTATTTCGCATTCTTCAACATGTGTTGAAATTTGAGATGTAACACAAAATATACTAAGATGTTATATCTTGACAGTATTTTCCAATTTTGCACATAGGACAACAAAGCAAACAAATGATTATTATTGTCCTCTGACAAGTTGTTCTTTATTTTTTAGAAGAGAAACTTTTTATTTTTCCAGCCATTTATTTTAAAAATATTTTAAACCTTTTCTTTTCTTCTTTAAACTTCTCTTTTAGCAAATGTTAGTAGTTGTCAATAAACACTTCATGGTACCAAATTTTTTAAAGGATGACTATGAGAGAGGGAATGTATTTTAATAAAAAGAAATTACAGAATTTAACCAAAATATTTTTATTTATTACTATAAAATCTTGAAGCTATTTCAAGATATTTTAAATTTTCTTCAATTCATCGGTAGCTTATTTCAGTATTCTACGTTTTCGTCTTTTCATAGAATTATCTATCTGATGTTGTAAATTCGTTGTTGTGAGTTGACACACTATTTCGATCAGACGAACGAGACAGCATATTCCATAAGAAAGTTCTACGACTTTCGGAGTCCAATCGCGTATCCTTCACATCAATATTTGCCAGTGAGATTTAGCGATGAGACTCGGGTTAAGCTTTGAATTTATTTATAGAAAGCCTTGTGGAACTTGTCACATATTATATCTTGCTTACACTTCATAAAATAAATATTACATTTGTACTTTCGTTCGACAGTACATTAGAAAATCCTGCAATTATAAAAATAGTCGCGTGGTACATATTTTAATTAATAGGAAATGATACTTGATTTAAAATACATTCCCGAGTCACCAGTTCATTTTCAATTTAAATGAAACACATTTATTGATTCTGTTAATCTCGAACATTTTCATGAAAACGCACTTAACTGGTAATTGAAAAATGCAATTCAGTTTTAATCGTTTCGTCCAAAATAAAAAGCCAGTGACACTTCATAAGTAACATCATTGAGGGGCTGCAGCTTGACGACTGGTAGCCACACTATACAGGGTGGTCCAATCGATCTGTATTTTTCATTTCATACGATTGTTTCAAATATTACTGATTTTTTTTTTTTTTATAAAATGCATGTATCTTCAATGTGGTAAGTTTTGAATTTTCGCGCAATAATATGCATCTATATTTCTTTAATGTCACATCCAATATATTTTTTGCAAAATTTTAAAGATCTTTTGTTTCTCTTTGAAACGGTTCTTATTGATTATATTACTAAAATGATCAGTACAGAAACAAGTCATATTTTTATTAGTAAATAATCACACATAGAAACTTTGAAATGAATTATATGTGAATGATTAAACATTTTGATTAATTGCTGTCAATACTGTAATAATTATGACTTGCTTTCTTCACTTAGTTTATCAACTTTCCTTTGTTATATATTATGTCTGTTTTACACGACGCAATTTATTGGTCAATAAATTAGTCAATTGCTCTTGTGAATAAATTGCCAAGAAGAAAAATATCACTAACCAAATATTTGCTGTATTCTATGTATGCTACTAATATTTTTATTTATTGATATTATTCATATAAAGATATTAAAATCTTAATGGTTTCATTGGTAAAATTGTACACCATTTACACTTAATAAACAACATCAAGAATGAAAAATATACATACAAAAATGTCATAAAACAAAAACATAAACAAGTATGACTGTTTTCAATGACGAAAATCCCCTAGAATTCCCTAAAAAATTCTCGAAAAATAGAACATGTTCCAAATCGCAAAGTGTCGTATTACACTCAACAATACATTAGCAAGTAAACTTCTTGACCAATAATATACGTCGTGTAAAACATACTATTTAGTTTATTGTATTGATGTTGAAGAGCGTAGACAGTCGAACATCTATTCTCAATTTCATGGTCTACTTTTTGTGTATGATTGTATATTCATAAAAACTTGAATAGTTTTTGTATTGATCATTTTAGGACTATAACGAACAAGAACTGTATTAAAGAGAACCAAAAAATATGTTTAAAGTTTTGCTAAAATATGAAGGAAGCTCCATTAGGAAGTATAAAACTGCATATCACTGCGCTAAAATAAAACACCCTGCAGAAAAACACTGCAGATACTTGAAAATTTTAATCTAAATTTTGAAATAAACTATCAGTAATATTTAAAATAATCCAGTAAAATGAAAAATACAGACTGGTGAACCACCCGATATATCATTTAATTTTGTAAATAAAATTAGTTCAGCAGAAATTTATGCTCAATATAATTTTCCGTCAGTAATAAATGGTTGTGTATATTATTATAAAATGAATATGTAAATTTCTTATCTGAGACAGAGTGAATTGATTTTTTCGCATTTACATACATTTCCCTGACGTATCCGAGCTAACTCTTTCAAGCATATGTTCCGTGGCTTTACGAAAATGTCATTTGCACACAACGTGTTGAAAATTTCATATTCAAATTTCGGTAAATGTATCAATCAAAACCTACATGACAGCGCATGTTTATAATTTATACGTCAAAGAAAATGTTTGAGTTTCCGGAAATGTATTGTTACTCGACAGAAAAAAATTCTGATGAATTATTGATAATTTGTTACGTTCCTATGAAGTGCGTGCTTTGAAATTGACATTCATCAAGATTTGGAAAATCACCTCCGGTTACAAATTTTATTCATTATTTACTTTGAATTAATTTCTACCAATAATTTTCTCACGAATATTTATTTATCACCCATTAAACAAAGTTTTCCTGTTGACAGTGTAAGCAAAACATACAATGACACAGAGTTTAGTTAATAGAAAAACCTATCAATGATAATAATTGTATAATAAAATGCGTGAGTATTGAACAATTTAATTTCGTTTTAAAATGTGTCATCCCTATAACACTTGTTCGTATTTCACATTTCACCAATTTATGAACCCCAGGGAGGAAAATTACGTCATTACTTGTTATGACAGGGATGATGTGTGTGAATTATATCCCTTCGTTCAATTTGCCACAATATTATTTCAAAATAAAGATGAACTTTTTTTAAAACACATATTATTTACTGATTATAAGTGTGGGTAATAATTAAACAACACCTAATTACACTTAACCTTATTGTAGTGGAAAAAAGTCACGCGGTTAGTATTGTGGGGTATATCATATCTATTAAGATTAGGACTATTCAAATTTAGTAAATTAAACGATCAACATATTTCTAAACTTCATTGTGTATCAAATAAATCAAACAATTGATTCTAATAATATTTAAAAAATAGTAATACTCATAGTTAGATTCTTTTTTATTTTAGAAACATAAATAGAGATGTTAGCGTATGAAATCCCACCATAGTACAAAGAGATAAACGAAATTCTATTTTTCGCCTACTATTGATAAATAAGACATTTTAATTTTACAATCTTCTGAAAATAAATAGCTAATTTATGTTTTGCAATTTGGGACCCCTAACTTTTAACATTTTAGCCAAATTTTTAAAATTTTCATAACCTACTTCATATTTTTGCTTTGATTTAGTTGGTAATAGAGCTAACGAAACTGTATTAGCTGCTTCTTGTATATTTATGCAAGGTGAGTGTGAAATTGAGAAGAATGTTATTGAGAAAGTGGAAGTGAGTTAGTTGAAGGTGGTTTTAGACATCTTGAACGAACGTCGAATAAAAGGTTGGTGAAACTAATATATGCGGGAGAGATTGAGGGGGAACCATTGCGCGGACATCCGAGGAATAAATGGTTAGGCATGATTGATGGTTTGTCTTGAACGAATGATACAGAGTGTGAAGAATAAATGAACATGTATGAATCGCACTATGAATGTAGATGAGGCGAAAGTGGTGTGTCAGAGTAATAATGTTTGGAGGAAATTGATTGTGTTTCTGGGTTCTTGCTACTTCATTGAATGGGATATAATGTGACTTTATGTATGATTTTTTTACCGGAAATTGAGCAAAGATTACGAAGGATGAAAAAAAATTCTTATTTTTTGTCATTGAAAGATAAAAAGCACAATTGGTTTTTATGATTTCGAAACAAAAGTGATAATGAATCAAATTATAGCTATTTTTAAATAGAAAATTAACCTGGAATGCAGAAAAATACATAATTAAGTTCTTCGTTATGTTAGTATAGAGTTATATTTTTGAATATTCAAAACTATGTTCAATGATGCAAAAAATAATTTCAAAAACGTTTGATAGAACATGTTTAAATATTTACATTTAAAACACATCTTTATATTTTTTATATAAAGCAGTATAACCATAAAAAACCTCTTTGAAAAGAAAATTCACAAAAGGAAAACATCATTCATAGACATCTCACGGTCAAATAAAAAACCACTTTTCATTGTTTACCGAATCTCAAATTGGTTACTCAAAGAGAATCTATTTCAACAGTCAAGAATGAATTCGTTTGAAACCTTTGGGGTGAGCGCGACACATCTCCAAGACAGTAAATAGAAAGCTCATGAACTGTACCCTTCGACCCAACCATGTGTGTGTGTTTGACGTAAAAGAGGACGAGACGAAACTTTTTGACCATTCTCATATCGGCAACTAAAGATTTGTTGAAATATCCGAAGTGGAAATTTAAATAAAAGCTTTTTTACAAAATATGAAACCGACGAAAAAAGAATTTGAAAATCAAAAAATAAAATAAACCTTTTTAGTCCTCATAACTATGCTCTTACACTAATGTAAGTTAATAATTTTTAGCCGGCGCCAAAAACCAATCAACGAACGTTGATTCAAAATTAGTTACTTGCATTAGTTTACGAGCTTAGTTATTAAATCGCCACCAAATAAATAATCAACGATCTAAATATTTGTTAAAAGTTTTTATTACCAAATTTTTTGTGACTAACTGTTCTCTTGTTGTGGCCAAAAAGACATCAAATTTTTAGTGGAGCAGAAAGGAACAACTCGCAGACATTCAAACCGCGTAGAATTTCGTCAATGACGACCGACGACCGATGTCAATATCAATTGAATATTGACCTCCGCGCAACGAGACGACCCGACATGCGATTTAATCGTTTTCAACGGCAAGTGATAAATGGAAGTTTTATGAAAAGAATGTATAATGATATGGCAATGTTGAAAGCAACAAACTACGCTTCAAGCTACTTAAGGTTCTTTATGTTAAAGCGTTTAGATTTACATCGATCTATTGGGAGAAAGCTCAGTTTCACAACGAATTTCGAAGGAAATTTGCTCGTGGAAATTTGGAGGATAATTTTTGTTGAACTTGGCCAGCATCGAAATAAAGTATGAAACCGATAATGCATTCTTGACACCATCTATTGTTCAGACAACTCAGCGATTATTTTCTACGTTACCAACATTAACAACAAATTAAACTAGCTTATATTTGATTCAAGATAAGTTTTGTCGTACTAAAAGGATGTACAATTTTAATTTCAATCTTTTTCTCCATTTATACCATTTATACATTTATGTTCAACTGTATTGTAGTCACTTGTCTATTATTTTGTTTAACGGACATAAAGTGCCTCTTTATGGACTAATCCAAGAAAGTCTATTATCAAAATAGTTTTTATTATCTTCTTTGTACACTATCTTCTGTATGAGGCATATGTTTCTTCCAAAATTTTTTTCGACATTGTCGGAAAAAGCTATTCCTCAGCTTTTGATGCTATTTGAATGATACAAACAGGTCAAAATTTAAAAAAAATAAATCATAATAAACAATGATCAACTTGATAATTAAACAATAGAGAATAGCCGTTCTCGATAGCGTAGTGGTTTCGTAACTAGCATAACACACCAGAGATTCTGGGTTCAAATCCCACTGAAGAGCATGGTCGTTTGTGTTGTTTACATAAATTCATAATTATTCACTCATGATACTGCATATGACCAAAGTTGTTGGTCTATAAACCATCTTCCAATAATAATAATAATAATAATAAACAATAGGAAAAGAAACACACTTCGGAACTATCAAATTATTTCATGTCAAAGTTATAAGTTAAATATATATGTGATTCTAAACTAAAGAAAAATTATGTTCACTGCATTCGGACATAAGATATTATATGTAATTCGTACATAATAGGGTTTTATTGAATCGCACTTTTACATTATGTACTTGTAACATAAATATCTATTATATACTGGTTATTAAATATCTGTGTTTGCATATGTTGATTTATAATTTTAAGAAAAACAAAAATATTTGCAACTATCTCAAAAATTAAATAATTTGAAAAGTTGCATATTTTGATTACTTTAAAATATTATTTGCAGATAAAGTTGAGAACTTCTGGAATAAAACCTAAACAGAATATTATATTCTGTAAATACAATGTATTCTTGCGGTTTACAAACGTGTTTAAAACCAATTAATTAGCAATGCTGCTGCAAATATATTCAAAAAATTTGATTCTTGGTCAGCAGTGCGGAGACGTTTGTAGTGACATAGTGTTAACTAAAAAATAAAATAAATATCTCACGCCATTTACACAATTTTGGTGTGGCACTCTGCTATCGCAGATATCAGCATATGATATATTTTTGCGAGTAAATTCCGTCAAATCACAGCCCCCAATGGTTTTAGTGCAGTGTTTGTGCCAAGTATTCGAATAAAATCAGCAAAATGTAAGTGTACTCAAGTGTATACTATATAGATTAAGCAAAAGATTGACTGACTGACATTACACATTAACCTATAGAATCCGGTTTACCTTTGGCCTACAAATATGTGAGAGTTTTTGTGACAGGTCAAATTATTGGGTTGCGAGATTTGATTATTTTCGTAGCAATCAATCAACCGCAAATTGTAGTATACTTGAAGGCCAATCATGTTTCCTTACTTACAATTTTGTTATATTAACGAAAATGTAGAATAATATTAGATATTATTTCTATTTAAAATTTTAAAAAAATATCAATAAGTTGAGAAAACTTTCAGAACTCATAGAACATTTAAAAACTTTTAGTTTAGATTCTGAAGAAAATTGTTACCGTTTCTATTTACTTGTTTGTGTTATTCATTTGTTTACCTGAAGAAGATTTACATTTAGTAATTCGATACGTTGTATTTTTAATAAATTTTTTCTACTCCAGTATAATTATATCCTCATTATTTCAATTTTTTCGATAAATTATAATACCTATAATTCAAGACAGTAAATTATGATTCATAATTTACTCTTCTCGACTAATCACAGAACAAGAAATCCATAATTCATAGTTATTTGAAAAACGTGACGTGGATCACCAAGCAACGACCGTCTGACAGTTGACTTGACATGTAGTTAGTTGTCATTGAGTATTGATATGTTGACGTTTATCAACGTGTGCTTTCAACAAATTTCGATCATTTTGAAAAGTGATTTCCGAATATACAGGAGCAGAAAAAGTATAGTATTATATTTGAGATTATGGTCATTATTCACTCGGATTATTTGTATCACTCGTCTACGGCTCGTGATTATCATCATCCCTCATATAAAAATACATATTCTACAGAATATAAACCAAAAGTCTTTTAAAATTAGAAGTCTTTAAAAAAGTCTATGCTTTGTGTATTATATAATTTTTTTTTATCTTATCGATAAATTTATTTTAATTTAGGCAGTAAAACCTGTTAATCATTTGAATTCTAAAATAATTTTTTGTATACAAGGCATTTTATTAACTATCTTTCCAATAGGAACCTTTTCAACATTAATTATTAACCTCCAATCATTATGTCTTTATGTTTATAAATGTCCCATAAATCAGATCAAAACTATAAAAGTTCTAATATAGCTCTTTAAAAAAAGTACTAAAAAAATTAGTAATTTTCTAAGATAATTAAATGTTTTAATGATGGCATAAGAACTATTAGTTATCCATAATGGTTTTAATTTTAACAAAAGTTGTTTGTTTAATGATACGGCAGTAAAGTTTTGATAGGTAATAATAATTTTACAACATATTACAATTAAATAAGCAGTAAATTACTCATTTCTTTGACTGTATGCAAATAAATTTTATTGCATTTGTATAAAATATAAAATACATTGCGCTGAAATTGCGATCTATATTTTAAAATTTTAACTCATAATTTACTAAACTTTTGACGTAACAAAGTTAATTAATCTTTTCTTCTTATACGGGTTCATTATATTCTATTTTTTCATTGGATAAAGAAAATGTTTCACTTTATATATTACAAGTATGTGGAAGCCCTACAAAAATCGTGTGTAAAGTACAGGAACTAGAAATCGATATTACATCTTTCGGAAATAATTTTCGTGCAGTACAAACCAACACGGTTAATTATGAAAATATGATACGAGATATATACGTGAAACATGGCGTATTGTTCGAGAAACGTAACAACGTAGGGGTAATTGCAACCCCTCATATGTTTGTTTTACATACGTTCGAGCGGATATCAACGCCGGAGGGGAAGTTTCCTCTCCTTTGCACCCCTATTCGTACTTTCTACCTCTGCTGGATAGAGAGGAAGAGTTGCGAAGCTCTTACAGCTCAATTTTAGTGTGTGATACATTAATTTTAGAACCCTTTTTCTCTTGATTTATTAAGGATTGTAAGAAATACATTTTGAGCCCAAAATCATATCATTTGGTCCAGTTAAAATCATACAAAGGAAAACTGTTTAATTCACCATATTTATATCAAGAGTAAGTGGTAGATTATCTGAAGGTCTATCTTAGTAAATAAATGAGATGGAGTAAATTTCATTGAAATCAAAAAGATGAAGAATAATATGACCTACAAATTTTATTTGAAATATGTTTCTATATTTTGCTGTCATCAGATTAAAAAACAGTGTTCGTGGACCAACGGAAATCATTTGTTAATTTGTTATTATTTCAGTTGTTGTTTTACCTTAAAATAACTGAAACATACCAGAATACAAATAAATTAAGTACAATTTTCCCTTAGTACGATCAGAACTAATTTTTTTTAAAGTTATTCTAAAAGCCTTCTGGAATATTTTTTTATTATTATTATTAAAAATTGTCTCGATCATTTGATTTGCTGTAATCATCGCTGATACTTGGACTTAACAGTGTAACTTTGAATCATAAACATGTATTTCCAGTCGATATAATTGCAAATTTTAAATTCCATGTTTACATTTCTTTATATAAAGCTACAATTTGCAATGCAACTGTAGCGTGTAGTTGATACGTTCAAGCAATAAATTGCAGATGCAATTTTGCTACTTCAAACGAGATCAACATATTTACATAGCTTCCAATGTATTATTAAATAATTAAATGTTCGACTTTTTAGTAATTCCATATTACAAGCATGATTATCTATAAGAAGGTAAATAATATTTTTCCGAAATGATACTAAAGTACACGATATTACTACGCGAAGTTAGCCAAAATAGTAGCCCAAGTTAAATTGTACAGACTTATGACAAACTTGAATTATAAACCTAAAATAAGAAACAAATTATTTTATAATACTATTGGTGAATTTATGTATTATTTACCTTTGACAATAACTTATCGGATTTAATGCAGATCACATGTAGACTACGTCTAAGAACAATATAAAAAATAATGACAATTATAACCAAATTTGATACTTTAACAATACTTTTGTTATCACAGCCATTCCCGTCTCAACAGCTAGCTGACGTTTTACAAATACATAATGCTATTTATTTTTGTTTTTAATGAACAATGTAACGATTTCGGAAAAAATAGAATGTATACCTTGGCACTAAAGTATTTTTTTATTATTCATATGGTTTATTCTCTCGACTGTCGCCTCGGAAAATGAATTCCATATTCATAATAAAAAATTATACTTTTTAGTTCCTTGATATTCAAATAACTATTTTTGTCAGTCAAATAAAAGTCAAATTCTCCTCTTGCCGATACTGTACGCTGCAGGGACATGGCAAAGTTAGTTAGGTACCTTCTTCCTTTTGAAAATTGTTTTCTGTGAAAGTGTTGGAAATGAACTTGTTCTACTTGAGTGTACATTGCAGATGTAGGTAGATTTGATCCGGGAGGTTATTCGAATCAATAGTAGAACAGAAGGGAACGAACCCAAATGGTACGGCACGAATCAGTAGGATGCGGAAAGGAAACAGAGAAAGATCTTGTTAGTGGCGATATCACTGTAGTTAGTATCGGGCAGAACGGTTCGGTCGGGAATCCTTTTAAAGAGGAAGCCGTATTTAGGTGTGTTTTATGTCTTTTACAGCCCTCACTTTGATTGGCCGCTTCGACTGTCTTTATTCAACCATAAACTGTCGCTCTTCTGCCGAAATTAGACAGACACTTTTACGAGAACATGATTCAGTTTCGCCGATTATTATTTAATAGTTTTTTCTTCTTTTCCCAGAGAATTTTTGTAATTTTACGACGTATAAAACGGGCTGACGAACGCTTTCGGGACTTTGTTTTTCTCATTTTACTCTTAGTCCGGTATTCGAAAATACCATGAATGGTTTATTGTGCGGAAACCGATACGATAATATTGATAGATAGTTCGGCTTGAGCTTCGGGGTGGTTTTGCTTGCGTGTTTCGCCATATTCTGTCATACATAAAACTTAAATTTGTTACAGTATAAATCAAGTCATGGTTGTGCAAATTGCTGGTAAACATCGTTTACTTTCAATAAACTACTGAATACAAACACGAGGTAACGAATACGAATGCATCCAGCTCGAGCCGAGCACGCGCCAAAAATATTATTCGAATTATTTTTAGTTCCGTGCATTGACTCATCACAGCTGCGATCACATATAACTGCAACGCGGAAATATGCACATTTACTTGCACATCGTTTATTCTTCATTCTGTTCAGCTTTATGATAGTTCTTTTGCAGACAGATAAATGCAAATATTTCATTTCTTTTTAGAACATACAATATTGGATTTTTTATGAGATTATTGCCTAAATTCAATTACTTTTACATGCAAAATGGAACGGTGCATAAACACAAAAACGGAAACAAAAATAACCTGTACATATTAATTAAAACTTTATTCAAATAAATAAATAAATATATCATCACTAGCCTAGCATCATGCCATCTTTATAGTGCGGTCATTAATAATTGATTAGCTTCTTTAGAAACGATCAATAATGATTATTGAAATAGGTTAATAATTTATCTGTCACATTTCAAAGAATTTAATTCATAAACGCAAGTATAGTTTTAATTATTACTTTAATATTGCAGCTATGAATTTTATATTGCCCTTAATTTTAAAATGCCAATACATATTAAAGAATTACTAATTTGAAAGTAGAGTTACGTTGCTACAGTATGTCTTAGGATCATTCTTGATACATAAGTAATTGATAGGATTTGACTATATTTTTTATTTTATTTACAACAATTAAACAAATAACAAATAAAAGGAGATGACGGTAACATCATTTTATTTGTTACTCACTTGTAAACACCATTTTCCCAATCCCTCTAGTGCTTTCGAAAATGAATCTTAACAAGTTACTAATTGACAGTTGCATTGTAAAATTTTTACAAGTTAGTAAACAAGGTAAACAATGCACGTTCCCACAGTAATGCTTACAAGGCTTATGCGAAATCATTTCAAATAACTTTTGACAGAACAGATGTGTGTAACTGACAGGACTAGGTTATATATTTAATATGATTTAATGAGTAACAAGTAAAATATTGTACAATACACGCAAGGTAACTGTTTTTACTCCTTCAAGGAGGTGACAGGCTCGCTTATTAGGCTTGCCGGTCATTTCCTCCATTCAGCAGTAAAAACTGTTTTGCCTTGCTTGTAATATAAATAACAATTACCTTGCTAATAATGTAAAGTATTATTTTCTGTTGCCAGCAGTCAAATAACTGCCCTCAAACACAGAGGTAAAGATAATTGTCGGTGATGAGATTCGAACTGTGGGTCTCATAATTCACAGTCCGATGCGTTACGGCGCAAATAATAATAATTATAAATCCAGGTGTATATTTACAAAACAAAATACACAAACAGCTACTGTAACTATTACCTTGACAGTTTCAATTTACATTTTTCTTTATTCTTACTAGACCTTTCAACCAGCATGTTCATTTGCCTAAGACGTTTACTATGTTACTGCGGTATGAGGGCATGTTTTGTAGAATTTATTTCATACTTTTTATACTAGGTTACATTTAAATAACGTTCTTGTACTTTTGATTATAAACTTTATCTACATTAATATTTATAGTGACAAGCCTTCGAATTTGCTGGAAGGGATGGGCTCTGTGATTAATAGTTCACACCCTAACTTCCCGAAATTATATTTGCAAGGGTCTCGTTCAGGACTAAAGCCAAACTACCCTCAAATCTTAGCATATCATATTATTTAGACAAGGGTCTGAAACGAAATAAAAATCATAAGATATTGAACAGTGTATTTGAAGTCGAAGTATTTATTTTTCATTACAAGTATTCTTTCATCTTTGTTTATTTATTTGCGAGAAACAGTATTTTTGGTAAATTGTAATTATTTGAGTTGTACAAAAAGATAAATGTATAATTTTAGAAGTAGAGCGATAAAAACTTATTTTTAAGTATGCTAATGGTGAGTAAGTCCAAACAAATGATAATCTAAAGGCGGTTTTTGTTTTTAATTTAGAATAATTATGAGAAAGTTAGTAAACTATAAAAATTAACAAAACAGTTTAGGATGCAGTAATTTTGAAGATAATTATCATTTTTGTTTTTCGTGTATGGAAACCACAAACAAAAACAAAATATAATTACAAAGCGTGCAAGTATGAAAATAAAGCACAAGTGTATACACTTTGGAGGTACCTACCTGTCTAAAAACGGGGAACTGTAATGAAAACTTAATGTGGCAAACATTTATATAAAATATGCGGGCTAAACGTTTGTTTAGGAAAAAACCATGGTAATTACGAAAACAGCCATTGTGTTTCCACTGTTTTCAGTTCATTTTAATTTTGTATTTGGGCATTCGGATTCTCACGTATAACCAGGAAATCTTGTGCAACGCGCGAACTAAAATAAAATAAATAATTCAGACATTCTGAGTATTCAAAACTGTATTTATTCTGCACGGGCTCTTAAATTAACGCTTCAGTTGCAGTTAATTATTGGCATCCTAGCAAAGAGGTTCCAAGTTTGCCTGGAAAATTAAATAATTACATAGCTTCTGAGATGTACCGATTCCTTCTGCAGTGCAACTTTATATTTTGTTTTACTTACTATTCCATCTTGTTTTCATTGCTCATCAGATTTATTAATTGTTAATTTCATCTATCTTCGCTACTAGATCACTCAGTTGAAATAATTATTTAATCTAGCCATTTATTAATTAATTAAAATGTTAATTAATTACCGTACACAAAATTGTAGAATATTACAATTAGAGAAAAAAAATATTACTTTCAACAGAATAATATTTAAAACAAATAAATTTCATTATTTAAATGAAAACATAATAAAAAAGTGTTAGTTTTAAATAAAAATATATACACGCTGTTTAATAAAATGGTGATAATCCTAATACAAAAAAATTGTTCTGCCCTTAGTAACGCCATCAAATCAAACATTTGTTTTAGCAGTCATCGGGTAACTGCAGAAATCAAAATTTGACAATTTATTTTTCATTTATTTTCCAAATAAGAAACTTTATTGTGAAAGGTTGCCATATGTAATAAAATTTAAAAAAAAGTCTGAACAAGAGTTAAAAACTTTGAAATATCTCGAATACATAACTAGTTATACCTACTGAAATGTAGTAATACAGGAACGTACACTAGTGCTGTAAATGAGATCCGACAGAGAAAGCGACCAACTGGTATCTGTATTCTTGTCGTACAGTCCGTTCAAAAAGTTTGCGTACAAAAGGGTAATATTAATATTTCATAAACGTCATAAATTATGACAAAATTTCCACTAACTTACCAGCACTTCCCTATTTTTAAGAAAATTGAAATTCAAATGAAATAAAAAAAAATAATAGCATTCACATTGTCGAACTAATGTAGGTACTTATATACAATTAAATAATTATAATATTAAATACAATACAATTTAATATTTAAATGTAATGATTCAACAAATGTCAAAAGTTTTAGGTTGACGTATTTATTACATACCTAAAAAGGAAAATACACATTCGGTTGACAAACAGCACCATTTTTTTTGTTCAAACAATCAATTATTTTTATTGTAGTTTACAAAAACTCGCAATACGATATTAACTTTTACATCAGTCTGTACGTCGTCATGTAACATTAGTTTAAATGGCAAGCACAAAAAGTATTAGATAAAGATGGAGATACTGTGTCGCTCGCTTCTTCCACACAGAGAGCACGGAAGTGCACCTTCCAGTATCACTACATTTCAGTGGTTGAACCTAATACGGGTTATAAAAACTACAATTGTATTATTGCAAATTTTGTGTAAAATTAATCCAATTAAGAACTAAAGCAAAATATGATATTTAAAATCAATTAATTTTAATCGGATTTTAATTAAGTTACTGGATAATTAATTGCTGTAGAGAAATCAAAGAGTAATTTCTTTTCTTGTAATTCCAGCCTTTAAATATCGATTAATCCTATACAACTCATTTAAAAGTACAAATTCAAACAACCGCAGTAATTCAAACAGCAAACTCTGACAAGTAACCTCGTGCCCTTCAGACCACCTTGAATCTTGAAAGCAACCCTTTCAGACCGCGAGCCACCGTCGCGCGTCTAGCGTCGCGTATAACAATCACCCTCGCGGCTTTACACGGGAAGCAGAGAAAAGATGCGTGTTTACCGCGGTGGCAGTGGCGTACGTGGCTGGGCGCAGCGCGCAATTAAGGCAAGAGGTGATAAAAACAGGGCAGTGCGAATAAGTCATGAGGGAATACGGAGACGGCGAAATAAACACTTGTGTGATGGAATGATACATACTATAACAGCGTGATATAAGCTTAATGACTAACAGAATTGCCGCAGGATGAGACCGGGATAGAGGGTGACTTTAACCGGAAGCAACATTGATATTTGTTTCCATTTGGAATTTGGATTCATCCGGAAATTATTCAATAACTTAAGTACATACACTACTCGAACAATGTAGTTTATTAAACATTACGAGTCGATTCGATTATTAATGGTATTAATTTGATATACAGATTTATGAATTGAAAGACACACCATAGCGTTTCCCAGGGTAGTTTTGAAATGTTCAATAATTTTATATCAAAAATATTAATTGTAGATGTAAATTAGGTAGGGTGATAAAAGCAATTGATTATATTAAGATAATTTCCAATAAACATTTTCATCAGTTTTCTAGTACCAGGTAGAATTAGTATTAAAAAATGGAGAAATTTTTCCCGAATTGAATTTGCTTGGTGTAAAATAATTAGTGTAGCCAATAATTAAATATTTTATAATTACTCTATACATATAATAAATTTCATAAGAAAATTTGCCTGAAAATTACAGCAAATCTTACTTAAAATTTGAATTTTTGTCATTGCGTTTCTATATTATTTATGTCCTAAGAAACTCATTGCTGTAGAGCGCATCGTTATATCTCTTATATTTTTCGAGATATGGCGATTTTTGTGTGCAACTTTAAGGGACTTTAACTCAAAAATTATGCAAGATACGCACAAATAGTCTCCAGTTTAGTGTTTCTCGTGCATTTTATGACAAAATAGCAAATTTAAAAAATTTCGAAAATTTTCAATATTTTTCTCAAAATTTCTTTCGACGATAAATAAAAAAATATAAAAGTTACAGAGTTGCGGTGTCCACCAATCGATTCAGCTCGTTGAAATACATAAGTATGCAAAATTTCAGGAGAATTGAACTACGGGTTTATATTTTAGAGCAAAAAGTCTGAAAATGCCAAATTTCGGGTCAAACTTCAAGGGGTACCCCTTGACGTTCTGCCCCAAAATCGCTATTTTCAGGCTTTTTGCTTTAACTCTTCAACCCGTTGTCCAAATTATCTGAAATTTTGCACACTTATGTATTTTGACGAGCTGAATCTAGTGGTTTATGTTTCATTTTTGTATCTTTTATATTTTTTGAGATTTCGCAAATCAAAATTTCGTCAAAAAAATGAAAATTTTTCAAATTTGCTTTTTTGTCGTAAAATGCTCGAAAAACACAAAACTGGAGAGTATCTGTTGATATCTTGCATAATTTTTCACTTATAGCCCTTCAAAATTGAATTTGGAAATTCAACAAAAATTTTCATATCTCAAAAAATATAAGTGATACGACGATGCGCTCAGCTGTAATGAGTTTCTTATTGTTTATATTATATAGAAATTTATTAAAAAAGTATTCAATTTTTTTTTGTGGTATTTGATGAAATCACTATATTTGACTTTCTATTCTGAACGACCTGTTAATCAAACGATTGTTAATCAAATGTGCAACAATAATACAACAATACGAATACAATAACATAACACACCAATCCTAGTAACACAACTTCACGCATGTTTGCTTTAGTATAGAGTGTACTGGATATAGTACGTATAAGAAAGTAAAGAAATAAAAAAAAGGTAAGGAAAAAAGGAGTGCGGTTTACATGGGGCATTGCACCGGTAGCTCTTACGCTCTTACAGCCAAAGAGGGGCAACCTCAAGCTCCCAGGACAAACGACGCGGTGGTTACGTCGTCATTGCATCGTTACCATGACGACGGTCTCATTTGTCATTTGTTCTGCTGGGAATCCGAGAGACCTTGCCGCGCACGGCGCGTGTTGTTCCCCAGCGTCGGCTGCTGATATGTCACGCACGACATATGTCGACTTGTAAATGGCGGCGACGCGAAATTCTCTTATATAGATTACAAGTCCCATCGTTTTGATTAAATTTTAAAGCTCGACCGTGGAATCACGTCGTGTTCCGGCTCCGGCCACAACAATGGCGTGAGCGACGGCGAGGTGAGACAACGAGACAGCTCACCGCACGGAACGGAGCGAGACGGAACGACGCGAGACGAAAGTGGATGACTGACGGTTGCTGCTGGATGTGGAAGTGGATGTTGCACTCCTCGCGATGTATTCATCCAGGTAACCGCCAGCCCCAGATATGCCGCGGGACTAAATGCCATCCTGCATTATTTCAAACAAACACTTTACCGAATTGTCAACTATGAGACTTCACAATGGCTAGTATGGTCACTGATTTAACCCAGGGATAACATTGTTATTACTAAAACCATGAGAAATGTTTGAGCTTCGGTTTTAGCGTTTTACAATGTTATAAAATTATTTGATATAAAAAAAATACTTCAAAAAAAAGTGGTAGATAATATTCTTCGTAACTTGTATATTGTATACCAAAAAACAGAGCTCGTGGTACCATTCATTAAGTTTTGCCATGCAATTACAATCCCCAATGAAAATGTAACATAGAAAAAATAATTTTATTTGACGACAGTGTAACTAGTGACATCAAAAAAATTATTTAATTGATTCGGTTCGTGATATTTCTTTTCAATTTACAGTATTTTATTAAAATATCACAGCAAAAAATTTTATATCAACTTTTTTATTGTGATCCCATTCATATTTACAATATATCTGTACAAAGGTATTCAGTAAATTTTAAAACTTGAAATAACCTTAAATTATTTTTTTTAGAAAATTGGGAAAAATGAGTGGAAATAAGATGTTCGTTTAAATTCAGTCTTTGTCAATGTTTCAAATGGATTTATTTCTGTCACAAAATTTTCTCATTCTTCTTCAATTTCATTGATAATTCCTTCAATTTTTGCCATTCTTATTTGTAACACAAGTATTATATTCACCTTCCATCAGTTGTTTGTAAGTTTGACAATAAGTTTTTTAATATAAATTTATTGCTTTATATTTACTGAAAATATTTTATTCCTTTGAACATAAAAATAAATATAAATACTTCAGTATATTTTACCTTGTACGTACGTCTGCAACTAAAAAAAATGTACGAGAATTAGTTCCTTTTGTATATTAATGCTCACAAATGAACAAAAGCTTTTATTTGAGACTTGATGCAATACGGTATCAATTATATCCTTTCTACGTCCATGGTTCTTTGATCAGGCAAAAAGGCAAAAACAAATAGGTTACGTATCGAATGTCACTGTAGAGTTAAAATGAGAATTAATTTATGAAATGCGGGGATTTCAACAATAAAGGGAAAAAACTGGAAAGACACACAATAATAAGTGTACTAATGACATCTAAAACAAAGATCCCAAGTCAAATTCAGAATGTACGTATCTCAAAGAGATTTGGAAGGGTGGCTCAATTAAACAGTAAGATTCTTTAATGGTGTTTGAAGAGACACAAAGACTTCTGGTGCAAATGACGGACTATTCGCGATGAAACAAAGATGAAGCGAAAGTAATAAATCCGTTATAGCATGCCTTCTTTGATGTAAATAGTGATATATTATAGGATGATGTTTTGTCGTAAATCGCAACCGCGCCTGAATGCCCCGGAGCCGAGTGGGTGATTATGATGGGCAATTAGATTCTACGAAAAATGACCCTTATTGTATAACGTCAACCCTGAGTCACACTCTACTGCTTGCGACCAATAAGCTTTCGAGAAAACTGCACTCGCTGATGCCGAACGTAACCCCCAAAATAAATAACATCTTATATTAAACCTTTGAAGAAGATTTTAGTTACTTCCCATTCCTTAGCGAGAAGTAATATAATCTGTAAACTTCTCGTTTAAAACTTGAAAAACATTAAAATAATTTTTAATCGAAATAATTGATTACAATAATATCTTGATTACAACAATGTATTGTTCACAACAATAAAATGATTACAACAATGTACTGTTTACAACAATAAAAAATGTTAATCTCAAGCAAGCTAAACATGCACTCATCAAACTGGAATTTAACGAGTTCTGAGGGTAACGAAATTTCATTGATAATTAAATTTAAAACATATTGACATTTTTTATTATTCCATGCAATCTTGAAGCATGTTATAATTACTTTTCTATCAATTTAAATATTTATACATATTTCCTATAAATTTTTCCAATTATTTACCGAGATTGCTCAAAAAATTTGATAGGCCTTCAAGTAAACAAAAACTTCCGGCTCATAGATCCAGGTTCAAAAGTTTGAAATTTGACATTGATAATTTTCCCGTGTGTATGTGTGTGTGTAGAGAAAGTACTGTGACGGGTCAAAAGTAGGGTTAAAGTAATATGAAATTTGTTCGCTGTAGTTGCAGATATTAAAATTCTTGAAAATTTATTTAAAACATTTTGCTTTAAAATGATTAGGTAAGCAGGGAATTGCATAAGTATTATTAAACATGCAAAATATCTATGATCGGCTGAGCCATTCCCAATAATTGTAATTTAAATTGCAAGTATTTGATTTATTTGAATTAGAATTTAAACTGAGAGTAACCGAAGAAAAATGAATACAATAAATCAAGCATAAAAACATATCGGTGATATTTACTCTTCTAAGGTGTTTCTTCCGGACGTTGAACGCGATTTCCTGGAGTTTTATTTGCAGGCGACTGCCGTATCGCGCTGTACAGTCGCGCAGCAGTCAGCGGTCACTAACGGTAACGGTACGCACCGGATGATTTAGTTTAAGTTCGCGGCAAAACGAAGATTGTGTGTGACTCATAATAACAGAGCTTGCGAGCACTTAGCATAATATTGCTGGGATTACTAAAACATTCAACCGGTTCACTTCACATTAATACGTCTTTATATTGACCGTGGGTTGATCGATCTACATATTTGGAATTTCATTAATTTTACAACAACCACTTCTTTTCAGGACTGAAATTCGTTATGTCTTTTACTAGTATATTGTATATCTAGTAGCAAACGTGAGACATTCCTGGACAATTGTAGTAATTGATGGACGAGGCAAAGCATAGAGTAGCCGGGTCTAAAAATCTGCAGGAGTACGAGATAATTTTTATTTTAATATAATAATATATAATTATTTGTCAAACTAGAGAGGAAAGCGCTTCTTTTCCCCCTTGAGTTCGCTGCGCTCATGAGGCATTTCGAACGAGAGTAGAAGAAGAGCTTTCCTCTCGTGTTAGACGCAATATTTTTTTCACATGTTTCTAAAAACGATTTGCTCAGACCTAAAATACACTTTGAGAACACAACTGACAGACTGACATGATAAAAGTTAGGTTTTCAGACACAAGGCCGTGTAGCAGTGTTACCAATGAACCAATCTTAAATATCTTTAATCAGATGTCAAATTGTGATTTAATAGGAAAAAGTAAAATATAAGACATAATTGTAAGATAATTTAAAGTATGTATATCACTAAAATAAGGATTTTCAATAAAATTAGGAATTTATTTATAATTTTTTTAATAATTTTTTTGTAAATAACATTCATATTGGTAACATTTCTATATTTTCCTCTCTAGAGAGGAATAAAACATTTTCCTCACTATTTCGGGAGAAGAACGGTAGGGTTTCCTACCATGTCGTGAAAAAAATATATTAAATGATATCAGCTACAATATTTAGATGATATTTTTTTATTTTGTTCCATTTAAAAGTTTAAAAGACGGGAGATTATGTGTTGGCCACATCAAATTTTCAACACGTGAAATTACCCCTATAATTTCTCTACCACTACTGTCCTTGGACGATGTGATTTTACTGCTGGTAACCGATATCTGTTTTGAACAGAGTGCCACACCTAGAAATAGTTATATAAATGATCTATTTATTTATTAATTTATTTAAATCCCATAGATTCTTAGTGAATAATGAGCTTCGTAGTTTGTTTCGTGGACTGGGTTCTAATTTCGTTCCATTTTTCTTCGAAACTGTGACAACAAATGTAATACAGCGCAAAGTCCATTTATCAATTATTAATGTGCACATAATGATAATGTCTTCATGCAGTCATTAAAATACAACAATTACTAAGTTTTGAACATAACTACGAGAAAATTCATAATAATAATCATCTCTCTTCAAGCACATTGTCAATAAGTCATGAACCGTTACCATTGTCTCATTTCTCGTAGCAGTAAACAAAGCCTGCTGTTTCTATCTATATTATAATACAGGTTTTTTCATTCGTTCTTCTCCAGCGGCCCAGCAGTATCATGCCATTGCCATTGATCGCCAGGGAAGTTAACACGCTAGAAAAAAGTATCATCTGAAACCCTACGCACATATATCATACAAATTCTTTTTTATTGTGACTCCCACAATAAAAAAGCACCATGTAATTTATTGCCGGGTGTGTTCACATCTATTTGATAATTTTTTTGTTAAGTCGACTAAAACTTAAATAAAATGCGATATTCTCAATAGACTTCGTGGACCTCTCATATTTTTTGTGATGGAGACCAGTGTATCTGGAGCAACCTATTTCGGTTCGCGGAATAACGGTTTCGTGTGTGCAACAGATCATGTTGGCTAAATGATCCGCCTGGCACGTTCTATATATCACATTTATTCTCATACCATGAAACTTATGCACTGTGGGATTCACAGCAAGAAATTTTCACTATTAATTTTACTCATTACTATAAGCAAGTATATTACACAGAGACTACCATAACATTTCTTTAAAATTTATATCTTTTATTGCCAATATTTTTATGATACCATTCCAATCGTGCATCTCATGAGCTTACAAATATTTATTATATTTTCAACATGACAGGTTTATAGGATAATATATTCAATTTTTGATTATTTGGAATCTTAACTGCCTTTATATTATATGTTTCATTTTTGTATTTATTAATTGTTGTTTATATTTTCTTTATTGCAAATGTTCATGTAACATGTACATAGAAAAAAGAGTACTGTAGAATTTACCGTTCTTCAATAATAAACTTTTTGGTAAATACTTATAATTGCTTCAAATAATAATTTTTAGGTAGTTTTAATATTTAAAGACGTCCCGCTTTCACCATTCCAATATTTGACAATTCTAAATAAGTATCCTAGTAATGGAACCTATACTTCTTACATCTTAGTTTCTGAATTGTTATGAAATTTTCAGAAAATACATTTATTTTTATATCCTTAGCTTACCAAATAGTTTGGTAAATTCTACGATACTTTTTAGTGTAAGTTGTAATTATTAAATAATCTAAAAAATTATGAAAATTCATAGTTAAAACTTGAGAAATGTTAAAATATAAACAAGAGGGTATTATTTTTGAATTTAGAAGTGAGGAAATTAATTTTACAAGGAGTTCGTAGTTGCTCTAGGTAATATTTTTTCATGTTTATTAATTTACATCTATCGTCACGCTTCAGATATTCTTCCTTCGTTTTCTCCTACTTAGGTTTTTATTCGCAATGCTTTACATAATACAGAACAAAATATAATATTTTCTATACGCGAATAACTTTTGCTCTTGAAGTCATACAAGTTTTCCATTTTCTCAACTTTACGGTTTCAGATATCATTCGTAAGCAATGAACTTCGTATTCCGATAGTAGAAACAGTTTTCACCCAAATTGAAACAACCAAATTTCAATTACTATACTCGTATATACCTTTGCCATTTAGTTTTATTTCATTTGAAGTCTGAGCCGGACGTGATATCTCAAACCCGATGCAGTGAATTGCTTCTCTTCCTGCTTTCGTTCAGTATTTGTCTGTCTGATCGACCACCGAGAAAGAGAGAAGAATAATATAAAAGCCTGATTCCCTTTGGTCCTTTGCTCGGGAGGATACGGCTGTATTAGATTCAGCAGTAAGCGCGTCCGTTCACGCTGTATACAGCAAAGAGCCTTTGCTGGAAGGAGTGGAAGGTGCCCTCGCCGAAGGACGAATCCTCGCCATTGCTTCGGATCCGCCGGGATGAAATTCATTATCCTTGAAATTTTATGTTATTTTGCATGCCGACATCGTCTTGTTTCCTCGCCCTTTTATTTACTGTTATGTACAGACAATAGCGTAGCCAAATAATACAGGTACTATGTCCTCTAGGAGTTTTCATTTCGAATTGAATTTATTACATATCCACTCCTAGTTATAACAACTTATCAAACATTCCGGACGATGAATCAGAAGAATGGTTTATCATTATATATTTGTATTCATATTTCATTTACATTGAATCTGCACTCTACTGGAAGGGTTTTCTTTTTAATTCTTCGCAAAATCAAAAACGGTTAACCGTAGATTGTTAAAATTTCGTATATGGGACTGCTATAACATCTAGTTGTACACCTGTCTCCTTTATTGCGATCGGCAGTGCCATACGGGCACTCTGCATTTTAGCAATTGTGTAACTGTCAACTTTATAATCCATTGGAGGATCTTATTTCACTTTCAAATGAAATAAGTTTAAATGAAGTGTATAATTGTAAAGGCGTAAAAGGAAGTCATATGTGTCCATATCAGATTATTAATTTTTGTGAAGATACAACAAAATATTTCATTTCCTGCCGCTTAATATGTTTCCAATATTCCAATTTCCAAATTGGTTACCTATCTAATAAACCCTGCCATATCAACAATTAATTTGGCAATAATGAACTAAAATCCTGTAATATTTGAACCTACATAGTTTTGAATAATAATGACTCTAATTGCAATACTAACTCTATCGTAAATGTAAAAGAGGAATTCGAGTAGCTCGTTCGCAATCAAACATTAAGTTTCAAGTAATTCAAATTTGTTGTACGGACCCAACAATAATTAGCGTAGTAAAATTACATTCTATAATTAACATAGTACAAAATAACATTGTTTGCGCAATCGAAAACTAATATTGGCCATGTCAAACAATAACTATTTAAACAGAGTTTATGCAACTGTTTGGAGACGCGAAAATCACATCAAACTTTATGTACCTACACTTAATCACTATTCAGCCGGATTGGCAGACGGAGAGCGTCGGAAAAGGGCCCGATAGAATGAGAAGGAGACTAATGTTGTCCCGATCTCGTTGCTTAGCAACCATCTCCGCCAACGCCGCTGCCGCCGGTCTGTATGTTAGTAGTGTTTTTACAAACAAGTTTATTGGCCTCTGGAAACGTGGTTATTAAAACGCGTTCTGCAAGCGAACGAGGAACGATGAAAACGTGAAAAGGCATCCCGCCCAATAATCGAAACTGGTTTGATTTTTACATTGACACATACAGCTAAGCTGCTTCAATATTCCTCAAACACTCTGTTTCGAACTTTAAAATTAGGTTCATTTTACTGGGATTGATACGAATTAGGTGGGGTCCTTCACTAAAGTCCCAAAATGGCAAATAAATCATACCGATATTATAACGACACCCAAAAATATCGTACTAGATATAATCAGTGTTGGGACAGATCATTTAAAAAATGATCTAGAGCAAGATCAAATCTTCACATTTAATATATTCTAGATCAGATAATAGAACAATTTTTATGATCGGATCTATATTTTTAAATCAAATCAGGAATAAAAATCTTTTCTTTAGACTATAAAAAATATCAGTAATTTTTTTCACAAATTTTTTTATTTAATTTCAAAGTGTTTGTGGCAGAATTTGACAAATTTACGCGGGCAACACTAGCTGATAACTTTTTTAAGATCTTAGATATTATTCTTTTTGATCTAAATGAATATGAAGATCAGAAAACATAGAACGATCTAGATCAGATCAAATATCTTACGATTTGATCTAGTTTATTTGATTTAGATCAGTCACAACACTGGATATAAGATATAATAGATGTTTGAAAAATATGATTAATTATTAAGATATTTAAGTTTTAAAGATAGTAATTCTGACGTCAAAGTAGTATATTTTTCTGCTTAAGCTTATCTCTCACACATCTATTCTATCCAAATTCTTTGTACTTTTATTATTTAGCTGCTAGATTGTGGAAATGTCAAATGTTTGACACCTATTTTGAAGATTTTTGTTTTGTTTTTAATTTTTAACCAAATAGCACAAATCCACAACACAGAACAACATTAACGTTATAACATTTTTAAAAAATCATTGAAGCTTTATCAATTACAGTTAAGACTTTTTAAAACAGCAGATAGTCATCAATTAAGATGGTTTCACTAAAAAAATAGTAGGGTACCCCATTATCATAAAAACTAGAGATTTTAGTTTAACAATTGTTAATACTTCTTGATAATGAACAGTATTCCGAAATACGTGATAGTTTTACAATTTTTCCAATTAGACTACATGGAATGGCATTTAAAAATTTGCATTTGTAATGCAACTAAAATGCATTAAACAGTGGTTTACGAGATTCGGAATTCTATTTATCTATTTACAATGGTATAATTATGCATTTCGTATACTTTGTGTGATCCTAATGAATTAGAAGTTTTGCAATCAAAAATCGTACGCAGTAATACTAAATACGAAACAATAATTTTTATATAATATTGTTGAGGTTTTCAGTCTTCAAAATATGTAGCGTAATGTGTAAAAATAGCAATCGATGTTTACAAATGATCGCCATTTATGTTTTTCGGCTTTGTGTGAGCGGGTTTTAATAACTAGTTACTCGATGCAATTCCTCTACGAATTCAAAATCAGTTGGTTGATGTTTCATTTTTATGGAGTGTATGCGTTTATTGTCAAATATAAATAACTGTAAAAATTGCGCATCATTTCATTTCATATACTGTCATTAATTCTCATTTATCGATTTTGTAAAAACAATTTCCCGTGATATATTTATAATGCAGCGAAAGCTGATTCTGATTAATACGTAATTAATGGTTGCCGTCCCCGCGTTGCTTTTATTTTACTGATATTTATAGTTTTATTATACGCAAAACATTAAAAGCACGTGTCAAACTGATTCATGTATCCTGATATATGGTTGTGTCGTGTTTACATATTCGCGATTATTACATATTCCGTTATTTACTGTTCGCCAAGTTGACAAATAAATAATGATCTTATTTATATTTTGTAATCCGAATATATGTAATTAAGCACATATTTTAATCTCTCAAAATATTAGGTTTATGGATCAGTGGAATTCGAACATAAACCCTGTTGCGAAATTTTAAAATGAACATGCAAAATTATATCATTTGACGTTGGTATGGTAGGTCTCAGCATCAATAAATAAATACATAAATGTTATTATATATTTATTAGAACGTTTTGATTTTAATCCATCTTATCATCAGCAAGAATCAAGTAATCAAATTAAATAATGTAAAATAAATTACAAAAGGATTTTTAATTATATCATTTAAATTACATTGAACTATCAAATTATGATGAGAGCTAAAAGATCATTAGAGCATTCACCCAATGAAGGTTCACCTTAGCAACTAAAAAGTAGAAGCTACGAAAAAGAAAACACGAAACGGGCAGAACTTGAAGTGTTGAACTAGTGGTGAAAAAGTAAACGGGGTCCGTGAACGAAGGTGTCGAAAGCGAACGACAATTCAAACTTCTTGTGTATCAATAAAGCATTAAAGTGCCTTTACATGGGAAAATGTGGAACTCGACAGTGTGACCGCGTCCACGGCGACGACACATCCAAACTTCTTCAAGGTGACAATCCGTTTCAGTAGAGCCTGGTTTTATATGATCAAGCTACGTTTTTACCTCCTGCGCATATGCATGGAAGGTACTGTGTGACAGGTCAAAATTTCCTCTAGGGAGTATATACATGCACCTTTTTAAGTCCCTTCAGTGGTAATTTTTTTTTTAAGGCCTATCAAGTTTCTTGGATGTTATAAATGAATTATGTATTTTTTATCCGATGCAATTTATTGGTCAATAAATTGGCGAAGTTTTCTGGTAAATATATTGTGTGTAATACGACACTTTGCGTGAATTTTTTCTTGATCAACATATTGGTCAATTTAGTGACGCATTAGAATATGTTCTATTTTCCTGTAAGGGAGGTATAGGAATCATGCTAAAAATTCGGTAGTGTGTTTACAGTGGATGAGTACATTTTAGAGTCCCTAGAAAACGATTTTAATAGTTTTGCCATGATGTCTGCATGTGTCTGTCGGTTTGTTAGTCTGTGTGTGTGTGTTTGAATCTCTGGATTCTGGAATTATGATTTCTCAAAAACTACTAAACTGAAATTTTGATATTGTCAATTGTATCCTTTTGGGAATAGTTGATTAGTTTTTGGTGACAATCCAATAACCGGAAGAGGTAGTTTACTTGAAGCCCTATCAAGTTATTTTGAAATATCTTAATAAATTAAAGTATAATGATAATTTTTGTAATTATAATAATGTTTAAAAAAAATTATTATCTACAATTGTGATTTGAAACATTTTTCTCTTACGAATTACAACTCGTTAAAGAAAATTTATATTTTATCATTTACGGCTGTGCGTTTTGAAAAATGTCTATTTATGATGTGTTATTAGTGAAAACTAAATTTTTTGAAGTGATGAGCGTTTCATAATAGTGTTGGTCCGTGTTCCGACATTATTTGAAAAGAAATCTATAGCGGGAGGTATTGTGCTGCCCACAGCAGATTTTTTATGCTTAAGTTAGTTGTTATTTATGTGCGTATAGTTTGAATCAAAATATTAGTAGCATATTCATATATATATATATATATATATATATATATATATATATATATATATATATATATATATATATATATATTGACAGCTGATATCGTGTAGGTACTACTGAAATTGTCATAATAAATTGACGGTAAACCTGACATGAGTAAAACAAACGATAATATTTTTTTCTACAATCGTTGCACAATATCGACATTGTTATTCCATTTTTGGTTAGGAAATGTTCAAAATTGTCGCTCTAGGGCGACAAAGTGACATATTGTCGCACTAGAGCGACAAAAACAAAACAAAAATAAATTAGGTAAAAGAAGTAAATGTTGCATTGGATTTTTCTGGTAATAACCTTGCTATTGCAAATACAGTTGGCACATACGTACATACACTTCAACTTAATCACCATAAACGTATTCACTCTGTAGACTTTGTCAAATGTACTCCATATGTCAAATGTACTCCATGTGTCAAATTATGATTTCTTTGAAAATTTTCATTTTGTTCATAAACGTTGTCATGATTACGGTGACATGGGTAACTACAATTTTACTGAATTGTTATAGGCGTGACCAAAGATAATTTTGAAAATTGATTTTTTTCTACAGCTTGACATTGTTCAACGATTGTAGAAAAAATATTGTGTGTATCTCGTCGGATAGAGCTTGTTCGGTGCACTTGTCGAGTTGTTGATCTCGGCTTCGCCTCGATCAACAATTTCTCGCCGCGTGCAACAAACAATGCTCTATCCGCACTTGATACACAAATAACTATTGTTCTTCGCAATTTATTTATGTAGAATAATATTAATTACAATTTTTATTTCAAACTTTTTCTATACATTACATTCATTGTATAAATTTATAAAAATGCGCGTCAAACTCCATAAAAAGTCAGGCTAAACCGAAAGTCACTCCCAACACATTTTAAAATGGAATATTGTTTATTTTTCAAAATTTAGGTTATTACTGACAATTTTGTTTTTGGTCTCGTACACAATTTAATAGGTAGAAAAAACAAATATTTAGAACTTGTTCAAATGACTAGCTGATTATAGATTTTAGTACCAATCTATCAACTCGGAAGTGGTAGTTTAAAAGTTGTTTAAGCGAGACATAATGTGTAATGTTAATTTGTATTATAAAATAGTTTTTACTCAGAAATTTGTTGACTACGCTACTACTACAAGTCATTTGAAACTAGAACAACTTTCTTAAAACATCAAACTTCATCAATGTCTCATTTCGTGGAATGTGTGAAAGAGTAGTAGAACAGGATGAATCGGTACATCACCGTTTCGAAGCTTAAGAATCCAGCACTGAGCTCCGTTCCAATTTGACACGCGGGCCGCGGAAACCGCTTCAAAGGCCAATAGATCGATATCATGGGCGGGTGCGGCGGCGGCGGCGCGGCGTCGCGGCGGCCGGATGCGAGAACAACTGTACACGTCCGCCGGAGCGCGAACACATGAGCGGCCTGCACCGCCGACGTGAACCTGAAATTGAATTTAGTAAAAGCGAGACAAAGCAAAATCTCACATCTAATATTTAGTTGAAAAATCAGGACGAGGACGATTCCGCGATTCGTGAAGAGTTGAAAGCTACACCGCTACCCGACACCGACAGGGCACAGCCAGGGCCGTAACAACGCATTTACTGCTGCCAAGTCCACTCTTAAGCAAATGAAAATTAACTAATTGTACATGTTTCAAAATTTACCATTCACATTTTACAGTAAGATGTTTATTATTATATGAGGGATTATGATAGTCGTAGGCCAGTGATGCAAATCATCCAAGTGAATAATGTCCATTATCCCGAATATAATACTATATTCGTTGAAAAACCCCAACATCAAAATACACAATAACAACTGACTATATGTCAACTGGTGATCCACATTACGTCTTTAAAATAACCGTGAATTATGGATTTCTGGCTCAATGATTGGTCGAGAAGAGTGAATTATGAATCATAATTCATTACCGTGAATTATGGGTACCATAATTTATCGAAAAAATTAAAATAATAGGGTTATATTTATACAGGAATAGAAAATACATATAATTTATAATTTTTACCTCTCGCATGTTTTGGGGTCCCTGGAACACGATTTCAATGTCTTAACGATGATGCTGTAGATATGAATGTGACGTTTATTCGTCCACAATAACTCAATATCTATTAAAGATATCATCTTAAAATTTCATATTAAAAAGTGAGCTAAGGAAATGGTAGTATATTTAAAAATCTATCGGGTTTTTAGAGCATTTCTTAGTACATAATTGAGTTATAGTCAATTATTTTATATACAAAAAGATGTTGAATACAATTTTTATTTGAAAGATATCTCTGTATTTTGTACCGTTTAGGAATTAACATTTTCAAAAAATTATATTTTCAAATTTCATATTGAGAACTTGGATGTTCAAATTATTAGCTGATTAGATTTTGGTGCCTTTCTATTAACTGAAAATGGTAGTAATATTTGTCAAAATTAAAAAAATGTAGAATAATATTGTCTATATTATTTTTAAAAAATTTTTTTTTTGTATTTAAAACTTGTTTGCACATAAGAAAAGGAGTAAAGTAAAATTTACCGAACTATGTATATAAGAAGCATTTTTTGAATATTTATCATACTCTTTTATAGATCTAATTGCTTACTAAGTAATGGTTTTAATTTTTTAATTGTAATTTCAGAAAATGCATCTTGTATCCTCAGCATAATGAATAATTTGGTAAATTCTATAGTTCTTTTTTTTGTGTAGGCGTGAGATTAGGTACTGGCCACATCAGATTATTTTTATTGCATAAATATAGTTGAAAACATTAATAAAATTGCAATTTGTGTTTGTGCATAATTAATAAATATGTGCAATGAAAATATTTATCACAAATTAATTACTTAATTCAAAATCAAATTCCAATGTGAGTAAACGTTATTAGTAATGCCAATGTTGATGTTTGTCCAATAAATCAAACTAGTTAGTCAACAGAAATTTGGAGACAAATATTGTGGCGTACGAATATAAGTAAAATTGTCTGTCACTTAGGGTTTGGATTGATGCCACCTCAGCTTTCAACACTGCATCCTGCGCACCTAGTTCCGGTACTGACAAACTACCTTTCGACGCCTCTCTGCTCACTTACTAGCGCCGTCGCCGAGATCGACGCCTTCTGGCATCACGTATAGCGTCCCGCTCGAAAACAATCTAATTTATCCGACGTGCATTTGTTGACGAAGCCACCGTGATCATACTCAGCTAAATTTTACAAAATTCTGGCTTCACTTTTTCTCAATTTCTTTATGTTTATTTCGTTATGGGTAACAAGACAAGGAAAGGAAGTGTCTAATACGAAACAAATTTTTTATTCTTCTATCGTGAGAATTTGTTATCGTTAAATCAGTAAATGCAGTTCCTTTGTTTATTCGCTGAGTAAGTGGTAGTACTTTCCATGATGAACTTTGTGAAACTCGACGTTATAGTTAGTGTTGTCGTTATTTTATCTTTAAATTAACTATAATAATTATGTGAAAAATGAAGACAATTACCATTTTGCTACAACGACAACAGCACTATTTTTTCTCTATGAAAAACGTGCATTGATTAACAGCTTAATACTATTTATAAGTATATCAAATATATAACAGAATTTTAATTTCAAAGATTATCCTTTACACAACTGAATATGATACATAAATATTAAATGTTACATTAATTGTAAAACCTATTCAATACACTTATTCTTTATTCTTAAAATGATTCGTCTTTCAAAATATTAAAATAAAAACAATCTAAGAAATTAAATCAATCCCCTAAGCAGCCTGAAAGTATAGAAAAATATCTGTATTTTCTGTATTCCGATAACTAAGTTATCATCATCAATAGATGCAAGAGGGATGAAATCAAGATTACACAACTTGTAAACAAAGTCAGTGATCAAGATCGAATCCGATCTTAATTTGATCTCTTTTGAATCTGCTGATTACAAAAACTAAGTTATCGAAATACTTATTTGAATATTTTATCATTTCTTTAAGGATTAGGAGTTACATTGAATTTTTTAGATTAATAAATTTTAATTAATTGATTGTAATTCATGTACGAGTGGGCTAGGTAGTGGAGTTACATCGCTTTTAATGAAGCATTTGTAGATCCATAATTTAAAAAAGGATCATACTCTATTTCTTCTTTAAATTTTATTCATTAATCCTATCTGCTGCTTTTCCTCTCCAATTTTTTAATTCCTGTTGTTTGTACGCAGGTCCTTTTCACTTCTTTTATCCATATTTATCTTGGCCTTTCATTTCTTTCTTCCTCCTGAGTTTCAATATAGCATAGACTTTATTGGGTAAAAGAAAAATATTTATTTTATATTCCGTGATCAAACTAGTACAAAGTACATAAGTATTGTAAATATAATCCGATTAATACTATTTAATTTTATAGATTATAATTTCAGTACTAATTATTTTATTTTTGTTCCAGGTAAGAATTTGATTCCGGATTATCATTCCAACGTATGGTGTAGATTGAACTTATAAAGGTAAATGAATATCATCAAAAATTTAAATGTAAAACTGTTGACTATGGTTTACCTATTCTCCTAGTGGTGATATAGCGTTGAATATCTTTTGCTTTTCACAAAATAATATTGCGTTGTAAAAAGAGTCATAACTGAGCATGTAGGAATTATTAGATAATTTATATAAAGACATATCGTATTACAAGCGTAGCAGTATTACAACAATGCACTTTGAATTTTAACGGAATTTATTCCATTTCTTTGTATTTCATTCATGCATACATGCTACAGTATTGTGAAGTTTGCTGTAGCATACACGAAGTTGTGTATAAAACATCCAGTGCCGGCGAGCAAAGTGTATTTTGTTAGCCGACAGAATATATAAAACGCTCGCTTTCCATATACTCTAAAACATTTCACATGAAATAATTTCAAAAGAATCTCGGTTGTCGTGCCAAGAATTTCATAACGACGGTTGCTAGTCGATCGTCAGGTGTCCCTCCACTTTGGACAACCACATAGGCCACTAAGAATATTTGTTTCTACTTCAGCGAGTCAAGTTATGACATCAAACGATGAACCTGTATTTATTTTTGGATGGCCACAGGATAATTTGAAATATTTACTAGTTAAGTTAAATAAGTGTATGCTTCTTACCGTTCCTTGAGGAATACTTAAATTCCTAACAAATTGGTCCCCAGAAAGTCCGTTTTGATGAATAGAATTTCGCACATTAAAGGTTAAAGACTTTCGCCTACTTTGATATACTAACATTTTTCTATTTGTTTTCTCAAAGGACTATCGATAAGATATGAGCATACAAAAATAATGGTAGGTGTTTCGATCAAGAGTTAAACCCTAATTTCTGTGTTCAAGTTATGGTCCAATTGATATGTTTGCCAGATATGACATTGTACTTATTTTGTTTTTAATAATGATTGTAATTGGAATATGCATTAAATATTGTAGATTAATTGTTAAAATTGTAGTGGTACTAATACAGTAACTCGTCATTCTGAAATTAATTCCTATTTAAAAAATTTTAATTAAGAAATATAATAATTAATTGAATGTCTCTTGGTTCCAAGTCATTTGTGACTGGGCTCGTATATACAAAGGTATTAATGTTATTAGAATTTAAATCTATCTAAATTGAAGACTATCTACAGTTTTACAAAGTCGGAAGGTCGTTAATATATGATAGAAATAGGCTAGGACCTATTATAGACCCTTGTGAAACTCCTTTCCGTTCGACATCTAAATAACTTAGATACTCTATGACTACGTAGGAAGTAGTAGGCATTCTGGAAGCGTTCTAAGTGCGCTATTATGGACCCTTGTGGAACTCCTTAAGTACATTTGATAGTCTAAGACTATACATAGTAGAAGGTAGTAAGCCTCAGATATTCTTAGTGGCTGAAATGGAAGCGTTAGCGATGTGTTATTTTGATTTTATCTGAATTTTTACCTTTCCATTCCAAGTCTAAATATCTTAGTCATGCCTTGGTCAGACAACAGATATTCTTAGTAGCTGAGATGGGCGCGTTCGCAGATCGTCAGCCATCAGAACTTGCATCGCCGACTATACAGGAGATACTGGTTTATCGCTCTTCTTTTTTCTGGTAGTTGTTGTTTTTCTCCCGGCAAGACAGGTTCTGAGGCAAGGCGCGCTGGTCGCACGACCGGCCCGTGGCCTGCTCGCTTGCTACTCTAGTAATTCATTCATAAAATGCTACGGCTAGTTCTGCGTTCTCGCTCCAAGTCGCGCTATCTCGCTCCCGCCTCGCACGCCGCACGCCGGCGACCGTGATTTTGACCCCGATGGCCCATAACATGCAGCGAATGAGTTACCTGTTGTAATGTAACAGATCGCGCTGATGGACGCGCAGCTAAATTTAAAGACACCGTAACGTTTACGAACTTTGTTCCGACACTTCTGTCCTACATTAGTACATTACTATAATAAGTAAATATTGCTGTAGTTTGGTAGGTACCAATTGAACGAGATTTTTGTTGTTGACATTTTTGTGGAATTTTGTTAGTTAGACGTTGGTAATAAAGCGCAACTTTTTTGATACTCCAAATGAGAATGAAGAGAGAAGAATAAATCAAAATTTGCGAGAGTAGTATTGAATTTTTGTCAGCTATACGAAAAATAATCCACTTGAAAAATAAGATATAACTTTACCCCTAGTTTTATACCCAAATCGAAACTTGTTTCTCCAACAATAGAAACACCACGATAAACGTTTCTAGAAACCCTTTTGGACCGTAACATAGACGTAGATAGGATTTTCCAGAGTGATCTGTTTGCGTATTTATATTATATTATTATATATTAGCCAATTAAAAAGTGGTGGTATTTCACCCTTTACTTGAGCCTACACTAATTTAGTTGGATTAAGTTCGCAATAACAGGGCGCTACAAAGTACGGTATTACAGCGATTCGCTGCCATATCGTCAAAAATATGTTGAACATATTTATTTATTTTAAAGCTATTTTGCGGTAGACCTCTATTTTTGACAGACTGATTTATTACTCTCTTATTCTCAAATAAGAATATAAACATTGTTTTAGAACCGCTGAAAATACATTCCTATTTCCAATAATGCACCACAGTGCCATATATTTGAAATTTCAAAATTATATACTGACTTCATACTAAAGTTGTACCAATAAAATCTGGTGTGGGAACCACACTACTTCTTATACACATAATACCAACTGAATACGTATAACTTGTTCCTTGCTTAGGACTTTATTTTGACAGAACCTATTTAATTTTTTGTTTTCATTATAATTAAGATTTTATTTTAAAATTGGTATTATTTAATAATATCTAGTTTTAAAAACTTTCTAATTAATAATACAAATATTACTTTTATAATATTTCAAACGACACATATTTTTGACACTTTAAATTATTTTACATATAGATGTTAAAAACGTTTTAGTTCCTGTTCACATTGTAACTAAGATTATTGACAGACATCATTGAGAAATTGGTCTTAAAGGATTCAGTGGACGTCAAAATATGTATTTCTGCAAAAATCTCGTCAGCGATTCCAATCCTTTGTATGAGAAAGTAAAAATAACTTTCTTTTAATAAAATATTAAATTAGTAGTTCTCTTGTCAATTCGGTGGCAAAGTAGAACAGTTCCACATATTTTTAAGTCATTTTGGCGTGAAGAACATCATCGACAGAACAGTTTTAAATGATAATATTGCAGCATTAAAACAAGATCAGGATACGCGAAAGAAAGAAAATATTGTAAAAAAAATCAGGATCTACACATTTTTTGTAACGAATCGCTTGACAAAAGAAGGTTGTCGCTAGACGTTCTTTATTTCCTGTGTGCTTAGTGACTCGTGAAGCGTCTTACTTCGTCACGAAAATAGCGTGGCGCGTTAGAAGCTCCATCCCGCGACTCCGGTCATTCCGGACGTTCGTTATGCCTTTTCAATACGCGGTAACTTTTTATTTTGCTTCTCATGCTATCGCCTTAATTTACTAAATAAGTGCTGCCTGTTGACGCAAAAACATCAAATTATATGGACGCACAAACAATACTAAGTTTATTACGAGTATTACTATCTCCGGACGAATGTACCTGCGTGTTATTAAAATTAGAGTAACTTTAGAAACAATGAGCTTGGTCAAATTTCTCACGCCATTTCCTTGTCTGGAATAAAAATATATAAGATAGGCTGATATTAATATTGCGTATACTTATTACACTGTGCAACAGGAAACCTTCATAGCTCTTTGTCTTTCTTAGATCATAGTCTTCACTTCCTATTTCCCCTATCTTAATAGGGGAACTTCTGTTTCCGACAAATATTTTGAGAAATCTTACATTTCAGACTCAAATGATGGGATGCGTCAACAAAACTTAATGTCAAGTATCTATGTTACACCAAAGTTTTCGAAAAATATCTCTACTATTACCAATAAACTCGTGTACATTTCACAAAGATGTTATTTCTTTTTAAAGTACCTGTTTAGAGTATCAAAGATAGTTTCTAAAGCACTACGATTTCGAATACCTTAGCGACAATACTTCATGTGAAAATTGCACATTCAGTTAAATCCAGAAGTTCTAACCAATTATAGAATATCGGAAATATATAAAAGATTAATGTATTACACTGTAGGTAATTCAATTCAAATTGAACAATACATGTTTCCTTTGTTTTATAAATCATAATTTGTTAATACTTAGTTATTATTTCTATTTACTTGTTTATGTTATTCACTTATTTTCCTGACCAATAATTACATAGAGTAATTCAAACGTTGTATTTTAAATAAAACAGGTGCTACAAGATGACCACTTTTTGTTTACTTTAAATATAGTTCTGGTCCTCCTAGGATTATCGTGCCATTGTTGATGATGACATTAATAAAAATTAGAACAGAACTAAACCATAAATCTTTTATTTATTTCAACTTAGAATAGAGTTAATTTGACGTTTTTATCTATATTTCTGATATTTAATCCCTTCATTTACTTATGCCCGGTTGAACCAACGTTAGTTAAATTTTAAACATGGTTTAAATAAATAAAAGCATATCTAATTTTTGACATCAATGTCAATTATTCCATATGACATATAACTTCAATTTGCTTTTATTTATTTAAACCAAGTTTAAAATTTAACTAACGTTGGTGCAACCGAGCATTAGCGATTTAATTTAATTAAACTACGCTTGCAAATTGTGCAAATTTATTTTGAAAATTTTATACAATGATGAGGCTAATTTTTTATTAAATAATTACGTCAACAAGCAAAATTGCCATTTGAGGGGTGAAGAAAATCCACGAGCCATTATTGAGACGGCGTTACATAAACAAGAAGTCACTGTTTGCTTTACGGGCTGTTGGAATTATTGGTCCATATTTCTTCAAAAATGATAACGGACAAAAGGTTACAGTCAATGGAGAGATTACTGACTTTTTCGTTCCCCATTAATGTGGAAGAGCGGTGGTTTCAACAAGACAGAGCAACATGTCACACAGTGCGAGCCTCAATCGATTTATTGATGGACACATTCGACGAGTGCATAATATCGCGCTGTGAACCTGTGGATCTTTATGAAATCATATTCGAACACAAATGGCATAAAATTTTAATGTGTTTTATTTCATTTTTAAGTTCTATACCTCTAAATGAGCTGAGTTCCAAGTTTAAGGAATAATTTTAAATCGAAATACGTTTGTCATGGCAATATATTTTGTTTAAACTTTAATATATTTGCAGATAATAAATTATTTGGGACATACATATTCATGTTACTCGATCAACATAACAACATAACAATGGGTAATGTGTGTTGTTCTATTGTAACTTAATATGGCAATAGCAAAACACGAACACATAAAATAAATTAACTTCAAGTTATTTTTCTTATAATATATTTATACCATATAAAAACATTTATTATACAACACATTAACTTTACTTTTAACGTGCAATACTTGAAAGATAAACAAGCGACATTTGCTGCAAACCATGTTTAAAAAATTAATCCCGTCAAATCGTTTCTACGTTTAAGGTAATACGTAACGGTAACGTACAGCTAAAATAAAAGATGTGTCAATAAATCCCGCATGTTGTGGACGAGTGGGAGGCAACGTTGTTGTAAAATTCATAAAGAAAATGTGAATAAACCCATTTGGTGTCGGGTACAACCTACAGTTTATTAGTGAATTGCATGAAGTTGGGTATGTATGAGTATTCGATATATTCCACCGCATTATATTTCAGTGATATTAAATTATCTGTGCACATGCATGCATGAAGGTACTCAGAAATGGAATCTACTTCATTCAATTAATGTAATATATTTGATACATCCATTGTTTTTGCAATAATGATACAGCTACAGATTTAATTCAAAATTAATAACACATATGTATTTTAATTTATATATTATTTATATATGTAATAAAAAGTATAAGTATTTGTGAAACACGCGATAAATAAAATTCTGGTTCAATTTTTTTGTGAATGCAGCTGTTTAATTTTTAATTCGCCACATGGTTAGCCTGCTGAAAAATATATCAAATTTCATTATCTCTGCGTTGTTCTAACGTATGCTATAAACATTTGTCAAGATATTTTTAAAATAATTAATTGCTTTTCATATTGACTTGAATCAATTGTTCAATGTAATTTTAGTGTTTTATGTTTGTTATTAGTTATCTGTAAATTTTATTATATTTTTGTTCGCTATTTATGATCATGAGAAGCAGTTCAAGGAAAGTTGTCTGATTAAGTGAGCTCCGAGGTATTTTTAGCAAGTTTTACTAACTTTAAATGATTTCAATTGATTTAGACCAATCAAAGTTGAGAAGGAGTCTATAAAACTAAATGAAAATACTTTTAACTTACCAGATTAGTAGCTATTAAGTTTAATAGAGCTGTAAACAGTTAATATGTTCACACGCTTAGAAATTATTAAAGTAAAAGTATTAAATACTGTTTACAAATTTATTTCACCTGCTTACTCGAGCCCAGAATCAAGTCATTTGACCCAATTTAGACTTTTAGAAAACCATTAAAAAAATTGTTGTGATTTTATAAAAGGAAAATTGAACTCAATTCATTTGTATCTTAAATTCTGTTATTTTTAAGAATATTTTAAGGAAAAATGCCAAAACAAATTAACAAAAAATACTAACATAAAGATTCCATTTGACCTAAAGGTATGGACTGGTACCACGAACACTCTGATGACAACAAAATATAGAAAAATGTTTCATATAAAAATTGATTCCATGAAATTTACTCTATTTCATTTATTTACAAAGCTTTGTTTTTAAAATCTAATCAATTTGTAACTGAAACATAATACCTATATACATATATTTATGTGCGGGGGAAAAATGATAGAACTTAAGATATAAATATAGTGAATTAAACAATTTTTTTTGTTTGATTTTAACTGGGTCACATGATATGATTCTGGGCTCGTATGTACTCTCACATACTTTGAACAAATACAATTTTTAAATTTGTATTTAATAAAGTAAGTAAATAAACTCGAATCACAGTACTCATTTTTAAGGGATCCTTTTCGTATACATTATTATATGTAGTTTCATTCAATTTTTGTATAAATTTACAGCCACCTTATTTAAATATACAACCTCTGTTCAAAAAGTTCGGTGAATGTGTCTATGTTTAGAATGGATTCTTGTCTTACCTGTAACAGCAGTTACTGTTTTTCTAAGTAATCCCCGTTGATGGTAATGCACCTCTGAGAACGACTGTACAAGTCCTGGAAACTCCTGGTGTAGATTTTTTAGTGATGGACTTCAGCTGGGTCGTAACCTCATAACATTACTTTGGATTTCAGAAATGTCCAAAAATTTCTAACCCTTCAGGACTGATTTCAATTTTGGAAAGAAGAAAAAGTCCGGGGGAGACAAGTCTGGGGCGTAGGGTGAATGATTGAGGGACACAACTCCCCTCTTGGCCAGGGTCAGATAATTTAGAATATTTCGGACATTGAACGTAATGTTACGAACCTGCTGAAGTCCATCACTAAAGACGACTACAGCAGGAGTTTCCATGACTTATACCTCCGTTCTCAGAAGCACATAACTATCAACAGAGAGTACTTTGAAGAACAGAAACTTCTGTTGCAGATAAGACAACAATCCATTCTAAATATAGTCTAATTCACCGAACTTTCTAGGCAGAACTTGTAATTTCACGATATATGTAAATACGAATATAAATACTTTTTGATATTATGGGGGATTCGGGGGATCAATTTTTGAGAGTATCAATGATTAAAGGAGCAACTGGTAGAGAGATCAACGTCCCGGGGATCAATTGACGGGGACCAATTCTCGGACATTAGTCGGTGCACCCTACATCATATTATTTTTATAATAGTGAAGCTAAAATTGCGACGAATGTACTTAAATAGCAATATATGTTTTTCGTGTTACTAAATAGGATATCAATAGAGCGTCGCGATGTAAGTCAGCGTACCTGATCAATCTAATCTGATTTGTTCTGTCAGAAACTAAAACTATCCACAGGGGTTCAAGGCTAGCAGAGATCAGATGCTGAGAAATAATGATCCCCACCTCTGATCTCGTTCTGTTCTATCCCCTCCACGACGCTCGGTGCGGCTGGCGGTGGCGGCGGCGGCGTCGGTGGCGGCGCGGCGGCGGCAGCGCAGGGGACGGCATCAGGCATCTGCGCGCAGTGTGCATCCAGCGCTCGGCGAGTGTAAGTCCGTTGATCTATCTGCCGGCGGTCTTCAACAGTGCGCGCGCTCTACTCAACTCCGTGCTCCATGCTTATAAACGATTAATTAATGGGCGCCGTTTCTAATTAAAACCGTTCCCACCTTGTAAACTAACCTGAGTGCTGATACAATTAACGTGAACAAAGTGCATTCTCGAGTACCTACCGAGTGCAATGTGCTACAAATATCCGAAGCGAAAGAACAAAATTAAATTTCATTTGCTAGTCTGAAGAAATATATGTGCACCGTGACACACAGTGAGTGGCAACTCTCGGTCTGTACGGCTCCAAGTCCGCATTGATTCCTAGTGCAGGATAATTTATCATCCCGAACTAGTGGTGGTGTATAAGTAGGATTATCTCTTCCAAACAGTGCACCCCGTCAGCGTTCAGTGATCAGAACAATCTGTGTGCGATAGACGATGCATTTGTAACAAGTCGGTGGTGCAGTGCTTGTTCAGTTGTGCAAAATGTTTGGATTACTTCTCGTATTAGGTGAGTTGTTCATTCATTGCAACTAGCTTCATTCACGTGACAGACGATGCCTGGACTCCGGACTGTAACCGCTTCCACTGCCCGGAAACGTTCCACCGGAAAGTACTCTGCAAATTCCAAATTGCAGATTAAACGAAGCCTGCAGGAAATTGAACATCAATAATGTTATTTTTGAAACCACGCTGCTCTTATGTGTTGACTTAACTTAAAGTATTCATGTTCATTGCCCAGCGGCCAGGAAAATAAAGTTTCAATAGATACGGACCACTTTCCGACGGAATTGGGGTCCGCCTTTACAATCTCTTTACTTCCTGGCGCAAATTCAACCCTGGGGAGTAATTTTAAATTAGAGGAAATATAGACATTTCAACATCTATACTCTGTACTCAAATCCACGCATATTAATTATTGTAATTATAAATGTTCATGCTGTATACCATGTGTAAGTTTACACAACTATATATCAATAAATGTATATTTGCTTTATTAATATTATACACAATTTCTAGTTTATTTAAATTCAATTGAACTGCAAGCCGGATACAATACACCTCCATCACCGCGTTTTTAATAGTCATAGGTCTTTGATTATTTATTAACAAATTATGTAGGGAACTGTAAGTAATATGACAGACCAAAACAATAGTCCGCGTATTTCCACATTAATCTATAACAGCGAAAACATGTATCGACGTTCGACGGTTACCGTAACGAAATACAGAGGGTGGGACGCCATGTACTGTTACCGTGATACAGAGTGGTGAAACGAGTGACAGATGACAGGACAAAAACAACAGGCCGTTGCTAGGGCTAGCTAGGGGTGGTTTACGTAAGGAACTCGTAGTGGTGCGTGTTCTTCGGCGATATCCTGTCTTCTGTCTTCATCGCTCGTTGAAGTTTATTCGCCCGATGCGGAATCGCCGATGACCCGTGAAACGAAGGTGAAACGCCGGATTGCATACGCGTAGGCGCACACCGATAATCGCCGTCTAATTATTTCTATTTGATCGCGATTACAGACACACTTGACTGTCGTTTCTCATGTTTATCATTTTATAGAATATTTACACTATATATAGTTGGCAGAAAACGAAGGAAAACTATATACAAATTAAGAATTTTCCTAGGATAAATCTAACAAACAGAACTAAGTTTTGTTTTATATTTTTTAAAATATTGCTGGGATGAATTCTGTTTTTAATAGACATATATGTAAGGGAGCTATTGTGAAGGGTCTAAATTTTCGGGCTGGGTTTTCAATAGATAAGCACTGTTTTGAGCCCCTAAAACCAATTTCACTATTTTCATAATGACATTTGTTTAGATATTCATGTTACAAGCTAATTAGATTTTGGGAGTAATCTATCAACCGGAAGTGGTAGATTATTTGAAGGCCTATCAGATAAATCAAGAAAATTTAATTTCAAACAAAAAATAATATTAGCTTGAATTTTTATTTGAAACTTTTTTCAATATTTTGTATCGTTTAAAAATTTAAATTTTCAGGAAGTTATTTCAGATTTTAATGGGAATATATTTTACTGTTTATACTTGGTGCTCCCATCTGCTCGAAATCGCAAATAAATTGCTTTAAAATTTCATGCTATAAAAGAAACTAATGAAAACGAACGTCGAAAAGTGAGGGCGCTAACCAGACGTATAGCTGGTGACTAACATTGGGAAAATCGAAAAGGACTAAAGTAATCGTTGTATAATTTCGTGCCAATTTACCTCCAGATAGTTTTCATTAAAAATGAGTACTGTGATTCGAGTTTATCGAGCGTATGAGTTGTGTAGGCTTAGGGATTGTTTGTTAAGACTGCGAGCGAAGCTAGCTTACCTACAGATAATTTCAATTAAAAATGAGTACTGTAATTCGAGTTTGTCGAGCGTAAGTTGTGTATGCTTAGGATTTATTTAATAAAAGTGAAGGCGAAAGAAAAAATTGTCAGTGGAAAAATATCCAGTGGATTCCTTTATATCACGAAATTTTAAAACGAAATTAGCACGTAATTAGTACGAAATTTTAGAGAAATTTATTTGTAAATTCGTGCAGGTGACGTCTATATAGAACCCAAATAAGAAGCTGATTGGATTTTGGTAGCAATCCATCAACATAAAGACCTATAAGGTATTTTGAATATATGTAAGTAAATAATTGAGTTTAATAAATGAAAAATAATATCACATTATTTTAAGTGAAAGCGCGTTATCAGTCCAATTAGAAGTTGGTAATAATTTTATAGTTTTGTTATCAAAGTATACTCTTTTATTATAGTTTCAGTAACTATTCGCTATTATTAGAGCAAAACATATTTTACTGTGAACATGAATCAATGATTGAAATTGTTTATTTAATTTGGTATACCTATAAACACAACACTACACAATATGAGTACTGGAAAAACAAGTCAAAATATTTTTGCAAGATTCTGGAAATTATATAAATATTGTTACAATTTTAAACAAGCATTTCTAGCTGTTGCGAAAAAAAAAGAAATAGAATTTCGATTGAACTAGTCAACGCGTTTTTATTGTTTCAATAAAATATTTGAGTTTTTACAACTTAATTCTCAATTGATTTATCACGCATCAAAACATAGTGTAATGAAATGAAAATATTTTCATTTGCGTAATTATCCACAGCGGTAATTAATTGAAACATATTTTCCTACTCCAGCGTAACATTCTGGAGTATAATCACGAGTTAGTACATGTTTGCTTTAGTAGTCCTCAATTCATTTCCTCGCAGCTCTTTAATAACGGTAATAATACGCTGTCTGTAAGGGCGATTAATTTCAGAATTTATCGAAGTTTGAGCCGAATTAATTATGTCCAGTTACATTTCAACATTCCCGGAATGGCGAGACGCAATCCTCGGCGACATTTCATAAACTATTCGGGTTCATTGTTTTATGTAAATTGTTCTCGCTAGTTATTAATGTCCGTCTGTGCTGTGTTGTTTTTACGAGACAGTTAGAACGAATTCGACAATGGAGGTATTGGTTGTTCGTTCTGCAGATCGTGGGAAGAACTTTATGTCCAACTTACTAAAATTAATTGAATCGATCTACCAAACTTCCAACGGATATTTGAAAATCGCTCGCGAGAATGGTCAACGCATTACTTTTCTAAAAGACCCACATCCTTGTACTTCTTTCAGTCTTTTCAGGATGTCCCGGCCACATCCATTAATGACATTTTTATGAAACATTCAAAACTGATTTGTCGAAATAAATAAATTCGAGTGCGGTTGTTGTAGAACAGAAGGAGAATTATAAATGCATTAATAAAATAAGATTTCTTTCATCCGAAATTTGCATAAGTTTTTCTGACATACAAATACAATTGTAGAAATTTCGAGACAAAGTTTTTCTTTGAATTCATTAATAAATTCCTCATTTAAAACTTTCGTAAAACATGTTGAAATAAAAACCTTAAATCCATCCTTGCCGCTCCTTCTTCGCCTGGCTTTGCGGTTTTTCTGTTATTCGAGTAGGATCCCGGAAGATATGGAAATAAGTCGAGAATAATTCTATAAAATTTTAAATTGTATGCGTAATGTAAAAAAGAAACAGTTTCGTAATGCGCAGTTTCTCATCTCGAGCAACGTTTCCGTTGCCATTGCCGTTGTTAGTTGGCACTGTGGAAACCCGACAAACGGCAAATAATACTTCTCCTCGCTAGTGGGAATGCGTGTAGCTCCCGCTATGGGTACGCGTATGTTTGCGTACATGTCTATTTCATACAAGTATATAACGGGAAAACTTTCCATTAGTAGTTAGTGAATTTTAAAACAGCCGTTTACTCTTTGAATACCATGTTTGTTTGTTGATATACATACTATAAAAGGACATAATGTTTGCTTTCACCGGATGATTAATATTCATTGGAATTAATTTCGTGCATTAAAAAACAACAACATGGAAAATAAGGAAACCGAAAAAAGAAAATAAAACCCTTATGTCTTTTTCACACTGTTCTATAATACAAATTATATTTCAATCAGTTTCGACTATTTAATGGTCATCATCCGGCAATCGGTGAGACTTACAATACAAGTAACATAAAATTAAAAAATATAAGTTATAGAACAAAACAAGGACAATTTCAATAAAATCTACAGGTGGACATATATGCAAACCAAGTCATTTAAAAAGGACTCTTAAAAATAAATATAAATATAAAAATATAATAAATTATATAACTGATATAACAGGTGATATATGAAATTAAAAATATTTTTATTAAAAATAAAAATTTGTCTTTAAAATGATCAGTCATTATAAATTTTTAATCTAGCCCACTTCTCGACCTACTGCTTTTTTGATTTTTTCTTTTGTTTTCAGTTTATTAATTATTTTAATTTTTTTTAATTATCTTATCACAACTAGCCCAAAATCACATCATTTGGCCCAAATTAAGATTTTTAAAATAACTAAAAAAAATTGTTCTGATCTTACCTACAAAAGGAAAATTGTTTTACTCAATTTATTTTTATCTTAAATTCTGTTATTTTTAAAAATATTTTAAGAAAAATAATAACAAATTAACATAAATCACCAACATAAAGATTTCATTTGATCTGAAGGTACAACGAATACTGTTTTTGAATCTGATGACAACAAAATATAGAAAAATGTTTCAAATAAAGATTGTAGGTAATATTATTCTACATCTTTTTGATTCTAATGAAATTTACTCTAACTCATTTATGTACCATGCCCAAAAACTCTGATGAGCCTGAAAGTAATCTACCACTTGCTGTTGAATTGTTCCCAAAATCTAATCAATTCTTAACATAAGCATAATACCTCCCTTACGTATATATATATATATATATATATATATATATATATATATATATATATATATATATATATATATATATATATATATATATATATGTGCTAGAGGTAAAAATGAAAATATGGTGAATTGAACAATTTTCCTTTATATGATTTTAACTGGGCCAAATTATTTGATTCTGAGCTCGTCAGTTTATATATCACCTGTCATATCAGTTTTATAATTTTCTATATATATTCTTTTCGATTTTCTGCAAACATGTTCACCTGTTTAAAGTGTGAGTACTCTTTTTATATAAAATTATCCTTGATTTGTTCTATAGTTTATATTTTTTATTTTTACGTTTCTTGTATTGTAGTCTCATCGGTTGCTTGATTTAAATTAAAGAAAAATGTGACAAAAGACATACGGGTTTATTTTCCTCTTTCTTTTTCCTTAATTTTACTTCACACTTGGGTGATTTTTGATCTAAAACATTGAAACTACTTATAACTTAGGATAGAATACAATATACCTACAGGTATTTTTAAACAAAATATAAAGTGTAATTATATACAAGACATGAAATATAATCCACAGCAATGTATTTCGAAACAGTCTCCCTTTTCCTTTGTAAATATTTTCTTTGAAAAAGTTTTATATCCCTTAACTTTTAGTATCAATTCTATACACGTACTTTTTTGACGTAGAAAAATCTTTATAGTTTAGAATTTTTTTGTATATTTTGGCTTACACTTTCAAAAAAGCTCGTCTGGCTGCCTCCTGATTTGAGTAATGTAGAATGTGCTCGTGCTTTCCGACTTTCAATTCCGCTTTCGCTTTCCGTGATTCGTGACCACGGTTGAATTGCTCACATTTTCGCTAAAAACACGTTTATGCGGTTTCACCTTAATTTAATTTCAATAATTACACTGAAATATTACCGTACATAATACGCTTAATCATAAATAATTATTTTGTTCGTTTAATTGTAGATCATTCTATAACACGTGTGACGAGCAAGTTACGAGTGGGAAACGTTTATAGCAGCAGTGAAGTAATAGTTTATAAATTCAATTAGAGTTATTAAGAAATTGAATTATAGTGGTCAGCAGAACGTAAAATAGGTCCCCTTCACGCTCCCTATTTCATTTTCACGCGCAGCGGAGGTAGAGTGAAGCTGTAGGCACACACGCCAACGATAAAAATAATGGTGTTGATACAAAAGTTATGAACGCAGCGATACTGGTGAGGTGAAAGTTCACGTTTAGGGATTTCGTTACTAGTGATTTATTACTTTACGGTGACGACTAATGTTTTTCCCGGCCGGTTTGTTTATATTCAGGGCTCGAAGAACGGAAGCAGCAACTTTTCTTGAATGTTTTCCATTGAAAAGTAGAGCTTCTTGTTGGATTTGCAAGTAGATAAATACGGAAATAAGGGACTTTATCGCGATGTTATGAACGAGTCTCTGATTCCTTAAGAAAAATTGTTGATTAAAGTACTTCAGTCCCATCTTTGCGTTTGAGTTGAATAAGTTAAACATCCAATGTTTACGTATATAGAAGGGTTATTAATTAATTTTGGCTTTATCTCTCACTTTTCAGTTTTATTTTTAGAACTTTGTGTTGGTCGATTCGAAGGATTCTACCTCAAAATAGAAATTAATATTCAGAATATAATTTGGCTGGACGTAAAAAACGTTTTCTAGATATTTTAATTATACCTACCCTTTATTCATACCTATAATCTTTTATGGAAATGAGAATTTTAACTGGCAGAGTGGAAATAATAAATCTAGTATTTAAATTGAACCGAAATTTCGATGCAAATTTCATGTTGAAAGTACCCTAAATATAATCCTTGATGTAATTAAGTGACAAAGAGAAATGTGTCTCAATTAAATAAGGGGTAAATAAGAAATGAAGAACATATTTTTTTACCTACATAATTCGTTAATATTATTTGGTTTGAGCCAAAGCGTGTTTAATAGATCGCGGCGAATAAATACGGGTTCCGAAGTTGATGTACACAGATTGTCGTCTAATTTCCGCGCGACGAAAAACTGCTTCCCTATACAATAAAAACGCGGTGACGACTGGACGGCGGCCACGATCCGCCCGCCCCGCGTCCTGCCCGCTTTTCTCATTATCCTTGCTGCAGTAAAAACACACGAGGAAACATTCTTTATATAAGGAATAAACTGAACCGCAAAACCAATATCTCATCACAAATGAGTTGTAAAAGTGTCATTCACTGAAATAAACGGGTGTGGGTAGCCTGAATAGACGGACTTTCCAACCGAATCGAGGTCTGGATGGGAGATAAGTTTCAGAAAATACGTTTTATTCGTTGAACAATGCAGCAAGGGCGCAACCGGCGCGTCTTCTAGCGGCGTCTTGTGAAATTAGTTTCTATTTATGGTTTTGTCAACGGCCAACTCTTCTTCAGACTTTTGTTCCGTTCTATTAAACGACGAACAAAGCCTACCGGATAATAAACCGGGTTTACAATTAACACGTCGGATAGTCTAAATATGTTGGGAATGTTCTTTTTGTTTACTCTCTTACGCGAACTTTCACGGACTTTAAACTAAGCCTTATGGTTTCTTTTGTTAAAATAACAACAAAAATGATTCAGCCGTTTTATAAATCGTTGTTTCATTATGGAAGTATGCGCTAAAAGTGTTTTGGTTTAGTGGAAAAGCAAAGCAAAAGAACTAGTTTGTGAATGTGTATAAATTGGTTAGATGTACTAAATAAATTGGACCACATGTTATAAATAAAAGGAAAATAAATTAATTGCCGTGTTTTACTGGAAGAAGAGGACGACGTTTAATTTTCATGCGTGAGTTTCTTTCGCCGAATTGGCGAAAAGAAAAGTAGGCTTTTAGGGCCAATGAATAATGGTTTCTCCGGTTCTTTCTATTTTCTTGTCATTTCGTCTACATTCAGTTCAGCTCGGAAATCTCGCGAAGACACGGCTGCCTGTTTTTCACAATCTCTAAACTTTTGTGCACTCGAATTCCTTACTGACCTTGATTTCCTTTTGTGTACTCTTCTTTATGGTGATTACTAAGCTGTTTCATTCTTTGATACGCTCTGATATAGTGCAGCTCAATTTATCAACGAGCATTTTAAAATACAGGAAGCTTGCCAGTAGTAATAGTTGTATTATATATAAATTGTTGGAAGTAACGAGCGAGTCATCACCTTATTTGTGGTATTATCATTTGCATTCTCCGTCCACACAAACACGGTGAATTCGGCTGACGTGCGATGAAAGGTGCTATCATTTGCGCTTGAAGTTTACACCGAGGTTCATACATGAAATGCACCAATAGAAACCCGAGCCACGAGCCATTTAACGCGACAAAGTTTCCAGATCTGAATGTGAATGCCCACCTCGTCACGGACAGGCAGGACAGTCCCACGTTACTCCGTCATTCAATCAGGTGGAAATCGGATTGCGAGTTGCACATGTGTTTGCGCATGTAATTACCCTTTTACGCCGCATTGCCGTGCCGTGGCGCTAGTGTCGACCCTGCTATGGACATCAACGCTGAAATGTGAGGGCGATTGGAATTGGCCGGATGAGTGCCCATACCGCAAATGGATTTAAAATTTAGATGTTGCGTCCGCGATGTGTATTTGTGTGCGGAATATGAGACGGGAAATTGTTAATGTGATGGTTATGAATTAACCTTTGTTCCATCCAAATTGAACCCAGTGAATTACATGCATTAGTTTTCACCGCATAAAATATATTTATTGATTGAATACTATTCTCCCCTTTTATACATTTATTACCAATACAAAACTGAAAACACACTTTCCAACATTCAGACAGATACTTTTTTACCTCTCGCCACATCCTGTAAGGGCGGTATAGGAAGCATGCTAAAAATTGGGTAGTGAGTTTTCAGTAGATAAGCACGTTTGAGAGTCCCTAGAATACGATTTTAATAGTTTCTGATGTCTGTGTCTGTTTGTCTGTCAGTCTGTGTGGATCCCTGGAGTTAAGGTTTCGCAAAAACTACTAAACTAAAAATTTTGATATTTTGTATGTATCAATTGTATGCCCTTTGGAAGAGCTGATTAGTTTTTGATGATAATCCAATAACCGGAAGTGGTAGTTTACTTGAAGCCCTATCACGCTAAGGTATCTCAGTAAATTATGGTTTAATGAAAATTTTGTTAATAATGTTTCAAATATTATTATCTACAATTATTGTTTGAAACATTTTCCTCTTACTGTCACCATTTACGAATTACATCACGTTAAAGAAAATTTATATTTTTTTGAAAAAACAAAACAACGGTTGAAAAATGTCATTTTTTTGAAATGTGTCATAATTTTATGAAGGGTGAGCGTTTCTTGATAGTGGTGGTCAGTGTTCCTGTATTGTTTGTTAAGAAATCTTTGTCGGGAGGTATTGTAGTGCCCACAGCAGGTTTTTTCTCTTTTCGAACATCACTCAATTCATTTACCGTTTGGTAATTTCATAATATTTATTATCTATTGGGTCGGTGTTGGTGTTAGCTGATGCTAAGGTATATGATACCTGGAGTTATAGAACTCTGACTGTCTGTCCGTTCTCCTGCCCTCTTTTTTAGGTGGTGATCTCACAAGCCCCCACCCCTTCAACACCAAGTTCGTTCTGCTGGGTATGAGTGGTATGCACGTATGCCGACGTCTTTTGGACGTCGTATGTAATTGTTATTGGAGCACTAAGACTTAGTACGCGTAGTAATGCGACGAATCAACTGTTGAGTTATTTCCTGAAATGAATCATTCGAGTTTATTAAATAGTTTGTTTAAACAACAATCCGATGAAAATGCATTCATGTATGAGTACTTGCCAGCAATATTTTGATCCTTCGTTTTGTGATCCCCGTTTAGTGTGTTTGTCGACTGGACACTGACATTGGAGTTCAGTCAGCGTTCAGCATGGAGTGGAGTCCGAGCCAATCGTCCGGAGCTTACAGCAAGCGCCAGGCATCAGCATCAACATCAGCAGAGCACGCCAGCCTCTATACGTATGCAAATGCTCATACACGTTCGGCAGTAAATCGTTTATGCTTGGGCGATTTTAAAATGGGGCTTAATCAGCTATTGTAATCGGTAAATCGGTTGCGAGGCCCGATTGGGTTTATAACCTGTCACGTCCTACAGGGCCCAGGTTCGGGGATGACCCCGAGTACATGTCCACCGCTTTCGTTTCAATCATTTCTCTAATTTATCGCCGCGTCACACAATTGTATGATACGAGGCCTATCATTTCATGAACGGTGCCACTCGAATCTGCTGTTTTATGTGATAAGATTTAAATTGCAGTATCCGAATGAATGAATACTTTTTTTGATCGTAAATTTTGTGATTTTAATGTGGAACTGACGGTTATTGCTACTTTTTATTCGCTCGATTCTGACTGATTTGTACGAGGGACATGTGGAAGTTATAATCTCTTTTGTCATAAATACCAGTGTTCATCATTGAATCTCACCATTTACTCTTGTTTGTTTTTAAGTACTCTTTCGATGCAAGTAGTGGATCGTTGTTATTCTAGCACATGAAATGCTTTAGAAATTTTCGATGCATTTGAGTAGAGTTGGACCGTAACTGTTGCCGTAATCTCAAACTCAACGTTCCGGCATAACTTAAACCCGATTCGACCCTTATTTCCAACTGGCTGATTTCTTATGAACGGGACCGAAAAATATTTCAAATTGATCGCGAAATCGCTAATAAAACACCTGCCGATAATCCATTCAAGACGAAGTGCCGCCATTTCGCTGCTGCACTCCTTCGGAAGCTCTGAGGAATTACAGAGGAATAGCGTAATGCTATTTTAAATTATACTATATAACACTGCTTTGAGCAAAATGTTATTGCTTTTCGCCTCTTATTTGGAGCATGTGTAGTTTGAAAAATGTATCAGATATTGTGGGAATAATATTTCAATTTTCGTCAATATAAGTATACACGTACCTGATCACAGAGTACTCCATAATAAAGGGTCGCAGGGAGGAGGGCGCTGTATCGATTCCCTTAGGGGCGTGGCCTATTTTCGCACACCGAAGCAATACTTTGTATGAACGAACATAAATTCAGTGTATGAATTTGGATGTACCGAGTCATTCCACTTGAAATCATGAGCTGCTTACAGTTACAGGCGCACAGTGTCTCTTCGCGATTTTCCACCAATCGATCGTAGAATTTAACGAAAATCTGCTTTCTCAATACCGTGTATTTATTTCATAAAACGGGATAGCGCAGTGGTAACAGTGCTTGCCTCTGGAAACAGAGGTTCGTGGGCTCGAATCCTGGTCAGTCAGAAAAAAATTCATGGTATGATTTTGATCGGAACTAAGTTACTCCGGTGCCATTCCAAATTGGGATAATACAGGTGTTCGGAAAAGTACTGATAAGTCCAAAGCTATCGGGCACCGGCCAGTAGTTGTAACAAGAACTTGCTCCAGGTGGCAACGCCCATGACATCAAGTAAAAATTAAAATGCCCTGTATTGTGGTTCATCCTATGGATATAATCCCTCACGTTTCTCATTCCCGGAAAGAAGTACATAAGTTTTTATTTCTTAACGTAAAAATTGTTTAGTTGGCAATTGTATTCAGATAGTATTTACAGGAAGAGTATATTGTGTTGGGTCAATAATGTTAATTTCCATTTAGCATTTGAAGCTTCGCCATTGAGAGCATTGAATTAAACAGAAACCCTTTGTACAAACGTTCCTCGCCCGTGGCACTTTGGTATTCAAAATGTAATTTTATATTTGATAATGAGTTCGAGTTACAAATTAACAATCAATTGGTTAACCAATACTAATGCACGTTACATTTTTCATCAGTGGAAATTAGCAGGAGAGACAGTGGTGCATTGTAATCGTATTTTGACAAATTATTAAATGTAATAGAATTATTGGAGCGTATCCATTTATACCCCGGTTTATATTTCGTTGACCAAAATTAAAACGCATGCAAAACACGTTGAAAATTACGAATGCATAATTTAACTGTATCGCATCGGCAGTCGCGGCAATTGCCTGTGAATTTTATGCGCGCACATGTCTACAGATTTAAAGTTATAAAACTCATTCAGGATTCATGTTTGCGTTTGATAAATACACTGGCAGGCCACCGCGAATCCGAAATCCAATTGGTGACGGGCGACCTGCGGTTTCGGCTAATGTAAGTGGTGTGGTTGCATCGCGCCAGCGCTAGTATGCAAACTTACTAGGGCGGTGACAGCGCACAACAAACTCATTGTGGAGTTCGGTTAGTCCGTGCGGTCTCGTCAAATTCGTCTGACAACTTTCCCGCGAGTGTATAGTGGTGATTAATCGCCAGCTTTCAAAACTGTTCTGTTTGTTTTGTCACTCTATTATATTCGTTTACATAATTATTTATTATTCCCTACACATTACTCGTGATATTCGATATTCCATTTAATGGATCAGCAAATCGCACTGGCGAAAAACTAAATAATTATTCAACCATTTAATTTAAATCACAGATTCATAAATAAATAATAATAAATTATACAAAATGTAAAAATCAACGAACAGTATAATTTCTGTATTATTATACATTTATTCGACTAAAAAATGAGTTGTTTAAATAATTGAAAGCATTAATACTAAATTGTAAATTGAATTGACATACCTAAACAGTTTCATTTAAAATGAAACTCCTTTGTTAGTTATTTGCAACTGCTTTTGTGACTTCTGATCAAAGGTTACCTTTACTTTGACCATGTCTCTTTACTTGTATTATATTATATGAATCCAGTCTCAAGTGTATCTCGTTAAATCGGATATATTTGGTTTCTGAATATTTCTCGTTTTGTTTATGGTATTATTTAATATACGGAACTGAATATAACTTAATTAAGAATGTCAAAAGAAGCTTTGAAGATGGTAGACATTTTTTAAGTTCAACTTTAATTTTCATCAAAATCATTTTAAACGATCTACAGCTATTCATGACTATTTCTATTTAAAATAGTAGCTCAACTGTATCCTTCAATCCATTTAATTTGAAAAATCTTTTATAGTATACTATGTATAAAATCTATCTATTTGTATGAATTTTTATTTCAAAGCAAATAACTCAATTTATTTATTCTTGTTAATTACTCCGTATAATTGGAAAATTTTGTTGTATTTGCTGAATGTTCAGTTATTCAAGATTCAACTGAATTTATCAGTTGAGTAGCGTGCAAGTGTCATTTCTCAGTTGAAACAACTGAAAATTCAGTAGAATTGACTCACGATTTCACTCCAGTCAACTAATAATTATTAACGAAGGAATTGACACATAAATCACATTTTTTTGAAAATGTTCCGTCACATAAAACAATTGTGTAGATTTTTAATTGTTTAAATATTTTTTATAAAATTTTCAAAATGTTTCTATATATTTTTTCGTTATCGTTTTATTTTACAATTAAGCAATTGACGATTTAACTACCATATTCAGTAAAAATTACTGAAGTATTCAGTTGTGGTTGCACTAATTTCTTTAGTTGCTGAGTTAAATTGACTGAACGATACTAATTTTTGATGTCAGTGTTATGGTTTTTTATTGTTCCTCATATTTAACCCTCGACAGTTACATTTCTTTCACAAAAATCACACTGGGGTTAGGAAACCCCAACAAAAGAAAAACTACTTTCCCATAACCAAATGCATTCTTTCTAGGGATTTTACTTATGGAATATTTGTTTATATTTATTGAAAAACATTAAACAGTTAATAATAAATTTTCTGAGCCATATATTTGATTCAAAACCCAGCATTTTTCCAAAATTTAACTTTTTTATTTTGGACTACAAGAACAAACACATTGGGATTTTACATATTGAATATTTGTTTAGGATTATAGAAACTGAATTTACAACGAGGTAGCATGTGAAAGAGAGTATTGAGAATCGTGGGATTTCTTGACTATTATACAAGACGAAGCAAAAGCGGAATTGATATCTCGATTTCGATGTTCTATTTCAAATCTGTTGGCGTTGTTAAAACCCAAAGCAAAGTATTCGCATTAAGTGCAACAATTCCCTGCTGCGAAGAGGGCTTCATGTACCGAAGGCGGGTGGGTCCATGTCTACCGGTTGTATTAATCACCTCGTATTGACAGGGGTTGACATCGGATCGAAGTGCGCGGGTGCGAGACGAAGTGGAATGGGATGTTGGTTGACTGGACGAGCGGAAGTCATGTATGGTCGCTCTCCAATTACAGCAGGACGCTTGCAGTCCAACCGGACAATGAGCTGCTGGAAGCTTGCGTCTCTGCTGCTGATCGGTATCATCGCCATTCGCCAGCTTGTTTGCAGCTTCTACAACACATCATGTTCGACCAGTAATTTATAAAAGAATGAGAAATTTTACTGCGGAAAGAACACTGAAAGTTGTCTGAATAATATGCTAGATAAACTAGTTGGACCCAACATTTCAAATGGGGCAGCCGTTAATACAATATGTATTACGCGATATTCATGATTGACTATTTAATGCACTTTTAAATGCCTCCATAATTAATTTATGCCTTGTACTGTACTTTTGCACGATCTTAACTGTTGTAGAGTTAGCACAGTAATGCACTCACTTCACAGCATATTTGATCCCCACCATGGTCTACGAACAACTGCGCATCTTACTCCGTCAGTTAAGAAACAAAAGTCATGGTGTGTGCTTTTTTGCTATTATTTTTTTAGTTATTTATTTTATTATTCTACCCTGTTCTTATGGAAATAGCTTCACAATAATACTTCTAATTGTATAGTTAATATTACCGTTACTAAAAATGATGTTTTTATATACAAGAAAGTATAACCCGAAAAATGTTATGTCACATTTTGATTGTTTTTGGCCCACGGCCAAAAAAGGTTACCAATGCTTGGACTAGTCCATAAGGTACCTCTTTATGGCTGCTAAACAATATCTATAATACAGTGGAAAATAAAGATTTTTTATTTATTTTGCCCAAATTAAATCTAGTGAACTTTCGGAAAAACATTTACAGCTTTCTTTGTGTTCTTACACAAACAGGAAACAAAACAAAAACACGGTAGTTAATAGGATATTTTGTGGCATAGCACCTATTTATTTACAGGAAAAAGGCGTGGTTACATATTTATTTGTAGGTGTTGTGTTGACAGTCGTCATAAAAATTGGTCAACCAAAGAAAAAACCACACCATGTGAAATCGATTACTTTGACCTCATTAGCTCTCGAAGCTTACTATTACTCAATCATTGATAACTGAATGAATAAATGAGTTTATGATAGAGTAAAAATAGAACATCAGAAACAGACTATCATATGATACTAATAAATATCCTAATAATCTACTGGTATTACTGCGGATTTTGAACTTACATATCCATACAGTAGGTACCTACAGTGCCGTTGGATATCACTTATTAAAATATAGAAAGGGCCTTATCATTGCGAGAGCTTATTGGTAAATACGAAATTTGTTTAGAAAATTATCCAACATTTTAAATTAGTCGCCAACAGAGATATTTAGTAATATGCGTTGGCAACACTGCATTGTACATAATCTCCTCTGTAACCACATGTTCTTGGATTATTGATATCTCTTAATACTGCTATATGTATTTAAGTATTAAGAGCAATTTTTGAAATGTATGATTTTCTAAAGCAACGACTTAACATAAAACTTTGCGTGAAACTGGAGAAAATTTTCACAGAAGCATAAAGAGATTTGTCGTTATTTATTTCATTTCGTTTCAATCTTCGGTCTATTTTTTTACAAAAATTAATATTAATCTTGTATTTAATAAAGTAAATGTGCTATCTGAAGTAAACAATTTTAATTTCCACTAACAGTACATATGACGAATGTTGATATATCAATCGTAGTGATTTGCATAGTTTTCTGATGACAGCTATAACAATTATTTGGTTCCGAGTTGTCAATTTTACATTTGCAAATTTTTTTATTAGGATTACTGACTCAGAATTATCCAAAGAATCGTTCTACTTGAAGATTATCAGTACTTCTCAGAACACCTTGTTTATCGAGATTTGCTTTGAGCAGGGTGCCACACCTAGAAATGGGTAAAAGGCGTGATAATAGATTTATTTATAAAAAATTTAAGTTCGGTTATTTTCTAAACAACTTATCTATTAGATTAGGAATTTAGTGGAATTGTCGGTATAGTGACGTTGTGAATACGCAACGGGGCGGTCCTGGAGTGACCTAGTGGCGATGTCGCCCATCAGAGCCCCCTGTGATTGACAAGGACCAGATGATGTGCACGCCAGGGCCAGGAATCACCGCTCACCGCCCACTATTCAATTACCAGGCTCGAATGAAGCGCGCGTACATAAAAATAATCACTTGACCAGCGCGAGTTCGCTGATGGCGGAAGAATTTGATGGACGTTTCATTTCAATAATCCCGGTCCCGGTCCCAGGATTACTGAATTCCCATTATTTTATTTTGCATTTTTGTGTTTCAATTCTTTGAATTACTCAAATTGATTTTTTAACTCTGCTTAATTAATTTATATCACACATCGAAGTTCATTTGTTTATCGATTTGTAAAGTAATTGCTTTTTGTTATTAAGTTATTCGTTTAGTTCATTAGAAACGGTAACATTTTCAAATTATCATTATCATAATTAAATATCTAAATAAACGTTAATTTTTTATGTTTTCTCTTTCATAACATCAGATTTCACAAAGCGAAATAATTTAATTAAGAATGCTTCATTTTGTTTGCGCCTCACATTTCATTTGTTAACATAAAGAAACTTACAGTTTCATATACCTCTTCACAAGAACCTTACTAACAATAATTTAATTTGCTAGAATTACGTTTTTACGGCATGTAACAAAAAACGTGAAACTACTTACGAAAAATGTCATCATCATCAGATGTCATTTCTACTTTCAACACGTCTCTCCCATAAAGAATGTTTAGTATATTTTATACATCAGGTTGATTGCACCACGTACAAGTTACGGTTTTTCGAGCGAATAATAAATCTAGAATCGCCTACCGTCAGTCAAAGAACGACGAAGTCGATGGCAGTCTTGCGACATCCTCGCTGATTGTCTATGTTCAATTTCCGCCTTCAGTTACACATACTACTGCGTGTGGCTGCGGATTATATGAACGTTATCTGTCATGGAACGTGATAAAAAATACTTTTCCGGTCCAAAATCTGTCACGAGTTGAAAAATCAGTGTCATCTATTCAGAATAAAATGTCATTATCAATCTAACACGTCAGATGATGGATAAAAATTGATGTGAACAAATATTTTGTTGATTAGCGCATTTGTCCATGAAATTGACACATTCATTCATAATTATTTTATTATGTATATGTAGGCGATCTACATATTTCTGTTTGAAGACTTGTCTCATTTGTCCAGCTGTCAATTATATTTGCGAACACATTTTTCTTGTATACGTATCTATTTATCAACGGAGATTACAAGCAATTATAGATGTAACAGTAATTCGTATATATAGATATTCCAATGCCATTCTTCATCCAATTCGGATATTCCGTTAGATTAGTGGGCATGCAATAAATAACACAAACACTGGTAGCGTCAAACTTTACATTTTGAGGGATTAAAATGCTTACAGCGAATAGTAGAAATACAAAAATAAATCATTTAATTTATCTATTTATTATGTATTCCTTGTGTATCGTACCACCATTAATTTCGTGAATTTTTTTTTACATTACCTATTTTGAATATGACACTCTATAATTTGACTAGACTACATAGTCTACATAAGTTGACATTTAAATTACTATGTTCGAAATCGATCCTAAAGTACTCGATATCACTCCTCGAAGTTAGCCAAAACAGTAGCTAAAGTACTTTACAGACTCTTAGGTCAAATTTTACTTTACGGACTCATCTGTCAAACATTTAGCACTTAAGCACTACCTAAAATAACAAACATATTATTTTGTAATACTTTTGGTTCTCTCTCCACTAACATCCTTGGGGGCTATGATTTGACGGCTGGTAACCGCACTTCATACGAAAAAATATATCACCTACCGAGATCTGCGTAAGCAGAGTGCCACACCCGTAATGGGTAAAAGGCGTGATGATATATTTATTTATTTATTTATTTATTATTTACCTTTGATATTAATTTATCGGATTTATGTGCCTATTCTGTAACTTACCTGTTAAAAACTTTAACCAGTGATAACAGACGTCACTGAATAAAAATTGTAAATTTCATTTGACACGTATATTTTTACTGGTTAAAATTTTTAACGTGCCGTTAAAAATTAAAAGTTACAGTTACAGAATAGGCCCCTCAATGCATATTACGTTTAAGAACATGTAAATAATAATGAAAATTATACACAAATATTTGACACTTTGACAGTACTTTTGTTATCACATTCATCCCCGTCACCTGGCGTTTTACAAATACAAAATACTATTTATTTATATTTTTAATTAAAAATTTACCGATTTCGGAATAGTATATTGTACAACAAGCATGGAATGGTATTAATTTCCTACGAGTATGTAATATATATTCCATGCGAGTTGTACACTATACTTTTTCTACGATCACGATATTATTTCCTAATTAATTTATATTTTAATAATAAATTTGTACGCTTTCACCATTCCAATATTATTCTAAATAAGTATCCTAGCAATGGCACCTGTACTGAAATGAAATGACCGGGTAGCCACAGATATTACAACGCCGCATCATCTCACTGGATCAAGTAGCACTTGTCGCGTTCTTAGCTTTCTCCGGCGTCTGTTGTACCGGCGTGGCAAACAAATCGCGTTCCGCGATATTTGGAATACTTGGTGTTTTGCGTTGCGCACCTGTTTCGGACACGACACCGCGGCAGAGAGCAGCTGCCCCGGCCGCGGCGCGTTGGGCGTTGGCTCCGAGCTGAGCCAGCCGCGTGGCCCGCTCATTTGCACGCTGTCTAACTTTGTATGGAACGTGAACAAGCATTGCCGTTCATTATTACGTCTGTCGCTGCCGGGATGGGGTGGACCAAGTTAATTACATTTTAAAATTTAAAATGCTAATCAAAATTCACTTTTATAATGACAATTGAAAATTTCTGTGCTCGCTAACATGCTTCTCATGACTTTTAAATATATTTTTATAAGGGTGTAGTGTGTAGATAGTTATGCTTCATATTATACTATCTTGAATTTTATGATTTAGAAATCAAATATTTAAATTTACTTCCATACTAAATTCACATCAAGTTATCCAAATGACTATCAAATTTTTGACGGTAATGTTGAGTAAATCATAAAATATTTTGAAATGATGAGCACTTATTAAAAACAAATAAATTTGCTTCAAAAGTAAATTTAAATGACAGTACATTTCTTTATCTAAACCCGTGAGGTAAATGTCCCTTATTCCACTCATTTTGAGTCATTAACGTGCTATTTATTATAAATATTGATAATACATTCTTTCAAATTCTTTAATTTAATTAATTAATAATTTTTGAGGCTTGTTCTTCTACATCCGACGAAATACTTTCTAAATCACTCATTTTAACGAAATGCTTCAAAAATTTATGAAAAACAATTACAATGTCAAATTGTGATCGTCATGGATAAAAAACATTTTTACAGCAACTACTTGGGTTAATTAAAAAAATACAGTCAAATTATTTTATTTTTTTATCTTTGGTATATTGTACAATAAACGTTTGATAATGCATTATTAATATACTTATGTGATTACACAATCCGGACATACAAATATAACAATTTGTTAAATTAAAATTTTGTCAATTCTGAATTTTTATCAAGAAAAATTGTTATTTTTATTTTTTTGCTGGATTTATAAAATTTAACAAATGTACCCTGCAATAATAACAAATAAATTTAGCTAACTTATCAATTTGAAAATTTATATTCTTTGTGATAATTTAATTACTAAAATATTTGGTCAAAAGCACATAAAAATAAATATTAATAATTACTATATTCTCAAATATATTTAGTAATGAAATACACAAAAATAATTTGGCGCTAGATCGTCTGTGACAAAAATTTTTGTCAATTTTATAGAATGTTATTTCGTTATAATTAAATTATTTATGTCATTAAATATTTTTAATAACATAAAGTTTGAAAATAATAAGGCACATTTGGCCCCAATTATCCAATTTTCCGTTTATGGAATCGTAAAAATATAATCGCTATCTTTTGTATGTATGAAAATTCATTTAGGTTTTATGATTTAGATAGTAAAAGTTTTATTGTACTTGAAATTCCTTCAATAAGTTTATTTTATTATATTAATTTAGGTTTAATTTATTTGTACTATGATATATTTCTAATTGTGAATTTCTGTTACAGGTAAGGAAAATCATCTTTATTCATTCATTCCTAGTTGGTGTTTTGAATGTCAGCAACTATGTAAGTAAATATAAAAAAAATACCCTTTGTCTGATTATTATTGTCAGGTTTAATTGATTTTTAAAACAAGTAAAAATCAGTTACAGTAAACTAATATAAAAATAGGAAAAGGATTGAAAATAAACAATAAATTTCTCCAGTTTTCGCGTTTATCGTCAAAGAACACACCTTGCATATAGTTAATTAAAAGCTGCAGGACACTGTATACGTATATCAAAAACAGTGCGCGCTATCCATTGTAGGTGCCGTTCAATTTAACTTTGTTATTTTCTGCCGTCCATGTTACAAGAGTAAAAAGGGAAAATGCTCAGCGAAGAGTTAAAACAGTTCGGAAAACCTTTTACATTTCGACGTGCAAACTTATCTAGCTCGTTCTGTTTGAAGTATAGTTTAAAATTAATTACAGACTTTCTGTGAAACAAACATTGTTTTTGTTGTAGTCTTAATAGTTTGGTTACATTTTATTACATTTATTTTAATGCGCTTTAATATTTATTGATCTTTTAGTTTAATAAAATTGCTGGTGAAAATTGGTTTCGCGTAAATTTTTAATTGATATTTCTTTTAAGTTGGTAATTTCTCAATACTTGTGTCAAGAGTTATAACTTTTTCGATAAACTGCATTTAATTTTCAATAACGCCTACATTGTGTTAAACTAATTTACTTTTAGAACTTCTTCAGGTTATAAAAACGATTGTAGGTAGATGTAACTTAGTTAAAAATTTTATAGGTCTCATAACTTTAAATAGAGATAATTTTGTCACCCCGTGATGACCACAATGAAGAAAATTAAATTCGTTTACAGATCATGATTAAATACTGCTATCAAATCCTACAAGCGCATATGTAATAATTATTTGTAATTGACAGTAATTTACTATAACTGCGTTGAACTTTTAACCTCGAGTACATTCCATACTATTAAGAACACACTTGTAAACAAATGGTGTATTTATTTAAAGTTAGGGTGTATTATGTGTGTAATTTTGCAATATTCATGAGCTGTATGGTAATAGATATCGATTATTTCATTACAGAATAATAAATATATCCTTGTTATTAAAAACACAAGAATTTATATTCCTTCAGAGGCTGAATTTTAATGTCAGAACATTCAGGTGAAATTGGATCATAAAAGTGTTCATATTCGATCAGTTATCATTGTTTAGCACATTTCACATGTATTTTTTTATGAACAATAAAAAAGAAAATGTGATGGGAAGTAAGATAAATTCGTGACAAGATGAAGAAAAGCACGTTGATCGTGTGATGAATGACTGACAAAAAATATTTACGATTGGCGAACTGGATAGAAAAGAAAATGCGTTCAATAGCCGGTAGAGACGGAGTTGAAGTTGCGAACAGCGAAGCGTGGGAAGGCGAATCGCAACGAAATAAAGGGATACGCACCAAAGTCCGAATGTGACTTTGGCGCGACAGCACACATGGAAGACCTACTTCGGATCGGACACCGGCAACGCCTTTTCCTCTTTATATTTTAATGAAGTTTGACCGAGCCAAAGCAACAAACAACAAGAAATACTTAAATATGTACAACTAACAAAAGAACATTTCAAAATAACTTGATAGTGCTTCAAGTAAACTACCACTTCCTTTAAAGGAACTCTAAACGTGCTTATCCATTGAAAACGCACTACCGAATTTGCATGATTCATGTACATCCAGGATGTGGCAGGGGGTAAAAATCAGTAATGTGCGCACAAAACACATATAAATCGTACAAAATCTAATTTGAATTCCAAATTCCAATTATGTCGTTAAAAGTACTGCGTGCTGTTCCACATATGTCAATTTGTAGGTTATGATTTGCTCATTTTTGATTAATTCGGGGGACGTTAGTAAATCAAATGCTCACCATTTTGTTGTTAAATTACTAAGACATTAATCGAATAAAACTGGCGTTGATTTAGACAATGTAACAATGTCTGAGGTTAGTTGATAATAAAGCGTAGATCTTTGTAAAGAATTTTATATTTTCAATATTTCTGAAACAAGTTGGTAGTCCAAATATATAGTGCAATAAAATCGAGGGACAGAAGATAAATCGCAAGTATATTCGATATGTCTGGCCTTAGATAAGTTGAGAATTGGTATCAGTGTAGGTTGTACGTAGATAGTATTTGGAATATGAAGAGGAGTACAGTTTTCAATGTGCAGTGCGTTGAGAGTCCAATTCATTTACGTAGCATTTGCCATCCCGCAGCCGAGGTCGGCGAAGTCTGCTGGTGCCATAAGTTGTCCCGCTCCGGAATGGATCGTTGGAATGAAATGATGTTATGAGAAATTTCATATGCATGTCTGGATAACACGGTTACTGCGATGGAACATCTACGGGGGTGAGCCGTTACATATATTACAAGACCCCCGCTTTGCGTCGTCTGCTCTCGCCTTAGGGGAGCTATTATTGTTGACTTACAACGCACACAATTGACAATTGGTTTCCGCTTTCATGAAATAGTTTTGTCCGCAATAACTGAACTCGCGATTAAAAAGCACATATGTACATCACACGAATAACTGAAAAGCCTTGGGCTTACTGCGGGGTCCGCGGACCGAGCAGTATTTCATGCTGCACACTCGGAATGAATGGCATCCGCTGTGACAACGACGAAAACGGCGAATGAGATGCACAACGAGAAGGACAAAAGTAATTTTAATTTTCTAAACCCGGGAGTTAAACTGCAGATTACTTTACCATTCTTCAAAGTTCTTTCGCGTTGGCCGGCGTGAACGAAATTCCTCCGACCAACCGTCTCGTGATTGTTTCCATGATTACAATTATGACGACAAAAAGTTGCGGCTGTTAAAAAGTTATCAGCGTAAAACAAAATTTTGAATGCTGTTATTGTGTTTGCTTTATTTGCTTTCTTCTAAAAAAGTTTTTATATGAACACCCAGCGCCATCCCTGCTGACAATTTAGGGCTAGGACGGGACGCCTGCTACCTCGTTTTGAATTATTTGCATTTCAACTTTCCCAAATAGTCAACGACCAAAATTACTGCAGCCTTTCTTCAGATTACGAGCCCAGTCGCATATGAATTGGACCAAAGTTACATTCAATTAATTTAAATTTTTCTTGTATCTGTTTTACACTTGATAAGATATTCACATAAAAAAATAATGGAAAGTGATTTGATAAAGTATTAAATATTCGAGTTCTGGTCCTATTGATATGTGCCAGATATATATTTTATTTCTTATAATTATTGTAATTGGTTGGTCCAGTTTATGTGCGAGTGGACTCGTAAAATATTCAAGTTTAGGTATTGTTTGCAGTGATTAAAAAATGTATTCAATTAAAAATATAAATTGTTTCTCTGCTTAATGGGGTATATTGTTTCCAATTGCAGGATTTGTAAAATACTTGCAGCATGGTTCTCATTTTACTCGCTAGTTGCAGCTTCCATAAATTGTGCACGAACACTTTGCATTGCTTTAAGCGAAGCGAATCGTGCTGCAACAATGGGCCGATAGAAACCTTCAGTCCCGATACTGCACAGTACGTCAGGGGAAATCTGCAAAACAGAATGAATAGTATTTACGTATTTAGAAAGGAAATGCTTTTGAAACAACACAATAATAGTAAACAATGGGCTCCCCGCTCGTGTAAATGCATCGTGTTGATCACTTAGGCAACAAGGGTCCCGGGCGACGCCTGGCGTAACGACCTCTCGATGCCTTCCACGTTAAAACCAATTTGTTAGTTCGCGATTCGAGCCGATTAGAAAAGGGGAGCGCAGCGCTAATGTGATTTCCACTCATTAAAACGCGACCACTATATTTTTATCACGGAGGCTGCGGCCAAGAGCCACTTCTCCTTCCACCGCGCAATTGTTTGCTCTCTGCAAGTGTACGCTGCACATTATTCATAGCTGCACACACTACACATTTACATGTAGTAGTATTTAACGGTAACGGTTTACTATAACTCATATGATATGGTATAATGTAATGTAAGTGGATACGAAAAACAGTCGTTCAACAATGCGATATTTAGAAGAAAACCTTGGAATTGCGAGAGCTATTTTTTTTTAAACTCAAGATTTAAGATGAATCGTGTAGCTACGATGAAAGATCAAAAGGATTGTCAAATGCAAGTCGTTTAGGATAACTTGGAATTTATTAGAAACACTCCAGAAATAATTAAAAAAGGCCATACGCCCAATCTTCGTAATGGAAGACACCTGAAGCGCATTGAGCCACGAAAACTCGGTAGAACCGAAGCAACGGTAAGGCAATGCTCACTGTTTTTTTTTTTTTTTTTTGCCAAAGAGATAACTATCGATTAACTTCCTTTCTTCCCAAAGTCAAGGATAAAATAAATCAGACTTGACTCATATAAGTGACTGAAAGATTCGTGTAAACCCACACAGTCTACGAATTTTAACATAACAACACAAATCACTGGCTGTCAACAAGCGAATAAGTAAAGGACAAGTCAATAATCTAAAGTAAAGTAGATTGTGAAACGCACTTGTAATTTCACCTTTTAAAGTCGCCTCATCAAAGTCAAATCAAAGTAAATTACGATTACGTGACGCAGTGAGAAAGGAACGACCTGATTTGTGGATGCTCCACCACGACAGTACACCTGAACATTCGCCGAATTTTATCCATCAATTCTTGGTCAAATAAATCATCGTACATCTTCAACAGCCTTCGTACAGCCCTGACCTGGTTCAGTGTGACTTGGTTGTTTCCCAAATTTAAAAATCCATTGCTATTTCGAAAACCAACTTCAAGTGATGTTTCCGAAGGTTGTACTTTTCGAACAGACCTGGTATTATGAACAACACACAAACCATGTCGTACAACAGGCAGGCTGATAATTTGCTCGTTCTGTAGCGATACATGAACAATAAGTAAACTAGGTAGTAGTGCTAGAGGGAAGCAAAGCGTCGGAGCTAGATGTGAGATGTGTGTAATCAGAGCGCAGAACGACGTTGTCACCGGGGCTGCGTCTTATCGGCGAACCTGGGGACGGCGTCTGAACCGTTTCCCGTCGGACGAGCATGTGGTTAATGATTCTGTCGCGTCTCACGCCTCCATTAAACTCGACTTAATATTCAGAATCGGTGGCTGTAGCGTTCCGTTCACACGCGGCCCCGCGACATGCCAGCGACACCTAAATACGATGCACAAACACTTTAGGCTGTTGGTAGTGGTAGTGTACTGCCGGGACCTCTCGACCTGCGACAATGATGTCTTGCGAGCGACTAGTAATGAAGTTACGCTGCGTTCTGTACTCCACTTTCTCTAACGTGAACTCTGTACTCGCTATGATGCTGCACGCCTTAAGCTTCATTCATACCTTTTGTTTTAACATAGTGGATAGTGCATAACACATAATTTTAAAACAGTGTTTATGCGTAAAAGAAAGTAAATGTTCCATTTTCTGTAACACATTTTAGATGATAAGCATAGTGCGAACGAATACTCTATACAAATAGCTGTTCGTAAACAGAAGCATATAATAGTATAACATGCATTAAGGGAGAGTAAGCGAAGTAAAATAAGACGAGGGGAAAATACACTTCTCTCCCGCGGTATATATATTTTTTTTCACGACCCCAATATTTATAATGGTTATTATGTATTTAAAAAATTTTAAATTGTAATAGTATAATCCACAACAAGCATGCAATGCTACTCATTTCCTACGAGTATGAAAGTTTGCATATCGTATGAAATGGACATTCCATGCGAGTTGTACACTATACTTTTTCTACGACACCAATATTATTTCCTAATTAATTAAATTTTAATAATAAATTTGTTCCGCTTTCACCATTTCGATATTTGACAATTCTAAATAAGTATCCTAGCAATGGCATCTGTACTGAAATGGAATGACCTGTATTGAAATAGAAAACAAATTCATTTTGCACAATGCTTACAAATTACTTCATTTTCTTTAGCAACAACATACAACATACTCGTACAATGGGCAGATTTCTAAGTGGTCGTAGAAAAAATATTTGAATTATAATATAATTTATGATAATTACCTTTGATTTGTTTTATTTTGTTAATTTTCACAACAAATGCCAATTTGAGCACTTTTCCTCCCGACGGAAGATCTCCTGTTCAAATGAAATTGGCTGTTTTTGTCATGATTTTGGTATCAGAATAACCGAGTTTCTTTCCCGGTCGTGAAAACAATAAATTATACACTTGCATTAGCATTAAATTGCCATATATCAAGAAATATTATGCATTATGCGTTACATACTAAAACATTATCTGTGAATGAAGACTTTTTCTCCAAACGAAATTTCTACTGGGCTCGATCTGCTACTTACATTTTCAATCACAGCATGAACACTCTTACTAATATGTTAACAATACTGCTGGTAACTTTAATGAGAATTGTTTCCCATTATTTAACTGCAGTAAACTACAGTATCCTAGTGTGTTGTATTTAATTAGCATTAATTCTTGAAGAACAGTTTCAGAATGCTCCTACTATTAAAATAAAAATACGGCAATAATAGTACAGCATAGTACGGATTCCACTTTGTTCTTTCTTTGGTAGTTCGTAGTCGGTCGGCGACGCTTCTTTACCGGTGTCGTAGTCTGAGTCGGAGCATTTCACGGCGGAGTTATATTCCAATGGAACTGGAACCAGCGCTTCTCAAGAACAACTTTTATTGAAATTGAATTTGAAATCCGCGAAGAGACGAGATACTTATAAAAGTGCACTCTGTGCCATTATTTAAACGTTTAGGTTTTCTGCTCTTGGCAGTTACGGGATTCATACTAAAGCGAATACAAATTCATTAAAATCATTATAACATATGAAGGTTTTTAAATATTACAGTGAGCGTGTTTCAGGCAAAACTTGTTTAATATGTCATCACACTCGAGAAAGCACTTTACTGGCTACGTTGCTAGTATAAAGGTTGTATTGCTAATTGTGAGTCAACTGATAAATGTTGCGACAACTCACCGTTAAAAGTGGCTTTAACTTTTAATGATTATTGTATGCTCGACAACCACAAATATGTTCATTTCATATTACAAGCATTCGTAATATTTCTTTAAGACTTTTAAGTTATTTTCTTATCTCTTTAAAGTTATGCATCTTCAAGTTTGCATGAAAGCGGAAAGTCCCTAGAAGTGAATAGAATTTTTCCGGAAGTCTAACAAAATAATTCCTGTGCCAATTCACTCTTCACATAAATGTATTTCAATTTAATTCCTGCATCTTGAAAGGAAAGATTTATTGTGGCTATATTGAAAAGGTAATGGAATAACTTCATAGTCAGAAACTTGTATTCGAATAACAAAACAAGTTTAATTTGCAAACACAAAATACTTCAATTTACCGCTGTTTAGTAACAAAACTTCTTTATTCTTTAAGCATTTATTAGTTAAAAGAAATGGGTGTATTTGTTATTTCTAGTGGCTGCCATGTGGTACTATCGTACCCAAATTGTTTTATTAATACAGTCCGAGAATCAATTCATTTTTGTAAGATAGGGATAGATAGAATTAGTTCAGTATTAGATACAGGATTATGGTCATTATTCACTCGGATGATCTTCGTAATCCCTCATATAATAATATATTCTTAAATAGTTATGAAAATCCACATGTAATTAAAAAAAATCATGTTCAATATTTTTTGAAATTTTCCGCCCTGGGCAGTTGCCTGTGTTGCCCATAAGTAAATTTATTATTATTAATTAATCTTTACCAATATTGGCAATTCTACAATTTGAACTGCATTAACTGACCCTTGGAAAAATCTGAAAAAAATCAGACCTTACTATTTTAATGTTAGCTCGTCATTCTCGAAGTTTGTGATTTACTTTCCTCTTTCTATATATTTCTAGATGTCATTGACCAATTGCATGTTATTGTGCGATCTTCCCTTTAATTTGATCAGTGATAGTTTCCTCATCCACCACCGAAAATCACTCCCGCTTACCGTTGTAGCATCCCAACATCATTTATAACGTGCCACAATGCACGTCGAGTTACAGACAATCCAACGAAGACGACCACAAAAACTAGATCACGGTTCCGACCACCACGCGTCGCTTTGTACATATTCGCAAACAAATGACGTTAGCTGACGTCACAGTGACGTCTTCATCGCGCAGACGCCTTACCCTCGACAAGGGTTTACTGTTCATGTGTCACAAGTTTCTCTGCGGCCGCCGAGAACTAGGAGCCTGGATCATGGAATTGTAGGCATGTCCAAGTTACATTTTGTAGGTAGATTTTGGGAAGAGCATTGGGCGCGGAACTGTTGGACAACTGTTGAAGGATAATATGGATCACAAACAGAAGACTTGTGCGTATCATCGAGTGTAGTTATTAATACTTGATGTCATATATACACACTCTGTAAGTGCGTCGTTACACTTGTATGATAGGTACCGTATACTGATGTATAACGTACCTACCAAGTTTATTTCCCGGCAGATTTATTAATGAAGGTTTTCGCGGATCTCTGATTTTGATATGATGAAACAAGGAAATTAATTTAGTTTAAATTACTTCTTCAAAATTATGCAGCTTTACCTCCCGTCACCTAAAATGGAGGTATAGGAATCATACTAAAAATTCGGTAGTAAGAATGAGCACGTTTTAGGGTCCCTAGATTTTTCTAGTTTTGCGATAATGTCTGTAGGTATCTGTCTGTGTTACGGTCTGTGTTACGGTTTTTCAAAAACTACAAAATAGAAAATTTTGATATTTGTATATATCACCTGTATCTCCTTGGGAAGAGCTGATTAGTTTTTGGTGATATCCAATAACCGGAAATGGGAAAGTGTTCGAAACATTTTTCTCTTGTCACCATTTACGAATTACAACACGTTAAAAAAAAATTATATTTTGGCAATTTCGTTTAATGTGCTAACCTGTGCTTTTTGAAAAAGAAAAACAAAACGATTGCAAAATGCTTTTTCTGCAACCGGACCGAAAGTACTATTTTTGCGTCTAAAATGCAAAAGTAGTATTTTCCTGACTAGTCCCGAAAATGTTAAAATGTTCTGTTGTCTTAGAAACGTGTCACGAAAACATGTTTACTAAATACACACAGAAAATCAGATTTAATTTTTTTATTATTATCAATGGTTTCAGAAAAAAAAATAATAATACATATAACTCGTTCGTAAAATGTCTGTACTTAACTCGGAGCCGTAAAATACTTGGCACAAAGTGTGTTTTAATATGTGTCATAATTGAAAACTATATTTTTTTGTATAAAAGATGAGCTTTTCTTGATAGTAGTGTTCCTGCATTGTTTGATAAGAAATCTATGGCGGGAGGTTTTGTGCCCACAACAGATTTTTTCATTTGCTATTCTACAAAGTGGTATGTTGTTCCGTCTAATTTGAACTGTTTTATAATGCGATTCGTTAAAACTTTTCATTGTTCGCGTTCAGTAACTTCTAGTGCAGATGTCACAAACTAGAGTATTAATTGATATTATTGTACGGTAACTAGGAAAACTAGTTAGGACGTACGTTCATTTTATGGAATTACATAGAAGATGTCAGGTCTAGAGTTCATAGAGATAAGGCAAACAACCAAGAGTATCATCTAGAGACATTTAAATTTTAATTACTTCTGAGGATGGTAGTTTCATTTTAGAAATACTGCTGCTAATTACGTGTTTCTTGTGTTGTTTAATTGTTTTTTGATAGAATTAACGTGAAACACATTCCCAACGTGAATCTAATAAATCTATTTCCAGAATAGTGAACCAGACGTTTTCGAATCAGCTAGATGCGCTGCTTGCAAGCGGTGGTATTCAACCCGCTCAAGTTCCGTAATATGAATTGCAATTATCCCTGCAAATTGAGAATCTTATCTGGTTCATTATAGAGTTCTCGCCGATTCAGAAAACGCAGTCGACTGTAAAAAGAGTGTTTTGTTGCCAAATTCAGAGGTGCGCAAGATTGGTGGGTTGTCGGTTTACGCTTTGTAATAGGCCGAGCCCACACTGCAGATGACTAGCTGGGGAGATATTACACCGACGGTTTTCATATTATTCTTTTCACTTTTCATGATACTATCGCGTTGTCAACTCCAGATATCATGTTCTTATTGTTCTTGGCGAAGATGAAAAATGATTTACTTGTTTCTGATTTTGACTAGTTTCTTCAATTTCTATTTGCGAGTATTAAATTATGGAAATGGTGAAACTGTAGTTCTCAATACCTGTATTGGTTTGGAGGTGAACTGATTTAACTTAATAAGGATATTTATAGAATGATTCACAAATCGCACACTGAAAACTGTCACAAATACAAAACTGTGTCTGACTCTTGCCGTGATTCATTTTACCTCTGCCATCTTGGTGCGTTCGTTTTTCTTGTACATGGGATGCGTTCGCTTGAATTTTTTTGCTTTTATGAATTAAATATAAACACTGGCTAATACCACCAGCTATGTTTTTGGGTGTTTTAGGAAAAGTATTTTAGCCGCTGTACAAATGTTCTAAATTATTTCTTACAAGAATACAGCAAATAAAAATGGTGGATAATATATTTCATTGTAATTTCTATTCTACATTGTGCAGCGCTAAAACAGCTTTTAAAACACCCAAGAACAGAGTTCATAGTAAATGCCAACCTGCCAGTCTGATTATGAACAAATTATGTTTGTTGATCATGAAAGAGAAGCAATATACTTCGATGTAGACACGTACGTCGCTTTAGAGTTGATAAGGGATTAATCTTACAATACCCAAGTGGATTTTCTCAACCGCTATTGGCAAACAAATTCTTGGCGCGTCCGGAAGGCATCAAGCAGCATGCTGTGATGTGCAGCGTCAACGACAATGACTCCGAGGTCTCGGACCGTTGCCATAGCCGCACAATTCAATTAACTATTGAAAAGGTCCCGGCAGCAGTGGCACCGAGTCGCCTTGCTGCGTTCAATTCATTTTCTGTTCGTTCCGGCGGTTTTTAATAAACAGAACCCGGTACAAATTACTCCGTCGAATGAAATTAAAGTGGAAGACGGTTTTGAAGAAGAGCGGTGCTCGCAGATGAGCTCTGTACCATCCCATCGACTTGGATTATAAAAGTGATGGGACGACACACGAAATATGCAATTCGTGGTGTTGAAGTATAATTGCAAAAATCTCAAATATATTCCAAAATTCAAGTGAAGATTTTTTGGTCAGCTCTGCGATGTACTACTTCACCTCCTAAATGGATGATTCCTTTTGATTTATATCCTACTATACGCCAAATTAAAGGTCAAAATGGCAGTCGGATACGGATGATCTTAGAAACACAGTTTTTTATTTATTCGTTCAACGTGGAACGTGGCAGAATGCTTCAAAAAAGTTCCATTAAAAACATGTACTGTGATTCGAACTTAACGAGCATGAATTGTATATGGCGATTTGTAATATTTTTAAAAATACGTAAATTTCGCCAAATATGACTTAAAATTGTAAATTTTTTTTATTACATTTCTTTATAATATCCGCGCCGAGAAACCCATTGCAGCAGACCGCATTGTCATATCTCTAATATTTTTCGAGATATGACGATTTTTTATATTTTCCGAAGAGCAAATTTGAGGGGCTGTAACTCGAAAACTATACAAGATATCGAAAAATATCACCAGTTTTGGGTTTTTCGTCAAATTTATATTAAATTAGTAAATTTTTAAAATTTTGAATTTTTTTTGAATTTTTTTCAAAATTTCGATTAGAGATATCTCGACAAATATGACAGATACAGACTTGCAGTATTCACCAATCGATTCAGCTCGAGAAAATATATAAACCCTGAAAATTTTAGAAAATTCGGACAACCGGTTGAAATGTTAGAGCAAAAAGTCTGAAAATGGCCAAATTCAGGCCAAACGTCAAGGGGTAGTACTTGACGTTTTGGACAAAAAACGCCATTTTCAGGCTTTTTGCTCTAACTTTCCATCCCGTAAAGCGATTTTTATGAAACTTTGCATACTTATGTATTTCGACGAGCTGAATCGATTGGCGAACACTGCAAATCTGTATCTTTAATATTTGTCGAGTTATCGCCGATCGAAATTTTGAACAAAAATACAAAAAAAATTCAAAATTTTAAAAATTTGCTAATTTGTTATATAAGGCACCAGAAACGCTAAACTGAAGAGAATTTTTAGATATCACGTGTAGTTTTTGAATTACGTGCCCTTAAAGTTGCACTTCGAAAAATACCAAAAATCGACGTATCTCGAAAAATATTAGAGATCTGACGATGCGCTCTGCTGCAATGGGTTTCTTAGCGCTTATATTATAAAGAAATGTAATAAAAAAATATTACAATTTTAAGTGTGGATATACCAACTGAAAACATGACTATTTTAAAATAGAAATCTATTAATATCTAATCAGCAAAACTTTCTAACTAAAAATAAAAATATTACTTACATTCATAATATTTCACAAGACACATATTTTGACATATATTCTTGAATATTTTTTTCCCCAAAATTAGAAGCATGTAGAAGAAAAGTGCAAATATTATTACTAACATCTTTTATTTGAAACTTTTTCTCTAAGCTTATTCTATTTTTGAAAAAAAATGAATTTATTGTTTTCTGTGTCCATTAAAGTTTCTCTTCCGGTTGTTTAATTTCATTCAAAATCAACTCAGTTCTTCATTTTTTCATAAAACTTATAAAATCCAAATTTCGTTCACATATCTTGTCTAGTTCATTAGATATTGCGCACACGGACATCCATCCATCCCCACACACAGACATCATTGAGAAATTGGTCTTAACGGATTCAGTGGACGTCAAAATATGTATTTCCGCAAAAATTTTGTCAGCGATTTTTTTCGTGATTCCAATACTTCCTTATACTTTGTATAAGAAAGTTAAGAGGATTGCTACCCTGTTCCAGTTGTTGGTATTTTTGGAAGTAGTACTTTGCAAGGTTGACCCAAACGGTTTGTGTATTTATGGTCATCCGAGTTTCTCTTGTTTTACGCAAAATGTGATGAATTCATCCAAATCGGAGGTGAAGTAGTACATTGCAAGACTGGCCCAAACGGTTTGTGTTGTCAAGGTAATCCGTGCCCGACTCCCTTGTTTTAAGCAAAATGTGATGAATTCACGGAGTCTTATCGAAATCGTAGGTGAAGTAGCAAACCGCAAGATTGAGCGTTTTTTCCAGTTTTTCGAAAATGGAATTCAAATGTAGATACTCAAAATAAAGTATTTATAGAAAACGCATTTGCAGATAAAATATCTGAAATTGAAAGCTTTTCTTCATACGGGATTTAGAGTCCGTGAGACGAGAGACGCGTGCCACCGCATCCGTTTGTCGGTGTTCGTTCCATCAGAGCTCGCAGTCAAATGCTGAAACCGGCTGAAACGCTCCCTTAAACGTCACACGAGCGATTCCGGGTGATCGGGCCGATTGGCGCGCAGCGGTGCGACCTCGGTCAGCCCTCGCATTATGTCCGCGTTCCGTTTCTCCAGCGACCGTCGACACTCTATATTTTCTTCTCTTTCTCTCGACGCTTTGATCGTACACCCGCCACCATTGATGCCGATTCCGCGGCCGTCTTTCAACGTTATTGCATTCGTTCCTAGTATTTCAAAAGCTTATTTCATCTTGGTCGTGTCGTGTGCGGCTGCACGCCGATGCTAGCAGGGCCAAGGAAAACTTCTATTTGTTAGTTCGGGTTGAATTGTATTGTCGAGGAAGTTCGCTGAGTGGTCACGCTGCTCGCTTAACATTTGTCAACCTTTTATTATAAACTTATATAATTTATAACAACGTTCGCGGACGGCCGACCTCTGTTTTGTGTTATTTTACTGCCCTCTATTTTGTTGTTTATTTTAACTTTACGGATAAAGATCAAAAGTTGAGCGTATTGACTCAGATTCCCAAATATAGTTTCCCAGAGAATAAAAATTTGTTGTTCTCTGATATATTCAAATATAATAACGCCGGAAAATATATGTACATGTCTTATTCCGTGATATATAAAATGGGTAAATGATATGACGATATAAAATCTCCTTCGAAAAGATTCAATTTCTTACTAAATTCCAAAGACTTCGAATAACTATTACAAAAACAATATAAGATCGACGAAAGTAATTTTTGGAATTTTTGTTCGTCTTTCCTCTCTATGACCATTTGGTTTGACACCAAACTAAACAAGAATAAAGTAATTCTTATATAAAAAAAAAAACAATTGAAGATCGTTTATAGTACCTATATTGTGTAACTTGTGCTTAAATACTCTTTCAGCACGTGTTGTACACGATACTTTTCCGACGACCACAATTAAGAAAAAAAAAAAAACCAATATAAAATTTATATAAAAATATTAAAACAGATTATGATAAAATCTGATAAAACACGGTGCAACCTTGTTAACCCATGTAAATTAAGCAAATTATCTGCAACTGTCAAACTTTTAAATACAAATTTTTAGATTAGTTCGCTCAGTTATCACAGCGTGTGATAAAATCATATCACACAGTTGCAGACGCATCTGATTGGCTACCGAGCTTTCACATAATATAGCATTGCTAATGATATGCAATGACTAACTTTAAGTAATAGTTTAGCGTGTGTACCTTTTGTAGTGGTCGTGGGAAAATACTATTTTTTGATATTTTAATTTATCTCCCCTTCCGAAGACCTGTTATTTTGATACCAAACTCGATGGGGTAACCTGTATAAAAAGAACAACCGACGATTGTCCAAAATTAATTTTTGACACTTGAGGGCAAACAAAGGTCAAGTTACAGAACATACAGGCACACATCCATTCATACATTCACGCAGACGTCTTTGATAAAATGGCCAAAACGAAATTATGTGTCCTCAAAAGGTGTATTTCCGTGAAAATCTCGTAATTGATTTCCATAAAGGTAGCATAACAAAATAAAAAAACTTTGGTAGCTTTCAACAATACTGGAATGAAATTACCAGCAAAATTTTGTATATAAAACCATAAGTATAACAATGGTTAGAATTAATGTACTGGTTTGAATAATGCATTTCTTGCTAATAAACACGAAATAATGAGGGAATAATAATGAATACGGGTGTTTTTATGTTGGCACAAGATGTAAATTTGCAACAAAATGGAAAATAAGGTGATTGTTCCATGAGAAAGGTTCTATTGATATAGCTGGTATTAGGAGAATCGAATCCAAAATTAATTGGAAGCAATCCAGGGCGAATTTCCAGCAGCTAAATCCATTCGACAATAGTCCACTGGTGTCGGTGGTGGGCTGGTGTCTTAGCTCAAGTAAACTGAGCATAATGGCCCATTCACAAACACGCAACGCAGGACACATTGTGCGCTCTGAAGCTGCGAACAGCAGTGTATAGGCACAATACCCCGACACACCTCGGCGAGGCTGTTGAACAGCGTCGCCCAGGTACGATGCCGCGCGCCGTCTTGGAGCTGCGACAACCGGAGCAGACGATGTTGAAACAATGCGACAAAAAGCTGTCATAATTAGCACGCCATGCAGCGCTCGCTCGGCAACGACATGGAATAGGTGGAGTAATTATATAATTATTGCATTAACCCAAAAGGAGTCACCTTCAAACTTGAAGGTTTTCTCCCGCTGTCTCACTATTGTCTTTGAATGCGTACGATTTAATTGTACCGTACCGAGACCGACTCTGAATTTTAGATTTATCTTTTGTGAATTCCGTCACGCAGTTGTTTGAAGTAGCGTTGCTATTCGCTCACACTTCCGTTAGTATTCACTTTAATCCTTCGGTCTGCCCTCCAGATTCGACCGCAAATGCGGGCTCTCTCATTGAAAGTCAAAATATCTTCGGTCGCGCTAACGTCGACTGGGATTCGATTTAGTTTCACACATCGCCTGCCATGCTTCGAACGTTCTATTCGTACATTTCTATTCACTAACATTAACGACTTATTTGCCTTTAGAATTTGTGGCTAAAATTTTGATCACTAAAACATTATTCATTATTGTTACAATGTACGCCAAAACTTTATACCCAAATTATCAAATACAAATATAATTCAGAAATGTTTCTCACGGTCGTTTTTCTAGAAATAACTTTTTTCTTAAATACTTTTAAAAGATTTGTGTAAAACTGCAAAGCTGTAAAACAAAACAATTAAGATTATTTATTTCTTTTGTTCGAATTCTATGTGGCATAAACAGCAAATTGTAAATTTCCAAGTCGCTCTCGAAGCGGGGCTTTATTTAAATGTTTTGAAAACCGATAAACAGTTCGTTTCCATAACAATGGCCAATTGAGTTATGCCACTTGCAATACTGTGAATATTTGCAGGCGAGGTACGTCAAGAGCGTAAGTCGAATAAACATAACCTGGTTGGAGTTCATTCCTCCTGGACGGGTTCCAGTGCTGCAGCTGCAGTCGCCGGCGCTTAAGACGCACCGATGGCGGTGCAAATCGCGCTATTTTAGAAACGTTTCCGTAATTAATTGTCCGAATGTTTCCCTGCTGACGGAGAACTCTGTTCCGGCGTCGCAGCCAACATTTGCCGTTAGACAAATGACCAACTCCGACGACTAACTCGGGAATTCAAAACTGTATAATAGCTCCATCATGAGAGCATAACGCCAATATTGTTCCACTCGCCCAACTTATCAATCTTAATTACTGAATTATAGTTATATTGGAACGCTAACTTGTAGGCTTTCATGAAAGCGAAAATCAAGACTGGACCGTTATTTATTTATAATTTAATAAAGTGATATCATCAGCAAAGATCAAGTCAGTAGTTAGTCCTAAGATTAACTATTGTAAGCAATTGAGTATGGCGCCAACGTCAGTTGGTGTTTAAGTATTTATGTTTCAATGATCTTGATAATATTTAGAGAGCGGAATTACATTATATATTTTAAATAAGGAGCACTAATTTGCTTATATCCTTTGAGAGATACATATCACATTCGGTGTTTGTGTTCTCTCGACACGCTCGTCGGGGTTGGTAAGTGAATTTCGCGGCACGTCAGAAGACACGAGGCATGGTGCCTAGCAGGTCGACCCTGGAACCCACTTCCAGCCAGAGAACAACACAGAGCGCGATATTGACTATGCAAAATAACCGGATCCCTCTCCTTGCCAGGATTAAATAAAGGATTCTACAAAAACGTTTCAATTTAAAAGAAATTCCTCTTCTTCCGGGTACCGCCGACCGCGCCCGCCCCGTATGTTTCAATGAAAGTGTTTTGCGCGTTCACGACGTTTCAATTCCAACGTTTTGCTATGTCTTCTGTGCGGCCAACGACTGAAGGACCCGCCATCCCGGAGGATGTTTGACGACGTTGGGGCGGGATTCGAGCAGATCGCGATTGGTAGGCTGCTGAAAAATTGTCACGGGGTACTGTTATCGTACTAGAATGCTCCGAGAAAATTAGAAGAACTAACTTACTAAAACCAAATCCAACGACAACGTCCTAAGGACAAGATGACCGACGAACTGCGATTATGAACTGGAACAGAGAGACATTAAATTGGAACAAATTTAATTAAACGTATTACTTTGTTACACCAAAACATATTTTCCAGTGGAAGGTGGAATATATCGTAGATGTTTGGTAGCTAAAATAGAAGAATGATTATTTCAATTATAAGGGAAACAAAAGTGATCTATCTATTTTTACATGAATGTGAAAGCTTGGCTGCTAAAGTAGATGCATACGAGATGGAGGCAAAGCCCCATGGCCGCTCAGCTAAAAGCCGTCTCTCAACAAAGTTGGTTTACCGGTTAGCAACAGCCGGAAACCCCGTTAATGCGGAGCTTTTTCCTCCGACGGCAGATCTTTATCCGACGAACGTCTTCTGTTGAAACAACAATTTTGCTCTCTCTCATCCCGGATATGAATTTAGCAGTCATTGTTTTGGCAACACTTTAAGCTTAGACCGGGGGTCATATATAGAGAGACATGACAGAACGAGGCTGCAATGGTTTTCTTCTGTGTACGCCTTGGTCCAGCGCTTTTGTTACAGATAAACTTGATTAATCGCCGGTGCTGACATCTGCTCTTATTTTATTGTTTCGCTCGATGTCGATGCTCTATCTGTCTGCAGTCGCCGGATTTGCGACGAGATAAACAGCGCGCACTCCGTCATTTCTTGTAAACGTTCAGAAGACGACGGCACACAGTTGGCCCCAGTAGCTGCTGCACTTCACTGTAGAAAAACCTGACACGAGATGACCCGAGATAACCATTGTCCCCTGATGTCCTGCAAACTCTCTCATGTCAAACTTATCTGATGCATAATTGGATACGAAACTATACTTTTACGCCAAAAGCAAATAAATCTAAAAATCCAACAACTAATTTTAGATTTGCGACAATAAATTTGGAATAAAATGTTTTTAAAATCGGGGTGGCAGCAAACTGAAAGAGTTGGCCGTTGTTCGGTAGCTTTACTTTAATGTGGCTGGACAGGGACGCTTGTTACTTCACAATTACCAGAATGGAACCGTGATTAATGTGGCCTGCGGTGTTCGAGGCGTAAAAACAAAGCTTGATATTGACTCGCTGCACCTATGGAGCCGTGGTACGACCGTAACTTGCCGTACCGGTTCACTCGAACAAATAATCAAAATTTGAAATATATCGGTAATTTTTCTGCAGCATTTCTGTTTGACACGTAGTGTTTATTTATTTGTTTTAGCTGTCATTACACGAAAAAATATAGTTACGTTGGCGTATTCGGTTGGAAACAGTAGGATTAAAAACGACGTACACATTTTGCACCCGCTAAAGCCGCTCTAATCCCTGGATTATAGGTTTGAAAACACAGTTCCGTTTGCACGAAAATAAATCTCTCCAGTGGAAAAATGTTTCGGTATGACAACGGGTGCTGAAGCTGATCGAGATTGCTGGCGTTGCACCCAAGTCGTGGTTGAGCGGAAGTTACGTCACGAGTGGTAGTGGAGTACCGAGTGCTACATGCAGCATTAACGAGCGGCGGTTCACCGGAGCGCCCCGCGAGAAAATGTTCGCCCTGTTTTCCGGTTCACTGATGGTTTGCGGTTATCAATGCGGTCAGTCTATTAGTGGCAGCAACTTCAACTTGGAGCTATTAAACCCGCAACGTTAATCAGGAAGAATGCCGTAGTGTGCTAATGAGAGTAATAACATTACGCGGAGCTCCATTCGGCACAAATCGTTTTATGATCGCTTTATTGAAACGATTATGTAGATTATTTCTATTTAAGTATTCCGTTGTGCGTCCATTATTCCATTCCGGAATTTCCAATACGCTACACTGACAATTTACATTACGACCAGCGGCAGACCAGCCGTGTTCGTACATCACATTACACTTTACTAATTTGGGATAGTGTCGCTCCACTGCCATGCACTTTCACATCCAACAGTTTACAACGTAGTTTTGTTGCACCTATCAAACACAATTTTCAATATTTTTCACTGACAGAACATTAAAACTGATCTTCTTTATTAAATCTTCAGCAGGAATACCGAATAACCTGGTACGAAATTCCGGTTGCTCTTTTCTCCAAACATTACTATTAGTTTCATTTCGTCCATATTGAAAATTCTTCTTATTCAAATGTCATCATTCCACTTACTTATCATGCAGCATCGGCAAACCGCTGTGACTAGCTCGAAACATCTGTTCAACCCTGTTTTACACTCATCACTCACATCCGAATATTAATGATTATTTGAAGTAAATTGCAATGAAAGTTTTAAAATGAAATTCATCGCTGACTTGTATTTGGTAATGGGTTGACCGCAAGCATATATTTGTCGGTCGGCGGTGAGACAGACACGTAACAAACCCGCAACTTTCGGTGGCAGCGGCAGCAGGTTCGTCGGGACATTCAACAGTCGCTTTCCACGTCCGATTCGAATCACCGCGGTACCGCAAAGTTTCCAAAGTTTTAGAATGTCGACGTTGTATCGCTCGCACGGCACGCATTGTGAGTCTACTGTATTACCATCTACAGCCGAGTGCTTGCGCAGGGAGCAAGAGACTACAGACTCCCTATTACATTTCACTGTCAATTGTGAAAGTCGCTTGTGCTTGTTGGCTGAAGAGCGCGATATGCATAGGGCGCAACAAAAGGCAACTCAGATTGCCGAAGTGCTGAACTAATGCCATTTTATTTACTTGATCTCTCCACAATCATAAAATTAGATATTCTACGACCATTAAGATATTCGTTTGCTACATGTTTGTTATTGCTACTGATATATAATACATTGAAAACACATTTTCATTGCTCACGGTAACCATAGGCAATGTGTGTTCTAAATTAATTTCTAACAGTTCTGTCAAAAACGAATTGTTCCAAATTTAATACTACCGCGCTCCAGTAAAGAGCTACGTTCTATATTGGTGGCGTTCAACCATATTCCAGCTGTCAACATGATACCTGGTAATGTCAACAAGTAATAATTGCTTCAAGACTGAAGAGTTTATACTGTTGATAAACATTTATTGAATTTCTTACTTATTACCTATTAGTAATATTGAATGTACTATTGACGCAATTATTAAAAATAGTTTTAGGTGAATTTCAAGTTTGAAGGTTATAGTTTACATTCCATGCTTGTTGTATAATATACTATTCTGTTACTAAGAAACAAATAGTGTAGTATAGTGTTTTCGTAATGTACCAGTTGTTATAATATTCCGGGTGTATACTTTTTATATAGAACATAAGAAATACTATGTTAAAAGTTTCGTTAGACGCTAATTCGTTTCTTATGAATTTTAGAACAAAAGTGTAAATACAAACCAATGTTCAGAAACAAAAACTTTACCAAATGAGCCTAAATTTATTGAGGTGATACTTTTTTGTCATGAGTTAGACGTAAAATTAAATGAATAATTCTTAGCTGTTTCCAGAGTGCCATAATAAACCAAACATACAAATCGTCGTTTGAGTTTCATAGATGGCATTTATCATAGTTTTAATAATTGATTCTAAATGGTAAATGTGTCCATGATTACTGAGAAATAATTTAAACAAGTCAATAATCATTAAAACTATATCAAACTCAAACAATATGACTGTATGTTTTGTATACCATGGCACTCGGGATAAATTTTATTTTACGTCTATCTCATGAAAGAAATGTATTATATCAATAAATTTAGGCTCATTTGGTGCATTATTTGTTGCTGAACTTTTTTTAATATTTTCACTTTATATATTTAAAATTTGTATTTCCTATGTCCTATAAAAAAGTAGACACCCGGTATATTGCCTAATAAAGTTGAATTATTAATTTATGGAAATTAAACCTAATTAATAAATTATATGAAGGTTTCGTTCATAGGAAATTAAATTAAATCACATTTAGGCTACTAATTATTATTAATATTATTATCAACAAAAATTGTTGAATGCTCTTACCATTCAATGATAAATTAATTGGTTCCTGCCTATTTAATATCTAATAAAATTATATAATTAACATTTGATTAGCAATATAATAATGGCCAAAATAATAGTTTATAATATAATATAAACAAATAAAGCGTGAATAGTGTTCGAGTTTAATTTAACTGGTAAAGCAAAACAAATGCTCTATTTGTTAACGGCTTTTTTCAGTTTGTAGCACTTAAATTACAAATAGTAAACATGGCACAAATAGTCGTATTTTACGAGAGATTCCGCATCATGTAATAAGCGTTTTGCAACAGCTACAGCGCGAGTTAGTCGAGCATATTGGGCTGGAGTTCGCTGCCGAGCGGCCGGGAGCTGGTCGAACAGCTACTATGATTCGGGGCAATAAAGCGTGCGTGCACGGTTATTAAAAGTGTTAATCACCATGAAAATTGCTTAATTTAGCGCCAAATATTATATAGTGCCGGCATGCCAAACGCTAAACGTGACATAATGAACAACCACTACGCATTCCAAAACGAAGAATTTGTTTTGCCGAGATTCACTTCTGAATTATTACCCTTTTATTTTATATAAATATAATATATAATAAATCATCACAGTAAAGTTATAATTTCCCAATAACAACACAGGGTACTACAATGATCCATCTATTTTGAACCAAGCATGCTTATGCTTTTGTGGAATTTTAAAATCAAACACTTGACTGGGTATGTATTTTATGATGGGTTTCTTACAATTTTAGATCTTCATAAATGTCATATTTTCAAACTTTATTCATAGAACAATCCGATGAAAAAAACCGCATGGGGATTACGATGTGTCCTGTTTATTTTATTTTTTTATTATTAGTTTGGGTCACTAGTAATGCAAATATGAAATTGTAATTGAAAAAAATATTTATAAAGTCAAATATGTTTTTTAATTTCTAATTTTAAATAATGAGACTATGACGTCACAATGCCTACAGCTAATTTCAGGATAAACAAGCGCGTGCTCTTGGTTACCATGTTGTCAATGTCAACCTGTCAGTGTCTCATTGGTTTGTTTTTGTTTAATAATTATCAAGTATTTGAAGAAAAAGGTCATAACAACAAATACCTGAAATCAGAGTATCAAAAATAATATATGAATTAACAAAAATATGTGCAATACCAAACATATAGGCATGAAGTGAGCAGTAGGCGTTGTGACGTCACAATTTTCAGGAGTTTACAATGGCCTAAAAATTGTAGTTTTTCAACATAAAATTATGAATGAAAACTGGCAATTAAGCAAGTTTTATTATGATTATACAAATCATGATTACTTTGGATAAATTCAATTATACTGGAATACCCCATTGCAGCATCTCCTATGTTACCAATATACCAATAAAAAAAGAAATATTATATCCTAAATTTACAATTACAAACTATAATCGAACGACTGACAGAATTTAAAACAAAAGGAGACGTTAAATTAAATGTAATTTAGATGAGGAAATAAGTCGTTGTATATTTATTAGGTGAATAATTGGATATTTTGGCTTAAAGTATATTTATTTATGAATTCATAAATTTGTCTATATTCACCTAAATGTAATTTATATTTTTACTAATTTTCAAATATACTAACAATATGACTCCAAGTAGTAGTCGTAATAAAATGAACTAGTAAGTCCTTTTAAAAAGTAGTAAAGGAGAACTGTAAATTTATCTTCAACCTTATTCTGTTTGTGAATAGCTTTATCATCAATTTCATCACAGCTCAGTTAACTCCAGACTTAATCTTCTTTATACAACTATCTTCTTCTTTCTTTGCACTACGCTCCTTATAGAAACTGGCATACTTTATACATTCCTTTAAGACCGGTGCCTATGTAAAGAATACATGTAGCTGTATTTTGTAAATTTGCAACAATCACAATTGTTGGCAGGTAGATTCGAACCACAATTGTTGACTATATAAAAATATTAGTTCACAAACTCCGATCGTCTAACGTTAAGATGTATGCTCTCCAAATTCCGCTCCATCTTAAATCCTAACTTCGAAATATCCACTTGAATACGTTTATAAGCGGTGTAATTGGCAGATGAAACGTAAGATGATGAAGTAATTTGCAGCCGAAGAACGGAATCTAGTTGCTTGTACGGATTACGTGCAAATATGCAGTAATACATTGGAATTGAATTCGTATGGTGAGCAGCAAATAGCCACTACTGATTTGGCGATTATTAGAGCTTTACTTGCTAAGCTGTCTGATACGGTCAGGTATTTAGTTTGCGGCTCGTGTTTGCATCCCGTGCACTCATTCCCAACTTGCAGAGCTGGTCCGCATAAGAAGATTACCAACGTATCCTACTAGGTACAATAAAACTACGAAATCTATTTGAAATGAACTCTAACACCGGTAAGAAGATGAGAGTAATGTAGAATCTTGTTGGTGTCCGATTGGAATGCTTGATATTAAACTTTATAATTTCTCGGCCCGTCGTACGATAAAATAAATGTTATTCTCAGAGTGATAGATGATTCTTTTGGGCCCTTCGTGCCTCGTGCGTTAGTGTGAAATACACTTTGAAATTGCCCGTTACCAATTTCGGTTTCTAATTGCAAAATTTCGTTTCTGCAATTAAAATTTATAGGGATCTCTCACATCAGCAGATTAATTTGTCTAATTCTCTTCTCAACGAGATAAATTGTACGCCGGCAGGACCGGGTTTAGAGACCAGCTCTAGAGACATGCAAATTAAATTGACATAGTGTGTTAGTTAGGGCGGATAAAAAATTAGGAATCTAATTTAGAATTTGTCAAGAGTGACAGTGAATTTACACTAATTCCTTCAATTTTGCAGAACATACTTAAGTTTTTGGAGCGCGGATCTGAAATAGAATTTATAACTTTTATTTCTTGTGTTGTAATTATACCTTTGTTCCAATTAATTTTTTGTTTACGAAATATTTGAATTCAGGTAAAAGAAGATTATAAATGCTGTTTCACAAAAACAAAAGCACTTTATTCGAAAATTGTGGGTCTGAAATGAAATTATAAAGTCATTAATTTGTAAGAAGAGTGGAGTCTTCATACTTGTAATAAGATTTGTGCGGAGCCGGGTCTGTGCGGGTGCGGCTCGCGGCTCGTGCACCCGCCGCTGCTGTATGATTGCGTTTGTTAATAACACCCTCGCCCCTGCCCGGCGTGGCCAACCCCCTGCACCCCCGAACTGGATTGCGAAATTCCAAAGGTGTTCTAATAAATTTCGCGCGTCTGCCGAGAGCAAACTGGATTAATTTATACACCAATTTTAATTAAACGATTAGCGTATGAAAAGAATATAAGCTCGGCACGTAATTAATTCAGTTTTGAGAAGTTTTCCTCCGTCGTCTGATTCCATTTCTAAAAACTTGAAACTGAACTCGATATCTCACTTCGTTCCTGGGATTAATTTTATTTTGTTCGAAGCTAAAACTGTTTTGCGGAATTTTAAACACAACTACAGTGAAGAATACAGAAAGTTGGATTAGTCCCGAAGACGACCGAGAGGGAGACTAGGGAACTGCCCCCTATTCCCTGCTCCCGCTCAGCGGCGGCTGGCGGGTGGAACGCTTTTCCTGATGCTGCGACTGATAAAATTATACATACGTTAAAAGAAAATATAATAGCGTGTGAAAGAAAGATATAGCCACCTACATATCTTGGAATGGGAACACAGGCTGTCTTGAACAAAGTTAATTATTCAAAATCGATTTACGTGAAAACAAAACCGAACAAACAGCAATAAATTTCACTTCCCGGACCAATTCCCGCGTATATTGGCGCCCGAATGGAAACGGCCGAGCGAGGAATCTATGAATGCTGCTGCGGAAAGAAAGAAAGCCGTGATAGGAAATGCATTTTTAAAACGTTTTTGCCCGGTTTAGTTCGGTAACAATTTATTAAAATGTGTTTTGTACACTTTGTCTGGCGCTCTTTATTCGCTGAAAACCATTTTTGGGTATCAAATTGCAATTCGAGTTTGTTGAGTGATGATATTTTTTATTTATGTTCATTGATGATTCACAAACGACTATGTATGGGTTTAACGTGAAAGGGCTTGTTTTGTTTCGTGCACTTTTGCGTGCGAGTGTACGACATATTGATCGGTCCGGAGCGAGAGCCAGTGCTGCCGCAGCATCGTCAGCGGCCGTCGTCTCAACTAACGCATCGCATCCCGCCTAACTTATGGGCACGGCGCCGCGTTTCTCTTCGCCAACTGCCTGTCTCTGTCCACTCCCAGCAAACTGGATTGTGAAAAATCTACGTTTTATATACATGCATAAAATCCTTCTTTCGCCCCACCTGTCTCTTTAAATACTCCAACATTTTTTCTCCATTTCAAAAACCACTATCTAGGCTAAATATTATCTCTTTTTTAATCTTTAATTGGTATAGTGGGGTCTTTGAAGACCCCAGTGTTTTAAATCTAAATATTTGAGTTTTTCATTAGTTTCATTAATCCACACACTCAACTTAGTGCCGGTCACACTAATCTATATATTTCTTAGTTAAGGAGATAATAACAATTGGGGTCTCTGTTGGCCCCACTTTACTAGTTACGTTGATTTTAAAATTAACATGTCTCGGTGCTTTTTAACTAAAAGTGAATTCTATGATATTTTATTATCGAGAGCGAAGGTGAAAATGACGTGCAATCGGAAGACGAAATACAAGAAATTGATTCTAATATTTCTTATGTAGAAAGCAAACACACATTTCAAATAAAACAGATTGAGAAAGATAAGCAAAAAAAAATCCTGTTTTGTGTATTCAAGTATAATAATTTGTATTTTTTCCCGTTTGGCCCCTGAAAATTATTTTTGGTAGTTTTACGCTCCAATAATCAAAGGCTGCAACAGAGGATCAGAATTTTTTCTATATTGTTTATTTGTTGAATGTTAATTTTATTTTTTAATCTAGTTTTCTTGTAAATAACATTTTGCAATAGGGTCAATAAAGACCCACTATACCAGTTACGTTATAAAAAGTCACTATACCAGATAAGGGTTAATAATATTTCTTTTCTAATAATAATTATTATATGAAGGAATATGTTATCCACAAAACGTGACACATGTGGCATTTATCCTCCATTATTATTTCAGTCGCATATCTGTATTATATACATTGTTTCGCGGAGATTGTGAAAAAAATATATTGCTTTTGGAGTTCGGCAAGCATGAAGAATATACTTATTTTGATTCGAAGGGGCATCGATACTGTATTATCAGTCAGCCTCAACACAGACCCGACGTATACGAGCTCCAAACAAAGCGTGTGCCGGCGGCGTTTGATTTGTGACAACTGGCTGAAAGATGATGGCTCGACCGTCTTCCGGTAATTGCGATCCGCGAGAACGCCGGCCCTTCAACGACTTGGACTGGGATATGTGGCTCTATTCGACGGTATGTTCCACGAAATATCCGCTCATAATTCATACGCCATCTTAAACTGGATGGATACTACTGTTTTGGGATACCAATATGGAGGTCATTCCCAAAATTGCTGCAGTATATTTCGCGAAATTGTAAACAATACTCGTATACTACCTCAATTCAACATGAGTTCGCCCGTTCCAAAATTTCGGTTTAATGTTTTAAAAGTCGACAAACAACTATAATGTAGTGCATCGTATTGCGCATCCAAATTTAAGATATGCTAAGTAGTAGTAGAAAGCTGAACTAAACGTAAGGTATATAAACTTCATTTTATTATTTCGAAATTAATTGTTATTTTTTAAAATTTATAACAGTAGTGATTATAGAAGTATTCCCATGTAAATATTACATTTGTTTAAGCAGTATTATTTAAATAAAATGTAAAAATGAATGGTACATTGTATTTGTAAATTTGACATGTACCTTTCGTGAATTGTCATCAGCGCCATCTTTTGATCAATTGGAAGCCTAATACTTATTAAATTGTTCAATTAATTTCGATTTCATTTTACAACTGACAAACCTTTTTTTGTTGCATAATGTAAGTTAGCTATATCTATTATTATCTACTTAACCTTTGTATAATTCCATCTTTATTTTTTTAAGCTGCTTTGTATCTACAAGTCTTTGACAGTTTTCTCTACAGAAAGAATCCCAAATTTCCTGCAGTCTGAATCGCAATTTTCCTTGCAGAATGATTTCACACTTTTTTCATTTGGTTCTGTAAAGATTATATTGGAAACATACAGCATTGTGTTGTGCATAACCTCCTCTGTAATCACATGCTCGATGCTCTTGGATTGTTGATATCTCGTTTAGTTTTCGTTATATTATTTTTTAAGTGCAACGTGTGTAAGTAGCGAACTGGGGAAAACTTTCTCCGAAACGTAAGGAGAGAACAAAGTTGTGGCTAGATTTCTCATCATTCAGCTTTGTCAATTCGTCAGTTATGTGCCAAAAGTCAGATGACTATTCTATCTTAGCTCATTGTCACTCCGCAATTTTTCAAAATTAAAATCAGTACTGGAAAAATTTTAAGGCCCTTTAAAATGAAGCTATCGAGAACTGCTTCGGGAAATGGGAAAATGTGCGCATAGGAAGCGGGAGTACATTGAAGAGGATAAGGACTAATAATCAATAAAAATTAATAATAAAGCTTTGAGTTCGGTTATTTTCTGAACAGACCTCGTATTGCAAATTTGTATTTAAATTCATGTGAATTTGGGCTTGTATTTTGAAAATGCTATGCTCAGATGGAACCTTGTCGTACAAGAGGTATTAGTAGTGTCATGGACGATTTTGTAGTGTGACAGGTATTACTGATAATAATATAGGCTAATCACGATATCAGCAGTGTCAGGTCCAAAATCAGAGGTAATTACGTGCAACAAGCAATGAAGCCATGTCGGTGTGCGACAGGGCGGACAGTGGACAGGGCGTGCCTGTTATCTTATCCAGCGTGCACACGGCTGCCATAGCGCTACACACCACGGCACATATGATAATGCGGCTCTAGCGGGTGTTACGTGTTTACACGGTGCGTTATTTCAATTACACGCTTGCGTTCTGTGTAATATCCGCGGCTGCTGCGCGCGCAGCTGACCGTGTGCTGCGCGACTCAAGCCCAGGAATCTGCTCAGATGGATGCGTGCTGCGAATTGCTGATACGCAGCAGGAATCATTTTCTTGCAGCCGAAATTGCGTTAGTCAACTTCGGTTGATACCACTTGGTCATGACTAAAAAATGTAATAAGTACCAGGATCTCGTACAAAATTTATTCGGTTTTTCGATACATTTTTTTTATTCACACTCACTTGAAAACAATACATAAATTAAATTTAAAACGCTGATCTCGGTGGCGTACTAGCTGTATGTCTCAGCCTAGCACACCAAAGGTCGTGAAATTAAATCCCACTGTCTTCAGTTGTCATGTCTGCTGTTCACAAATTCACATTTATCCACTCATGAGGCGGTCAATCAATATACAAAAAGAAAATTAAACCTAAATTGATACTGCAGCAGATGCATCTAGATCTAGTCAAAGAGTCAACCTGAGAAGATACCTGATTACTTTAAAAGTATAGGAAGGTATGAAACATTACCTCGTATGGGAGCAAGTAGTAGGCTACCATTACCATTTATAATATTCTGCTCTTCAGAAGATATAAGATAAAAACTACTTGCCGAGGAGTGTCATGATCTACTAGAATAAGCTGCGATAATAAAATCCATAACTCTTGAATATTGCAGGAATGTAAGAAACAAAATTATTAATGGAATAGCAACTTGAAATCAAAAGGCAAGCAATTTCGTTTAACATTTAACGAATGGGTATTTATTCTTCTGAAAGATTGATATGGAACATAGGACTTGCTCGTTTGCATGGTGCCGATGGAAAAATGCATGGCAATTTTAGAAATGTAGATGTAACATTCGTCGTCGCAAAACTGAAAAAAATATTAATGTCGAATGTAAATTTTTTATAATTTTAGCCATACCGGTATTAATACCGATATTTCCGATTTTCAAAATGAAAATTCCAAAAAAAGATATACATTTTTTGTTGTATGTTACTAATGGAATGTAGTAGTATTCAATTGATAAACCAAACTGAATAGTTGCAGCAATCCGGAATGGAAGTTACAGTATTTAGTATTTTAGTTCTTTCCACTTTTGCCTATTGTGGTCTGAGTTCCAATCTGATTGAAATTAAACGTCATGAAGAGCGGATGCTAATGCTGTTTTCATAATGGAATCGGCGTTATAAACCAGTAATTCTACTCGAACATTTCAATAGCAAGCGGCGTGAACGGTTCGTTCAACGACTATTTTCGATAAGAATGCTTCATGAAATTGCTGCGGGCTACCCCTATTTAAAACACGTCCACAACAGGCGTCCGTAGTCATAACACTGCACGGAAAAGCCCGAGGGTGAGAGGACGTGGAGGTGAGCCCTTATCCAGGTGAGGACACAACGCAGGACTCATGTAAATAAGGCGATATTTAAAATTCTCCTTGCAAGTCACGTTCGACGAACAACACGCAAAAACGCCCGTATTTCACTCTCGCCAGTGTAATTAGTGGACGTCCTGCTCGACGTGAATACGTATCGACTGTGACTCGGCACTGGTTTGTTTATTGAACGGAACCTTGCTTGATTGTTGGCAAAAAAATCTGTTTTCCTTTCACTCTTTGTGATGTATGTACATGTTTTATGAACTTTTTCTCTGTTCGGAATTAGCTTTAAAAATGCATGCTGTTGTGTAATCTCTGGTACTGAATGAAGTATTTTTTGTTTCTAAATAAACAATGTGGGATATTGACCCACGCGAAACAAAAAGTTGGTTTATAATTGTTTTAAATGTAACACATCTAAATGATAATTTGAGGGTAAAAATTCCTTCCCGAAATATAACGAATTTTTGAGAGAGCAGGCAGGTAATTCCAAGAGTCAAAACATCGTGGTTGGTTAAGCAGCTGTAGATTTATTCCAAGTCAAGTATGCATGTCCGCGTCAGGCCTGTTCACTCGTTCACTAAACAAATGGTTATGTTACACCTGTGGCTTCCGAGTTTCATGTCTGCTCAGCGTTTTAATTATAATTGTTATGGCATTCTAAAATTAGCAGTCACGCTCATTATCTTTTAAATTGCCGGCCACATTTACTTGAAACGTTACGGTTTCGCGCACGTATTCGTCAAAATGTAAAAAACGTGTATAATGTCAGAAATTCTTTCTCCTATTACATTTAATGTTCATTACTCTTATTAACCACTTTTGTACATTTTTATTAAATATTCCGTCACCATTGAAAACAGAAATTCGTACCGTCTTAAGTTCGTATGTCACGATCCCAATTCTTGATAGAATTATGGACATAATTGTAGATTGTTGCGTACACAATTGCGTACAATTTTCTTAAATTTGACGGCTTTGCCCAAACGTGCAATCAGAATTATTTCAAATTTGTTCATAATAATTCCATCCAGAATTATAGATCGTGACAAACGTTTTCGAAAACTAGTAAATGTTTGGCAACAGGCAAGTATAGTTAGCAATCTTTAATGCGATGAAAGCAAGCAATCAATCTTGATGTAATTATATTGAGACGTAACCATTGCGTCAATTTGCGTAAGTGATTTTCAGACTTTTTGTTTGTTTTTCGTCGGTGCGGTGGGACCGCAGCACTTGAACGCTATTGGAACAACCAGAGGACGGAGCCTAGTGCCTAGGGCCCCAGTGTTGAACAACCCGCCAGCAATAGCATGTGGCTCGCAGCGAGTAACGCTCAAAGCGAGTGTGCGGCATGCGGCGCAAGTTTGTCATTCCTGGACGTCTTGTTTGGCGGTGTTGCGTTGCGCTGGTCGTGTGTCGAACACGACCGCAGGCTCGTCCATCACGGCGGCCATCGTTGCGCCACGCCGCCGCCACCGCCCTGCTGCCGACACTTTACAAGTTATCTTGTCAGCCCGCCGTGTTACGTGTTATTGACATGTTTATTTTACGGAAGACATTACACACTTAGTTCCTGTTCAATGGTTTCATAAATGTGTCTTTATTGTTTCACCCATCTCAGCATCCACTCGCCACATGTCATTAATTTATACGAGACCTATTCAGAAAATAACAGAACTTTATTATTAATTTACAGATTATCCGTTCTTGTCACCTTCATAGAACTCCTCTCCCCAAGTCACACAATTTTCCCAGCGATGTTTCCATTTCGCTTAGCAGTCCTGGATTTGAAATCACCCTTTCTTCTTCTGGTATCTGATTAGCCTATATTAGGCGTGTTTCTTTGTCGTATGATCCTGATTTTCTAAATCATGACTCGCTTAAACATGATTTATTTGAATCATTTCAATCCATAACCTCAAACATTCTTTACCAGTACCATTTACATTATTGTTTACATTAGGAAATGTGTGAAACATTTCTTGAAGTTGCTTAATAAAATTTATATCTCCTTGAATTGAGCATAATTACACATTGAAAAATTCCTTCCAGTTTTGCACTACTTCCTGCCATTTTATTTGTGATTCGAATCATAGTAATCGGGAAAAAGTATGATTCAGATAGGAAAGGAGATTGCTTGGTCACAAAAATGAAAGAATGGGTATAACGAATAACGAACGAAGAAATTTGATTCTTCTTAATCGTGTTTACTTTGATCACTTTGATTACGAATCATAGTCCAAAGAAACACACCTCTGACGCTTTTGTTTTGCTGTCATTAATAGTGTGAAAACAACGTCCTTAAAGCACTGATTTTAATTTCGAAAATAAGAAAAAATCGCAAGTTATCAGGTTTGGCGAATAAGGAGTTATCCAATTTTTGCCACAAAATTGAAGAAGTGACAAAGCTCAATGTGTTGTTACGCCACAACTCTGGTCTTTTTTAATGTTTCTGTGAAAGTTTTCCCCAGTTTCACGAAAAATTTTATGTTGCACCATTGCTCCAGAAAATCGCAAATTTCCAAAATCACTTCTAACACTTAAACACGTTGCACTCAAATAACAATATCGCGAAAACTAAACGAGATATGAACAGAACAATATAAGAACATATGGTTACAGAGGAGGTTATGTTCAACGCAATGCTGCCAACCGCAAATCAATAAATGTCCCTGATATATTCTGAACAACCTCGTATAAAACTATATTTATATTTAATAGTTAATTAGCATGAAGAATGTTTAGATTTCCCTATGTGTTTGGCGTAATGTAATTCGTAACAATAAGGAGAGTGTGAAATGGAATTCGAAGTAGCGTTAAAATTACAGAGCGTTAGTAACTATGCGGAGATTAAAATTTACTATACAGCAGCGTGTAAATTACGGGTCCGATGTGAAATCAAGATTCCACTGTCATACTCCCTCTGCCACATTTAGTTAAACACGCTATTTGAGCAGTGACTGGACATTATGGGCCAGCCAGCGGTGCATAGCGTGGCGACTAATTGCAGATCCAGATAGTTACGCTCAGCGAAGCAAATAAATTTCAAGCGGCTAAGCGAATGGACATACGTACTCGCACACATCGTGTTATAAAAATTGTAAAAGTGTGAATAATTACACACGTACTTTGATATCAGATGATTCCCGCACATAATTATCGGTGGCGCATGCGCCAGCACGCTGCTCTGCACTAATGCGTTCCGTGACCAGAAATAAATGACTTGCAAAAAGAGAATTTGTCTGTGGACAAAGGCATCGCTTATTGCGAATTAATGGACAAGCTTTGCATCCAGTTTGCTCGCATATAGATCTCGTCATTCAATTTTTATTATTTATATGTTTGTGGCGGCTGATATATTGGTAAACAAACACCACCAAGTTTTAATTGCCGAAGATAAAATACCAATTTTATATCTGCTACGCTACGAAACCGATAATCAAAAAAGACTATTATTGAAGACCTACGTCGTAAAGTAGTTACGACGACTTGGAACACGAGATGTACTGTGTAGAAATTCCCAACTGTGTAGTTTCATTTAATGTAACCTGGAAGCAAATTATAATTTTTAATTGTTTAAAACAATTTGTATATAATAAATGGCTGTATTTAACGTAAAATTGATACATTATTTCACGAGTTGTTGAACAATGTATTTTGTAAATGGAATATTGGTGGTAGTACAAGAATGAGAAAACTAGAAAAGGATAAATAAATAAATAATTTCACGTTTTAAGGGCACGTTAGAAAACCTAACTTGCTGTAACAACCGTAGTACATAAATGATTTATTTTATCTCTTCCAACAAAACTACTAGCGCTGTCGGCGGCAAAAAGTTGAACTCAAATAACATTGCGCTTGTGAGGAAACGAACCTTCATAATTTTTGGACAAACTAAACAATTTTCAATAATAAATTTTGGACAGAATTTTCGGTTATATTGTCCTGATTGACGTAAGGTAAAATTTTGACTTTATATGTTTAATACATTCGCCATAAAACTACTTACAAATTTCGCATTTTTCTACTTAATATTTTTGTATATTTTGCAAAGTAGACAATGTTTTCAATTTTATTTTTTTTTTTTAGCTTAGAGCAATCTAGAAACCCTAATAATTTCATTTTTGTATCATACATATAATGGCATTCTCTCAAATTTCTTAAAATTATGAAGTTAAAAAGGAATAAAAAAATTGCATTTTTAGCGGCTTTCAACGCGCCTTTAAATAAATATCTATTACAAAACTTAACGCACATACCGCAAGTCGCTTCCAACTTCTTTAGACAATAACAATAAGTAATAAAGAAAGATTTAAACGACTGGTTTGATGTGTAGGATGATAAGTAATCAGGAATGCAATCAGGTAAACTTCACTTTATTGCTCTAAACCCAACGTATCGCCACCAAACATGGCATCATCAAGGCAAGGAAATATTATTATTAGTTTTTTTTGCCCTGATGATGCCTTGTATAATGACGAAACATTTGCTTTAGAATAATAAAGTGATGTTTACCTGACTGCATTCCTGATTAATATCATTCTGCATAAGTAAGTAAACTAAAACGTAACTGAACTAAGCTCACTAAAATATCACTTTAAAAAAATTACACTATAAGGGTTGTATACAATGACTGGAACCACGAGCTCTGTTTATGAGGGTTTTAGCTGCAGTTTTAGCAGTATACAATGTTCTAAAATTTATTTAAAAAAATACTTCAAATAAAAGTGATAGATATAATATATTTCTCTGTAACTTATATTTAAAGCATTATTTTATAAAATAATTTAGAAAATTGTACAGCGCTGAAACCGAGGCTAATACACTTCTCTTAAAACACTCAAAAACGGAGCTCGTGGTACCAGCCATTTTGTTTACGTCCTAATTTAAGTCACCATCGTGACATTGCACAGAATAGGTCTCCTGTGCTTGCATTAACATTTTGGCCTTTATTTAGCACGCAATTATTGTTCAACTGCCTGTAAAATAATGAATCTAGTTTGGCAATAAATTACATCAAGTTTCCAATTGAAAAATTTTGAACTTGTGAAAGAATAACGCTTAAAAATGTAATTTATCGCTCAAACTCAATTTACTTCAAATAACTCAAAACTAAATTTTCTCATAGTAATAAACTTTTAAGTCCAAAATACCTTAGCTGCAGTTTTTCCACTATAATTCATATTAAAAGACTCCATCTCTTCTCCGCTGGTAATAACTATCCGCGGGCATGAACGGGTAACGGTAATGCCTCGGGACACGTAAAGGTAGTAAAATGCAGAAATAATTTATATCCCGGAGCTGTCGTCATGGTTTAGGAGGGGCATTCTTGCCTGCATTAGCGGCGGCGGCGGGGGCGTCCGGTCCGGGGCACGTGCCGGTTAATGAGAGCGACCACGACGCACGGATACCGGTAAATCCCGGTAAGGTCTCCGGTAATGGTTTCATAAAGCGGCCACTCGATCGCCGGGCCCATGGCGCCGGACACGAGGGCGCTGCGCCCCAGGAAGGACGTCATCAGCGTCGTGCCAGAGATTCCAAATCAGTCACGTCTACGATACCATAATCTACAATGAAATTACAAGCACCTCCATCGGTATTATTATGAATTCAGAAGCAATAAATAGTTCAGTAATCATTAAATCGAATGTTGATACTTACTTGTTTTATAACAGCTGGTATCGCCTTCCACACACCTGCCTACTTCAAACAAGAAACAAAGACTCAAACATAAACCGTTTCACATAATTCAACGAGTGGTATGGCATGCTGTTGTTATTCGATAAACAATAGTTGTAAAGAAACATTTGAGTGCCGTCACAAGGCACTCTAGAGCTACTTAACGTTCACGAGATATTAGAAAACTGTGTCAAAGACCCATTAGGGTTTTCAAAGTGCATACGTGAATAGAAGTAGCTTGCTCTATTGCTTCGAAAAATGTTCATTAAGCCTTTTCACTGGCTCTGATAATACACACTAATGTGTCCAAATATTATTTGTATACCACGCTTTTAGCATCACTTGACAAACACATTTTTTTGTGGACGTAGGCCGTAGAGGATAGCTCAAATTATTTAGGTATTCAACGCATTGGTCTATGGATCGTGATATCCTCAGTTCGAATACCCCAGTCGACAGTTGCCATTTTAAGTTTATAACACAAACGTTTAATTGTAACTACTAAAAATTACTTATTTTTTTTAACACAGGAACGTGACGGCACGTCATACAGTTTGATCAAATACTCTAACTAGAAACGTTTCTTATTGTCATATATTTTGCTTCGACTTTTGTAATTTTGACAGATTGAATGGTATTTATTAGCATTAATGAATAAAGTAACTATTTTATTTATTATAAATTCTTCAATTAACCTGGGTTATAAATAAATAATAATAAATAAGTTTAAAAAAATTATATGCTTAACTAATCTTATTGGGAGTGTTAAATAAGTTAATGTTATTGAAAATAGAAATGAAAAATAAATTAATTTTATAAGATACAAAACAAATAGTGGTGTTCTCATTGGCATTGGTAAGTTTCGGTTTGACGAACTTCACTCTTGTGAAAAGAATGATTGTTTTCATCATATATCAAATTGAATGATATGACTTCATCGTACATAGTTTGGCAAACAAAAATGAAGTAATCATTGACCATGTGAGAAGGGCTGCCTACCACAGACAGTCCGTTGTTAGCCCGGCAACCCATACTTCTGTATGGCGGGTTCTGAAATGTTCTAGGCTTCTCCTGAAGCTACTAGTAACGTTATCGCATACTGAGATTCATATGATACAAAAGAAAATTACGAAACACGGTTATCCGATAAAACCTTTGTCGCGTATCAACTATTTTATCATTATTACATATACTTATATACCGAGCATGCGGATATCTAACAACAGATAGAGTGACTCAGTAGAGGCAGGTACTATTGATTCCAGCTACCGAAATGTCTTATTCTAAGCATACCTCTGGGCCTATTACACCCTACTAGACTTTTGTAAGGTTAAAAAGAACAACAAGAAAGCTAATATCAAGCAGAAAAACGAATCAAAGATTAAGAAGAAAACGGTATGAGTTATTGCAAAAACGGAGCAAACGTTTGAGTGTCACTGCGTTACATTACCGAGCAAGGCGTAGCAGGTGTGCGTTGAAAATATTCAAACGTATCTCTAAATCCTGGGCTCGAAACTTGATTTAAGGGGAGGCTAGTTTACGGACACAATCATTCATTCCGGCCGTGCATTAAGGCCGGCTCAAGCGAGGACGCTGCAGCCCAGCTTAGCGTCAGCGTCGTTGGCGTTGCTCCTCGTCCGCCTGTGCTGGTGTCCAGTACCCGCGTCCTGTCCTCTGATTTCCTATTAGTCAGCAGCGCTTAATCCACTTCGCTATGACGCCGGGTAACAATTAATGACAGGTTTATTTTTAACTGGTATTAATCAAATATGGGTTCATCTATCAAACTTTGAACGTGCTTAAATCATTTCCAACGTCACACTGGAAAGAGAACTAATTATTTTCTCATTTGATTATTATTAATAATTATTCAGAAATATGCACATGGTCCGTAAAACACTCGAACATCAAATTGTAATATCCAGGACATACTAAATAAACATACACAAACTCATCTTCAAAAAGAAAACCCAAAATTTCTCAAGAGTGCTCTATCACAATTACCGTCAAACACATCATCGAAGAATGCATATAATACGCTACATACAAAATACTGAACATAATGAAGGAAGCATTACCCCGAGAATATAGACAAATTATAAAATACGGTATTCCTCTATCGAATAGTAAAATTTTTTTCAATAAGATAATTCTATGTTGTTTATAAATTTTTAAAGCTAACAATTTAATTTCATTTAGTAGTTTGTTAAACAATTGAATAGTTAAATAGTCACTACTCGATTCTGACTTTTTAAATCAAATTTGAGGGATACAAATTCATGTACAGTGAATTTGATGAACATACATACACTGGAAAGCCAACTGACATTGAAAATCCGACCCAAGAGAGACAGGCAGTCGTTGTATCACCTGTCTTTGTTAAGAAAAATTTAAAGAAATTAGCATTCAATGATTTTGAAATAAAATGTTTCATATAAAAATTAAATAATTAATAGAAATGAGTTCAATTATTAACTATGATGTATGTGAATTTACAGGTATTTTCAAATAATTGAACAGTACATTGTTGGCACGACTGTGCAACATGTTTTTACATACCAAACATTCAACAAACGCTTTCTAAAACAAGAAGGGCGGTCTTACGACTTCTATCTGTCTCAGGATTAATTCCGTAAGAACAATTTCCCTAAAATTAAAAGTTATTACCGAATAGAAATTAGCATGGTATTCATCATATTTGATCATCTTAAATATTAAATTTTATATAATTTTTTGCATAAATACAGTTTACAATAAGTAAAATTAATTACAGTGATCATTTTAATTTGCAATATACAACGATTCTATTAATGGAATTATGTGTAAATAGGGGTGTGCATTAGGAATTAATGAAAAATTAATTCCCTCTCATTAAACTTTCTCATTTGATGACACGACAGCCATCGTGATTCCAAAAGCGTTCGTGTCAACTGTCATATCTTCCCGCAAAGTCGAAAACACGAATTAATACCACCTGTTACACGTAAAATCACTTTGGCGCTTTTACTGTAATTTTATAATCAATAAACTCCAACTATAATTTACTACAGACTACATATCTGATTTCTTGTCAAACATTATGATATATTAATTTATTATGTCCACCCACTTACTCAAATTATTCTGTTGCTAGTTATTTATTCAATAGCCTGCAAATATGCGTGGGTAACTTATTTATTAGTAGATGTTTGTATACAAATACAAGGCTCTTCCACCCTTAAAAATCGTATCGGGAAAGCATCGCCGGGTATAAAATCAATAGGATTTGTTCTGAGACCATTATTGGCATCAGTCCGATTGGATTTGGATTTCCTTTCCCTCTTTTATTATATTTATTTTACCGATGCCATTATAATTTTAATGTGTTTCACAATTCTACCAGTTTTACTCTGTGGCACCAGCAAATTGTGAACACATGAATTTGATCAAAGATACATTCAACTAATTTAATATTTATTAGTTAAAATTAATAGAATACAAATTATTTATAGAATGACGAACATGTTTATGTTTTCTACCGTTCTTTGTGGAATACTTAAATTTATTGTAAATTTATGCCCAGGTAGCCCTGAAGTAAAGATTTTCATATATAATACCAAGTGTTAGTGTTGCAAGTAATACCAAGTGTTAGTGTTGCAAGTTATATCGACAATTTTTGTTGCTGTATCACGAATGAGGATTACGCTTGATTTTAACAACAATTCAACGAGTAAAAAGTATTTTTTTAAACTGAGTTGCAAATAGATTCACTTCCACAGCAACAGTGTAACAATTCAATTGTTCAGAATTGTGGACAGGATCACTAGTAAAAATTGTTCAAAAAAATTTCGGAAGATGTTTTGATCAAGCATTAAACTTTAATTTGTACATTCAAGTTATGGTCTAATTAATAAATGGGCCAACCTTGCGAATTTGTACATCATAGTGTTAGTAACGTTGAAAAAAATATTCCCATTTTCAATAATGATGTACAAATTTTGTTTATGGCATTTTTCACAAACAAACCCTTACCCTACACAACTCTCGTTCGACACACCCGAATCACAGTACTGATATTTAATGGCAACCTATCTGAAAATATGCCCGCCTCCGCTTTCCACGTTGAACGAATACAGTGACCCATTAAACTGTGTTCTCAAGGTTATCCGGCCATTTAATGCTATTTTTTTTTCCTTTTAATTGAGAATAAAATAGAATACCAATCAAAACAATGAATCCGAATGGGAAATAAAGTAGTACATTGCAAGGTTGACCAATGATTGTAATTGGAATATGCATTCAATGTTGTAAATTAATTGTTTAAACTATAGCGTATCTAAAATTAATGCATATTTAATTAATGTTACTTAGAAAATGTCTTGGGTTGATTTCATGTGCGACTGGGCTCGTATGTGTTGTTGGAAGATAATATTCGTAAGTGGGCGAGAGAAGATGTCCGTAAATCAATTAATTAACTTTATGCAATAAGCCATTTCGTGTGTGTAATGGCGTAGGAATTTCGCAATATTAGTGAAGGAACGGTTCTCGCATCGAATATTAGCAGCGCGTGAACAAACACACAAAACGAACTCACAAACTCGTCGGGAGAACATTGGAGGAGCGGTGGAAGCGAACGAGCAGCGTACGAGCGAACGAACGCACCTCACCCTCTTGCTGCAATAGCCAAACAGTTCGTTCTTTAATCTCTGCCCTTATTATTTTTAAACGGCGTGCGTTCACAGAGCAGTACGTGAGCGCCAGCGTTTGTATGTGTGTGCACACTTCGTTTAATTTTCCGCAAAATTGGATTGCGGATGGAGAGCGTTTTAAAGCTCGTCGCTCCGCAAGTCACCGCAATAATGAAAACCAAACACAGCGCCAGCGCTCCGCATTATACATGCGCCATAATAATCATTATTCAATCATTCTGTCGTACATTCGGTATCGAGGATTTAAAGAGAAAAACAATAGGAGCAATCAATTTGAAATTTACCGGTTCGAAGCGGTCCACAATGGCCGGGTTCCGGCCGTGAATGGCCGACGAGTGGAATACCAATACCGCGTGAATTTATATTTATATACGCGGGGAATCCGCGGAATGACGAATGAAAAATGACGCCTGGCGCGACTGCCTAGCTGCCGTGTCTGCTGGCACGTCCGTGATTAATATTTCGGGTGCAGGCACCACGAAAGGCTCGGCTCCGGGTCCTGCACACTGCACACCGGACTGCCCAGCGTCTTCCGGACACGCTGACAACACCCGAACAATTTCTAACTGGACAGTAATGTATTACAACCAGGAGGTTGATTCTGTATCTTGCTTTACTACTTACTACTATACACACAAAAATTTGTACACTGTTCCAACACTAGGTAGTGTACCATCGAGTCCACACTATTTTTAGTGTTGAATTTAACACTATAAATAGTGCTTTCACATTTACTGGGTTGAATTAGTGTGAAAATAATTTTTGTTAGAGTTAAATTTAACACTAAAAATTTTAACACGGGCCGATTTTTTTCTCTGTAGTAGACTCATATTGTAGCTACCTCATGCTGTGAGCCAAACCGAAAAATCAAACAATTAATTTGCAAAAAGATAAACATAGAAAAGAACAGGTACAAAAACAGGGATGTATTCCATTTATTTAAATGCGACAACCAATTACAGTTACGATTTTAATACGTGTAGGTACTGTCACTTTTCCTTGGACATACATATTAATAAATAAAAGAAAATAATATTAAAATCAACCATCTGAAGAATATTTGAAAAACTTATTGGTATGCCGTCACTTGTAGCGAATCATGCAAGTCTGCGTCATTCTAACAATATATCTGTTGGCAATCTTGCTTTATTATTTTGTGTATTTTTTATAACAATTTAGCTTCTCTGTAGCGATCATTTCGCATTTTTATCTCGAAGAACTGTCATAATTATAAAAAAAAATTAACGGAAGTTGCAAAAAAAAACGGATCGCGGATCTAACTATTCCAGTTAATAATGCATTGCAAATAGGAACACAAAATTAATTTATATAACATTTTATTAATGATCACCGGATTCAATTTCAATTTAATAACTAAAAATATCTTTATATCGATTTCAGATTATTCTAATAGGGCTTGAATATATAATTTCATATTGTGCTTTTTAATTGGAGTAGGAATTAAATTATTGGAATATTTTATAAATCAAGATTTTTTTTTAATTAATTGCTTCAACTAAATTGCGAATAAAAATCTTCAAGAACAATTCTTTTTTCATCTTCGTGTTTTATTTAATTGAAACTTACAAATGTAATACTAATTTATATTATAGCAAGATTTTTTCAAATTATTCCAATGTAAAATAAAAACGGAGTTGGCGAATTCCTTTTAAGCAGGGGATACTTTGTCACGTCGCTCCCAGATTTTTATTTAAGTATCGTATGTTACCTGATGTTACCCTCTTTTTACAACTTTACTAGCAATCAGGCAAGTGCATTGTCGCTATCCGGTGAACTCTCTACGAAACGTGAGACTGAAGAGCAACGATGTCACTTGAAACAGCCTCACCAGCGCTCGCAGCACAAGACTGTCCATTTTAATCAGTCACCTAACAACGATAATTAGTTTCATTGTAATTGCCCCCAAATCAGATAGCGGTTAACTTCAGTGTCACCTGATATTCCCTCACAAATCGATCAAGTTGACTGAAATTTGCGTCACGGTTCGCGCAGGGCCGCATCACACATGAAGAGGAAATCTATTATTATTATATATAGTCGCCGCTTCTTATGAAGCTTTCGAGATCCTCTTGTTGGAGTGGACCCATCTTCATTTATTTGAAATCCTTCTAGTTAAGTTTGTTTTACGTTGCCAGTTTTTAATTCCTGCTGCTTTTACATCGTCTTTTGCTTCGTTTAGCCATGTTGCCTGCTGGTCTCCATTATACAACTAATTTAATTTTATTCTTTTCTTCTACTACTCTCTTTACAAGCTCAAATTCAAATGACTTCGACCATATCAAACATTTGATATTGAAAATTATATATTTCGCACAGCCGTGTGGAATAGCGTGGGCAATTATTCCACACGCAAATGTGACCAACTTATTAATAATGTAATACTGTATTATATTAATATGTCAAGTATACTTACATTTATGTATCATACATAGATAATAATTATTTCAGAGTTTAGGTAAATCTTCGTTTTCAATTTTGAGATTACGAAGAAAGTACAATATACTACATCAATTTTATAGTCAACTGTCTTTAGTTTTATATTACAATCTATAGATTTATAGTTGGCGACACTGCGCATATCTGCGCTTGCGCCGCCTTCATGCTGTAATCATTAACGTCAAATAGTGTGAGATGTCATTTATTGTTTCTGAAGAATAAGAATTATTATTATTAATTATTATTGACAAGACAAAGAAGTGATCGTAGAAAAAGTTTAGTGTGCAACTCGCATGAAATAGATAACTTTCTGCAATTGTTGCATAATATATTATTAAAGCTACATTATAATATTCTATTACTGGAAAGACCGTCTAGCAGTTCCGTTTTATCCCCAATCGAAACTTTATCGAACCTAATTAAAAAGAAAATGTGAAATCCTCCTACAGGGACGATTGAAGAATTGCAATACAGACTGCAGAAAATTTGGGATCTTTCTTCAGAGAAGACTATCAAAAACTTGTGGATTCTAAGCAATTTAAAAAAATAAAAATAGACTTATACAATGGTAAAGTAAATACGAGTAATATTTGATAGAGCAAACTTAAGTTATTCAACAAGAAAAAAAAGTTTTCCTGCTGAACAATTTATTATCCAAGTTTATTTAATGTTAAATATACGTAAAAATATTAAAAATTAATTCTACAATTTAGTAATTATAAAATACATTTTATATGGTCCAAGCTATCTAACTCTTCGTTGCTTGATCTTTTTCACTATGTCTTCTCCTTTTAACTCTTGTTCTATTTCATAGTTCATTCTCCTTTATTGGTCCTAATTTTGTTCTTACTATTTTTTGTTCCATTAGTCTTAAATCTTCTTCCTCTTTTATTATCTTTGTCATAGTCTAAAGCGTGCATTCTTGTTTAGAAAGGATGCTAGAGCAAAAACAAAAATTGAGAGTAACGAAACTGAGAATATTGAAATCACTACCTAATACAAAACAGTTCTATAAGAGAAATATGAAAAATTCCAAGACATAGTAGATTGGACTAAAATAAGGAAAGAGTATATAGATAGGATGGATGAGAACAGATTGACCCAAATTGTATGAAGGGACAATCAAAAGGAAAGAGACCTCCCTTAGATGAGCTCAAAGCTAGTTTTCCAGAAACAACAAACCGGGACAATCTCCAGTCAAAAGCAAAAGAAACTCTTACATTTCATCTACTATAGTCTACACGCTGCGTAAGATGTTATTGAAAGGAAAGCAACTGAGGCTACGTCTAGTTGTCTTCGGGCATCAAGTTAGTTATTGAAACAATGCGGTGTGATCCTGGCCTGCGGAGTTCCATCAGTTGGTTCCGGTGCCCGTGTTTCCTGCTCCGGCCGTGCCAAGTGACACGAAGTGCATGCCGCGTGTGGCGTGTGATTTAACTAGGTGGCCCTGGATTGGCGATAGTAACATCCCCGCGGTTTATCTGGCTAGTTTGGAACTTTCGGCCAACTCGAAGCCCGTCCTTCGATTCCTACCCGCTCACCGCGACGGAACTTTCCGCTTCCGGCCTCGGTGCTCTGTACCACTCTGTCCGAGATTAACGTGACTAACAGTGCGTCACAATCACAGGCGTGGGATTGGATTGGTATTTGTGGAACTAAGCGACACATTTTCAAATCATTACTAGGGTGCTCGTTGTTCCGTATTGATTCCTTTGCAGTTTGTACCATAGATATCATTAGCTAATGGAATATTGAACGGTAATTATTGCTTGTAATAATTTATTGTTTGCACTAGTGAATGGTATTTATGCATTATTTATTAATCGGCGTGTTTAAGTTTATTATACCATAAATTTCTTGTACCTGCATATTTGTTCTTATCATTTTATTAGAACATAAAATTCTTAATGAGGAAACATATTTCATACAAAAAATCAAGATATTGTAACATGTAAAATTGATTTACTTTCAAATTAAATTATAAATTCCCGTTCTTATTTCAGAAGAAAGTATTGTTTTCTCACTGCTATTATATTTATAAGAAACGGAATTGGATATATTTGTTTAACAAAGGCTGATTATTTTAACTAAATGTGAATCTATCTAGAGATTCTCAACTGAATGTTTATAATTGTGTGTTAGTGCACTCATTGATGTATAATTCTGAATGTTGGGTGTCGAAAAAGAAGCATGAACGACGTATACCTAACTGCTGTAGAAATGAAATATTTGAGAGAAGTGTGTGGGTATACGAGACGTTATTGTGTCCGGAATACATTGGTGTAAGCTGAGTGTGAGATTGAGAAGAATATTGTTAAGAAAGTGAGAGTGAGTCAGTTAATGTGGTTTGGACATCTTGAGCGAATGTCGAATGACAGGTTGGAGAAACTAATATATGTGGGTGAACGATTGCGTGGGCGTCCAAGGAATAAGTGGTTGGGTATGATTGATAGTTTGTTCCGTGAACGAATGATTCCGATTGTTGGTTGACTGTGTTTCTGGGTTCGTGCTACCTCACTGAATGGGATAAAGCGTAATGTTATGTATATATGTATGTACGTATGTATGTATGTATGTTAAGGAAGGAAATTAAAAATTTCTCCAAATATCACTTAAAATGTATTTTTTTTCAATTCCATTTCTGTATAATTTAAGTCTTCTTAAACATATTGCAGTAAAGCGCATCATCTCTTCTCTTATATTTCTAGAGATACGACGATATTTGATGTTTTACGAAATGTAACTTTGAGAGGCTGCAATTCAAAAACTATGCAAGATATTATAAAATACTCTCCAGTTTTGTGGTTTCCATACATTTTGTAATAAATTAGCAAATTTTAAAAATTTTGAAAATTTTCAATTTTTTTTTAATATTTCGATCGACGATAACTCGACAAATATAATAGATACAGACTTGTGGTGTTAACCAATCGATTCAGCTCGTCGAAATACATAAGTATGCAAAATTTCAGAAGAATCGAAGAACAGGTTGAAAAGTTATAGCAAAAAGTCTTAAAATGGCCATTTTGGCGAGACACGTCAAGGGGTACCCCTTAACGTTTGCCCCAAAAATGGCCATTTTTAGACTTTTTGCTCTAACTTTTCAACCCGTTGTCCAAAGTTATTGAAATTTTGCATACTTATGTATTTCCACGAGCCGAATCGATTGGTGTATGTTTCAAATTCAGATCTGTACTATTTTTTGAGATATTGTTAATCAAAATTTTGGGAAAAAATTCAAAAAATTTCAAAATTTTCAAAGTTTGCTTATTTGTCATGTAATGTATGAAAAATGCAGAACTGGAGATAATTTTTGGATATCTTGCAAAATTTTCGAGTTATAGACTCTCTAAGTTGCCCATGAAAAAACATCAAAAATCGCCATATCCCAAAAAATATAACAGATATAAATGTGCGCTCTGCGGCAATAAGTTTCTTAGGGTATAAATTATATAGAAATACAATAAAAAAAAATTGAGTTTTTAATGATATTTTGTGAAATTTTTAGAGAAATTGTAACTCGTGTATCAGATACTATAAAAACATTTTAATGGGAGGATTACGGATTATGTATTCATCGAAATGATATGGCATTTGACACAATGTTTTATTAGTATTTTTGTTTGTGATTGTTTGGTATTATGTAGTATAACGAGGTTGATTAATTATTATTGTCATTCATGTTATATTATATTATTATAACAGAGTTTGTATTTATTGTTGAAAATAAAAAAAAACTATGAATGTGGACGAGATGAAAGTGATGTGTGAAGATAGGAATGTTTGGAGGAGAGATTGATTGTTGGTTGACTGTGTTTCTGGGTTCATGCTACCCCACTGAGTGCGATTTGGCGTAATGTTGTGTATGTATGTATGTAATGTAAATATGATACAATATCTAGTCGAATTTAAAATTTGATAGAGTGGCCTGATGTTAATCAGCTGATAACAGAGTAGGGGTGGTGTTGAAAAGAATGCTGAGAATTATTTAATTAGTTTGAAAAACGATGGCAATTACAGTATCACATCGAATTCTCGCACCTAGGGTGCAAAGTGAAATATGTCGGAGAGATCCATGAAAACATACGAGCGATAACATCCGCGAATCGAATTCCATTGCACGTCATTGGCTCATTAACGTTGGAGCGTGGCCGGGCCAGGTTTTTTGCGGCCCGGCTGGAGCTGCCGCGTACAATTAATGATTAATATGTTATGGCACACGCAGACATGCTCGCCCGCTGGGCTAGAGATGCTGTGCTAACATCCTACAACCCTTACTGGATTAGCACGCAAAAAACACCTCCCGGATACGATATGAAAGAGAATCAGTATCGTGTTTTTGTGAAACTTGATTTAATTTTGAATAAATAACTTCTCTCGGGAATGTAATTTCTGTAATAAACATATGCCACTGCTTATGACAATGAATTTTGTTCAACATTTTTCATAATACTAAATGAAACGCTCTCTTCTATTTTGTTTACCTTATCCATCGTTCGAAGCTGGAAAGAAGAACTACCTTCAATTTTCATCTCAAAAACTCGTTCAAGTTAAATTCATATCTCGTTGGCAATCTAGTCGGGGTTACGAAAACTGTATATCAGCTACGATTACTTTAGCTCAAAGCAATACAATCAACAGATTTATCAAAGTTCAGAATACTCACTGCACCACGAAAACTCACAAAATAAGTAGGAAATGAGTATTCGTATCTTGCGGCTCACTAAGTTCCACAATAATAATTGTACTTCGTGGATTAGAATCCAAACTGATGAACATGGACGTCTGGTTCATAAAATTCACAATCAATTTATTTGAATAGTGCCAATCCGATTTCGTTTTCATTGAAAACTTTTATAGGTTTGATAAATATTCTTGTAAGAAAATTATTTAGTTTTGAAGGAACATATCAAAGTATTCAACTGAGACTCATTATGGGGTCGTAGTAATTTGAATAGTTTTAATTTAAAATTATATCGTTGTAAATAAAAACGTTTTATTTAAAAGTAAAACGACTATTTTTTTCTTTATTTTTAAAAGCAAAATTTAAAATGTATTCTTTTTCTTTCAAAGCAGAAATAAGAAGTTTTTTTATTAAATCGCTACATTAATAACATTTGTGTTTTGATGGTTTTGAAAATAAAGATACATTATTTTTAACCCATTAATCCATTAATGCCCACGTAGAATAGATCATACGTAAATATATCTCAATTTAGATTATGTTTCTGTCAGGCTATGGCATTTTAAACTGAATAAACTATGCTAGGTTATTCAATTGATTTTGCCCTGTATATTTAAATGTAAAATATTTTAAACATAATTATACTTACAAGTTACCAACATACAGAAATATGAAATCAAAGTTTAAAGGAAATTAGTTCTGGGCATTTATGGGTTAAAGAATTGGTTGTCATTAAACCACTATGATATCCGTAGCAATTTAGAGAGGCATATATTTGAGTTTTGTTATTTGGATGTAGTGTGAGTGTACATGAAGGTGGTGGTTTAGTTGCAAGCAGGCGTTGTCGCAGCGTAATTAATTTGAAGTATAAGTACATTATAGGTTTGGTAATGTGTCATCTGGTGCTGGTAGAGGGCTTTGTGTTGTTAATATTCCATCAGGAAATAGCAACGTGTAGTGTGAACGTTTATTATGTTGAATCTCGGCAGTTGGTTTCATTCAGCTCCGCCGCCAACTCCGATCATCAATTAGAATACTGCCACGACCACCACCGCGGCGTCTAAGAGTTGACGACCAATCATAACTCTCGCTATGCATCTAAATGAACGATGTCGGTGCCGGCATTTCCATGGGCTTGATGGGGTATACAGCAGGCAGGGATGTAGATAGTGGACAGGGTTGCGGCCAGGGCCGACGGTCCAGAGACGAAGGTCATTCGGAGTCACATATCGACCTCCATTAATCACGTAGGGCGGCGCGGTGCGGCACGTACGGCTTGACTGCATTAGGACGCGGGATCAAGCCGCTGTCTGGCGACGAGCTGGATGCTGGACCCTGCCACTCCCACTGCTACCAGCGCCCCAATGCCCCACAGCCCACACTATTTTACTAAGTTTGCCAGCGTTTAACACCAAATAAACGGAAATAACAGGTGTTGCGGACGTTCGGAAATTAATAGTTCTCTATAAATGTTACACCTATCAATTCATGTAATTTTAATGAAACTTGATGAAAGGATGCGATGGTCGACTGATGCGGAAAGTTGGGAAGAATCAAAAATTTATAAAAAATACTATGCCAACGTCTCGATAACACATGTCACATTTAAATGAGCCCTAAAGATGATAGCTGTTGCTATCGAAACGTTGGCATCGATTTTTGATAAATTTTTGACTTCTAGTCTGTTTTTTTATTCATCCCAAAGTATATAATGTTACAAAAAATGTCCACATAACTGCATTGTTATGCGAGTTTCAATTTTTAATGAAACACACTATATATTGCTTAATACAGGAGCAATTTGATGTCGGTGGAGAGGATGTATTTTCTATGCAACTGTTTTATCTTCAAACCCAACTGCTTCAGTTTGGCCTAAATCTGTTTACGTCAGCCGTCTGTCTAGATGCATTCCTAGATATTTGGTGTCCTCAGCTTTATGTAGCCGTCTATTGTTTAGATCTGAACAATCCAAATAATCGAGTAAAATAAAAATACAGCCTTTGGACCACTTGGTATTAGGGAATATTTGAGCTTCAAATTTAGTTTTCTTATATAATAAATAAATTGAAGCAACAGGGTAGAGCACTTTTCATGAATTATTAAATCAGAAATGAAATGTATGAAAAGATGGGATGAAATGTGCGTGTAGTAACCCTAACGAAGTAGGGGCGCGCGAGATGTCACCGCTACAGCAGCGGGCGCCGGGTGCTCGGTTTACATTCCGCATTCACAACATATGTAAATACGGTATGGCATTATAAAAGCAGAGTAATGCCAGTAATTTGTCTGGCCTAAGGCACGGGAGTACGAAGCACGCTCGCACGAAGCACACAACACGCTCGCACGCACCGCGCGTGTGCGGCGCAGGGCACAGACAACGCTGCTATTTTGTTGTTTGTAGTTCGAGATTGCTCCCGCGGGTGCCGCTGGCGCTGTGAGCAGGGCCTGCTGCGACTCCGAGCCAGGCGTCGACTTATCGAGGATACGTCCACATCCTTCACGCTCCTGCTTCTCTTAGGCTCTGCTCCTGCTTGTAATACCACTGTGACGACAGACCCGGACTTACCTCCCATTACGCAAATGCAAAAGTTGACATTTATTGGGCACCTGTGAATATACAAACACTCACTTTTCTATTATTAAATTCAGGAAATTTTAACAGTTACAATCAGAGCTGGACGTATTAGAATACATGTATTTGAAAGTACTGTTTAGAGTAAAAGTATTGAACTCTATACTCGTTCTCGAGTACATTTTTAAAATGGTTACTTTTACTCGCACTTGCGACATTTCTGTCGAAATACTCGTACTCAACACTCTAATATGTACTTAGAGTACAGTCTTGTTTTATTAAAAGCAAATAAAGATATAATTCAGTAAACTTTATTTTTTACGTGCACGTGTATTCTGTAAAAATGTAAACCACATAAATAATTTTAATTTTGAAATAAAACATTGATTCCATAAAATTACCTATTCTGTTAAACAAGCATTTTTTTTTAGTTTTCATCTTAAATAATAGTTATGAGTGATATTCTATAATTTTGCAATAATCCATATGTACAATTACTTTATAAGTACGTTAAGAGTATTTTAAAAGTATTTTATACTTTTGCCATGAAAATTATCAAAGTACAATTATTATACTTTAAAGTACATTTGATTACTGAGTACTTGTACTCGATACTGTAGTATTTTTATGTGGTACTTTGCCCAGCTCTGGTTACAAGAGATAGAAGAAACATGCTACATGAGTAAGATCCTTGGGAAAGGTGTTGAACTATAGTTTAAATACATGAGAAAGCTATTGTGTTTCACTGCCAAGAAAAGTTCAAGAACTCTTATTAAATATGTATGATTCACAACACAAAAACTGTAATTAGGTATTTTCCAAGTTCTGAAGTTTTATAAATAGCAAATTAAGTATTAATAAAATTAGTAAACTGGAACAAAACTTCGCAGATATTAATTTCTTAATTATTTATCAAAGTAATTTAATAAATAAAAGCAGGTTGAAGTAACAAAATCTTAATACAAATTAAAACATAACCCCGGCCCTGTTTGTTAGGGCTCTTCCGGATTCCTTCTCGAGTCGGTCGTCCGTCCAGGATATGATTTCACCTTCATAAAGTTTGGAAAAAGTTTCGTAGATTGCTGAGATTCTGCGCACGAAATTTCGCAGATCTCATTTTAAACTGAATAAACATCCCCGTATTTTTCATCTTGTTTTTCGTTTCCATCTCGCGTTTATAACACAACGAGAGGCGAAAATGGTAAAGTCGTACATCAGCACGCCATCTTTTCGCAGTATTAATATGTTAATTTCTCTTTGTACGGCCGTTTTAAACGCGCCTCGGCATTAATTTCGATTAAAGATATTGTCGTTAAATTAATATAGTGGGCTTACACGTTCCACGCCATTCTGTCTATAACAAAGCTCGCCCCACTCGAACTTTAGACCGGGTAATATGCGTAAGTTAAACCGAAGGGTTTCGCCGAGGCGCCTTTACGTCAGTCGAAGTCAGTTGGGCTAATCTAAAACTTTGTCAGGTCGAAAAGTTCGCGCCACTGAAAGTCGCTCACGCTTCACTGTTCACACGAATTTCCAACGACGAGTGAAGCACCTCCGGTTGTGTAAATAAAGAAATCCAGAAGTCATTATTTACTGCCCTCCGCGCCGCAATAAAACACCTAAAAATCTTTATAATTCACAATCATCCACTCATGAGATGGCATATGACCAAAATAGTTAGTCCACTTCCCATCTTCGTAAAAAAATATAAACCTTTATACATTAAAATGGTTCCACTCAGTAGTGGAATCTGCGAACTCAGAATTACATCATCTGGACCAGTTAAAATTATACAAAAGAAAACTGTTTAATTCACCATACTTATATCTTAAATTCTATCATTATTACCTCCTGCACATACATATATGTAAGAGAGGAATTATATTTATGTTACGAATTGATTAGGTTTTGGAAACAGTTCATCAACAGTAAGTGGTAGAGTATTTGAAGGCCCATCAAGATTTTTGGGCCTATCTTAGTAAATAAATGAGATAGATTAAATATCATTGGAATAAAAAAATGCAGAATAATATTACCTACAATCTTCATTTGAAACATTTTTTTACATTTTGTTATCTTCGGATTCAAAAACATTGTTCGTTGTACCAGTTAATACCTTTGGGCTAAATGATATATTTATGTTAGCGATTTTTGATAATTTGTTATTGCTTCAGTTATTATAATTAATTTAAAATATTCTTTAAAATAACGTAATTTAAGATAAAAATAAATTGAGTAGGTACAACAATTTTTAAGAATTTGTCCCAATCATTATACTTACATTATACAACTTTTCTGTCTGTTGAGCAATACCATCCTCAAAATCTCAATAATAATTCGACTTCTAATTTTGTTCAAATATTCTAGGATCATTATAATATAGATTCCATCAATGAGTGGCTTTTTTTCGAACCTCCTATTGCCTCCGAAAAAAAATTAAATTAAATTTCAAAATGTGTTAACACTCTATGTTATTTAAATAAAAAAAATCTAGTGCATTTAGGCACGGTAAAATACTAATATTAATATATTTTTCATTTTAAGTTCCACCCTAATATGCATGGAAAAAAGTATCGTAGAATTTACCGAACTATTCGATAAGGATAAGGATATAAGATACATTATCGGAAAATGTCATAACAATTAAGAACTAAACTCGATTGTTCACTAAACAATTAGAAGTATTTAAAAAGAAGCTTGGTAATTTTTCTGTAAATGCATCTAATATCCTCAGTTATAAAATAGATACATCACAGTAAATATATTTGCATCTGTTTGCATGCAAAAAGAAAGAATATTTTATTTTGTACTTCATTTTCTTAGGAAATAATGGAATCATCGTCTTTACTCAATGAATAATTTATTAGTTCCTGTATTCAGTGATTGAACGAATGAGCCTAAAAAATAATAATCCAAAACAAACAGAAATGTATACAGGTATCTATCTATACAATACCTTTGAATAATTCATTATGAAAATATTTAACTGAAAACATGGCAATATGGAGAAAATATAATATTCCCAATAGAGCTTCAGTGGGTGTAAATTTATTCAAGTTTGTGTAATATGTCAAAACAAGATGAATACATTATAATAGAGGGAAACTCTATATTTACTTCTCTTCGTAAGGCTAAAGAAATAGCTTGTTTTGGTGTATTTCCACGCACAAATAAATTCACGAAAGAAAAATTGAACCACTGAAAAGTTGTATTTAGTAATTCATCTCGATGCCTCGCTTTTTGGGGATAATAGCCCGAGCTATTTTGATCTTCCCGGGTCAATTTCTCAATTCCAAACTTAGATTGAATCAAAACCTATGCAAGGGAGTATCCTTGACGTCGCTTACTGCCATGCCACGGGAGATACATTTTAATGGCGCAGTCTATTTTGTTTTTGATCCGTTTGCTGTTGCCTCCTCGGAAATGACGTACCCACTATCACAGATCAAACGCTCTGTTAGCAAAAGAATATAAATTGAATTTACTTCGTTATTTTGCTTCTTATTCATTGAAGTGAACCTCTGGATTTAATGACTTTTCTATTGTGATAGCGAATAGTGTATGGAGCAAAATTGGCTCTTCTTGGGTCCCAGGCATTTTAATGAATGTTAGCCTAGTTTGTACCATATCGTTAAGAAGTTTTACTTCTTTTAAATTTATAAATATGTTCGTTGATGTCTTGTTAGATGCCAATTATATACAAGAAGATTACTCGTATGATGTATACGAATAAAACTAATAAAAATATCTTTACATATTTCATGTAAATGTGCAGCATTGCAGAATAAAATGTATCAGTTGCTAGCGTATTTCTAAAAATTAATTCCATCACAAAAATGTTATTTAATTAATATTAATCCATTTTTTCTTTGTTTCAGGTGAGTCTTCTTTTATTTAATCATTATGGAAACACTATCCATATTTGCTGAAGAGCGAACTCCGAAAAGGTAAATTTGTCTACTCGTAGATTTTAATTAAATAATATTCGTAAAGCGGATTTTAAATTATTCATTTAATTCATTTTACATCTGTGGCCGTCAGCAGGTCTTTCGTACTACTACATACATTTATATTCACTTCACATCTGCGCTAATTTGAAATCGAATTGGATAATTTTTTTTTGTAGTTAATATTTTTAGCGAAATTCGGAAAAATAAAGCATTCAATATATGTAGTTGAAGTACAAAAGAGCACATGAACAGGCCTTTATTTTGAAGTTAAAGTTATCTAATCTTTGACATATTTTTCATCTAGGTCACATAAACGTAGAATTGGAATGTAGAATATAGGGATTTCAATGCAATTTTTTAATATTGCTGTAAAATTAAATACAAAAGTTGTTCAGAATTGTAAAATGCATGCAATAAGACCTAAATTTTAGTATTTCATGATACATCAATAAAATTACATTAATATTTATTAGAAAAATTTTAATACGACCATAGAAAATTAAACAAAAACGAAAATTATTTGACATTTCTGAGAACAGGTGTAGATTATTTTTTGTTGAAATTTCGTAGCATATTGTAATTGTACAATGGCGAATTTGAGAGTTCATGAAGTCCTAGAACTTCATTTTCATAACCAAAAACTTGTTCCTAAAAAATTGTTATTTAGTCTACTTGTATCAACTCATATTTCTACGAATTTTTGATAATTTCTGTTAATAAATACTATAATTTAACAACGTTAGTAACCAGTATGATATAAAATTTTGTATGTACCTCAAACGAAAAGTGAAACATTAAGGTCCTTGCAAGTAATTGCTAATACCTTAAAATTTTACTTTTCATTCTAGATACTTAAATAACTATTTGTTTACCATGGCACTCCGGAAATAGATAAAAATTATCTATTTTATTTTACGTCTATTTCATGGCAGGAATGTATTACATAAAAATGTAGCAGTTTTTGTTTCTGTATTACACTTTTGTACTAAAATTCATAGGGAACGAAATATTGCCGAATGAAAATATTAACATTGTATTTCCTATGTCCTATAAAGAAGAAGACACCCGGTATATCAATAATAATTGAGATATAGTAAATATTGTTATAATAAAAAATATGTTGAATAATATTAGCAACAATTTTTATTTGATCTGTTTAAAACACATCAGATTTCTTATTAATTCACCCCAGTCGAGAAAATTCATTTTCTTTAAACAACAAGAAACTTGGAGAATTAAGAAATCTAGAAAGAAATGTAGATTCAGAATGAAAAAATCGGTTATATTTCTGTCGATAAAAATAGTTGGGGAAAAACCGTAGTCGAAGGAATGCGAAATCTGTGGGGGTAAAGGTCGCCGGTCGGCTTGGCGGTGGGTTAGTATCATCATAACCAGCGACCGGAATCCGGAATGAGGAAACCCAAAACTGCAAAACTTATGGCCATTAGCATACGAATATTTAGGAATAGAAATGTGAGGCACGTCGGTGGCAGCAGAGCCCACCAGGAAGTAGTGATATTGCGCGCGTGGCGCAAACACCATAATACCTGCACGTAAATAAAAACATTCTTTTGTCTTTGCACACATTTTCTTCCCTGTAGCCAACATATGCCTGGCAGAAAACGAGAAAGATGCAGCATGTTGGGGCTTTGTTTGTGGACAGTTGACAGCGCGCATAGCTTTGTGCTTTTTCAACCCTGAAGAGAGAGACGGCGAGCTTTAAACGTGACGTTCCTTTGAACGGCCGGCTCGTGTATGGCACAGCGAGATAAAGTCAGAAAAAATATTAGTTAAATTACACTGCGTTTTACAGCTCTTGCTAAAGGTAAAAAAGTATGCCAGTTTATTTAGGATGGCGCGCAGTTTTGCATCCAGAACAACGGACGTATGTGTTTTCTAAATTATCCTTAAATTTTTCGTACCCTATTTTGATTATTAGCGGAATCTAATTCTATTTAATAATGAATCGCGTAACTCTGTTCACCAATATCCTATAGATATCAAAGAGATAATGAATATTTATGGCCGTGTTTAATTCAAATTAATGCATAATTATATAGGTTTCCGTTCTCATAGTTTTGCGATCAGCGTAGGCGTACACAGAAATCATTCGATTTATTTAACGTAAATTAATACCACTTTGAACATCAACCAATTAGTTTAATTCCTCTGTCTGATTAGTCACGACATTTATAAATTAGGCTCGTGGTCAGCATTCTACTAAACTCAGGGATGTTGTACACTACTGTAATGACTGGGTGCACTTCAAATACAGCTTATTGTGGTTGAAAGTAATAAATTATAAGGAGAAGTTTCAGCAAAATGATTTTATAATTATCCTTATTTTAATGGTGCTTGTTATGGAATAAAATAGCCGTAATGTTCATGTAAATTACGGATATGTTGGAAGTTGGTTGCAAATAGCTCCATGCTTTAATAGTTATTTGTTTACCTAGGCACCAAAATATCACATTTACTGTAATGATTTAGAATTATTAATTCAGTGCAGTGATTATTTTTAATATCTATTTTGAAAGTTATCACCATCAAATTATATTGATGTGCATTTGTTAAGTGGTTACGACGATAAAACAAATTTGTTATTTATAATTTCATAAAATTTAATTTTGTTGCTTTATCCTACATACATACATATGAACATATATTAAAAAAAACTAATTTATTTATTATATAAAATGAACTTACTCGCTTAAAATTGTAATAAATTCATTAGGAATTTGCGCAAAGCAACAGAATCAAATTTAATCAAAATATAAATAAAAATAGGATATTATACATTAAGAGAGAGAAGTGTATGGTTTATTCCCGTGGAATCAATTGAAACACGAGCCGTAGACGAGGGCTACAATACAACAAGGGAAAACATATATTTCTCTCTTGCGGTGTATAACTATTTTTTTCACGCCCCTGACATTTATGATACTTTTTATGTATTTCAAAATTATTTGAATTGTAATATAATTTATGACAGTTACCTTTGATTTGTTTAATTTTGTTCATTTTTCACATTATTTGTGCACTTTCCCTCACGACTGGAGCGAAAGTGCACAAATCTCCCGTAGATATGAAATTGGCTGTTTCTGTTATGATTTTGGTATCATACAAACCTAGTTTCTCTCCCGGTCGTGAAAAAAATTATTTTGCATAGCAAACGCTCAACAAACGCATAGCAACCGTTCTACAAACGCATAACAACATAATTTGATGGCGATGACTTTCATAATTGGTACTAAAAATAATCACTAAATTAATTCTAAATTGGCAAAAATTAATATATTTAACACAGCTAGAAACACGGATTTAAATCTAACATATATTTTGGTACATGCTTAAAACAAATAAGTATTCTTTCTCTCAGTTTTATTTTATGTAACTGTAAACTCAGTGAACTATATCTGAATGGTTTTGATTGAACGAAAGATAGTCCATTCAGACAGAGGCTCAAAACATAATTTTGTATTAATTAATTTTTTAATTGTAATGTGTTATTTAAATAAATATGGTAACTTCTTGTGATAATAAATGAGAACTAGTCTTATTGGGAAATTTTCTCAGAGTTTTGCAATATTTTTGCTTAATGAATTGACAAATAGACTGTTTATTTAATTAATAGTAATTTATGCATTTAAATAATCTCGTGAACAAATTGCTTGAACAGTTAACAAGCAGTAAAACTTATATTATTTCTCATCTGGTCAATTGTCTCATAAACCGCCGTCTTAGCGCAAATCCCGTAATTTCACAATTCGTGCGATGGCGTTGGTAAATAGCTTATGTTGTCAAGGTGTAGGATGCGTTGAACCACCGTTAAGAGAGTCAAGCTGCCGTATCGGGTATGGGCACGAGACTGGAGACTCGTCCGCGGCACACGCATCGTGCCCACGTCCTCGCGAGGGCGAGGGGCACAAGTCGTCGTTAATGTAAAGTGATTTCGCCTTATTGAAGTGTCTCTTGTCGCCTGGGCTGAGCCGCGAAGGTGGCTGATGACCTGTCTCTGCAGAGGGGGACTCTTTGTTAGTTTGTACCCACCAACGTTGGTATAGTTCAACTAGAGAATGAAAATTGACGTTTTAATAACTTTATGCTCTTTGGTTTCTGTTCATAGGTTTGTGCTATGGAAAAAGTTTGAAAGTATTATGACCTTATGTAAAAGATCCTAAATAATATCTGTTTTTTCCTATGTTCCATTTGGGAATACAAGAAAGAAAGTAATAAATCAGTCTTTTAAAGACATTCAAGTGGCGCCCCAATAATTGTTTGCTGAAGGATAATCGAAAAGACGAAATAGAGATCTACCGCTAAAGTAAACATTTATTATGTATATGACTATATGACAGCGAATTGCAGTATTACGATACTTTGTTTACCACTCTGTCACTGCCAACTCAATCCATTTGAATTAGTTAAAGTTAAAGTGAAGGGTTAAGTAGGGCAAAACACCAACACTTTTAAATTGGATAATGTAATTTATTATAATATAATATAATAATATAAATATATAAGTAAAGCACTCTGAAAAATCATAACTACGTTTCTATGTTACGATCTAAAAGGGATTATCGAAACGTTTATAGCGGCGTTTCTATTGTTGTAGAAGTAAGTTTCGTTCCACGTATAAAGCAAGCGGCATTTTATGAGTATCCTAGTAAAGTTATATCTTATTTTTCTGGTGGATTTATTTGCCGCATAGCTGAAAAATTCAATACTATTCATGAAAATTTTTATTTATTACTCTCTTTCATTGTCAATAGGAGTATAAAGAATGAAAGTTGACATTTTAATTATTTTATGCTCTGTGGTTTCTTTTTATAGGTTTGTTTATAAGTTTGAAAGTAATATGATCTTCATGTATTTTGAATTTTGTTATGAAGAACTGTAATTATTGCAAGAAACTCTACATAATGTCTGTTCTTTCGCAGATATAATATACATACCCAGCCAAGCACTGGATTTGAAAATTCGTCAATCACATTAACATACTTGGCTCAAAATAGATGGGTCATTGTAGTACCTGTATACATCCATATGTTGTTATTTGGAGACTATAAATTTACTGCAGTAATCTATCGATTTTAAGATAGACATTCCAATGTTTGGGTATCTGGAAATAGACCCTTAGTTTCCATTTAAAGAAACCACGACCATAATGTAATTGTATCGTCAACTTTCATACTCTAGTTGAACTATATGAAAATATTGTACACCGTTTACACATTTTTGTGTGACACTCTGCTTTGGAAGACTTGATAAGGAATATATTTTTAACCCTTGAAATACAGTTACCAATCGTCAAGCTACGCCCCCCTGAGATGTTAGTGCAAAAGAAGTCAAAAGAGAAAAATTGAAAAAGCAAGAGTCGACTGTGGGATTCGAACTCAGGAGCTCATAATCCACGGAGCAGTTTATCCCATTATGAAAATAGTTCGAAGAAGGTTAACGTTAATTTGAAATGTCCATTATTTAATGTTACAGTAATAAGTAATCTTTTTTAAATTTGTAATAATTAAAGGTTACAGCTCGCTAATTTCAAGTTAAGTGTAACTGGCGCCGAAATGAATCATATTACTGATGAATCACTTTAAAGTTGTCAATTTGAGCGCAGTTCTGTAAAATGATGTTATTGTATGAAAGCAGTAGTCGTAATATTTTAAATTGTATGATGATATGATTCTTTACGAGGTGGAATTAAGGCGATTAAAATAACGATGATGAGCGTGCTCCGCGAGACAAATTTCGGTGTAATTTAGCGGAATTGTAAAAAGTGACGACAGTCCGGTCCTGAGTGCGGTGGTCGGCAGTTGACCGCTCGACCGCACTTTAAGTGCTCTCTCGTCGTATGCGTAAGAGATCCCGTCCAATCAACGCGGACCCGCCGTTCCATATTCGGCGTAATTATGAAGCAATAAGTGCGTGTGCCCGGCCAGTCGCACTATCCACCTCCGTAATAGTGTTTCTGACACCAAGACCTTTATTAATGGATGCGGTCTCTCTTTTTTCTTTCTTCCAATGACGTCACACCAAGTGTCAAGAGAGAATTTCATTTCGGATATTCAATTTCAGTTTGAGATTTTTTCAGACTTCCAACCAACGGGTTATTGTTTCTGAAAGGCCGTGTGTGTTCTTTTTTACTCTGAGGAGTATAGACACCTATATCGTGTGCCATAAATCATCCGATGTATTTGATAAAATCGGAACATTTTCACGACCCAACTAGAAGCTTGCGCATATTTTCATAAAGTTTTGATAAATGACGGGCAAAGTGGGAAAGATTTTTCCATTTAAGCCAAAAAGTACGTGGCTATATATTTCAAGACATAATACATATTCTGCTTAACATCCTAACCTATAAATTTCATTCAAAATTGTTGTCGTTTATATCTACTCGGTATTTTATAATTTATAATTAATTAACAAATAATTTAACCTGGTTTACATTACACTTCTTTTTGGCTAAAAACTTTGACAAGATTCCTATTAAGTTTACTTGTTAAAATCAAGATTCGGATCCAATTTTGATTCAAGTTTCATGCTAGACCATGTTTACCAACCTAATCAGAATCTTTTCTGCTATCCGATTCTATTTGACGTTTATATTTCATATATTTTAATGACATTTAAATTTATTTTCAATTAACATTTTGGTCTATTCATTTTCACCTAAAACACCGAAACCTGGATCAAAACTGTTATTTTGTTGTTGTTGGATTGGCAGCATTACTTGACGAATATCCTTGCAACTACTACAACATACTACAAGAAGTAGTTGTAAATCTAGACAAATAAAGTTTCTAGAATATAGTTCAAATTTCTAGCCAAAAATATATAATAGGAAACAGATTTAACACAACATTATATCTAAGAAAATGCAAGTATTGTAATTTAAATACATCTTTTTCTAGACTCACCGACGTTCGTCGATGTAGCAAGTTAAAATTGTGTCATGTAGAAAGCAAAGGTTAAACGAGAAAGATGAACATTCATTTGGAGTAATGGGTGTAATGGGAAACCAATCACTTGAAATTAAGCGAGTGAAATACATATTAACGAGCAAATAACCAAGTGTCCGAGTAAACATTTTTTTGACTGCACAAGTGGTTTATAATTTAGACTGAAATAACATGAAAATACTTCCAGTTACATTCTATCGTTTGCATTTTCACAAGGCCCGGTTAAATTCGCGTTCGGGTATATTTTTACCTTTTCGTTTTACGACTCCAGCGGAAATTTAATTCTATTGGAAAGCCAACGACGCTGAGAAAAGGTCCAATGATATCGAAGAGTGTACGTGCTCATGAGAGCTTACTTCCTCCAGGGCCGACTTGGCCAGAAAAAGGTTTTCCGGGAATCAACTTTGCTTTTTATTTGATGTTCTCAATGTTTCTAATTTAGTAATTTAGTAACTAAAAACGACTGAGTGCACATGGTTTGCGGTTAAATGCAATATGCGAGGCACACTTAAGCTAATGGAGTGATTCACTGTTTGAAAATATACTGGCAATTTGTCTATACATATTTGGCAATGTAAACCAACCATCTTCAACTCGAGAAATTGTCGGTGTAGCTTGCGGTGGATAAGATTTAAATATATAGTCATTTATAATTAGTTCTTGCACTTGAAAAGAAGTATGGTAGAGTGTGGACGGCAGGAGGCCATCAGAGTCAGAGTTCAGGGCGGACGATGGCATGCGTAGGCGCCTGCTCTTAATTGATGAGTAAGCCGGCACGTTTGTCTACTTTACAAGGGTTCCACGTGTTAACTGGACATACGTGCTGCAGTTAGCGGCCATGTCAGGGTCCGTTGCCAATTATGTGGCCTCCCAACATCGTCTGAAGCGCCACCATCACTTTATACATGCCGAGATCCATGCGAAATCATTTCCCTCTTCATGTAACATCACTGACGGCAGGCTCATCACCTCTTGACCCGAAAGGTCGTCAGCTAATCCGATGTTGACCGAAGCACAGCCTCATGACATGATTGACAGGTTTCACTTATAAGTTACAATAAATAAAATCGTCACCATCCTTCTAAAAAAAGTCTTATTATTTCAAAATTGTCACCTGTTTGAGAGGGAATTGGTGTGCGGATTTGTGTCAGGGTGTGTTTTGAAAGAATACTAATTTAATGTAAATGAGGAGTGAATCGAAATAATGGTGTTTACCGAAAGAAAAGTAGCAATAGAAATGAGCGAGAACAGCGAATTTACTGCTAAAATTCATCTGAGTGAAAATCAGCGTCGGTTTTTATAGCTGCCACAATGGTGGCGTCGGTGAGCCGCACCCAACCTCGGCGTCGCCCGAGCGCCCGACGCTCGAGATGGTAAGCAGCGCCTTTTTATAAAACCGCAGTTGTCATCTGGAGCTGACGTCGTTTTCCATTTTAATTCGAAGTAAATGTAAGTGCCGTCTCGTTCACCCCGCTCCCGTTTTGCTTCCATTTTGTTACGGGCTAAATCGAAACGCGCGTGGTTTTTAATTCACTCGCGGCCCCATCACGTCCGGGCGCACTCTAATTTACACGTCCCCCATCAGCCTTTCCTTCCCCATCCGACGACCTGTCTGTTTCTTTACACTCGTTTTCTTATTTTATCTGCTAATGTTTTTCATTCTTTAAATCCGACCGGTGTCACATCTTCTTGTCCACCACCTCTTTAACTGCTCCTGACAAATTTATAAAATGTACAAATTTTTTGTTGGTATATATTTATAATCAAGAACCCTCTTATTATAATAGTGTATAAATTTCGCCCATCGTTTCTTCGCAATCCTTCACTCATTCTGTAGTATAACGTTCCTCTTCTTCAGTGTTTTATTGGTGATGGTATCCCAGGTGTTTTTTGGTCTTCCACGATTCCTCTTTTCCTTCACGTTTGTCATTTAAATTTGCTGCACCTGTCTCAATTGTTTTAATCTTTTCAGTAAGTGAAAAAATTTCCAGACTTTTAGATATAATGTTGTAAATAAAACTACATTTAAATTCAACGTTTTGAATTATTAAACATAATTCTTCGTCAGGAAATAAAAGAATTACATAAAAATGTTAAGATCAAAATATATAAAACAGAGGAAGTTATCTCTTGTTCAGTTCGTAGCCTTTCTTTGTGATTCACTGTATTATTCTGCTTATAGATATAAAGATATAGCTTCTCCAATGAGTCTACTATTGAAACATTTGGATCTTGCTATAATTTTAGTTTTTTCAAAATTTATTTTGTGCACATATTCAATGAGTAGTTACAGCAGATTTATCTGGTTGGTTAAAACGACTGGCTCGTTTGTGTTCTGCAATTCTTGTAGTAATTGTTCTGCTGATCTATGCAATATAATATTTTTTTCTTGAATCTTTACATTAATTGCTAAAACGAAACTGGATGATGAATATGTTTTCCGGTGAGAGTTGCAAATTAAATTATGCACTGTGTTTCAAAATATGTATATTTATTGTAAATATTTATGTAACATTACATCATATTTTATATTTTGCGTTAAAAACAATACAACAAAGCAAATATTATTGAACAAAATATGCTTACATTGCTGTTTTTTTATGAAATATATGTAAATAAACAAACAACAAAGTGTGTAATATTTTCATGACAATAAATGTTTTTTCTGGCGTTCCAATAACAAAATCGTTAACAGAGTACAAAAACATCTGAAAACAGTTACCAGGGAAACCGGTCCATAGAACGTATCCATCCAGTATCCGGTCGGGGGTTTTGGGGCCACAACCAAAGCCGAGTTGATCGGATTAACTGGAAAGATTTCTTGTCGACAGTATCGGGGATAATAGCTACGTATCACGATGCACTCAAGTGCCGGGGCTGAGAGCCGGGCCATTGTCTTGCCTCTTGCGGCCGCGGTGTTGTGATAAATACATCGACTAACTCATTGTATCCGGCTACATGTTCATTACAATTTCTCATCGCGATAAATTAAAACCGAAACGGGCGCCAGCGGTAACCAGCGGATCATTTGGCCTAACCCTAAACAGCGCTCGTTCGTCGGTTCGCTTCACGGCTTAAATGGAACACGCAAATTGTGATTATTTCAATGAGGGGATTCACAATGCTACGAGTAGTCCTGGAATTTACCGACGCCCGCCATTCCAGACATTTATTTATTTTCATTATGCAACAATTTGTTTTTGCATCGCGTTTTGCAATTGCAATTGGTAGACATGTATTTTCTATTGCCGTTAATGCCGAGCCCTTCGCGACGGTAAAATTCTCGCATTTGTACTGTTGTAAGGTATTTGTGTAATGCATTGTAAGAAATGTGTTACAGTTTTCTATCTAAAATTATTATGGACCAACGCATGAACGCAGTTTTTGTCCAAAAACTTGTTGATATATTATAGATATGTGAGCATGTTTTTCACTATGTTTCGAAGAAAGGTGAGAGAAAAGAAGAATTGAATAAAATTAGTGGAGAAACAAAATGAGTTTTGCAATATATGCAAATTTGTTTACTGCACTTTACGGATGGAGATTATGTTTAATGAATCTGTTCGCAAACAAAAAACTTTCCAAAATTCCTCATAAATCAGGATCCCACCGTTCAAAATTGCTTCTCTCTCAATGAAACATCAAGAACTATCCGAAGAGCAAAGGTATTTCATCATTCTGCGTGTTTTCGGGCATCATCAAATTTATTTATTTCACCTATAAAACAAACTGATGCAGTAAAAGTACCTAAAAAATAAATAACCAGAATAATTCTTCATCTTTAAATGATGAGAAAACTTGTGAACTATCGAAATTGAAATTTCTATTATATGTTATTGTCTACATCTACGAAGTACAGTGCACCTTAGAACGGCCATTTTGAAGAAACAGTGCTGCCACCATCGGTAGTTCGTTGCGAATAGCGTTATGCCGGGATAAATATTTGTAACGAAGCTAAAGTTATATAACAAGATGGTATCTTGACAGACGCGGTACGCGGTAGTTTATTGAACGACGTATTTCCCGGGAGTTGGATGCGGAGCCGGGAAAACAGTGAAACGATATTACCGACTCGATTTGGCTGTATGATAGATCTACTGCGGCAATTACAAATGGTTCATATTGTATCAAAACTCGAGAATAATGGTGCATTCTCCATTGTGCGTTTTACCTCTCACTTCGAACCGTTCGCGGAGCACTTGATTTATCGTGGAAGAAAACCCCGCGCCAAACAAATTGTACATAATTTATTTACCTCTACCTGAAATAATTCAGGTTAAACTCAGAGCTGCGTTTACTCACTTTTTCTGTTTATTTTTTGTTTCCTCGGCTAGGTGGGAAATAGCAATTTTTATCCTGTACACATAATACGGAAAGATAAATAGGCTTCTGCTACGTTTTGGCAATCTCAAAAGTTTAATACGAAATTGGCGCTACTTGCTTTACGCTCGCTACACATTTATTGATGGCAATTACACTCTATTTATAGTAAATCACTACAATTTACATTAATATAACAGTCGCAATGTCATTATTGATTCATAATACACAACAAGTAAATCAATATACAAAGACTGAATTAGTCCACTATAACGTCAATGCATATGTTACGAATAAAGTTCGAAATCGGATAATGTCGACATTATCCGGATAAGGTTGATATTATCCAAAGTACGTAGATACAGTTCAATAGTAATATATGAAAAATCTGTGATTCATGACTTTCTCCATATAATATTAAGATTATATACTTTTACTTGAATAATGTCGTCTTATGAAGTTAAAAAGTCGTTAAAATATGGTTCACGAGATTGAACGGTGGTTGGTTAACTGCTCTAGTTCTGTGAGCAATTGTTTTATATGTACCGTTCATGTTCTCTTAATATTTGGCAGGATTTTAGTTTAACTTCATCGTTTTAGATGAGTTTTGCAGCGAAAAACAACACATATTGTTTTAAGTTTCATATTAAAATGTAATATCTTTAGCTAACTCACTGGGATAATGGATAATGTTGACATTATCCATATTTCGGACTTTACCCGTAACACATGCAAAAAGACGCCAATTCTGTAACGGGAAATTTATAAATAATTACTACATATTTTGTATGGTAAACCCGTTTTTTCCCTGTGAAGTGAAATGGAAAATAGTTATTTATCAAACTAGAGAGGAAAGCGCTTCTTTTTCCCACTCGAGAAGTTTGACCCCATGAGCCCAGCGAATGAGACAATTCGAGCGAGAGTAGAAGATGTTCTTGCTTCTTGTGTTAGACATGTTTCTAAAAATGATTTACCTTTGACAACACAACACACAACCGACACGTCAAAAGTTAGGTCAGCGCAAGGCTGCGTAACAGTGTTGCCCATGAACCAATCTTAAATCTAAATTAAATTTGTCAAATTGTGATTTAATCTAGAAAAGAAAAATATAAGACATAATTGAAAGATAATTCAAAGTATGTATTTATTTATAATGTTTACAATATATTTTTTGTAAATAACATTCGTATTGGTAGGTAACAATTCTATATTTTCCCCTCTAGAAAGAACATATTTTCTTCTCTATTTCGGGAGAAGAAAGGTGGAATTTCCTTGTATGTCTTGAATAAACCCAATTTCTCAATAGATGTTTCAATTTACTAATCACAGTTTTTAAATAATGCTACAGAAATATGTATAGAATTGAATAAATAATTTAGATTCTTAAGACATATATGTATATGTAAAGGACATGACATTTGTGCAACAATCCGACAAATGACATTACAATTGAATCCTGTTCGTTTTAATATATCAACAACATTCTTTAATATTGTAAAATATATAAATTACATTTCAATTAATTATTTTTAATTATAAAATCTCTATTGAGAAAATAATCATTATTATTTCACAAACATTACAAAAATTCTTGTAATATTTCTGCACCAATTCTAATTGTCATTGTTCTGTTAGCAAATAAAGAAATGGTTCACTCAGTATTTCAGAATCTTTGGTAATGTTCAGACTTACACAACACTTACAGAAGTAATTTCAAGGAAAAGAAAGAAATAAGAACACTGTCTCGTATTGTTTAACGCTCTGTAGGTAAACATTTTTAAACTTTATCCTCGGCGGACTTTGCTCTTAGTGCTCTGGCACGAAGAGGCTACATTAAAACAGCAACTTGACATGTGTCATCTTCCTGCTTAAAAGCCCGCAAGTAATGTTCAGAACTATTACATGGACAACAAAACTTGTTTGTAGTTCTGACATAATGCTTTAATGTATTGTGATAACTGTTTTCCGATTTATTGTAGTATTTTTCTTTTCTATTGAAATAATTTTCTGCTGTACGTTGGATATACCAGCATACTCGAATATTTTCAAGCTATAAAGGATGAAGCATTATGCTTCAAAAGATGTATTTTTTTTACTTATTTAGGCCGTTAAGGATGTATGGTTCTGAATGTTGGGTATGGATGAAGAAGCATGAACGACGTATAACTGCTGTAGAAATGAGATATTTGAGAGGAGTGTGTGGGTATACGAGATGTGATCGTATTCGGAATACATTGGTGTATGGTGAGTGTGAGATTGAAAAGAATGTTGTTAAGAAATTGGGAGTGAGTCAGTTAAGCTGGTTTGGACATCTTGAGCAAATTTCGAATAAAAGGTGGTGAAACTAATATGGTGAGATTGAAGGTGAACGATTTCGTGGGCATCGGAGGAATAAGTGGTTGGGTATGATTGATGGTTTGTTACGTGAACGAATGATTCCGAGTTTGAAGAATAGCCGAGCATGTATGAATCGCACTATGAATGAGGACGAGGCGAAAGTGGTGTGTCAGGATATTAATGTTTGGAGGAGATTGATTGTTGGTTGACTGTGTTTCTGGGTTAGTACTACCCCACTGAGTGGGATAGAGCGTAATGTTATGTATGTATGTATGCATGTATGTATTTTAAGGAAGGAAATTAAAAATTTCTCTAAATATCACTTAAAATGTATTTTTTTTTAAATTCCATTTCTGTATAATTTAAGTCTTCTTAAACTTATTGCAGTATAGCGCATCGTCATATATCTTATATTTCTAGAGATACGACGATTTTTGATGTTTTACGAAATGTAACTTTGAGGTGCTGCAATTCAAAAACTATGCAAGATATTGAAAAATACTCTCCAGTTTTGTGGTTTCCATACATTTTATAATAAATTAGCAAATTTTAACAATTTTGAAAATTTTCAATTTTTTTTTCAATATTTCGATCGACGATAACACGACAAATATAATAGATACATACTTGTAGTGTTAACCAATCGATTCAGCTCGTCGAAATACATAAGTATGCAAAATTTCAGACGAATCGAAGAACAGGTTGAAAAGTTGTGGCAAAAAGTCTGAAAATGGCCATTTTGGCGAGACACGTCAAGGGGTACGTACCCCTTAACGTTTGGCCCCAAAATGGTCATTTTTATACTTTTGGCTCTAACTTTTCAACCCGTTGTCCAAAGTTATTGAAATTTTGCATACTTATGTATTTTTACGAGCCGAATCGATTGGTGTGTGTTTCAAATGCATATCTGTAGTATTTTTCGAGATACTGCCAATCAAAATATTGGGGAAAAATTTGAAAAATTTCAAAATTTTCAAAGTTTGCTAATTTGTCATGTTATGTATGAGAAATGCAGAACTGGAGATAATTTTTGGATATCTTACAAAATTTTCGAGTTATAGACTCTCTAAGTTGCACATGAAAAAACTTCAAAAATCGTCATATCTCAAAAAATATAACAGATATAATGATGCGCTCTGCGGCTATAAGTTTCTTAGGGTTTAAATTATATAGAAATACAATAAAAAAATATTACATTTTTAGTGATATTTTGTGAAATTTTTAGAGAAATTGTATCAGATACTATAAAAACATTTTAATGGGAGGATTACGGATTATGTATTCATCGAAATGATATGACATTTGACACAATGTTTTATCAGTATTTTTGTTTGTGATTGTTTGGTATTATGTAGTATAACGAGATTGATTGATTATTATTGTCACTCATGTTATATTGTTTACATACCGATATAAATGTTTGCATCAATGGCATTGATAATTCTAATGATTTGGGTAAAATTTTATTGTAAACAATTCACAAAGAGTTCCTATTTATTGTTGGAAAAAAAAACTTAAATGAGTTTTAATAATTTGGTGACAGTCTCATCTAACTTATGTTATTATGTGTTGCTTTAATGATTATACAAAGTTTTGGTTTTATATTTCCTGGATAAACTTCAAATACTATTGGCCTGATAAATGTTATTGAACTCTAAAGGTTCACGATTTTCACATTTGTTGGTAATAAGTTCAGAACTTTGGTAATAAATTTTAAGAATACATAAAGTATGCTGATTTTTTTGTTTCTTTATTGATTATAATAATCTTTCAGACTGAACTATACTGATTTATGGTAGTGGTATATCTTAAGTTGAAAATTCAATAAATATGTAGTTCTATTTGTGATGTGGCAGGTGAAAAGTATAAGAAGTAGAATTTAAAGTTTTCGGTTCAAATAAAGCAGCATATTTCGAGAAACAAAATGTCTTCGGAAATTCCAATCAATTTTAACAAATCAGAATTCAATAAAAAAAGATTGCTTTTTGTTCCGCACGTCCGGCACTAGGGATTTGCATTTCGTACAAAGTTTGCGAATTTTAAAAAGAAGAGTTGGAAAGAAGATCAGCTATTTCTTCGCTCGTGTCGGTGTGTTTCGATACATTCAATAAGATATTTATGATTGCAGAAAAGCGAATTTATCTTCCAGGCACGAGAGCATTAACTGGTGACAGTTTCTGTTAAAAGTTGCGTTCGACTTGAACCTGAAGAAGCAGCTTTAAATTAAAAAGAAAAAATGTTCAATTCAAACTGCATTCACTTCGTCGATTTATCATAATATTCTGTAGTGTATGAATAAACCGCTAGTTTTAATTTACTTCTGCGGCTATTTGAAATACGTCATATTATTACATGTAACACTACACAACTATTCAAAGTATTGTTTTTGTTGCATACATTACCTGCAGTAATCTAAGCTTTATGATTGTTATTTCTTTGAAGTTGATTCAGTTGGATATAAAATATTTAATTGCACAAACAATAAACATTTTTAAATGAATTTTAATGTATGTTTGCAAAACGTATATGCACTTATACTCCTATAGCACCTATTTCTTATCGTAGTACTTCTTACTAGGCATATGGAAATGTATAAATCCTTTCATTTTAAAAGCGACATGAAACAAAGTTTTAGTGCCGTAGATAAGACGAAATTATTTGGTGTTTGTTATCTGAAAATGTCTGTCATTAAGGCGGTTTTATGTTAACATTACAAGACAAATGTCGTTAACAGTGTTAACACATTGTGACTTCTCGTTCAAACTACCATTCAGGCTTTCACAAAAACTCAAGTGATACCTACAGAAAATTCAAAGAACAAAAAACTAACGCGCCGTAATACATATAATAACCGAGGAAGAAAAAGAAGGATGGAACCCTCGGTAATCGCCGAACTCGTCAGATGAAGGAATGTCGCCGATAATACAAATTTAAAGACCATTTCGTATCCCTCAAGATTTACGCGGTGAGATGATCGAGGGACCGTAGAAATCAGTTCGATTCAAACACGTTTTTAAGAACTAATTTGTTTTGTGAACTATTTTAGAATGTAAAAATCACTGCTCACTATTAATTATTCTCTTTTTGCATTCACATTTGCTTTGAATCAAGTCCTCGGGAATTAATGATAAACATCGCAGTTGAAAAAGTGATGATACTGTTTGTTTACATGAAAAGCAGTTAAAATACAACAATCATGTCCTACGGAGCTATTCACGGCAGTCCCTTTGAGTGTTTGTCTCCAAAGGAGTTCAAAAACCAAGCGAGCGGGTGGACCGGGAGGACAATATTGCAAGAAGAGCCACCACCGCCCACATTCGTCCTAGATATCAATACACACCAGCCGGCAAGCGGCTTCTCTAACCAGGAACGGTTTCGGAAGCTTTTATTCAAGCCTTAGGTATATACGTGCATTGTGTTGGAGCCTTGAGACTTTTTACGTAAAAATAGTCATAAACCACACCAGTTTTCTAGATGTATAATATTTTTTTCTGGGTTCACTATCCAAAATTACAGTTTCGAAATATCACTGCTTAATTCGAAACTTGATTATTACAAACATAAGATGATTGCATGCCTTGACATCTTGTTTATTTACCTGCCATGACACTTTAAAATGATACAGATGAATTTGGCTGCATATCTCCTGAAATTATTGACGCAGAAAGCAAAAGCTGCTCACAATTTATCAAAGCATAAATAAACGATTTAAAAGTATTTTTTTGTAAAAAATTGTATAAAATTTCAATAGTTAAAAGGTGTATCTCGTCACGTATATGGTTGGAAATTTGATTTTCATCTATGTTACGAATAATAAGTCATTGAGTTGAGTATAATTTAAAAATAAATAGTCCTTATCATTATAATTTTAACGTTTTTGTAAGCAAAGTATATAATAAATGGATGAAATATATTATAAATTAAATATCAACGTTAGAATTTCTTCTAACTACTACTGAAAAGATTTTATTAAAATATTGTTATATATTTCTTAGAAATGTAAAATACGAATAGCGTATTTTAACTATCTGCGAAGTGGTCAGAGATTCCTCTTAAGGGGAAAGGAGCGTAGAAAAAATGATCTTATATGCTCATGTTTATAATGAATAATAAACGCTCGCATGTAAAATGCTATTCTAGGCACTTGATACATAAAATACTAATAATGTAGTTGAGGTGAGTGATAAACTATGTCTGTAAAAATAAAAATACAAAAATTGTATTAATGTATTAATGGTAATTTGTAAAGAGACATATCAAATTGTTAAAATTTTGAAACGGTAGTTGGGCTAAAATGAAAGTCCTGTTAGGGATAAAGTGAAGTGATCTGTGATCTTGGGGTGCTGGAGTGCGGTCCTGGAAGGAGAAAGCGGCTTGGCATCGGTGGTTATCTGCATGCGGCGGCTTCCTATCGGACCTTCCGTTCGCGCACGTTCGACTTCCTTTGAAACGAGCATGGCTTTTGTTGTCTCGCTCACCTTAATTGATTGGATACCATAACCATCTTTCAGACGCAAACGGTCCTAAACGCTACACTCAGCCGCAGTCTCTGGCCAACTCCGTGCTCGACGTCTCCGCCACGGCGCCTCCACATAAAGCAAAAGGTGCGCCATAAAGTGCGGCTTTCTAAACTGGCGCCCGCGAGACACTAGCACTGAATCACCCTCCGGGGTGCTGTGAGGGGGTGGATATTTTTTACTTCGCGTCCCACCTTGTAACGTAATACGCACCGGTACAGGTTGAATAAGAACTGCTGTTTAAAAACTTGGGTGAATTATTTGCCTGCTGTTCTAAAATACTGTTACAGTTCCAAACGGACCAAAAGGGAAGACACATGCTCCCGCTAGATTTCAATGACTTTTATTCCTATCTCAGGAAATAATTGAATTACCGAATTCATTGCTATTGGTGAGTGATCTTTGATATTAAAAGACATGAAGACATTTGTAGTCGAGCCGTTATAATCTCATCATGGTTTTATTCCAAATCGAAAATGACTTCTACGTACTCGAGACGATTTCTTTTAAATGGTAATTTGAATATAAAGACAAAAAGTAAGAACGTCTGAATAGAACGGAAAAGGAATCGGATTGGCGAACTCTGGGGTGCTTCGTTTCATCTTCAATCGGTTCCCTATGCGCGGTGTGGTCCAGGGATACCAACGGATCACAATCTATTTCATGTAGCCAGTGACGCGAAAATTCTTTGTAGGTACGACGACTTTAAATCTATTTCAGTGATCTATATTGGAATAATATTGATGTGGGCGCTCCCTTTTATCTCCAAAAACACTCAAAATTATACTACATATAGATTTCCGAAAACATATGTACAGTCTTAGTCGTAGTCTCGTAGTGTATTCTTGCGTCAGTTAAAGCAGCATAAGACGCAAGTTGGCCGTCAGGTGGCGACCACAACTTCCTGTGAATTAGTTCCTTAGAAGAACAACTGCTTGAAAACCGCACCTGTTCCCAGCCAACTGTCTCGCAACAGAACGTCTCACCTTCTCACTTTTCTACTACGTTTATACTGTCTCTACAGCTTGACACTAACACTAAACTCTAGCTGTCTAGCTTGACATTATTTTCTAAGGTTTTCATTGCTCTTGTCATGTCTGCAATGATTTAAATAACAAATGTTCAAAGCTATTCATCAGTTTTTATTGCAAATCTCGGTACGATATATTTATATACGACTCGTAAATGAATTTTGTAATTATTGCTGTGGCTGTGAGAATATAAATATTTTATTACAAAGATACATAAAACTGTGCACATAAATTTTTAGAACTTTCTGTTGATTTGCCACTGTTTAATACAAATTTGTTACAATTTCTGCAAAACAAAAGAAATACAACTTATCACAGTATCTGAATTAAGTTATGCAGATCATCGTAGCCCTAGCTGAAACAAATGAAGATATACAATATAATCTTAGAGTACTTAAGGAAGAATTCAAGATGTGAATATGAAAATGTTTGAAAAAACTATTGTTCGAAAATTTCAGAAACTGAAACAAAATATGACACCAACAATGACAGCTTTACACCGAAATATAGCAAGGGTTTAGGATTAAGTGGGGAAGCAAGTAAATGCATTTTCTGTTTAAATGAAACTGAGAGATATTTAGGAGTAATAATTATAATGTAAACGTAGCAGAGACCATGGGTTTAGGTGCAATCATCCCAACAGTTGGCAGGTAGTTCACCTGTCAGGCAACTTCGAACTCAGCTTTAGAGCACACAGTGGCTTCGAGAGAAGAGCATTTTAAAGAATTTTTAACACAGCGTTCAAATTTGTACGTGAGCAGAAATTGTAGCAATGGTGTGAAAATGAACAGAGCACGTGCTACTTAGTGGTATGATCACAGATTTGCGATTTGTTGCCCTCAAAGAGCCAAGTCGATGGATTGCGCGATCGCTTAAGCTGATGCCAGTTGCGCGTATGAAAAATGTCTGTAAGTGTCTCACGTAAGGTGCTTGATGTTCTATTGGTTTTCGTTTCGCCCAGAGAGATTTATTTACTTTCGCGAAGAAACCATTTGTTGGTAACGGTAATGAATTTTTATTAGTTTAAGAGTTCCTGGTCACGGCTTGGGGCATGTCAAAATAAGATTCATTTCTATCACAAAACTTGCTTGTTTCACTGGAAAATTATTTGGTATTCGATAAGACTATCGAAAGAACAATTAATTTATAGCTATAATACAAATAAAAATAACATTTAAATACGATGAAAAAGTAGGAAATTGATTTCTGGTTTGACCGATTTCTTCGTTAAAAACAATGCGACACTGGGAGCGTTTTTCTGCTAAATGTTGGATTCTGTAATCAGTTTTTATTTCCCAGCCGCAGTTATACAACACTGAGCACATAAATTTCTTCCAGCAAATAACAGTATTAGCAAAGCTCTTTTTCTTTAAACTTATTTATTGCCCGAAAGAGGCAATTAATTCCGAGTAGCTGTCGTGCAAAACTACGGTTTCCTCCTATTATTTTGCTTCTTCTTTGCGTGGGTGCGTGCTTCTAGCTGGGCAATTAAGGCTATATACTGTGTTCTACACTACGCGTGATCTCATATATTCTAGAGTACCTCCCATTGATAGAACAATTTTATTTTTCGAGATGAAATTTGGCGTGGCAAAGTTAAATGCTTGTTGTAGGGGCACGTGCAGCAGCAGGGAGATAACGAAGCGAAGAGCGACAGCAACGCCATGTCTCCGAGGCGGTGGCGTCAGTGACGTAGCGATGCCACTGCCAAGCGGAAGCTGCGGGATTATGATGAATTAGATTATTCTTAAACTTTCCAACAATATGGATGGCGCACGTTTTACTAAATAATGAGGGGTATGAATTTAAAAATCTTGTAGAGAGTGAATTCCGCCTTGCTCGTCCTTTTGCGCCCCGAGTCATCATAAATTCTAATTTCGATTATGAATAAATTCAGCATCTTAAATTATGAAAAAGAAGGAACACAAACGAGAAAGGTACAAAGGCGAAATTTTAAGTAGCATTTCCAGAAGTCTACCTCAGCTATTTGCATAATACCGAAAAATGGCATCAAAGAATAAAACGGATATTTCGTACAAAATATTTAAGTAAATATTTAGACGTTCCTTAATTTAGCAATACAAATACTGTTTGACGTATTCGTTCGCTTCGAATTTAAATTGTTCGATGACTCGGGCAGGTTAAAGTTTCTGCTCCGATCTGCGTAACGAGCAATGAATTAAAACAAGCTCGTTCGCTGTCTTTGTGTGTCAGCATAAATTTACATCTTTTCCTACCTCTGCGCTTTGGATTGCCACATACAGGGTGGTTCCTAACGGATAACCATCTCAAAATAGCTCTTCTTCCCTGGAGATACTTAATTAGAATTTTCATTTTGCTTTGTAACGTAGGTACTTCTTCAGCAAGTCTATCAAAGGACTTTAAAATATTATTCTTAAAGCGTATTGTAGCAATCATTTAAGGACAATAATGCGTGAGGTCAATAGTGTGCTGCCACTTTATTGCCCGTTTAATGTCCGACCATTCAAAAAAAATTATGTTTTTGTTAGAGAGATTAATCTATTTGCTAGTAAACACTGTAACTAAGTAACGCAATATTCTTATTTGTTCACAATTTCTATATGCAAATAGAAGTCAATGTTTGTGTATTATGTGTCCGATAGCACAAAGTCAAATTTATAACGCCCTAGGGCGTTATTTGGTATATAACTGCCCGGCTATCTGTGCAGTTATGATAACAATAACGTAACGGTTGAACATTAAAGATGTTTGCGGAACAACAATATCTAGATGGAGTTGATTTGTTCTTGTGGCATCAACAGGAAATTACGTGACGTATTCACACCCTGACGAAGTGCAGCATGCATAGTCGACGGTAACAGCGATTTCATTACGCATTCACATTGAAATCAATACACCTCGCGTGCACCAAACAGCATACAGCGCCACTTAACAATAACAAGACAGTAACAAGCTTTCACACCCCAGGCACCGTTTGAATGAATCCATTTAAAATTTCCTATATTTCAGGGCGAAAGCCACAGGTGCCCTCGTAATATTGCTGTGATGCCAACCGATTTCGTGTCGGAAAGTGGAACACAGAAACGTTACCACGAATTTTCAAAGCTGCTCGCGTAAACGACGGGTATTTCTCAAATATTTGTATTGGCATTCTTCTTATAATACATTCACAAAATTGGGTTGCCATCTATTTGGGCGTATTCTGTTAACTTATCTTTTAATAAAGTGTAAATAATACTCGAAATCTCAGTCACACAGCATTTATTCTTCTTACCTAACCGACGTTTCGGTTTACACTTAAATTCGTCCGGCATAACATTATAGAAATTTAATTGTATTCCCATGCGAGTTTTGTTATGTACGAGTTCTTCTGAATGAACCACATATTGCTTGGAATTTAGCTACTTTTTACCTCCCGCCACATTCTGTAAGGGAGGTATAGGAATCATACTAAAAATTCGGTAGTGAGTTTTCAGTGGATTAGCTCGTTTTAAGGTCCCTAGAATACGATTGTAATAGTTTCGCGATGAAGTCTATGTGTGTGTGTGTGTCTGTCTATCTGTCTGTCTGTTAGTCTGTCAATCTGTGTGGATCTCTGGAGTTACGGTTTCTCAAAAACTATTAAACTGAAAATTTTGATGGTTTGTATATATCAATTGCTCGATCAATTTTATCCGCTTGGGAAGAGCTGATTAGTTTTTGGTGATAATCCAATAACCAGAATTGGTAGTTTACTTGAAGCCCTATCAAGTTAATTTGAAATATCTCAGTAGATTTTGGTGAAATGACAATTTTTGTTATTATAATAATATTTCAAATACATTCGTAAACAATCATTCGGTTTTTTTAAAACTTTGTACATACAAAAGTAAAACACATACATATACGACGTTGCCAGTTTTGAGATCATGAATCTGTATGTTATTTACTTTTGTATGTACGAAGTTTTCAAATAACTGAATGATTGTAACGAATATATTTGTTATTTGTTACATGATTGTTTGTTGTAAGAGCTTACTAACCTTGAACAAGGTTTAAGTGTAAACCGAAACTTCGGTTTTGTAAGAAGAATATATGCTGTATGACTGCGATTCGAGTATTGTTTACACTTTACAATCAATCCCCGATTATACTCTCCATTGTGCACCTTCAAAAAGATTTCAGTGGATTGCAGAACAACATCGAATTTATTTTTTTAGTGATTCTAATGTGCAGTTATGCACTAGAATTTGTGTGAAGTTTGAACGCGTGTTCGTAGTATCAAATATCGATATCATGTGGAGTAATGCTTCTGCGAATTCAAATTTACTTAGCCGAGTAGATATGCGCAGCATGAGAACAAGCAAGCAGGCATATGTGTCGTAGCGCGACTCCAGAGCCATATAACATGCTGGCATTCCCGAATGTCGCTGTTGTATAACTTAATAAACACGCGTCGTGCGGGAGTCTGGAGATGCGTTAGTACGGTGCGGTTGGCCGTCTCCGTTGATGTTTCGAGTAATAAATGTCTTGTTTATTCGGTCGCAGACTCCGGCTTATCGTATGGGATGTTTTTCTCTGTTTGCGCAATTCTAGATAGAGATCTTGCTTGTTTACTGTGCGCATCCGACACTTTTTGTTTACTCTGCAGTTTGAAGGAACGAATTTGCAAGGTCCACTGTTATTTGCACACGTGATTTTTGTCTTTTTTGTTTGCACACTCCCGGCATATGTAGTAAAAAATATTCGTCTTTTTATTATAAATCTGATTTCAGCTAAGTCTCTTGGTGATGCTTCCGTCCAATTTGTTTTAAACTTTTCAACACGAACATATCACCAGATAGTACTCCTGCTTTTTATAACTGCAACATATTGCGATCTTCTCATTGGTATTGCAAATTTCACTACAACTTCACACTTCTTAATAGTCATTTGTTAATAATTTTTTAGTGTACTTTATATTTTTTATGCTCTATTGTTTCGCTCTTCCACCATTAATAGTACCTGGGAAATGACTCATTTACTTGTTCCTTCCTTTCCTCAAATAAAGAAATTAGTCATGGGGAGGCACTTAGTTGAACCACTCTTCTTTTTAAATTCATAATTATGATTCACAATTAATTATTGTCGTCACGTAGATTTTCTTCTATCTTTTCTATGGCTTAAGATGTACAGATATGGAAATCTGTTATGGGCAACACAATATCTCCCGCAATAGATTTCTTCTCAAACAATGAAGGTGCACGGAACACCACTATCAAAAAACGCTCATCTTTTAAAAAAAATTAGTTTTACATATTGGCACGTGTCGAAAAATTACATTTTTAACCGTTGTTTTGTTTTTTCAAAAAGCACTGGTTAACAGACATGTTATAATTCATAAATGGTGACAGTAAGAGAAAAATATTTCAAACAACAATTATTGTATATAATAATATTTGAAACATTATTATAATACCAAGAATTTTAATCCATAATTTACTGAGGAATTACAAAATAACTTGATAGGGCTTCAAGTAAACTACCACTTCCAATTATTGGTTTATCACCAAATACCAATCAGCTCTTTTCTAGATGATACAATTATTTCTACAAAATATCAAAATTTTCAGTGTAGTAGTTTTCGAGAAACCGTGATTCCAGAGATCCACACAGACCGACAGACAGACACACAAACAGTATTCTACGGACCCTGCGTGCTCCACCACTAAAAACTCACTACCGAATTTTTAGCATGATCCCTGCAGGTATGTGGTGGAAGGTAAAAAACGAAATGAAAATACCTAGTGAAAAGTTTATGGGATATTTAAATTACAGCGCAACAATACATGGGCAATTTGTTCTAGTTCTGCTGCGTGCTATTGCTGCAGTGCGCTTGTTCTGATACTGGGATTGAATTTACAAGCCAGCCATGCAGCTTAACAGTAACACGTGTGACAAGTATTGTTTCCTTGCGGTGCCGAGATTGTAATTTACCAAATGCAGAGTAAAAACCAAGCTGTCGACAGCCAACCAAACCGGCCACAAATTACATCGAAGTAATGGTGTACACGGCTGCTTTATGATACATGCTACTTTTTGTTCGTAGCAACCGAACTGTAACAAACATATTTTGCTACATTTTGACATGGTCTTGTTAAGTTATTGTTAAACCGATAATTGTCTAATGGGTAATGCAGATTTTGCTACAATAATTAAAATTTAAATATGCTACGGGGAATAACCGAAATATGGATAATGAGGAAAATACTTTACCATTATCGACTTTAGCCGGATAAGCTCAATATTATCCAATAGTTACCCAATACCAACGTATGGCTGTGAATTTTGGGATGTATCAAGAAAAATCTAGCACTAGAGCACTATAAATGAAATACTTGAGAAGAGTGAAAGGAATAACGATGCTAGATAAAATAAAAAAGAAGGACAAGAAAAGAATTGGGAATGAAATCGATAAAAGAATACATAGATACATAGAGCAAAGACAACTGAGTTTATGGGGCCACCTTGTGAGGATGGACGACAAGAAACCTACGAAGAAAGTTCGGGAGGAGGACGAAATCCAAAAGAAGGATTTGACTATATTATTGAGAAGATAGTGGGATAAGTTCGTACATGAATAAAAAATAAAACCACCCTACACTTAGCGTTAAAATTGCGCTGTATATTATTTACAATTATTGTACTTTATCCACGTATTTTTGATAATATTCGGATAATATCGAAATTATCCGACTAACAAATATATGTATGTAGATAAATGATTAAGTCGGGAGAGAGTGTAAATTAGAATTCTGCTGCCAAGCATGCAATGAAACCCACGTCCATTCAAAGTTCCAGGAACGTGTTACGTATGATATTTTTAAACAAACATGAAAAAGTTTCTATGTTCTCACTATGCACTTTTAGTGCACGGAATGTAAATAAGGTCGCAGAATTTAAATTGCAGCGTTAATGTAAATTTTTCTTCTTCCCGTGGGTGCAAAAATTCATAACGCGGTATGCCGGCTCGTCTCGAGGTTTGCGTCACCTGCTCCGCTGTTGCACAGCGTCGAGTAATGAAACCAACGTGTTATGTCACAATCTGCAAAATTCTAGAATGCTAATTTATACACATATTATACAACTTGTACCCACAGGTTCATTGTGCCTGGGATATTTTAGTGCATCTATATACTATACATTCCTTGAATGCTACACGAAACCAATTCAGATTTCGAAGGAAATTGCTACTAAGTTTGTTCTAGTTTCAAGTTTGTTTCGGTGAAATTTATTAAACAGTTCATTAAGAGTTAGTGCTTGCAAGTCACTCAATAGTTTAAATAGAATTTGAAATGTTAAGTTAGTTTAAAGGTTTTTGTAAACGAAAACACTTTAGTTCAATTAATTCGTTTTATTCCTTTTGTGTAAACAAATCAATGCCAATGCGGATTAGGTAGAGTGAGAGTACCAACAGCTTGCAGATTGTACATTCGCCATGAATTCGATTTAAAATCGCCACGAACTGCACGGGATCAAACGCTAAGAGCTCGAGAATGAATTGTTTTGTTTCCGGGGCCGAGTGCAGGGCAGCCAACGTTTGATGCGCTCGTTGTGGTGTCTGTTTTCTTCTGTTTCCATTTCCTCGTGGTTGGCTGTGACTGCTCTTAATGACTTACCAAGACTTTGTGAAGCTAACGAATATAAAACTACGCTATCATTCAACGGTGAAATATACAGTCGTCTTGGGAGCCGCACATAAAAAACAGATTAGTCCCAACATTTTTACTTCTCGCTGTTGCAGGGGTGTCTAAATTGTTAAGGTTTCGGTCATTAGCGTTAAGGTTTGGCCAATATAAGTGCTGTTATTACGTTTATGAGATTGCTGCGATTGTGTATGTGTTGGAAATAAAGTGCATTGCACTTTCTTTTGTTTTCTTTTCAAACCCAGGTGCATTATTTGCACTGGGAATCGTGTGTTTTGTTCGGGAGCATGAGAACGGATGTCGTGAATCCTTTCGTTGTATTGTTTTACATTTTACACTGAATTAGCTGTGAGCCCCGAACATCATGCATCACAATGAACCCGTTATAGTAAATTTTAATTTCACCGTAGAAAAAAATGAACGTGCAGGACGTCAGAATGAAAAATTAATAAAAGTGAGATGTACCGTTTAAATTTAGAAACTGAATGAAGGAAGCTACCTACGTTTGACATTAAATCTTAACTGCTTATTCCGTATAAGTAATTGAGGTGGGATGTTGATTTATAGTGACATGATTTTTAACTCTGAATGCAAAATTAATCACAATGCAGTGATAAATTTAAATTGGCCTGTATTTAAGCAAATTGGTCGCTTTCCCAATTACGCAATTAAGTGCGTGGATAAATCAAAACAATGAGTGATGCACAGCCCGTTTCAATTCTCGTTCAAGGCAACGTTATCAGTCACGACATAAATAAAAATGCAATTACCACGATATTATCTTGAAGATGCTCCGATGCTTAATTTGCTGTTTATCTACGTACAATATTCTGTGCGCAAGTTGGCTGCTTGTTGTGGCTGCAGGCGCCTCCTGGAGAAGCGGGAAACGCCTGTAAAGAAGATTCGTCGATTTAGTATTCAGGAGGAGGAGGTTTGTTTCCCGAGCAGACTTTTTGTTTCGAGTGGCCTGAGGTTTCTTTTTTTGTCAAGTTGGCAAGCTGTTTCACTTCGGGCTCTTTTTTCAGTGCTAAATGCTTCGCCAACTAACAGCGTATTTCTCCTGAAACCTATTCGATCAAAAGAAAGAAGTGGATAAACATTTCTGTCTCAATTATTGTCTGCTGGTCGTTTACTAGAAATTCCGTAAACAATCAAATGTCCATGTACCATGTTCCGTGCAATTGTTGTATGCGTATTAATCAGAGAATCCCAGTAATGTTCGCAAACAGAGCGTAAAGGATTAATCCTAAACAAATACGAAGGGATTAATAATTCCTTTCCGTAAACAGCAATTACAAATGGTTGATATTGAACAATGGAAATCAAATAACATTAATTTGTGTGGAGCATCCTTTATTTGGCGAGGTATTATAGCCGCCCGCTTCTAAATTGTATCAGTTTAACTAAGAATACTAACGCCAAAAATTATAGCTACCATTCAACATTCATTGGGCACAAATCAATTCTTGTATGCGTTTCCTGGTTTTCATTTACGCATTGTGCTCTCTCTGAAATCCCGAGGCATCAGAAGCTACGCAAGTGCGAAGCGAGAAGCTCGATTGTTAGTTGGAGGGGAGATCCAGCAATTAGACAAAGTAGAGCCGAGGATACATACAGAACAGATAAGCCGGCTGATACACTCCGAGTTCATGAGAAACAAGATCTGTGCTCCAGATACATGTGATTAGCGTTATTAACATTAGTTATTCCATGAGAATTGTACGTGCACTTGTTTTATAAACTCCGTCGTTTACGTTTTAATTTTACGGCGCGAGGCAAAGCAAAAGTCTCCCAAAGGCAAATGAAGACGCTGCTCCTCCTCCTTGGACGCCCATTTTGCCCTGTCTGAGGTCTTCCCCTCATTGACATTTTCACTTATCTGCGTTTGAATGAAAATGTTCAGCCCGGATACTTTCCTTGCATTATTTTATCATTATACATTTAAATTTTTTCCCTTTTATTCATACATGCTCTTTTATCGTTTCATCCTAAACATACAGCTTTATTTAATTTTTGACAGCTTATACCCTTGTCATGTCACACATGACAAATTCTCCATACGTTTAGGAACCTTAGAAAGATGGCAATTTATAAAATGATACAGTCTCTAAACGAATTTATTAACACATCAAAATTTGCGAGCTTTATTACGACAACGGAGTATTAGTAATAATAGAACGAATGAAAATTAATGTTTTTAATTAATCTACAGAAATAGGTTGGTGGTGAATAACCGGATACCATTATGTCGAAATAAAAATAAACAATAACATCGTTCTCACAGAAATGTACCGGTGAAAAAGGGCATGACTCATTTTTATCGCTTCGATGCACATGGCTTAAGCGACTTACTGTCTTCATTTCATGGTGAAACATACACGATGACTGTTTTATCATTTATATTTTATTATGTATTGTGACTATTCAAAATTTTCGGTAGTTAGTTTTACACGGATAAGCACGTATTGAGTCCCTAGAATACGATTTTAACAGTTACGCGATGATGTCGGTCTGTTTATGTGGATCTCTGGAGTTTCTCAAAATCTTCTAAACTGAAAATTTTCTTATTTTGTATATGTCAACTGTATTCCCTTTGAAAGAGCTGATCAGTTTTTGGTGATAATCCAATGACCGGAAGTGGTAGTTTACTTGAAGTCCTATCAAGTTATTTTGAAATATCTCAGTAAATGATGTTATAACTGAAATTGTTCTTATTTTAATATTACCTGTTATCTACAATTGTTGTTTGAAACAATTTAATTTTACTGTGTCTATTTACAAATCATTAACAATGTGTTAAAAGTAACAAAAAATTCATTTTTAACACGTTGCTATATTACTTTAAACATGTCAGAAAGTTACGCTTTTAACCTGGTAAGCAACCATTAAAAGGATCACTTTTACGAACGGCCGTAGATATTTTGACATTTTCGATTAAATCTGCTAACCTTTTCTGTAAGAGTTTCTTGAGAGTGGTGGTCCATATTCCTACATTGCTTGTTAAGAAGTGTATGACGGGAGGTATTGTGGTGCCCACATAAGATTTTTATTGTTGTGTCAATTATTTTATTGAAATTGAACCGTCTGGACATCGAAATTACTTCTAAATTGGTCTGTCTGAGTTTTAATTATTTCTACGTAAGGCCTTGTTTATTCATTAAAAATTATGTGGCAGGTATCTAAATTTCTTGGAGCACTTTGCAGATATTGCTCGCAGTAATTTGCGGACGGGCATTTACTCCAGTTCTCCAAAATTTACCATTTTCATTAAATTCCAAGATAAATAGCCACAATTTTAATGAATAAGTGGAAAGAAATCGAAATATAAAGAAGAATAATGAGCCTGTACGTCAGGCTGCGAGTCTCGGTGCGGCAGGTTTCGGTTAAGTAAGTGCACAACTTATCTAAACTTCTTTTCATTTCCTATAATATAATCTTTCACCTGTCCTACCCATTGTCTTCTCCGGCCGCTTCCGTTCCCAGCCACTTGTGGTGTCTTCCCTCCTCCGCCCCGCTACTTGAACCCGGGGCTTCGGGCCATAGGTTAGGGCAGGGGCAGGCCGAGGAACAACGCTTGAACGGGAGCAACGAAGATAAGTCGAACGAGCTCCCTGTGTAAGAGAAGAGGATGGAATGAGTCCGCTGGGGCTACCGCGCCGTTACACTCGCCTGGTTCAGGTGTGAAAGACGCGCAGGTCCCACGATTGTACGAATAAAATTATTAAGAATTATGTCTTCACGGTGATTCATTAACGAAACCGTCATTACCCATTCTACTAGAAATCTACGCATTTATGCTTCCAGTCGGAAAAATATAGCTCGAGTATCTACAAGTATATCTTATAGATTGTTTCATTGGCTATTTTCATTGCAAAGCACCCGGACGTATTTTTATAACCTAACAGAGATTTCAGATTACAAGTGAACATTAACGACGTTACAATTGCTCTAATTACTTTGTTTTAATGTTTTCCGTCTTTTTATTTGCTTTGCTGGTAACTTTCATTCATTGCACATTCACATTACTTTAACTTTTTATGTTGCAATTTGTGTTTGTTGCCGCTTTATGCAAACATCTAATTGCGCTGCGAACATTATTCTTCGCATCATCATTTTATATATTATTATAACAAGAATTGAACTTTTCGATAAATTCATTGCGATCATTTATAATGTATAGAGCAAAAATTTAGTGTTGGAGAGAAAAAGACAAAATATAAAGAATCTAATCAAAATATATTAGATGGATACTTGGGTTAGACAAACAAACACCTATATACTTACCACAGGAAGAAACAATGGAGTATGAAGTAAAACTAAGGACACCATGCATGAAAAAGTCTTGCCCATGATTGTTGGGTAGAAATATCAAGAAAGGAAGATAAAAGTGAAAAGAAATCTAGAGATATACAGACTCAGTTAAGAAGAGAAAAGATATACAAACCAACTTATAATTCAGGATATAAATTCCTATTGATAATAAGCTGACCACTATAAATGACATAATAAAGTAAAAATCTTAAAATATTTGCAAGATTTAGAATAGGCAACGAAGAAAGAAAAATTAGTAGATAATGCAGAATATGTGGGATAGACTTTGAGACAATAAATCACTTATAAAGAGACTGTACAGAACTTTATATCAACACAAAGCTTTATTTATAAAGTTACAGTACATTACTCTATTTTTCAATGTAATCGCAATAATTATAAAGGTATTTATTGTAACGTGGTACCAGTATTCCAATGATGATGTTATACTCTTCTACCGCCAAAATCTGAGTCAGGATGTCACTGCTTCATTGGGGTCTTGGTTATCCTTTTCTGGACGACCCTCGTACATTATTTTCTTGTCTGAATATCATCATGTTCATCATTAAAGCCAAATCGATGTATTTTTAAAAATATCAGTATCGAGTGACCCGGCGAGTGACGTATATTGCAGGTACTTGTTATTTTAAAATCCCGCTCATATCTGTCGGATATACAGATTGGTTGTCAGCGCCAGGACCTCAGGACGTCGCACGGCGTCTTGTAACCCGAGCTCACTTTGCATAACCTGCGCTCGTAATAAAACCGTCATCTTTCAAAATAAATCCGCTGAGAATAGGATAGTATTTACTTATTTATAGTTAATAATGCACTCTATATTCGGGCGCACTTTATTCTATGGCTTCTGCTCGGTGCTCTCGCTGCAGAATCGCAAAACGGCGGCGGTGCATTCTCATTTGGAAGGCAAGCGTCGAGAAGGAAAAATAGCGTTGGGAAACAGAACACTGCTATCGAGGAGCCTTAGAAACAACGGGTGATTAATGATTAAAGTGCATTCTAAATAAGCGCCGTGATATCCTTTCAGTTTAGCTCTAAAACTAGAGACCGGGAGGCTACCATAGATTTTATTAAATGCTGAACAATTTAATGATGGTACGTGACAGTGAGTTTGATAAATCTTTTACTTCATTCATTAACGAAAAGTTTTGAATTGTACAAATTTAATTATATTTTCCAACTTTTCTCAGCATAACTTTTTGTTTGAATTAAAAAATGAGTTTTTACTTTTTAACTATTTAAATTACGAGTACGGTTGGCACACAGTCGTTGTTGAAGTACAAACTAATATTTGCGATTGGTAATTTTTAAATTGAAAATCTGTGCTTTCTACAAAAAAAAAATTTATAACGATTTTCATATTTGATTCATTACTTGTTTACAAATTTTATTTACTCGCAGATGTTGAATTAAATATGTTTTTACTGTAACGGTAATTTTGCTCAAAAATGTATATAGGAATACATAAACAAATTTCGTTTTAACAAAACAAATAAAATGTTCAAACAGCTATATAATAAATCATTGTTTATACTGCTTCATATATTTATATATTGTTATTTTACAAACCTGAAGCTATTATTGAAACATTAATTAATAATTAGTTTGCTAATTAATGTTGTTGTTTATGTTATTAATTAAACTCATTATTAACTGTATAATGTATTGTTACTAATTATTAATTATTTTTTTTTACAGGTGAGTTGGGTTCATGAGAACTACTAAACTTTGAAGCGCTTTGCTCAAACTTCAAAAGCAGTGAGTACCAACCCACAATTAATTAAAACTATTTTTGTCTGTATTTATTCAATATTAGCTGTATTCTGTTTGGTTAATTCTCAGTTCATCTCAGATCTTTTTAGATTAATTAAAAAATCGTTGTTCTCTATTCTATAATTGAGTTGAATAGAACTGAGTGTACTCACATCCCTTATCACCCGCGAAATAAACTTAAAATGATCAGAACCGTGCACTTCAGAAGTAGATGTAATGTTTAGAAAAAAACGTCAAATTTGTAGGTTAGGTGATGTAAATCATACGAGAGAATTATGACCATAATCCTGAATATAATACTATACTTTTTCTATTCCTGTGATTGGTCGAAAAGAGAAAATTATGAATCACAAATCACTGTCGTGAATTATGGGTACTATAATTTATTGAAAATCTTAAAATAATTGGGATATATTTATATAGGAGTAGAAAAATAAGTTTAATCAAGTGTACGGTCAAATATGGATGAAAAGGCACTAGAAAATGTTTAATTAGTTAGATATAACATTAATTATTTACCAAAGTAGCTATGAACTTGTAAAGCTAGTTTAGTTATATGATAGAATATTTAATTCATTTTAGTTAAATTTTATTAAATCCTTTTAATAGAACCAAAACCGATTGTTGTGTAAAACCCGAAACATTAATCAAAAACGAAATTTTATTTTAACGATGATCAAAACCAAAACCCAAACCGATAATTTTTATGGTTATCATCCCTGGTTACATCTATATTTGTAATGAATTAAAATGTCTTACGCGGACTCAGTGATTTGGTACGCCCAACATTCTACACCGAAGGAAAAACGGGTTAATTAATTATGATTACATTTACGTGCTACTTGTATAAAACTTCGATTGCTAAGAAACTAAAATATGATGCTAGGTTGCCTTATTTTGATCAAGTTAGGGAATCGCGATACAATAGTGGGAAATGACTCAACAGTGAACAGCTCTTGTAGAAGTTGAAGTAGCGAGCAAGCGATCATTTTCCATCAGCAATTATATCCAAAGTCATCGTGCATCCATTGAAGCTTGAACACAGTGAATAGTGGATCATTCACCAATAAGAAGTTCGGATCTAAAACGGTTTAAAACTCTATACTCATTTCCGCGGCGGGCCGAGAGGAGACACGGAGTTCGTGACTCGTTGAGTCATGTAATTAGCCACTTAACGTCGCCGCGGCCGCGATTCCTCACTACGGCGCTCCTGATTGAGGCACCGGGAAACCACCGGGGTCGGGAGGACCATTGTGCCTATTGTCCATTGTGTGGCTCGCTCCGCCAAGGCAGAGGCCATTTTATGCGAAGTTAATTCGTCGGATTATTCCAATTAGAAGAGTTGCCCTCAGCGTTATTACGTCTGTTACAATTTTCTAGAGGTTGAATTCATTCACAAGAAAAGGGTCGGCTGCATGAAAAATGCCACATTTTTATCACTTAACATCTGACACCCTCGTCTAATGATTAATCGTTAAGAATTTTTATTACTAAATTCGCAGATATTTTCGGTAACACCTTATTTGTCACGCGAATTCTGGCTACTTGGAACAATAACTGCATTCATTTTGGAAAAATTACTCTTATCTCACGGTTACAAAAAGAATAGTTTTTTGTTTCATTTTAACATTTCCTTCTTGAGATCAATCTATTTGTTTTTAAACGCTGTAACTAGGTAACGCGATATTCTAATTTGTTTACAATACCGATTTGTTTATTTATATTTCTATCTGTCAATTGAAGTCAATGTTTGCGTATTCTGTGCCCAATAGCAACAATGTCAAATTTAAAACGCCCTAAGGCGTTATCTGGCATATAACTGCTCAGATAGCCGATCTGTTATGATAACAATAACGTAACGGTTCCTTCATCATATATTACCTGTTTGTTGCCTCGCGTTCATAGATCCAAAAGATAACTTCAGCCAGAGAAATAAATAAATATATCTCGCCATTTGTCCAATTTTACCTGATACAAAAGAAATTGTCTTAGAAAAAGTTGTTTAAGTTTTCGTTAGCAATACAGAACACTCTTTCAAAAGACCATCACTTCAAACAATTATAATCTGTTGTTTCTAAATTAATTTTTTATATTTTAATAATTGTACTGTAATATTTACTGCATAGTCTATGTAACAGAGTGATGAGTCAAGATACGATTTATCATCACATAAGTGACTCAAAATTCTGTCAGTTTCCCTTCCGGTTCATTTTAAGTTAAGTCGTCTCATCTTTTATATATCTTTGTGTATTATTTAAGATCTAAAGTGCTCATCTTTGTGCTATACCCAGATCTGGTCCTGGTTTCTTCAAATTCCGTTGTTACATATTCCGATCTCGAGAAGCATTTTTCCAGTAAGCCTTGAGCAGTTCCTCCGTATCCTTCTTCTAACCGTAGTGCGAAATATTTCCCTTGGTTGTCCTCGACATACTTGTTGAAAGCAATATTAATATTTCGGACACTTTCTGCACCTAACAAAATCCGAAATAAGTGTGATACGGTGAACTTATCCAGGTCCTGGTTTTCTCAATTTCCGTCTTATTATTTCATAAGAAACCTAGAGCAGTTCCTCTGTATACCATCGTAATGTAAACTATTTCCCTCGGTTGTCCACGACAGACTGGTTTTGGGACACGTTGACAGCAATTTTAATATTCTGTATACTTTGCGTATCTAGCGAAATTCTAAATTAATTACTGTTAGAAAGGTGAACTTACCTGTGCAATTGTTGCGCAGTAATTTGTAGCATAATAAATTGTAGTAAAAGCTGTTGAACCCATAATGAAATTTATCCGCGTATGGAGCACATGTAGGTTGTAGTGCCTCTCCCATTACGAAGACAAATTGTGTGTGTGACCTCACGTGCACTTATGCATCCAGAATGTAGTAGCAGGCGAGGTGACAAGACACGAAGACACAATCATCGCCATCGGTAAGATGTAAGAAGCTGAGTGATGCACGTAGGGTGAATACAAGAGTATATACATACGGGTAGGCAATTAGCCCTTTGCAAGCTGCGCTGAGTGTCTGAGCCGGTGTCGATGTTCACAGCACATTACAGCGTTCGCAACGTACAGCGTGTGCATGAGTGTGTTTAAGTGAGTGACGCGTTCGAAGCGTTAGACACCACGCCACGCACCGTGTATAATGCGTAATTACACATACAGCCGAACTGTGAACTGTAATTATACCGAGCGCGGTGTTCCATCCCGATCTGAAATGTAAATCTGGATAATGATCCACTAGAAAAAGTCAAATAACACTCTCTGCTCATTTTAATTACTCATCTGCTTACATTCTGAAGCGTGTGCTAGTATTGTATATCACTCCAATACAAGTAATTCTGTTTATATCAACCCACTTCTGACACCAGTAATTTTGTTGTAATGATTAACAGAATATTTATTAACAAGCTGTGAGTACAAGTATGAAACTTATCTAGAAAAACTAAATCTATCTTACAAATCTAATATATACATAATCATAAAAAAGTAGGTTACAACCCTAAAATGATTTGCTCGAAGGATCTGTCAATGGCGAAGGTGGACCAGAATTGTCCAAAATCTAAACTAGAACAGGGGTTGTTTATGGCAGGAAAGGATTGACACATTTATTATCTTTTTAGGTTAATTCGGAATTTTTAGAAGGTTAGAACTTTATTATTAAAAGGAATTAAAGCATGACGGAATTAAAAAAGGTTTCAAGAGTACAATGAGGGAAAGCTGTCTTTACAAACATACTTCGGCTATTACTAAAATATAGACGAACACTTACAGAAATAAATTGTCAAAATCTTAGGCTAAGAATAATATAAAAAACTAAAATGTATCCCCTAAGCCTTAAAGAAGAAGAAGAAATCTAAATACGTATTTCAGCAACTAAGTTGTCATCATCAGTAGAACAAAAAGAGGGATACAACCAAGATTACACAACTTGTGAACCAAGCCAGTGGTCAAGATTGAATCCAACTTGAAAAACTAACCAATAATAATCAAGAAAATATATAATGCTTAATTCTAAACAATAACAATTCTAAGAATACTGAAGAGATGCGAAATTTATCAACAAGATATATTATCATTATTGAAGACAAAATAAAATTTGATACTATACATTCCATTAAGATAATCATAATATAATTTTTATTGCTATCCAGGGAGAGAGACAGAATTGTTTACTTCAACTTTAACAGATTTTTAATGCTACCTAATTAAAAAGTAAAGCTAAACACGACAGCAGTAATACATAAATATTTTATTAAAAAATTGCTTGGATGCAAGTAAATAGTAGCTTCATCGTTAAAGAGCTAATTTACATTTCGTATGCAAATTAAACATGTGAGTTGTCAAGATTAAATGAAAATTTTTTATTACTTGTGTTCATATATAGTCATTCTAATCACGAGACATATAATTTATTAGTTTACGTTTTCTTTTACCTTATACCATATTTGTTTTGGTTTAATTATTGAAAAATCATATCGTACATTTGCTAACAATTTATATAATTTCATTTTCAAACATCCGGAATACATACATGGCGTATGGTGAGTGTGAGATTGACAAAATGTTGTTAAGAAAGTGGGAGTGAGTCAGTTGAGGTGGTTTGGATATCATGAACGAATGTCGAATGAAAGATTGGTGAAACTAATACATGCGAGTGAGATTATGATATGATTATAGCTATATTATTTACAACTATTTAATAATCAAATGTGCAATAACTTTGCAAGTTGAAAACTTTAAAAGTATAAAATGGACATATTACTAACCATTTGTGAATAAAAGATTATACTTACTTGGAAATATATCTAGAAATAGCAAATACATTGTGAGCGAAATTGAAATTTTTTAAATACAAATCCCAAATGCTGTCTTCAATCCTCAGCAAAAGAATAATATTTCATGTCTCGTTCGTCTACGACCCGCCGCTTGGTCAGCAGATCCTTGCCCAAGGTATTGAATCGATTGAAGTGGATATTTTTTCATTGTAGATAATGTAGGTTTATCCTTTAACCTAAGATTACCAGATTACATTTCTTATTCTCGTTTTTCATACTCTATTTCTTGTCAAGTCTGCTTTATTTAATATGGTGTTATTAATAAAAACTGCATTTAAAACTAAGCGTTATTTAATTCCAGCAATGAGCGTAAATTTAGGATAAGAGTTGTTTTTTACAAATTATTTCAAGTGTATATTTCCTTCTTTTTATTTACAGTCCAATTGACGTTTCACAGTCGAATTTAAGTTAAACGACATTACCAAGAACTCTATTTAATTAAATGCTATATTTCTAGATACTTTATTGCAAACTTGCCTTTAAATAATAGAAGCAGTAAGAGTATATCCAATAGAAAACTTCGGGTATAAACATTCTCGTAAAAACAATGTAGTAAACTTCATAGTTTATAGCGTAGGTACGTGTTATCCGCTATCAAGTGTTTTCTTGGAATGTACAGTAGCTACGTTTTTTAAGTATAACATTCATGAAAGGCAGTAAAATTTTACTTTTCCACGACATTTCTGATTACTGTAACTTTCTAAAAACAACGCGAAATTTATTTAGAAAAGGAAAGAGTTGTACTGTATTATACCTCAGTTTATTTATAATAGTTTACGTTTGAGTTGCTGCTGCACAATACTTCTTTAGTAAATACATGTAAATGCAATAAAAACAGCAGAAAAATGCCGTCACAAGAATTCCGCAAGAATATGAGCAAGCTAGTTACAGTTGACACATTTCCAGCGATCGATATTGCGTCGAGGTTTGCAGTTTGTCATTCAATTTTCAAATAAACAGGAAAAAATGGCACAAAGAGAAATTGTTTTCGTCTGACGCGCAGCAAGATTTAGCGAGGCTTGGGAAAGGATTTGTCCTTTCTGTTTTTGAGTATATGTGCCTGTGTTGATTTTTACACTCCGTCTGCAATCTTCGCGTTATTTTATTTTTATATTCATACGCAAATATTTGTATATTATTTAGCCAGCATCATAAATTTTAGTTAGTTATTTTTGCATGGATGGTGTCCATAGCATTAATGACAGAAAAGTAAATGTTACATCTTAGCTGAAACTTAAAGTATATTACTTACGGAGATCTGCGAAAGTAGAGTGCCACATCCAAAATGGATCAATGGCGTGATGATATATTTATTTATTTGTCTGTTAATAAGTTTAAACATCATGACTGTTATTTGTAAACTTGAAGTGGTGAGATATGGGGGCTGTAATGGTTTCCTTTTAATATGAGAAAATGGAATATTATGTTGAGTAGGAATTTCCAACAAAATAAAGCGATTATTAATAGAGATGTTTAATAATTGAGTTGAAATAATACGCTTATCAATACAGCGTGGTGTAGAATATATCTAACTTTTCGGCATGACATTATGCATCTATGCAAAGACATAATTTAATGTCAATAGTAAAACAACGAAGTTGCTAAATAGTTATAATTTACAGCAGTAATCGGCTTATCTCTATACGGGAAACTAAACTCCAGAATAGCAGTCTTGCAAGAAGCCTCTTCTTGGCATTACTTCTTAATGTTCTTGTAGTAGAATCACGGTTCCAACTCCAAGTTGAAATTACACGAACACCTGACTACAATATCGTATTTCAAAAAACAAACTGTTTCGCGCCATGCCGTGCCTTTACGTTTCCGGTGAGGCTAATAATATTAATTTCGTTTAATGGTTTGGTTGAGCTTAAATGATTTAATTTGCATACTAATTTATTAAACATTTTAGTGTAACGGTCGCAGGGTTTATTACGAAATATACATTGAATAAGCCGAGGTGGCTGAGCGAATAATGAATCCTTGTCAACGACGAGAGAAAAATCCACTACCCAAATATAAAACAATCAACTACCAATAATTCATCTTGCCATTATGTCAGCAACAATTATTTGATATCTCAGTATATATAAATTCAAACATTATTTAGTCCAATTGATTTTTAGGATTAAACATTTACAAAAATATACAAATTTCTATCTGTAATCATGATAAACGCATTACTGAATTCAATGTTTATTTTTTATTGAGAACCGTTATCTGATCATGTGGGCATAAATTTCATTATCCCTATCAATATAATTATTCGGTAAACAGATATTGGGATATAAAATTAAAGGGCTTTATATTTCACTGCACCATTCACATGTGATTTAAATATATTTTATTCAAATCAATTTACATTATGAAAATTATTTCATGCACATATAACAACGAGTTTTAAATGAAAATTAAATTAACGTAAATACCTAACATGTGCTAAGGGTTAGAAATTTAATGATTTTAATGAATAAACCCATTTTAGGTGTGGCACTTACGTTGTTATCATATTTGGGTATTAGGTCTTCGAGGGATGGTCGTATTGACTGGGAAATTGAAAGACGGGTGTCTGCATGGTGCAAGGGATTGGGTGCTCTGGGTACATTTGCTCGAAACGTGAATGTATCTAGAGATGCTTGATTGAGTGTTTATAATGGTGTAATAGTGTATGTATTAATGTATGGTTCTGAATGTTGGGTGTGGATGAAGAAGCATGAACGACGTATAACTGCTATAGCAATGAGATGTTTGAGACGAGTTGTACGAGACGTGATTGTTTCCGGTATACATTGATGTATTGTGAGTGTGAAATTGAGAATAATGGTTGGTACCACGAACTCTGTTTTTGGGTGTTTTAGCCTCGGTTTTAGTGCTGTACAATGTTCTAAAATTATATTATAAAACAAAATTCAACTTATTAACTTATAATATAATTTTAGAATATTGTACAGCGCTAAAAACGGAGCTAAAACTCATCTCTTAAAACCCACACCAACAGAGCTGATAGTATCGGGCAATGTTGTTAAGAAAGTGGGAGTGAGTCAATTGAGGTGGATTGGACATCTTGAGCGAATGTCGAATAAAAGATTGGTGAAACTAATATATGCGGGTGAAATTGAAGATGACCGATTGCGTGGGAATACGAGGAATAAGTGGTTGGGTATGATTGATGGTTTGTTGCTTGAACGAATGATTTCGAATATGAAAAATAGACGAAGTGGTGTGTAAGAATAGTAATGTTTGGAGATTGATTGTTGGTTGACTGTGTTTCTGAGTTCTTGCTATCCCATTGTTGTGAGTGGGATATAGCTTGACGTTATGTATATATGTAAAAATGGCAACATTGCCAACTGTGGGATTGGAACTGAAGATCTCATAATGCATTTCCTTGCGATCAGTATCGCATAAAATTTTTTGTGTAATATATTAGAATACTTATTAATTCTTATTTGCATATTCAAATAACTATTCTGCAGTTGCATCTATTTTTACTGTTGAGTTTTCAGTATAATTGCACCATAAAATATTTAACAAATGTACATTTATTTATGGTACCTAAGGCGGTGGTCGGGTGCAATAGCCCTTCGCGCACATGATCGTTATTTTGTATTCAGAACGAGACATTTGCTAACTAACCGGATACTGAAGTAAGACCTGTTTGTGGAGTTTTTAATACTGCCATAATCATACATAATAGTTGCTGCGAAGACAGTAGGCAGCGGCAATTTGCTAACGCATACCCGTGCACGGCGTATGTTGTGCTGGTCGCAGTCACGCATGTGTCCACCGTTGGTCAACACAAGAAGAAGAAGAAGTATAAATTAGTAAATATTCCTCTTACTTTCTTTAGAAGAGCAGTTCTTATTTTTAAAGTACATACAATAAATATATCATCACATTTCTTAATCAAAACATAATACCGTTGACTTGGTTTGCTAATTGAGATAAAACAGTAACTCAAATTATAATCTAATCGTTTTCGCAAAAAAATCCTTTTCCTCAAAAACATATAGATTTACTGCGATACTTCCAGACTTTACTCTTCAATAGCTTCGTGAACTGTGGACCGTTAGATTCCTCAGTTCGATTCCCAGAACCGACAAATAGGCGAACAAATTTCCTCCGTATTAGGGTTTCACTATTCCAAATTCCAAGTATTTGACTACAATAACTTTTAAAATATCGTTCTAGACTTTCCAGGATATTTTTTTAAATAAATATGGTAATTAATCAGTGTTTGATCTTCGTTGTGGAAACCGGATATTAAAAATATTTTTATACGAATGCCATGATTGCTATGTTGTGGTACATCAAAAAACTAAAAGACCTCAGCTCTATCTGTACTAAAAAGAGTTGTAATTTTGTTTGTGGTTTGCGTTGGATGAGGATATTTGAAGTATGGTATGGTGATTAGTTTTCCAGTTTTAATTTTGTGATAGAAGTTGAAACATTGTACAAAAAATCATGAAGGAACAGTGCAACTTTGTGATTACGTTGAGTGATTGTTCGCTATGAAATGAATTACTCATACGCGGTTTGCTGGCAGCTTGCGCAGCACTCGCATTTGAAAAATTGCCTTTATGCCTGAAATATGCTTTGTAATTATAAGTACATTCGTTTGGTTTGTAGATATTGTGGAATATTCTTCACACGACGCTTATATTTAGCTTTTACGTTTTTATAATATTTATTGGTATAATAACAACTTATAGTAATCAATGATTGACACTCAATGTATGCAAATTGTTACCCGCATCGATGATTTTAGAAATTTGCAAAATTAGCGTGGAAATCAGCTAGGTACTTTAAATTTATTATTACAAAATATATATGTATATAAATTTCCACAACATAAACATTAAACGAATTTTTTGTAAAATAATGAGAGTTTAAGGCCCGAAGAAAACCCATGATAGTGAATAGGCAAAAATTTACAGCAATATAAAGAAGAGCATTGAAATTTTAATTCTACACCCGGTATGTTTAAGTGATGCTTTCAATTTCGGCTACTGTATTGACACCAATTTTAATATGGTGACTAATAGCATCGTATTTATCATTGTTTTAATCCATATTTTTAAATATACAGGGTGGTGACTTGGACAACGCAGCATAGGGATTACAATGGTAAATTCTTAGTGTGCACTTATTTGCTCCCCTAATTATTTTAGAGCAATAGCTTATTTAGATTTTATCAAGAGAAAAAAATTCTGCATCTATTGATACCATTGTTTATAAATTTCCATTGTTCGGAAGAGAAAAAATCGAAGAAATTAAAATTAACTTTTTTACAAAAATCATTGATGCCATGGAACAAATAAAACAATAAATAAAAACAAGCGGCCTAACATTTGACGTTTAAATTATTAAATATCGTTGTTATAATGTATTCAATACAAGAAAAAGTTGAAATGATTAAATGGTTTTATTCCGGAAGTATTGAACGCGAAGTAAATGCCATGTTTGGTGTTAAATATTCGAAACGGCCAATTCGAGCAAGTACTATCCACGGGATAATTTTGAAGTTTGAGAGTACAGGCACTGTAATAAATAGTTACAAGTGTAATAATGACGTTCAGAATTAAATTCAGAACGAGGAAAATAAGAACATCTTTAATGTTTTGATATAAATCATTCCCGAGCACTGCGAATTAAAAAAAAAAACAAATACCAATCATATAAGTACCATTTTCACAAAGAGTTCCGAGAACATGATTTGGCGAGAAGAAATACATTTTGCTTCCAAATGCTGGAAAAATGAAATGAGGCGAGAGAATTTCAAAATTTAGAAGAATTAAAAAATTCTATTCAAGTTGAGTGTGCTAAAATATCACAAAGACAATTAGCAAATGTCAGACGAGAATTTTACGACAGGTTGGGCCACTTTTATGGTAAATGGTGGTTTGTTTGAACATTTGCTGATTTGTTATAATTTTGTGTTTATATGTTGTTAAAATAAAATCCTGTTTCCCAATACTCTTTTTATGGTTTTTCAATTAATTTATAACAAGTTTAGGGTCGTTACTTAATATGAACCTAAATTATACTGTTGCCAAATGACATTGTTGTAATCAGCGTTTAGTTTGATTTAATTTCCGGAATAAATCCATTTAATCATTTCTTTTCGTTGAATTGAGTGGATACATTATAAAAGCTGTAATAATAATTTAATAATTAGTTTAAACGTCAAAAACCAAGGGCAAATGTTAACGCGCTTGTTTTTTATTTATTGTTTAAATTGTTCCATGGCATCATTGATTTTAGCAAAAAAGTTAATTTTATTTTTTTAGATTTTGCCTCTTCCGGACAATGGAAATTTGTAAACAATGGTATCAATAGAACCAGAATTTTTTTCTCTAAATAAAAACTTAATAAAGTTTTGCTCTAAAATAATTAGGGGAGCAAATAATTGCACACTAAGAATTTACCATTGTAATCCCTATGCTGCGTCGTCCAAGTCACCACCCTGTATAGTTTTAATAATGTCTGGTTACAAGCTGAATCTAAATATATTTAAAAATAATTAACAGATTCCATTAAAATCCTTCAGTCTGCAGTCATGACCTCAACACAAAGTACATAGTGGACATGTATAACTCTAACAGTGTTGTTAATAAATACGCACATTGGTAATATGTTCATTTGTAATTAGTCATTAAATCGACACATGGCCGATTCGGCTGTAGCACTCCACTAATTATTGTTTAGTGAAATTACATTCCATTTACAGGGCAACATGTCGAAGTTTAAAACGTTAGCTCTTGATCCCGAGCGTGTGTTAAGTCTGAGCCTTGTTAGGAAGGGATGCGCATAATGTATCCTCAGGGTGCACTAACACAGTTTGTATGGCGCGTATAATATTGCTGCATGGTATTTTGCAATAATAATGTTATTTATTTTATTTCTCGACTGTATAAAATAATTTTCTGAACTGTGTATCCTCCCTTGTAGTTTATGTTATTATTGTAATTTATTTTATGTAGATGGATAAAGGAAAATGTTATTTGTTTTATATATTCTCATATATTATTAAATTATTATTACAGAAAGCGTTTTCTCTTTTATTATTTATAATAAATTTTAATTTCTAAAACGCTTTATTGTAAAAATGGTAAAGATTTATATCTCTTTGTATTTAAATGTAATTATTGGTAATACTTCAGCCGTAAAATTTTCATCATGACGTTTGAAGGATAAAGATATTAAATTTTTAAGTAAAGATTGTAGGCTTCTGCTGTATTTTCATATTACATAAATGCTTTCATACAATGGATCATCTTTCTAGTTATTAAAATCGTACACGGTTTTGCTAGTTAAACTTTATTCCAATATTGATGTTGCTACGCATACCACGACACAAAATAGGGATTAAACTGAATTGATTTAATTATTTAAACTCATATCAATTGGTATCGGTTTAAATAAAACCTATCGCAATGCTATTAAATATGCGTGCATACAAATTTTTGAATTGAAATTGGAAGAGTAAATTGACCAAACATGGAATAAGATCCTTAAAATGGAATACCTCTACTTCTCTGGAACAAATAGTTGAAGATGCATACAAGAGTATTTTTTATTTCATTTACTCACTTTATTATCGCACTCATTTCGTCTCGCCAGTCCGGACTTTGTCGCTGAGTTAGGAGTGATTTGTTTTATCGGTGCTAAAAAATTTCTCAAGGCACGGAAAAGTAAGATATTTTTCATTAATTCGTTGGACATAATGCTATGATTATATGTTTATCATGTTGTGTTTATGTTTGTTTTAATATTTTCGAAACCATTTAATACCTCGTATAACATTACTCATAAAATATGAAGACAATTTTGAACTGTTCTGAAATTCCAAACATGGACAATTACTACGGATCTAATTATGGAATTACGAGTGTGCTGAGGATGAAGACTGTGAGGACGAAGACGAAGTCCAGTTTGAGACAGACAGTTAACCTGATGCCAGAATAGGACAAGAAGTTCCTGACTCTTCGGAAGTATGTTCTGTCAACGACTTTTTTCTGAAATCTGAAGATAGTTAATAAGAAACTTGAATTAAATGACAATTGTGTGGGTTCTAGGCATATAATAAATGTGCTGGTTCAGAGTTTGACACTTGTATTTGTGATTTATGTTAACATATTAAGTTTCTTTATATTTAAGATAAAGACTAATATGCCTAATATTCCATGTATGGGTGTCTATTCCATAAATAGCTACTTTATGGTTATTTTGTTCTTTATACAAATATAATAATGTCAATTAATATTAAAACATAAAACTGTTATCTACTAAGTTAAGCGAAAAAGTATGACTGATTATAATTACCATAAATAGTCTTTAATTTGTGTCATGATATTATTTTTTGTCAAGAAAATAAACTGCTATCCCATATTTGGTCACTTTTCTCTGCAAGTAAAAAATGTTTTTCATCAATATAAAGTAAAATAATCAGCAAAGACCGGCCGAACGACAAAAGAACATTTATATACGTCGTTTTCATATCAGAACATCTGGTAAGCTGACGTTCTTTTCAACAAAATATAAAACGTATTGAGCAAAATAAAATACGAGCATTCGAGCAGTTACGAAAAGAAAAGGTGAAAAAAGGAATAAAACTTTAATCTCAAGTACAGAACATATGTAAAACAAGCATCTGAAAGCGCACTATAACATCCCATGAGAGAAGAGTGGCGCAACTATCGCTGTTGTTGAATATACAACAGCACCAACATCACCAACAGGAGATTAGATTGAATCAGGCCTGAGAATGAATGAACTTTCCCAAGAGCACAAAAAAACCAGTCGCCAGAAAACAGGTGTAGTCTGATCCAGCAGGCTGCTTTTTATGAGCGGATGGTGTTCTTCGGGGTCAGAGGAGGAAGGCGAGTGGCTGGCCACGCGAACGAAGCCCGCTGGCGAGTACTCATTCCGCCCGGGCTCACCTCGGCCACTGAGATTGCAACACTTCTTAGTCTTCTTATCTAATGCCAATCCCATTTCGGCCACTGCAGCAAATGGCCAATCACATCAGAGCTTCTTAGCTACCCGATTATAATTTTATAGATTATTGGTCCTTATCCCCTTCAAAGTACTCCACTTCTCTATTCACACACTTTTCCCAGCGATGTTTCCATTCCGCAAAGCAGTCATGGATAACTACATTTGAAATGGCCTTTAAGAAGGTCTGTGACGAATTTGCTTTGTTGTTATCAATAGTCTGAAAACCGCTTCCTTTGAGCACTGATTTTAATTTCGGAAATAAGAAAAAATCACAGAGCCAGATCTGCCGAGTAAGAAAACTAAGGAAAGACAGTCGTCAAATTCTTGGAACAAAACTGATGAATTGACAAAGCTGAGTGTACGGGCACATTGTCGTATGACAAGAACCATAAGTTGTCGCGCCACTAAGTTGGTACTAACGCGTTGCACTCAAATAACAATATCACGAAAACTAAACGATACATCAACTAGCCAAGAACATGCGATTACAGAAGACAGTACTCGCAACGCTATGCTGCCAACCTCATATCTCCATTCGATTATTTTCTGAACATAGTTCCTCTCTTCTTTAGAACTGTTAAGGAAATAAATATAAATGGAAAAAGCTTTCAGAACTCATACTATTGAAATATTGGTAGCTCTGCTCAACAAACACTTCATAGTACTAAATTTTTGAGGAGGATAGTGATGAGAAAGACAATGGAATATTGGTTGGTATGAAGTAAAAGTACTTTCCATTCTTGATGGTCGTAATGTGAAGCTATCAACTTTTGCAAGTACCATCAAATTTGTCCAATTTGTCATTTGCGCCATTGACCATATAGTGTACAAATAGTTAAAGATTTCCTTACTGGCAGATTTAGGAACGGTCGAAGTGGAAGGCAGCATCTCGATCTACTCCATGCAGTGCTTCTTCTTCGTCTACCTGCGCTACAACAAAAATGCCAGGCAACGTCCGCCGTCAGCATCAACACAAGCAATGAGAGTTCCATCACACCAGATAATTTTATCTCTATAAGCTGTTGAACTGTACACTAGCTTCTGTATTACCGAGAACACTGCCGTGATGTTTATGTTTTAAGTAGAATAATAACCAACATCGAACATAGACACTTCCAATTAAAACTACGCTTAGTTGCACAAATATCACGACATTAACATACTTGCAGTTTAATCTTTCCAGACATTAATGTTTGAAAAATGTATGCCTCATTTTTGTGGTTCTAAAATTGAAAACTAATTATACTTGTGTTCATATAAATTATGTTGTTTGAAATAGACTCACGTTAATGACGAAATCAAGTTCATGTAACCTGAAGCCATTTCATATTTTTTACTTGATACCGTGGCCGGATGTGACGTAACATTCATCTTATTCCGTTGCCTCGGGGACAACTCAAGTCCACTTGTTTGTCCGTTCTCTAGAGCTTTTAATTTATAGCAGACTTCTAACAGTTATGGTATTACTATGTAGGTACTACAAAGTAATTAGGCTGAAAGGTAACGAATTTCTTTTGATGTTTTTTGCTCTAATATTCTTGGTTTCTTCACAAAAGCTTGATTATAACAACGAAAATTCGTCTCCATTATTGTATTTTTAATCAAAAGAGCTAAATGGCATGAATTCTGTGATATTACAACTACTGAAAGCTATATTAAAGACAAACAGAAGTAGTAATTACGATACCAATAGCAAAATATTAAAGAATAACAATACCACAGTAGAATAAGAACTATGCTTGTTGCGGGACAATCTCTATTACTATGGATACATTATAAGATTTTGCTTCGAAACATCTATTTTTATAACTAACAATCAACGAGCGCCGACTTTTTTTTATTATTTGTGGCACCTATTTTTCAACCCTATGCAAAATTATACATGATAGAATCGGTTAAGAGGTAAACATTCATGGGGAAACAATCAATCATCCCCTATTTTCTTACTATTAGGGGTGTATTTAAAAAAATTAAATTGGTGAAGAAACTGCAAAGAGTATTCAGATATTAATTGTGAATTAGAAGATCGAATAATTCCGCAGTAACGAACATTTTGTATGAAGTAATTTGTTCTTCTCTGCGTTAATTCTTGTAAAAATTATATGATAAAGGACCATTATACCTTACAAGAACAGAGAGAATGGAAATAATTACGAGGAGAAAAAATACAACAGATCAGTCACAATAAGAAAAAAGAGGCATCACGTTGAAGCCAGAGTTCCGAATGCTTTATAATTGCCGCTCATTACTACCAACGCTCCCAGTTCCAGCTAATTTCGTCCGCGGTCTCCGGTTTCCCCTTTCTCCCCGGGCGCCCCTTTCTCACCGAGTGTCGCGCCGTCACTTCGTGTCCGGTCCACCGGACTTCTCAAGCTCAACCGGTATCTTCGCCTGAGTTTCGCTTGTTTGTATACTATTTGGAAAGGAAAGGAAACCAACTATTATGCAATGTAACTGTAATTGCATGAATAGGTGTATGCTCTATGAGTGACAACAGGATCTGTTGCATCAATTACTAGCTATTCGTAATTACATAAATCTTTTACAATACTAGTTAGAGGTAAAATAATATCCTGCAGTCTAATATTCGCTAACAATAATAGGAATTGAATTGAATTATAAATACTGTCTGTTTGTAAAAATACTTTATATATTATTGGTCCTTGTTCCCTTCAAATTATTCTCTTTTCCTTATTCACTAACTTTTCCCAGCGAAGCAGTCCTGGATAGTTTCATTTGAAATGGTTTTTAAGGTCTGTGAGGCTTTTGCTTTGATGTCATCAATAGTTTTGATAACCCCATCCTTTAAGCCTTGATTTTAATGTCGGAAATAAAAATAAATCGGAAGAAGTCAGGTTTGGTGATTAAAGAGACAGACTGATTTTTGGCACAAAACTGACGAATTGACAAAATGAGTGTGCGGACACATTGTTGTGGTGCAAGAACCATGGATTCTCTCCACAAGTTCCACTTAAAATTTTATGTTGCATCGTTGCTTCAGAAAATCGCACATTTGAAAATCGCTACTAACACTTAAACACGTTGCACTTAAATAACAATACCACGGAAACTAATCTAGAAATCAAAAATACAAGAACATATTACAGAAAAAGTTGTCACTTCGGGACTTTTATTTCCTATTTCCTCACGTCTTTTGTAAGTCAAAATTTAATGCTAATCACGAGATATAAGCAAAGTCTTCATGACTCGTCTTAAATATTATTAAGATTCAGTGGGGATTACTCGATTTGTAGTAAAATAATTATTACAATTTAGCAATAGGTGGGTTGGCAGTTTGGGGAAGTAAAGATGAGATAATAACATTGTGCTATTCCATAAATTGATTAATTTCTGATCGGTAACCCAGAAATTTACAATGAGATTAATTTTCATAGTTAGCAACTTTATGATACGGGCGTTTCTGTCCGCAACGAGCAAACCTGCCACGTTACAATGTGGAACAATGATTCCATCTGGTTTCACAGAATATGGCCCCGTGTTCGAAAATAACCGTTACGTGAACAGTCCGATGGCATCTGCTGCTAATCACCAGTTCCATTATTAAAACCTATGATCGGTATTAATTTAATTAATGTTCGAATAACCCTTTTATAAAATCATGCGATTACTAAATGCTTTTAACTTATATTGGGAACGCTGTAATTAATTTTATGGAAATACATAAATTGAAGCGCTTTATTGGTCATCGTTTGATTCCATTACAAACGCATGATCGGCAGTTTAACTCACCAAGAAGTATTATTAAACGAGCTATAAATTTGAATTAGCCAAGTGGTAATTAATGCTCAGTGAGTCCAATTAGTATAAAGAATTTTTTTGCATAAAGTGCGAGAGGTTAAGACAGATATAAGTTAAAATTTTTAAAAATTCTCATTTTAAAATGATTCTTTATGAACCATTTATATTTACGCCTCATTAAATTTTCTTTTATATTTTTTCATTTTTTCGCATTGGAGGAAATATTTATGCGTAATAATTGAAATCATCAAAACTTCCTTTTTACCTCCCGCCACATCCTGTAAGGGAGGTATTGGAATCACGCTAAAAATTTGCTAGTAAGTTTTCATTAGATGAGCACGTTTTAGGGTTCCTAGAATACGATTTTAATAATTTCGCGATGATGTCTGTTTGTCTGTCAGTCAGTGTGGATCCCTGGAGTTAAGGTTTCGCAAAAACTACTAAACTGAAAATTTTGATATTTTGTATATATCAATTGGAAGAGCTGATTAGTTTTTGGTGATAATCCAATATCCGGAAGTGGTAGTTTACTTGAAGCCTTATTTTTAACTATCTCAGTAAAAAGTAAACAATTTTTGTTTTAGTTTAGTTTATTTATTTATTAAATACATTTGGGAGAACCAACAGCTCATAGAATCCAATAAAAGGTTCTCGCGTATTAATACAATATTTAAACATTTAGCGCAACAAACTGGATAATGAAAATGAACTTAATGAAGATTTAATAATATTTTTAAAGATGTTAAAAGATCAACATTAACATGAAATATTATTATCTACAATTGATGGTTGAATAATTTTTCCCTTACCGTCACAATTTACGATTTACAACACGTTAAAGAAAAGTTATATTTTGAATTTAAAATTGAGCGTTCGTGATAGTGATGGTCTGTGTCCCTGCATTGTTTGACAAGAAAATTATGGCGGGAGGTATTGTGGTGCCCGCAACAGATTTTTTCTTTTTGTGGAAGAATCTGTAATTAAATTATGATGTCGAGATGTGGTTTTGTAAAGTATCTTCTTGACAATTTCACTTAATTTGTTTATGTGGTTTGGCTTGGTACTTTGCGCGGAACCCGAATGTTGGCTGTGTAATTACAGAGAGCGAGAATACAAGAACGAAGTTCAACCTGGCATTTTGAATATAAATGGAACTTGTGCAAGTAGATAAGATTACTTATTAAGAGTCGTTAGACGAAGTACAGAATTCCACAAGAAACTACTGCTACTCGAACTTGCTATAAGAAATAGCATATGACTTTTACGATCGATTAAAACGAAATTTTAATTTTTATTGCTTGGAAAAACTTGTGTTAACTCAAGAAGCGTTTTGCATATGCATATTTTATATTTAAGTAACATAGTCATGGTGGTTGATAATAAACTTGGTTATTATAAACGCGTTATCTTTGAATGAAACTGAGCAACATCTCGGGATGGAAATTACGCAGACTTTCGAGATAAAATTTAGTAATTTGAGCTTGTGGTAGTGACCAAACGATTATGCTTTTGGAAGCCTGTATTCAAGAGCATTTTATAGTAATTATAAGTTTACAAGTAGTTAGTAATTCAGGACACATAATTATATCATGTTACAGTAAATGGATATTTAAACAGGTCGAGGGGAATATCAGGCCGATCTGATGTGGTATTGTAGTACGTGCAAGCGCTGCATCTCGACTAATCTGTTGTGTATTCCAGACAAGTCGCTGGTGCTAGCACAGGAGACGGAAGAGACACATAGATACTGCTCACCCTACACCAGCAGCGTACAGCGAAACAAGATCTCCTCTGGCAGGAGACTTGTCGCCCGAATTGAAAACTTGGCCGCGTACCCTTAAATAAACTTAGAATCAGCTCTTGGATTACATCGCGAATCTAAACTTTACTCACGTATCATTACTTTCCAAGTAGTTGATTTTATGTCAGTTGTAAAAGTTGGCTTCACAGTACACGCGTCGCGCGCGTCGACTCGGAACCCGGCTCCAGTCATTATGCATTTACTGGCGCGTCGTCATGCTCGCTGCCTTGTCTCTCGGCTCGGGATGTCGGAGGAACGTTGCACACGCGGCTGCGGCTCCGGTTTAAATCGTTAAGTGCAATGGTGGTGAAATATTGCCTTCGGAGAAGAACGTTCAAACAAGCCAAGGATTGAGATATTTTATTTATCCACCTACGCCGTTGCCTGATTTTTAAATATTACACGAGATCACTGGAGCACCATGTTATTCAACGAATAATTTAAGATGAAATATGTTTCTAAATTGTCTGTCATGGTGAATGAAAAATAGTTTTTCTGGAAATCTAAATTATTTTCTGTTCCAAGGAAAATGGAAATTGAAACTACGACGTCTGTTTCACAAAATGACCGACCTTTATTATTAATTCTACATATTATTGGCCATTGCCAAACACTTTTTCCAGGAGTGTTTCCTTTTCGCTAAGCAGTCCTGAATCGCTTCATTTGAAATAACCTTTAAGTAGTGATGGATGTCAATTCCCGAAAATTAAACATACAGAAAATTCTCCTGTTTTTTTTACGGGAATTTTCCGGGGAATTTCCAGGAAAATTTCTATCGCTTTTTCCTTCCACTTATTAAAATTGTGTTAATAATAATGATCCAAAACGCACTAAACCACTGCAGACGACATAACTTGTAATAGAAATTCCCGGGATTTTCAAAAAAAAAAAAATCCGGGAAAAAGATTAACAAGTTATTTTTTCCCTCAAATCGTGGCTGAAGGAATTTTCGGAATTTTTTTCGGGGAAAATACAAATTCCCGACGGGCATTTTTTGGTGGCACATCACTACCTTTAAGGTATGAAAACGGCGTCATTTCAGCACTAGTTGTAATTTCCGGAAATGAGAAAAAATCGCAAGAAACCAACAGGCTGAAGGAGGACTGATTTTATGTTGCATCGTTGCTCCTGAAAATCACTAATTTAAAAAATAACTATTTCGGGGAAACTAAACGAGATATCACTAATCCAAGAACATGTGGTTTTAAATTTCAAATATGACTAACAAAAGGTGGATACAAAAGCAATTAGTGTGAAATAGAATCACTAGCGTCGCCGAGTTGCAGTGTTCCAATGTTCCAGTTTAATTTGTCATAAAAGCATGAGTAAATAATACAACTAAGTAGCATCGGTTAATTAAATAATTTAAATGCATCAAACAACGTTAATTAGAAGCGACCTTCAAAAGTTCATTCACTGATTAAAACCAAGATGGCTGGTGTTAGTGGCGTCCTCGCGTTCTCATGCAGCGACACTGCGGTATCACAGTAAAACCGGCGGCAGGTGACCGGAGGAAACCAACCAGTAACCAGTAACCAGTTCACGAGAGCAAGTTTCTCCCGCGCTAAGATTACCCACAAGATACGTGACGTTTATTATGTTACAGGCTCTGGGGAACTTGTTTTGGAGGAAATGCGCCGAGTCAAAAGGCCATTGATGGTTTTTACGTTTGTCATTTGTTCATTAAAGGTTTATTTATGTATTTCATTGTGAGGATAATGTAGGATTTGCTTCCGGCGTCATCGTGATGTATTTACGTTGCTGTTTGTTTTAGGAGTTAGTTAATGACAGTCGGAAATGACTGTGTAATTAAATTATTGAGAAATTGTTTATTGAAACGAATGGGCTTTCTTCGTAACTCGTAACGACGAAATCTAGAGCTTCGTGGCCCAGTTCCCAGTAATGTTTTTACTCAAACTTTTCTCATATTTATTTTCTCCTTTAGGCTTTTAAGATTTCCAATTTATCCAGTAAACATGAAGTAAATATGTAGATTCAGAGATTTTCTTGCTCTGAAGTTAGTGAGGTCACTACAATTTTTAGTTTCCGTCAAATGAATGAGAAGGGTCTATAAAGTATCCGGTAATGCAATAAAATCTAGTAAAAAGAACACATTAAACATAATTAGCAATTTGCAAGCGCTGCATAAACAACTTCTTTGAGTAACAACCCTTGGCTTGGAGTACATATTAAATTTATAAATTTAATATTTGAAAAGAGCGGTGTAGGTATGTGGGGCGTCCCGGATACGGTCCGTTTGCTCGCGAAAAGCAAACATACGTGGCGTTACCGTTGCGAACTCGCGAAACGCGAATATTTTGGCAGAGCAGGGAACGCAGTGCATTGTTTACATATTTCGCAAAGGATTTCGTTTAATGTAATTATGTACACAAAGCTCGCTGAATTAAACATCAATTAAATTTTAAACCAGCGGATTTAGTTTCTTTCATAATTATGTCCTTATCTGCATCCACTATACGAGCAGCATTGTCTGCTGAGCTAATTGTAACATGCAACTTTGTTCCTGATAAAATGGAATTAAAACGACACTATATGTGTACCAATATGTTCACTTGCCACTGAAACCTTTTTATTTTGCAAGTATTTCTTAGAATCTTAAAGCCATATTTAAAAGTATAAAGCCTTTGTAGTTGGGAATATAAAATACTGTTGCATTTTGTAATATATTAATCAGATTAATATTCATTAACATAATGTGAAAACAAGCACTAGTAATGGCAGAATAATTAGAAAATTATACTAATGATACACTGTTTTGGTGGCAATTAGCCAAATTAACTCAAATGATTACCATGTTCACCTGTCAAACACGTTCTATGTTTGAATCGATAATGCTGCTTGTAATTTAAAAATATTTTGCGCCTGACAAATTTTCTTTACAAATTAAATAATAATACCTATTCTATTATATATATTGTAACGAGACGAATAGTCAGAATACGATTTACTGTTTAATTGTTAAAACGATTTTAAAATATCAAATTTCAAACTGCGTTTGTACTTAAATGCTTCGAAAATCGTCTTGACAGGAGTTCTTGAGTTAAATTATTTCCACACATGTGTAAGGAACTTTGTTAGAGTTTTAGTTTTCATAAATAGTCATTTGATTATCGCGGCAAATATTCTGAAATATCAACTTGTGATGCCATTTGGGGTTGATCATCTCATCTCATCATCAGTTTATTTGTTTATTAAATCTCAAGGTTTAACACCTTTAAAATATTGTGTTCGTTCACTTATAGTTTATTTCATTTCAGCCTGGACCCTTTCTAATATATAAATAAAATATATGTATGTTTGTATGTATGTATTTCGAAAATTTTAACCACAGGGATTATATTCCTAGGATGAACAGATACGTTGGCGTCTACTAAATTTCTTTGCATTGCCACGTTTTTTATTACGTAGAAGTTAAATGTATCCCAACTTGGAATGGTGATGAAAGTACCGCTCCAAATCAGGCTGTGAAAAATTTTCAGACCTTATCGGGATTGGAACCCGCGCCCTCTGTATTCAGAGACAAGCACTCTTACTACTTCGCTATCCCGCCGTTATAAATTATATCTATATACCTGTGATTAGTTGTTAAATTCTTGCATTATTCATTATACCTTCCATTCCCCAACTAATCATCTCAGCAAACACCAAAATCCCTATCCATTTGCATTTCCAGTTACCAATATCCAAAACAAAGTGAGCAGTGAAAGGTCCTTTCTTCTACATTAAACATCGTACGCGAATCAGATCGATGTCCCGTTTGAAATCGACTAATCCGCCAAAATTTATCGGCTTGCATCGGGTGTTTCGCCTGGACACCAACGCACATATATGCGAACAGGGGCGGATTGATAACAACATCCACGAATAAATTTATGTTTGCTATTCAAAAACCAATGCATTGATAGTTCTGAAAAGAAATTAGCCATTATTATATGAAATTGTATGGAGTGGTTGACAATCTTATGAATTAAAAATGAACATTTTATATTATAGAATATTGTAAGAAATCGTACAATGCATCCAGTCCAATTATATACACGAACATTGTCCTGATATAGTTGCTGAAATATAACTTAACCCTTGAATGTTACACTGGGGTTAAAAAGAATAAAATCATGTCGAGAAGTTTAATTTAGAAAATATAGTGAAAAAAAGTGTGAAATCAACTTATCATAACGTATTTCTGCGTAAAACACTTGTTTAATTTTAAAATTAAATTATGTAATCCGAATTTTGTAATTTATACAATATTGTTAACAAATTTTTATATCTAGTCTTGAAAATGGAAGTATTACTTTCCGAAACGTCGGCAAATGATCACATGAGCTTTGATTAATTCCTATCCAAATTCAGACTACCAAACTTGGGTTAAAAAACCTCACGATTTTCCTCTAATTTTCCACATGCTACCTCCTTGTAAATTCAGTTTCTATAATCCTAAACAAATATTCAATATGAAAATCCATATGTTTGTTTGCATAGTCCAAAATAAAAAAGTTAAGTTTTAGCAAAATGCTGTGTTCTGAATAAAATATATGGTTTAGAAAGGTTATTAACTGTATAATGTATTTCTATAATCCTAAACAAATATTCCATATGTAAAATCCGTAGAAAAATTACATCCATTTATGGGTAAATAGGTTTTTCTTTTCTTGGGTTTCGCAGACTCCAGTGTAAAGGTTGTGAAACTGTGAAAGTAGTGTCCAGGGTTAAAATTATGATTCTTTAACACAACCCCGATGAGAATTTTTTGATTATCTAGTGCTCAACATTGAATATAAAAATATAAGTCTTTTATCGGAGGCTTGCCTTTTATATATATGCTGCACAATAACTGAGACACATTTTCTTACAGCATTTTCATTCCGTAACGGTTTAGTTTATTTAGTATTGTAATGTTTTTGGTCATTCTATTTGGGGCAGAAAGCGGCTGTAGTGTGATATTTCCCGTTTGAATTATCTCAAGGATGCTATTAGTCCATTTGGATTATTGTTTAATTAATTGATCTGTATCAGTGAAGCAATTTGAATAATCTTCCTCAATTCACAGCTCAAACCACAACAGAGACTGGGCAATCTGCTGCAGTGGTGCTGGTCCGCCTCTGTAGAGGAGACACTAACCAGCAAGCGTCCTCGAAACACAGACGTTCTCTCCTTGCTTTGTTATACAATCCCTATGGGCATTCGCTTAGTTATCGATTTCCCAGCAGACTAAAAAATAATTTAACGATCGAATCGATCGGCCTGGGAGGAGAGCCCCACTAAAGGGATGTCGGAACGAGCTCGACGCTCGACTCCCTGGACCAGTCATAAAATATTTGGATTTCTGTGTCATCAAAACCCTTCTGTTCTACGCGGGACATTATACTACTTTGTTACGACTTTGTACAGTGTTCTTGCGCGTGCAAAGAATTTACATCGCAATTTGATTTATCGTGAATGTTTATTATATTCTCGAATGCGTAAAGCGCGCTAAATCACTTTTTATCTTTCACTGGTTTTATTTTCAAAAATTATTAAACCCGTAATTCACTCCGTATGACGAAACGCGCACGTGCTGTTGAAGTGCCTCGGTCGAAATAAATTTCCATGTAGCAGAAGCGAATGAATGATCGTCCAGTTATGACTTTGCAATAATTCAAATCGTGGTTGTTCTGCTAAGTGAAAAGCAAAACTTCAGCTGGAAATGCAATGTCGGTGAAAGCAATATCCTGAGCTCGTGCCTGCGCTCTATGTTGTCCTGTCTATCTGGTACAGTTTTTCATTTGAAGGATTATTTAAATACCTTTGTGTGCCGAAGATGACTCGCTGAAAAGCACACCCTTCCGTGTGTTCATAACAACGAAAGTCCTTTATTAACTCTCTTACTTTCATATGAAGTTTCATTAATGCAATATGCAAACGTGAATGATATTAGCCGTAAATCATTGGTAAATATGATGAGCAGTATTAAGTAGTATAAGTGAAGTGTTATTTTAAATTTAAATATAGTATCTCCTAATCAATCGATTACAGATAATTTTATTTTCATATTATGGTATATATCACCGAAACCCGAAGAACCGTAATGAAACGATTTAGGGCCAATTACACCAACAAAACTTAAACTTGTATTAAATGAACAAAAGCAAATCGAATGTTTCACAGCAATGTAAATTATTCCATACGACATGTAACTTCGATTTGCTTTTATTTATTTATTTAAACCAAGTTTAATATTTAGTTTTCATGATGCAACTGTCTATAAGCACCCCTCATTTAAAAATACAAAAGAACAAAGTTGTTGGTCAAAAAAATGGCCAGATTTTTTTTGTCAAATTATTATTGTATGTAATACGACACTTTCTGTCAATTCTTCATCAATAAATTGCTCAATTTATGGACGAATATTGTTGTTCTTAGCAATTTATAGACAAGAAAACTTGATCAATTTATTGACCAATAAATTGCGTCGTATAAAACAGGCATTACAGACAAAATTGCTGTATATTAATCAGAATATTTTCAACGCCCAGTGTCGAATTTAACAATTAAAAGAAATAATTTTTTTTTGCTTTACTAATTCGTTTTCAATAATATAGTATAATTCAGATATTATAAGTAAAAATCAAGTAAATATCATATATATTATCTTTGTATCACCAATTTATCATTGCTCGAATGAAAAGAATTTAACCTGGATTATATTTTATTAAATTTTAAATTAATTTTCTGCATAAAATTTCTAGCAAAATTAATTCTTATTAATACATCCCATTATATTTCATATCTTTCACATATATCTTTAAAAAATCATATATAATGCATGTAACTCACGATAGTTCAAGGGGTGTTTAATAGTTTTATTACACCCTTCGATTTTCGGTGGACGGAAGTATAACAGCAGAATGAAGTGGATGGCGGAGCGAAGTTACCCGAGTTCCTTCGGTCAAAACCGTCTTGTCGTTTAACGTTGCTTCTGATATTGCGTTCGTAATCTATGCGGGAGATATTTCATATATAACATTATAGCTACACTGGTGTTCAACATATGTTGTTCAAATGTAACTGAACTCCGAAAAAACATTCGTTCTAAGTAAAAAAAATGCGCACATCTCGAAAGAGCTATATTAACACTGAACCATATGTGCAAATGTAGATTAGACTTCGCAACCATAGCGAAATTTGGTGGGAGAGAACTGCGAAAAGGGAATTAAATATTATTAATGACATAACAGCAAGTGTTATTTGTAACGGTCCAACGTGTTTTAAATTTTAATAGCAAGATTTTTTTACTGTCAGGGCTTATTATTTTTTGTAAGATCTAACTCAAATTGATAAATTTAGTCACGTATTTGCCATTCTTTACAGCGTGACATATTCTGAGCACATGGAACTATTTTATAAAAAAAATACATTTATATCATGAACAAGCACATATATTATAACTGTGTAGAACAATATTATTCTGTTAATTAGCGATGCGACAATCATTGCATTGTACGGAGGAAATTAATTTGCTATAAAATTACCACTAATTAATTATACTAATCTGCAGTATTGTTTCGTAAGGTTTCAACTAAAATTTTAGTATGGCATTGCTCATATAATAATTACTAAAATATTGTTTACGACTAACTACGTCGAGGTTTAATTATGAATTTTTAACTAAAGGTGCTGTTCTTCCTTAATAAATTAGTACAATAATATTCATTACAGGGTTGGCAGATATATATCAAGTGATATATATCATGATATATATCTTGATATATATCCGATATTTATTGATTGATATATATCATGATATATATCACTTATTAATTTTTTACAAAATAAATACCCAGAGTGAAAAATTCTTGATATTTTAAATCAAAATACCGATAAAAAAGCCAAAAGCTTGAACTGGGTCTTCTCAAAAAGTAATGAAGTCGTGTTACGTGAAGATAATGATGATGATATTCCTTTGGCCCGGTTGTGCGAAACTTAAAAACATGTCAAACGACAAGTTATTTTGATATTTATGTAATATTAATATTTAGGAAAATGTTATTTTTTGTTACTTAAATAAAAATATGAATATTTTATATCATATGTCAAACTACAATAGTATTTACTCATTTAGGTATTTACTATTTATATAATATATTTAGGAAAAATGTTATTTCTTGTTACTTAAATAATAATAATTTTTGTCTTGTTTTTTGTTATTTTAAACTAAAGTTTTATTTTTGTTGTTTACCAAAATAAAGGTATTTTACGTTTTATGTTTTTTTTTTACATATATCCTAAGAACGAAATTCCTGATATATATCGGATATATATCGGATATATATCCGATATATATCCGATATTTTGATATTTTGATATTTATATAAATATCATGATATTTGCCAACCCTGATTCATTATATCATCGAGATTAACAGAAATAACGTAATTAATTCTAGACCATCACACTACTTTCACAGTTGCACAAACGTTACACTGGGGTCTGGGAACTCCCCAAAAGAAGAAAAGATACTCTCCCATTATTGGTTATATTTTTTCTAGGGATTTTTCCTATGGAATATTTGTTTAGGTGTATTTAAAGACACTAAACAATTGTCACCTTTCTGATCTATATATTTTATTCAAAACACAGCATTTTGCTGAAACTTATCTTTTTTTTTGACAATGAAAACACACACAGTCATTGTCTGAACAACATATACAAACTTTAAAATTGGAATTTTCAAACATATACAGAGGTGTGCATTTAGCATCAGTTTTTAACGCTTAATAACACAGTAAATTCATACATTTACATCCACTAGGTATAGCTAATGATACGAGGTTACATTTTTTTTTTTAAATGATAAGTGTACTCATATACTTTTTAGATAAATTTGTTAAAAATTGTTGCGAATATACGAGGGTCGTCCAGAAAGTAAATAATGATTTGGTATAACTAAATAAAAACGAAAGATATCGGCACAAAACTTTATTTGCAAAGTATAGTATATTACTCTATTTTTTAATATAATTAAATCGTCATTGGTAACAAGGTATTTATTGTAACGTGGTATAAGTTTTTCTACCGCCAAAAATCTGTGCCAGGATGTGACTGTTTCTTTGAGGTCTTCATCTTTTGCGAACTGTTTTCCACTCAAAAATTCCTTTAGTTTTGGAAACAAGTGAAAATCGCTTGGTGCCAGTTCAGTGGAAAATTTTTGAACATCCTCCTTATAGCCCTAACTTGGCACCAAGAGATTTTTACTTGTGTCCGAAACTAAAGGAATTTTTGGGTGGAAAGCAGTTCGCAAACGATGAAGACCTCCAAAAAGAATAGACATCTCGGATTAGATTTTTTACGGTAGAAGAGTATAACATCGGTTTTGAAAAACTGGTATCAAGTTACAATAAATGCCTTGACAGCTATGGTAATTTATATTAAACATAGTGTATTATTCCGTAACTTTGTAAATAATGTTTTTTGTTTAATGCCAAATCGTTCTTTATTTTCTGTACGACCCTCGCACTTTGCCCTTGTAAAGATTATTGTTTGGTTTACCATTAGTGTATAAGACATAAGATTCAAATATGTAGTTAATGTGGTACTTAGTTAAAACAGTTACGGTTATTTTATTTCTCCAGGAAAAATATGGGTGTGGACGTAAACGAATTTTATTCCCGATTGCACACTAAACATATTCACGGCACATCGTTAAAACTGAATAAACTTTGTAATTTCAGCGAGGCATACAGTGCAGTGCGTCTGCATGTTATTTGAAAACATAATTAATTACCCAGGCGTCGCATTTTTATGAAGCATTTTTTATTTTACGATATTTTGCTCTCGCTTAGCTTGTCTAACAATGTACGTATTATCAGTCGAGTTACACAAAGAGATACAGGTCTTTGTTGGCGCTTCGCACGTCTATATGTTAACGGAGATAAAAACTATAGAAATTTACGAGGCAACTTCGGGATTTGCATGGAATGGGCGCGATATAACATTTTAATGGGAGGGAGTCAACAGTTAATCTCCCACATCGCCGGAGACGCGCAAGACGTGATGCCTCCCGCCTACCCCAGGGACCCACGAGCGTAGATAATTAACAGAACTTATTTGCCACCGCAATTCGCTAGATTGACAAACGGCATTTGTGCCAGAAATTTATGACTCTCTTTAATGCTTGTTTAACGATCGAACATTTCCGCTGCTTTTTATTTCTCCTTCATTTCAAAATCATCTTCACTGCCTGTTTCAAAAAAATTTCATACTTATTTTTCAACCCGAACTGCTACATATTTAAATCAAACCTCTATTTGAACTGGATTTTCTTTATTTTGAGAAGAGAAGGAATTAGAGGACTTTTTTGTGATCCCATTTATATTTACTATCTATCTGTACTGATATACAGTAAATTTTATGATAGACGATTAGATGACATGAGAAATTAACATCACATTGACAGACCTTTATTAAACCCATTAATACCCAGCGTATGATAGATCATAGGTACATAAAGATGTCTCAATTTAACATTATGTTTCTGCCAGGCTATGGCATTTCAAACTGGATAAACTATGCCAGGATATTCATTTGATATTGCTCTGTATATTTAAATATAAAATATTTCATACATAATTATACATACAAGTTATCAGCATACATAAATATGAAATCAATGCTAAAAGAAAAATAAATTAATACTATGAAAATAAATGTACTTAATCGTAAAATAATCTATTTAAACATTTTAATTTTGAATGTGTTTTACACTTAGTGTGGAGATTTCTTCTTTAATGGAAAGCATTTGAAGATCTTATAATAATAATAATAATCCAGTTGGGGACAAACCATGGAGCATCGCCAATCATGTAAAAGGTATTTTGATCAAAATCTTTTTATGATTTCAATGTTGGAGGTACTTTCTGACCCCCATAGTTCGATGCCATAGGTCCAAACTTGCTTGATTATCTACCAGCATTTTGTTTTCGGTAGAGAGAATGGATTTTCTACCAATGAGCCAATACAACTATTTTATCTTCAAACAAAGTTGATTCCGTTTGGTCCAAATGTGTTTACGCAAAGTCAGATGCCTGTCTAGGTGCATTTCTAGATATTTGACGATATTAATTTGAGGTAGCTGGCGGTTGCTTAGATATTAATTCGCAAAATTTATATCCAACATTCAATTAAATCCAGATTCATTTGTAATAGTTGCGAAGTCTATTTTGGGAGTCCAATATTGCTATACTCGTAGCAATTGTTGTTTGGTCCTTTGGTCCAGGAATCAGAGAACTCAAAAAAAATTAAGAATTATAATATAATTTTAATTGTGATAAGGCTTTTAGATATAGGAACAAAGAAATGTCAGCTGTAGGATTTGGATTTGGTAAATAAAATAACAGAAAAAGAGCTATACGTACGTAGCAGATGGCATATGGTAGCCATAAAAAAGAAAGACAAAAAACGCTAAAGAAACACTTATGTTCTTATAACTATAATATTATAAAGTAAATATTCATAAACACAACACGCCATATACAAGTAAACTATTAAAAAAATGTTAATTTTTTATATTTTAGTAGAGCCTACATTGTTTTAGCTAATAATTTGTATGCATCAAATAAAAAATAGATTTTAATTAAAATGTAACAAACAAGGCGTATATTTGAAAAGGTTCTCCCTTTTTCGGTAATATTAGTACAAATTGAAGCATGAAGTTTCCATAATTTTCCGTTCTAATAAGCGAATTGTGTATTGCGCGCCTTGGGCAAAATACGATATTAACACTGTTCACTTTACAGACCACTCTGCCAAAAAATACAAAACACAGTTAGAGGCAATTTTGCTCCAAATTTTCACGGAATTCTGGGAATTGAATCATATTTTCGAGCAGAGTAACGTTGAAAATGAAAACTTGGTATTTGAAATTTAATTGCCACATGAAATTAATCAAGTGGTCGAATTTTAATTCATTGTTGAATTCATCTGCTGCACTTAACATAGGTTCATAAATGTATATTTTAAATAGGGAATAAAAATGTAAAACAATGTTTCTGTTTAAAAACATAATTATTATCAGTGAAATTAATTTTGTTCCACCTGTTTCATAGGATACTAAACGGCAACAGCTGTAAACATGGAATCCTATAATTTACTAATTACTGTGTTCAATTATTCGTTTCTCAACTTTGTTATTTGCTTTCGTATGGTGAGTTTTTAAAATCATATGAATATTTATTTTAAGTAAACCGGAAAATATCTTGCCCAATCGATGTGTAGTATCTAATGCGTTTGCTTTTCAAATTAGGTAATTTTGTTTTGTAAAATTAGCTGTTAATGTAAAATTATTTACAATGGGTAATAGTCATGAACAAACAGTTTAATCCAAATAGTATTTCACAAGAGTACAGTTATGCTAACACTAATTCTAGTACATTTGCAATAACAATGTTTAGTAATGCAATAATTCATTATTGAATCAATTTCGTGTTCCACTGAAAACAATATACAGGTACATAAAGGATGTAGCTAACAACTGGCCCATATTAACAATATTACGCAAATTGTATAAAATCATCATTACTGCTACACTAATGAAATGTACTTAGAGCAGGTAATTAGTGAGTGAATATTTGGATATTTTAAAAACAGAAATTGTAAGCGGAGTAGTAAAATTTTCATTCAGTTTGGTAGAAATGTAATAAAATGCCAAAGAAGAAATTCCAAAAGGAAGGTAAGAATGCAATTACAAAACTTGATATTCTCAAAGTTGTTTTATCTTACGATTTAAACTTTACGACAACCTAATAAAAAATAAATTGCTAACCACTGGCAGAACACATTTTTAAATATATTTCTTGTACGTTTGCAAAAGTTTTTACTTCAAGGAAATATTGAAGTTTCCAGATTACAATTTTACTTTAGCCATAAACGCTGCCTACCATTTCGTCTGTACAATAATGACGAACATTTGTACAAGAATACCTTTTTGTTTATTGTTCCTTATTTCTTTGGAATCACGCTATTTGTACGCGTAATTTATCCCAAATATAAATCTCATTTCTATAGAACATGTTTCTAAGTAATTCGTAAAAGAACTTAATAATGAGCACAAAGATTTAAACTAAATTTCTATACAAAATTATTTACCCGCACAATTGTTGAATACAATTTAATTATAGCGTCATTCTTCCTCGTAGCTTTTTTTCTACTCGATGACTAATGCCAACTAACATAATTTATATATTTGAGATTTGTCAAATCTTGTAATGCCAAATAATCATGCTCGAAAGTTGCGAGAGTAAAAAATGGGATCCTTCACAATTTAAAAAAAATTAAACTATAGTTAAATTGAAGATCATCTACACTTCTATAAAGTCTTAATTGTTATTAATTAAACAACAATGATTTTTTGAAAATATTGTGACGCCATTGTAAAGCTGTTGTGGATCTCAATTGTAAATAATTGTAGTTAAATAAATGTTGTAAAATGGACATTTCATGCGAGTTGTACACTATACTTTTTCTACGATCACGATATTATTTCCTAATTAATTTAATTTTAATAATAAATTTGTCCCACATTCACCATTTCAATATTTGACAATTCTAAATAATTATCCTAGCAATGGCACCTGTACTAAAATGAAATGACCTGTATTGAAATACTTTCAAAACAAATTCATTTTGGACGATGCTTGCAATATACCTCATTTTCCTAGTAACAACAAACATACAATGAGCAGATTTCTAAGTGGTCGTAGAAAAAATAACTTTTCGTGGTAAATAATTAAAATATACATGAATTACATTTATTTCAAAAAGAAACTTCAATAAACTGAAATATTATTTTAGACAAATGTTTGATTACCACTGATACATTTTACTAAACTAATTGCGTTCAGTTGACCTAAAGTAATAATTATTAGTTATAAATAAATAAAATATTATGTATGTATTTGATATATACGTAGGTATTCAAAGTAAAACAAAAGTCTAGTTGCCAACTATTTTGACACTTCGACAATCTGACTTATGACTTATTTGCCATTTTGCGATTCTAGTAAAGGATCCCATTGTAAAAGTTGGCGTACACACGTGTAATTAGGGGCTGTAAAAAATCAGTCCGATTTGATGTAAACATGATAGTATGTGCTTGATCCAAATTGCAAGCAACGTAACAAATGCCTGTCGGAATTGGGGTTGCAGTTCGCAGTGGCAGGGGGTGCGTGGTGGCGCTGCATCTCCCCATAAACAACGTGCAATATTCGCAGTGGGCCACGAACCGCGGTGACGTGGTCATTTTAATGGGAACACCGGAACTGCCTGGGTAAACATTTCAAATACAAATTTGCACAATGCACCGCTTGCAGCTCTAATATATTTACATCGGATTTCAGTGCATTGTTTGCGGCCGGGTTTAATTAAACGCCTGGTACAACCGATTTTTATAAATCTATCGCTCAACTGATAGCCTGACGGATTCAGAGATTTATATGTTCAATTTTCAGTGACAGACATCTAGTTTCAAATATTTCATTCCAATTAAAAGGAACACAAAAAGAACTAGGCCACTACACGCATCATTCATATAATGGAAAGATTCTACAGATTACCTACAATTACATACGCATGAATTTAATACTTTTGTAATCCACGTACATTTATTATCTACATGTTACTATAACACCGGTGCTTCTATTGTGAATCGCGAATATTAATTCCATTTGCTTATAAAGCCCAAGAGGATTTTGCTAAGCTATCGAGAGACTGAAGACTCATTCACATTATTAATTAGTTTGAAGGTTTACAATTACGTTTAAGTTTAAGAAATATTGTTTTTCTACGATCACTACTGAAAATTATACTTTCTCCACTAAACAAAGATTGAAAAATGTATATTTCGCAGAGTCGTGTGGAATAGCATGCGCAATTATTCCACACGCAAGTGTGACCAACTTACTAATAATATGTCAAGTATTATTACATTTATATATCATAAAATAATTCATAATTATCCCGAGTTTATATAAATCTTAGTTTTCAATAATAAGATTACAAAGAAAATACAATTTTTTTTTTTTTGAATAAAAAATGTCATTAGTTTTTATATTATAATTTATAGATTTATAGTTTGTACCACTGCGCACATATGCGCTTACGCCGCCTTCATGCTGAATCATAAACGTCATATAGTTTGAGTTTGAGATGTCATTTTTTGTTTCTGAAGAGTAAGAATTATTATTATTAAATCTTGACAAAAGTGTGATAGTAGAAAAAGTATAGTGTGCAACTCGTGCAAAATTACCTATTTCACGCTCTTATGATTTCAGCACACGACTTCGTCTTGTCGTTAAAACTCTCACAACTCGCTTGAAATAGATAACTTTCTGCACTTGTTGCACAATATACTATTCCCTGTTACCATACGAGAGCGTTCACACTACCCAATTGTAAACTTCAAACTTTTAGTTTAGCTTTACGTTTATGTTTCTCTGTGTTCACGCTACGCAACTGAGTAGGTTATAGCGTGACGTTATGTTTATGAAATATTGTTGAGAAAATATTTGTTATTGTATATTTAATATCTGTGGTCACAAAAAAAAATTCGGTGTTGAAAGAGGATCATCAAAGTGTTAATTAATGTTTTAGATATTATTATAATATATTTAATATTATTTTCCTGAATCGTTTATAACGCATATAAGCAAATGATTAAATTAGCTGCCAGTCAAATAAATTTGGTAATCGTACTGAAATTATTGTTTAATTGGCGAGGGTTCTACTGTTATAATTTGTTGTTGTAATTTTCGTTAATTTTCAACTTTATTGGATATGAAAATGCCTGGCGGAATAATGTCACAAAAGTACAACACTGTGTAAAATGCTGAACTTTGTTGAATGTTGAATGAATCAAATTTAATGTCAGGCTTAACGGGAGGAATAATAAGTTTACGTTAACAATAACATATATAACAGAATAATCTTAAAAGTCGACAAAGTCACATGTTCGCTTCCAACGCACATAAAATTTAATTGGCCATCATGAATTGGGATATTTGAATTATAAATCGCCGACGACGATCCGGGCGGCTGGAAAGTCGAACAGAAGCCGAGAGGCAGTGAGGGCAGCCTACTGCGTTCTGGCTTCTCGCCGGCCGAATGCCATTACAAAAATAAATCCAAATAAACCTCCGCGTCGTTGCGAGCTCAAACACAAATCATTGTTCACTTTTCTTCCCAACTTTTATTCGTAGAGGTCTTGTAAACATCGCTCTGTACACGGCCACCACGATAAAAATGGAAGGAAAACATATAATTCAAGTTGCGGTACTTTTATGTCGCTTCGAGTTACCTGCTTTCTGAGCTTTATTCTAATTTTGTTTAACTGAAGGAAGTGCAGCACACTTTCCAAGAGTAACTATTCTGATGACACAATTTTCTATTACATTTTCCTTCTGTTACGATAAGAACCCTGGACCACTAACTTACATACCATACAGATCAGCAGCTAATTCCGTTAGTCCAGATATCAAAAGCTCACAGGTTCATATCCTATTTTTCACAAAAAAAAAAATACGAGTATAATTGTATTTATAACAGTACTTAAAACAGCAACATACAGATATTAGTAACCCCAGATTTACCGTAACACATGTTACACATATGTTACGCAAGATACAGGACACACTCAAAATAGTTTTGTAACTATTGCCACCATAAATACTTTATCAACGACCGTAGTTAAAAGTAGCACTTTTAACGATTGCTTAGCAAGTTGTAAGTGTCACTTTCTGGCACTAGTGTTAAAAGTAACATAGCAACTTGTTAATAGTTTATTTATGTATCTAGAACGAAAAGTGAAACTTTAAGGTACTAGCAAGTTATTTACTAAAATAACATTAACAATATCTATAGGAACAAGTATTTGTTTATAAATATTATTTTAAAATCTCAGGACTTTAATGTTTCTCTTTTTGTACGATAAATAATCCGGAAAATGTAACATAAGTAACAGTATAAAATAAAAGTGCTTTTATTTTTCTTTCAACACGTTGCTAACGATTTGTATAAATATATCAACAAATATAACTCTACCTGTCACAATATCATTTTATATTTTTTTATTTACTAATTCACTATGAAGATCGTAGATAAAATTTTGTATGATGTATGTGTTAAAAGTGATTTATTTCGTTCGTGTTTCATTCAGTTTCGCCTCGTTTCGCAAACTTCCCTACGTACTCATAAAATGTCACTTTTAACACTTATATTATAAATAACTATATTTACTTAATATAATAATAATATTAGTTACAATTTTTATTTGAATCTTTTAGAAATTAAAATTTTCGAAAAGTTATGTAGTGGCCACCTCAGATTCTAATTGTAGTAATATATAATTTGAATATATCTCAGTAACTAATTGAGTTAGAGTAACTTTTTTGTATTTTGTACACTTTCAAATTTGTTTTGGTGGGAGATTATGTGCTGTAAATATAAGATATTTTTCACTGATTTACATGATTTGTTGGTTGCTCTATAATAATGAAATTCAAAGTCTCTTATAACAAATTGTCGCCATTTGTGCATCACTTGTTTGCACTTAAATTTTGTGAATCTGAAAATAATTGCTTCACTTTCCAATTCTTCGTAATGTTGTGCAGCATGAACTACAAACAATCCTGCAGCAGACAAAATATAAAAAGCAATAAATGTTAGTTGGTAAAATTATTATTGTCGTTTGAAACGAGCTGGGATCTAACAGTGTTTTCATGTTTCTCCTGGAAGTCATTTTGTCGAAACTTTTAGAAGATTTCGTTTTATAAACCACAATTAATCTTGATTTATTAAAGATGAGAAGTTAAAGCGGAACTTGGAAAATGATCTGGAACGTGTTGTGTTGACCGAAGTTTCCCAGTCGCATTGCGCTGCGGCCTTCGCTGCGAGAACAGAGACACTTCAATTTCAAAGTATAAGTTCTGCTCTAACTTCTCCCCAAACACCCTTGTGCGCGAAAAACCATACAAGCACAATTGGGATTTGTGGATGTACATTTGCCATTATGCAATTATAATTTTCTCGCCATACTCTCTTGCTTCTTAAGCTGGATTTATAGTTTGCATAGAACACAGGAATAAAAAACATAGAAATGATTTATTTTGATTTAATTGTATTATTCTGTTCTGTCGTATGCATATTTGTTAGAATGAGTTTCAGCTGAATTCTTATTCTGTTAATGATAAATGTGGTGCAATAAAACATTTTCAACATTTGTGTAAATTTTAAAATTAATATCTGAAGCTCACAATAGCCGCTTAATTTATTTTTTGCTAAATTCAGACTGCATTTTACTGTATAAACTCATATACATACTTTTAATGCATGGCTTGTTTATCTATTATGTGAACAAGGAAAACTTTTCAGCTTCAACAAAGTAGTTATATACGAGCAAATCCCAGTATTGCAGTAAAAAAATTCAAAATAATTTTGCTTATAACTGACATGAAAACAAGTTTTATATTCTCGACGCCAGCAGAAAATTATTCATTTTTTGTTCATTTCACTGATAAATTTTCAGCGGGAAATAAATTCCGTGCACTTATTAAAGTTATTCCAATTAATTCAAATAAAATCGTTATAAATGTTCATACATATACAGGCTGTCAGAAAACAACGTTGAAAGATTTACAGAATGTGTAGAAGAGGTGAAAACAAGGTAAAAAGTCTTAATATATAATAATAATGATCAGTGTTGGCATTGATTCGTATACTTTGTTTTATGTTTTTTTTTTCGTCAGATTAGACGAGAATAGAGCGAGGAGATCCCATTGCATGGCCCCCAAGATTTCCCGATTCAAATCCTTTAGACTTGTGTATCTGGGGTTATTTAAAAAGTTTATTCTATATGTCAACGATCTTCCAGATTTGCGTCAACGAATAGAACACTGTTGTCAGATAATTCAATTAAAACTCGGGTTTTTATAATAGGTGCGGGTTTCATTTGAACGAAGATGTAGATTCGTTGTAGATATGAAAGAACATCTTCTTTGATTGTAATCTGTTTTCATTGTCATCTCGAAAACAGTTGATTTGTATATTAAGACTTCAACTTGTTTTTAACTGTACTACATACCCTGAAAATCTTTAAACGTTGTTTTCTGCCAGCCTGTATAAAAGATGTAAAGCGACAAATTGGAAGTCACCCAGAGAAATAAGAATTGTGGATATTGTTAGGTTAAGTCCCCATTCAGATCACAAAGAAAAAGAATACTGTTTATCCTATTCATAAGCGATCAAAAAGTACGTAAGAATACTTTTGTTTGATCTTGAAAACAAAAGGGAATAGGTATTTTTTCTTTTCAAACAAAAGTATTTGCTCATCAAATGAAAAGAATGCTGTGCATTTAAATGGCCTGTATTGTTTGTACAGTAGAACATAATTCGAATATCTAACATTGTGTTTATTCCAGTGGTGGTCCAGGCGAGCCTGGCGAGCGCGCAGCAGCAATACTTCCGCATCCAGCCTCGGGACCACAAGGTGCACGAGGGAGGTGAAGCCATGCTGGAGTGCGAGGTGGGAAACCTCGCTGGCCAAGTGCAGTGGACAAAGGATGGATTTGCTCTCGGTAATGTGACCCACCACAAATATTTACCCAAGCCCTTACTCTCTACCCGAAACCCGGATAATCGTACTACGCTTACCTTATTGAAATATTGATGTGTTGCGAACATCATTAATTCTTGATATTATTTTGAGATCCCTACAGCAGATACTCCCTACATTTTTAATTGTATCCCAAATTTTACCAGATATTTCTGGTTTTTATGATATCCTTTGGGAATCACTTTTCACTTAAAAATAAACTACACATCCATATGTATTTTCATAAAACAACTACTTACGAAACGAAGTGTTCAAGACGAACATTGCCTGTAACAAAAACATGAATTAAATTGCGAAGTTAAATTCAATTTCATTAGCAAAAGATACTTCGGTGGTATCTCTTCAGTGTATTCGACGGGAAGCCAAAAATGTCAAAGTAATAACAGTAAAACGGTGGAAATATATTTATATTCCTTTCGGTTCAAGGTAGGAGTAAGTGTTCCCTATTATTTGCCAAATGATGTTATCCGGAAAAGTAGACATGATAATAAAAGTATATTTTCATTATAAACGCTCGGTTTAGTTCGAATGATACGCATCCCCTTTGTTCTGCTACTGTTTTATTATAATTTAAGATTTAAGTTATCCTCTTAAAACTCATCAGGGAAAGTATTACACTAAATACTTTACTAAAGACCAGTTTTCAAACAAATTAGTAGGAAATAAAATTTTATTTGCGATAATGAAGTCATTCGTTCTCTTTTTAAAACTTCTAAGGACGGGTCAAAATTTTCGATACCTAGTTAGTTTTCAACGGATAAACACTATTTACGATCCCTAGAATATTATTTTACTTCTTTTGTTATGACTGTGTGTGTGAGACAAATTATCGTCCACTTAAAATTTAATGAAGCTTTCAATGTCATATTAAAAATTTAGATTTTGGATGTGCATGATACAAGCTGATTAGATTTTGGGAGCAATTTATCAACCGGAAATGTTAGTGTACTTGATGGCTTATACCTATATGGTACTTTTGGCATGCCTCAGAAAATAATTGAGTTGGACTAAATTTACCATTTACTATTTCTGGGTGTTTAAAGCAGATCTCGGTATTATGATAAATATTTACGCGTGAAGTGGGACTACCATCCGTCAAATCACGGCCTCCAAGGATGGTAGTGGTGGAGGAGCCACAGAGGAAATTTGTTGGCTGTGAGGCTCAAACTGAGGATCTTATGATCCACAGTCCGATGCGTTACAACGGAGCTATTTACCCTACATTATAATAAAATAAAAAGATGTCTAATAATATTAGCTACAATTTTATTTGAAACTTGTTTTCTATTTTGTCCCTTTCAAAAGTCGATGGTTATGTGTTGGTCATCAAATTTTTAAAATTGTATAACTGTTTTTAGTTTCCATTAGTGTAGAATATCGAACTATATAAATGATGATTTTAAATTTGGTTTATTTATTCCAGCTAGGTTTTTTAAAATGTAGCTGGTTCCAGTAAAATTCAATTCATTTTCTAGTAATGACATACAGCGTATTCAAAAAATGTTGTATGTATTCACATGTTCCAGTTTATATTGGAATTTTGATTAAATAATAGCAAAAAATCTAATTGCCATTTTACTCTCGCTCTAAAATACAGTCGAACCTGATAACTATATCCATGACTTTCCCCAAAATTAGTTCGAGTTATCAAGACTTCGAGTAACTCAAAAATTGTATAAAAAATAATGAAAACTCGAGTTATCAAAGATCGAATTATCGAAATTCGACAAGTTATGCAGTAATTTTTTTTCTTAGACCACTTAGAAATCTGCTCATTGTATGTTTGTTGTTGCTAGAGATATGAGGTACATACATTGCAAGCATCGTGCGAAATGAATTTGTTTTGTGAGTATTTCAATTCAGGTCAGTTCATTTCAGTATAGATGAATACTTATTTAGAATTGACAAATATTGGAGCCTTTGGCTCAGGCTACAAACTTTCGTACTCGTATTAAATGAGTACCATTCCATGCTCGTTGTGCAATATACTATTGGGAGTTGAATCTCTATCATTGCACCACCTCCATTTCTCGAGTTGTCAATTCCGTTGTACCTCCCCTAAACAAACACCCCGTGGAAATTGTATGTTAAGCTAGCATAATTACAATCTTAACTGATGTCTCGATGCGTTTAATCCATGTGTAATGATGTGTGGCACAGGTTTCAACGCTGTGATCCCGGGGTTTCCTCGGTACTCCGTCACGGGGAATCGGCAGCATGGCATCTTCAACCTTCGGATCAGCAACGCGTCACTGGAGGACGACGCCGAATACCAGTGCCAGGTCGGTCCCGCCAGGTTCAACAAGGCCATCAGAGCCAACGCGAGGCTCTCCGTCATCTGTGAGTATTAGTAGTTTTGTCTTTGTTGCGCGGACCAACGGATGGTGCTAAGTTGATTGTTGGTGTTAAAAATAGTTCGACAGAAGCTAATATTACTCTATAAGCGTGTCTGTTTTGAGGCTAGCATTTTTTGTTTTAGTTATATTTAAACATTCATTGCCCCCCTATCAAATATCATTTGCAAATTAATGTCGGGAAAAATTCTAAATTTATTTTTATCTACGACCGTTGTTTTAAGTGGCCTTTTTAACAGTTGCTTAAAGTGTCTCTTTCTGACACTAGTGTTAAAAGTGATTTTATTTCTACTTTTATCACGTTGCTAACTATTTGATTTGAAGGAAATAATATACTTATATTTACTTAATTACTATAATTACAATTGACTAAAAAATAATATGAAAATAAAATAAATACTTAGTCCTAAGATATGCTATTTAAATCGGTCTGTTTGCAAGTCTTGTAGAGTAATCCATGGAGCATTGAGTATCATGCGAAAGATTTTTGATTAAAATCTTTCGATGATTTCTATGTTAGAGGTACTCGCTGGCCCTCATAGTTCAACTTTAGCTAATATTACCCCATAAGCTTGTCTTTTAGATGCTATCAAAATAATTTTATTTACAAATTATAAAAAATAATTAGTTTTGTCTTTAAACTTGGGATGGGCTGTTTTTGTGGTAAAATATTTGTGGATTTTAATAATGGAAATTGAGTGAGCAGTGGTAACGGTTTAAAATTGAAGTTTAATGAGTAATGAAGTGTCCTGAGTTAGCAAGATATGGAAAAAAGAAATATTTTCGAAGAACGAGGTTTTTAAGAGCATTCAACGAATTATAAACTCGCATCTTAATAACTCCGGGAGCTTTGCGTCAACATTTCACAGAAAAAAATTCATTAGAAAAGCAAGCGTCTTAAGCACCCGCACTTGATGGACGAAAAAGAGCGCACAGAAGAAAATTCTTTCGCTTGACAGAGCGGAAAACGGAAAGATATAAAGCGATTAAAATCTCCATTCGCAGCAAGAGGGTTAAAAACGACACAACTATAAATTTAGCGAACTCGGTTCACTCTTTTTGTTTTATATCGGAGCCCCAATAGACTTTGTTATCATATAAACATGCGAGTGAAAAACGACTGTAATCTCCCCGTAGACGTTCATTCTCTGCTCGAGACGTGACGCACCCGCAACTCGCACGTCACTCCCACCCCCGTCGCCCGTTTCTCAGATTCAGACTTTAAACGCACACTTCAAAACTTTTGATTAAAATGTTTTGTTAACTGTAATTCTTAGCCGTGAAATTTTCTGTTCTCGAACTGTGTCAATTCCTTCCTATTAAACTTTCCTCAATTATATTTACAAAGTTATTCTCTTCAAGGAAATTCGTTAGAACAAATAATTCAGTTAAGCATTTGATGTCTTTGTCGACTTTTCTAAATAAAATGGAACGGCACTCGCTACGTCTACCCATTAGAATCTGGAGCCACTGAGACACTGTCGGACTCCTTTTCTTCAGATGGCAGATAGCCACACTTCCTACACTTCACAAATTTCCGCCCAAGTTTTTTCGCGGCTATAAATTGTCTGATAAACGGGCGAACTGCGCACGGTGCGTGTAAAACCGCAACGATGCACGATTTAAAACCAGTCACACTGTTCTTATACATTATTCTCTCTAGACTCTTGAAAATAAACTCTGCAAGTCTTCTTGAATCAAACAGGAAATCAACCAAGAACATGTCAGCAAAAACTTCGGTTAAACAGACTTTTTAATTAGGTAAACAATACTTTATGAACACAAACGTAAACTGAAAAGTTTGCTTCACTAAACTATGCTTACCTACGCAAAATAAAACTTAATAAGAAAATGGAAAATTCATGTTTAGCTTCACGATCGCGTGAATAAAGAATCCCTTATTGAAAAAGCAAAGGCAAAGGGAGTATTAATAACAAACACATGATGTACGCCAATAGGGGTTGCAGTAGACATTTATATTTTCATAGCAACGCCCTCATAACAACGTTTGAAAGGGGATCATTACAAATTTTTCAATCTAGCTGCACCCGTTCTCTGCATGTGTCAGGTTTCATTTCATTTATCATCCCTATTTTATTCATATAATTTTAAAACCATTTTGTGATATCATTTTGATTGAACCTTATGTGAAATGTTTTATTTTGATTGAGGGGTTCGGTTACGGTTAACGGTTTTTACATTAATAGAAATAATACGGTTTCGGTTATCGGTAACGGTTTTTTGAAAATATTATATTAACAAATTATTTTCGTTATGGTTTAATATTTTTTTTCACGACTTACGGTTCGGATCCCTGTTCGATACATTACCAGTTGAAATTTAACTATAGTTAAAGTAACATATTTGCATGAATGAATTTGAGCTTGATGGTGAGGTGATTGGTATGTCGATTTGGACATCAGTTTATGTATATTAGCCACGTCGGTACGCTGCGCACGAGTTGGTTTCGGAAATTACGGAATCGTAATAAATAAAGGTACGATTCTGCATTCACCACGCGTCCGGTCGGCTGCGAGGAATAGCGCCCGTGCTGTGGCAAGGACCTAGGAACATCGAGACGGGGACAATGATAGTGAGCGCTGCGCGACGACGGCAGCCAGGTGATCTGTCACATGTTCTCTACTCCTGCTGAGTTCGCCAGGTGCCTCCAATGCCGCTTCAGAACACTTGCAGCACTTCACAAGATTCATGTGCTACGCGTGACCACTCTAAAGCTTCTCGTGATTCCAATTCTCGCTGTATTCACAAAACCCTGCGCACAAATACTAAAACATACTTTTATTTTATTAACCTTCCTATTAAGAACGATTCCACAACCTCAACATACCATGGGTAGCAAATATTAACTTTATTGATAAACAATAAGTGTAGTATAAATTAGAAAACGTTGTTACTTTTATTCTCCGCTGGTATTACAGATGGATTAATTTTTATTATGCTTTACACATATAAATAAACAACATATTTTTACATTAACTATGTGTCTTCCTGTCAATACATCGAAGAAAAGAAACACAATGATACAAAATTCGTGGTTATTGTGGCCGCGAATTCATTTGGATATTGTTTTCTCCAATATCTATAATAATCATAAAATACATTTATATTTCATTAACAATAAGGTTCTACGGATCTTTAAACTCCCATAACCGATTCTACCACGCATAACTTTGTACTGGGTTATCCGAATTCGATGAATCTTTTTTCCCCAAGGGTAGAAAAACATTTAGACACAAAAAGATAAAAATATAAACTTTTTTACAAAAAATTAAACCGACGAAGAAAAAACTAAAAAGCGAAAAATAAAATGAACCTTTTTTAGTCTTAATAACTAAGCTACTAATCTAATGTAACTAATTTTGAGTAGGCGCCAAATATACAATCCACGAACGTCGATTCAAAATTAGTTACTTACAGTTTAGGAGCTTAGTTATTAATAATAAAAAGGTTTGTGTTATTTTTCGCTTTACAGTTTATTATTTCGTTGGTTTAATTTTTTTAGAAACAATTTTTATTGTAAAAGAATAATTTGGTGGCACATACTTTTACAGTAACAAACAAAAAAGAGATAAGAAAAATCTCCGAAACAAAAAACCAATACAAAAAATCCAATTTTGAATGCCAGGTAATACCATATAGAGTTATTTTGTGCGACGGCTATATTTTGTTGTATAAAAACGTATATAAATTTAATTATAATAAAAATTTCAGCAATACATTTCAGTATACCTAAATTTAACATAATTAAATGGAATTGAAGTAATTTTCCCGAATAATTAAGTTATAAGAAAAATGTAAAAAAAAAATTAGTAGGGATCCTCACTCGGTGGTATGTAGGTTAACCAAATAACTGAAATGTAACAGCTATTGTCAATTACTCTAAAAGAATGAATCCACCGTGGCAATAAAGAATCTCACGCCCTTAATTCCGCACTCGTATTTCGTGTTGCTCTGTCCGCATTTTCTCGAGCCAATTCATTTGCTCTTCATTACCCGTGCAGCCGAGTACAGCAGGAGCAGCAGCAAGCGTTATAAAAAATTGATTTTGATAAATAACCCGGAAAGGGCGAGACAAGGGCGGAAACTTGACTGACAACGGATCTGCTAGGGCCACGGCGGGGTGTGACCACCTTGTAGGCTGAGCTGACCCTCTTGCTCCGCGTAATCAATTAGGTAGACGAGTAGACAAGGACCTACTACGAATGGCACCCTTCATCCCAGTGCGATTGCCACTATTGTTTTTCGAGTGGAATATCAATACCTCTCACTGGAATTTGTTAATTGTTCAAAGTGCTTTGGGCGACCAGCTATTAATTTATTTATTCCAACATCTCTGTGTAAATTTTATTGTATAAAACAAGCAGCTCCGAATCTACGATTTTTGTTAAATCGAGACAAGAACTTGACATTGGCGCCACTTTCCACCAACATTTGAATTTAAAGATTGGGTGGGAATTTTCGTGACCGGGAGAATTAAAACCATTAAATAAATTTGCACTCTTTATTACCCATTTGCTTAAAAAATTACTTTTTATTATATGCAACATTAATACAGAAAATACTGGGTGTAAAATGTGTTGTTTTTTTTATTTTGCTGTAAATTTTTACCTATTGACTTTACAGAAAATGTGTAATAGTTATTTACTTTACAAGTGGGCAAAGTGAGGAATTACCCACGAGAGAAATTTGAGCACACGAAGCCGAAGGCTGAGTGTGATAATTTTATCGAGTTCGTAATTCCACTTTGCCCACGTGTGAAGTATAACGTTTTATCCAACATATCTTAATAAATAAAAATTTATTAAAGAAATATTATTTGACAATGACATATGCTTTATATTTTCTGAATTAAAATGTCAATCCAAGTAGTTACCAAGGTGTTGTGTGTTATTATTATTGTTATAAATAAAAAAATACTCACTAGTGGCTTTTCTCAAAATTATACCCACTAGCGGGTAATCTGTTACTTTGATTGTTTAAAATCGCCATAGTTATAGAGCATTTATTGAGAGGTGTTGGATAAATACAATTATTATTTAGAATTTAAAAATACATCCACGATTTATCAACCAAATTAAAATTAATATTTATTAGAAATATTGAAATATGGCAATGGAAAATTAAACAAAAACGAAAAATATTTGACTTTTCAAAAACAAATTTAGATTTATTTATTACAATGTTGTATATTATTTTCTGTAGAAATTTCGTAGAAGATTGTAATGATATAAAGGCGAATTTCAGGGTTCATTTCTTTCCATTTCTTACTGTTAAATAAATAATAAATAAATAAAAATAAAACTGTTTTATGAAATGTCAAATATTTTTCGTTTAATTTTCCATGATCGTGTTTCAATTTTACTAATAAATATTACTATATACTATAATACTAATATTTAGATAATCAAGTGGGCCTTACTGTATGCATTTGTAAATTCTGAACTGCGCATCGTGACCCGAACTTCCTTCTCACAAAATAAAATGACAATTATGAAACGTTAAATTATTAAAATTTTTTCAACTATGAATTTGGCGCCCCCTTAAATGGCCGCCCGGAGCAGGTACCTTCCCCCCCCCCCACCGTACATCCAGGGCTGAAAACTAGTATGCTGTTGCGGAATAAAAGTAGTAAAACTAAAATGTGATCGGGCTACTGAGATGGTTTATGATTTCAGAAGCATGGCGGCGCCAGCATGCTCGCGCTTGGGATGACGGCGTAGAATTTCATTTTCCATGTTTTAAACGCAGTGGCTCTGGACGCAACACAGGCTCGTAAAGCTTCGCTAATGTGCATGTGCACCGTTTTAAAAGCGTAATGCGGCGGTCTGAATTATACAAAGTTTTACAGTAAATACGTGGAAGCTATTTTCGCCACGGTCTTCAGTTTAAAACAACTTTTACATCCCAAAACTCCAACATAAAAAATACACAAGAGCAACTTCGGTCGTCTGTGCCGTGTAGGCACTAGATACATTTTAAAACGAAAATTTAAATTCGTTTTAAAAGTTTGTTAAAGAAAACGGAATATTTTATTCCAAGTATATTATTTCTCTTCCAACATTAAATTAGTTTTATTACGTACTTTTAATCACTTCGTCTGGTGCATCTTTCCAACTAAAATCGATGTTAATGTTTAAAGACTGAATCAGTTCGCCTTGTAAATTTGTTAGTAGGAGTAATTGGAACACGTTCTGTAAACCTGGAAAGAAATATTTCATAGATTAAATGCTTTCTTCCTCCTTATTTTGTCGCTTCTCATAAATCATACATTAAACCATGTAGTTGTTAATAATAAAAGAAGTATAAAGGAGACTATACATTAATGTAACGAAAGAAAAGAAGAGGAAGAAGTAATCTTCACAGCTTAAAAATCTACCAAGCAATTTCAAACAATCACGGCAACGGCAAATCTACCTCCTGCTTAGGAAGCCCGCTGTTTAATAAAACCCGCTCTCCGCATACACTTCAAAGAGTCAGGGGTTTGCAATTAAAAATTCAAAAGCGAACTTACAGAATTAATTATTTCTTCACGGGGCTTTGGATACAGTGGCGGGGAAGCACTAGACGATTGGCACAAGTGCAACAAGGATAATATTCTTCTCCTCTTGCTCCTCGGCTAGCATCCGCGCATCACGTCACGTCCGCGGGTTACGAGTAACGGTTAGTGAAGAAAGAGTGTCGGTTGTCGGTCGCGAACAGATGATGCATGGAATAGATTCGAATAAATCGGATCTAAGCCGAAACCGCTTCAGAGATATGCGAAACTTGATCCCCATGAGACGCGGCCACAACCCAGTGGCGCAGAAAATAGGGGCAGAAAATCACTGCGAAAAAGACGTATTATTTCCCGAAATTATAATAGTATACTTATACGAGTACATTAAGGGAAAAAAGTGGACAAATCACCCGTAGATATGAAATTGGCTGTTTCTGTTTCTGATTTTAGTATCATAGTAACTGAGATTCTCTCCCGGTCGTGAAAAATAGTTATTTGTCAAACTAGAGAGGATCATTCAATAGACAACTACGTTTGTCAAAGCTACGAATAATAATTATTTTTATAATTCGATATGTATCGTACGGGATGCGAATCCCGACCGTCAGATTACAAATTGTAATTCACCAAAAGTGAATGGAACACATTATCTTTGCAAAAAAGAAGAACAAATTAGTTGTTTCCATATATCTTCTATTAATGAAGTAAAATCACAGCTTGCGTAAATTAGTTCCTAAATTTTAATGTTAGTTTGTAACAAACTTCACATTAATGTAACTTTGAGAGTTTGACTTAAGGTCTCTGTTGGGTGTTTCGTAAAAAATAAACCAAAGTTGGTTGATAATTTATTTAGTGCTCGCATCCTTTGTCGCCGCTGCTGGCAGCAAAGTGCGTGTCGCGCCCCATCCCTGCCGCTACCCCGGGCTGCTGGATGCGGGCGCGCATGAATGTTTGTGCAAAAAGGGAGTAGTCTCTTCTCTTCGCACATAAAATTTGTAATTCCGCGAACATAACGCCGAGTTTCGGCTATCATACTAGAATGTTTTCAATTCTCGATTCACTGAAATTTATTTGCTGTTTGTAATACCAGCACTCTGACAACATGTTAATATTGTTTGAGCGCTCTTTGTTCAACTTTTCTCGATTTTACGATTCGACATTAAATATTAAACTGTTATTTGCGAACATGTTTACAATTAGCTTGGTTCCACAAACACTGATTTCATTCAAATGTACCATTCCTTTGAGATTCTTCGTTTATGCTTTTAAAGTGGCACATATTGTTCATTTAATATTTAAATTAGAACACTTATTTTTTCACTGCCCAATATACAAACACATACCTACCAACAACAATAATTCAATTGTTTCTTTTGTCTAAATGAATAAAGTGAAAATGAACTTATATTCTAAGAGCAAATATTTATACTTAATATTTTATAAATTTAAAATGTACTTAAACACTTAAATGTAATATTCATCTCTAGAAGAAATATTTATACTTAACCCTGGAACCTCACACTGGGGTCTAAGAAACCCTACGATTCTCATCTAATTTTCCACATGCGCAGCATTCGCATAACTTCGATGCTACGTCGTTATTGGAGTCATGAAAAAAAATCGCTGACGAGATTTTTGCGGAAATAAATAATTTCGACGTCCATCGAATCCGTTAAGACCAATTTCTCAATGATGTCTGTGTGTGAGGATGGATGGATGAATGTTCTTGTTCGCAATATCTTATGAACGAAACAAAATATGTAAACTAAACTTTGAATTTATAAGTTTCATGAATTATACAATAAAATTTACTATTTTCATAAATAGAATCAGCTGTGACAAAAAGTTTCAAATGAAAGATGTTGGCAAGAATATTTGGAATATAAAATATTATTTGCACTTTTCTTGAACGTGCTTCTAATTTTGAGAAAAACTAAATTATACTTTTAATAATATATTTCAATATTCTAAATTACAATGGGAACAAAAACTAAAACATTTTTAACATCTATATGGCAAATAATGGTGTGTCAAAATATGTGTCGTTTGAAATATTATAAAAACAATGATTACCTTGGAGATCAACAATTTTTTCATAGCAACACTATTAAATCTTAAAATGTCCTAGTTAGTAATCCATAGTATAGACCTGTGAATAGCAGCCATAATTTGTATTATTAGTTAGATAGTTTTAAAGAATAGATATTAATAACACCTATTTTAAAACAATATCATAGTTAAAATGAGAACAGGTTTAACATCTATATCAAATAATTGACGTCAAAAGAAAATCATAAGCAAGAAGCAAGTCATATGTGTTTATCTGGTTTTATATGAATAAGAAAGTAGTGTGATGCCCACACCAAATTTTTTGTATGAAACCATGTACTCTTGAACAAAATATATTATTATGTTATTAATATTTCAATTAGTTTTCGGTTACTAAACATTAAATCAACAGTAATAATTATGTATTTCTTTGTCAAAATTCCGCATTTCTTGGTAAATTCTCAAGCTCGTTAAGTAACTCCGCGAAATCCCAGGTTAGCAACAGTGTGGCAACGAAGGGCAAAGGGATGATAACAGGCCATTCCCGTGCAGCCCACGCCGCAGTGTGTCGCACGGGCTCCGTGTGGTACGACAGGCGACCGCGGAACGCAATAAGCGAGCAAGACAAATAAAAATGGATTTTGTTTGCGCTGTTTTGACATTACTCGCCTCGTGCATTGTGCGGGCACATGTCCCCGTCACGGTAACTAATTTTATTTACTCAAATATGCGAATGAAAATCCAGGAACATCATTTGGCCCGGAGCCAGTAGAAGCTTTGACCGGAGTTTGTGCACGTTTCCGGAACACCTCGGTTAGCGACTCCCGGAACTTCAAGATGAAAACGCAGACGAACGCATGTAGGACCGCACCTAAATTGTCCCTTTTCTCTTTTACTCTATTACTACAACTAATATACTACAGCTCTTGTTAAGATTTTCAACACGTACCATTGGTTCCATTCTGGTTTATGCTGTATTGGCAAAACGTTAGAGAGAAAATATTTTCTCACAACAAAACAATAACGAATTCCAACCTTTATTTATTTCTTATTTCATTTCAAGATAAATCCAAACATAAAAATACAATAACAAAATGTAAAATAATTTTATATTTTCAGCTCCACCATCGTCTATCGAAATCGTAGATCATACACCGAACTCCAAGATAGAAATAAAAGAACATCAAGAACTTCAACTAGAATGTATCGTAAGAAATTCAAAACCCGCGGCCAAAATTGTATGGTACAGAGGGAACGTGGAGTTAAATATAGGTACGTTGTATTTACAAACTTTACTTGTACAACTTCCTTATCGGTGCTTGATGAACTGTGCAGATAAGCGCGAGGACCAGGTGAAAGAGGTTCCCGGCTCATTGAAGAAGGCCAAGAGATACGATGTGTGGTCGCGGATAACCCTCAAGCCATCTAATGAAGATGACTATGCGGACTACACCTGTGAAGCCAGGCACGAAGCTCTACCGTCAGATATGCCCATGAGAACTACAGTGCAACTTAGCGTTCTCTGTAAGTTATTTCGTCTTATCCACCAAAATTAATTATTTACTGCATACGGAATGACTTTGGCGTATGAGTTTGGTCAGTTTATCTTGGTCAGCTCGTAAATTGCAAACTCCAAACAGAATTCTAATACATATACTTTGTTCATCTCATTTCAGTCCTTTAATCATTAATATTTTACGTCATTAAATTAAATTTGCTCCGTTTCTATTCATACATTTTTTTGTTCTGAAATCCAGACTAATACTCGTACCCTATGTAAAGTACTTTGAAAATTTCTATTTGTTTAGCAAATTAATTTTTTTATACTAGGTAGATACTCTGCTTTAAAATAACACGAGTATTATTTTCGTTAAATCTGCTTTCAGACAATACATCATTTATTACGTTGATAAAATATAAAGCATATATTTTATTCCCTTTTACAATTTACAAGAAATGTAAGATAATATAAAGTAACTTACGTAGTAGCCATAATCATCCATTCATGAAGTGGCATATGACAAATAGTAGTTAGTCCGCTTCCCATCTTCGTAAAAAAAGAACTAACGTAGTTGAAAATTTTTATATTCTACTTTAAATTATTTATTTATGTATTTGTTGACGTTTGTCAGCAAAAAAAAAGTCTTCGTAAAATTAACTAATGATTAAATAAACTTGTAGATCCTCCCGGCTTGCCATACATAGAAGGCTACACGGAAGGTGAAACGATCCGAAGAGGTCAAACAGTGGAGTTAATTTGCAGAAGCAGAGGTGGTAATCCACCGGCTCAGTTAATCTGGTACAAAAATGGCGAGCAAATTCGCATGGCTTACCGCACTGCAGGGCGCGTATCAGAGAACGTGTACACGTTCACCGCAGATGCAAGCGATAATAAAGCTCGATATAAATGCGAGGCTAGCAATATCATGTCCACAAAACCTCTCAAAGCTGAGATTGACTTATCAGTTTTATGTGAGTATATAAAAGTAGACGCATTCGTTTACTATAAGTTTTATCACGGAAGTTCTAGATTAAGTTATATATTTACACTTTTGTTTATTATTTTAGTTTCTCCGGCCCATGTAACAATATCAGGACCAACAGAAGCAAGAGTAGGCGACCCAGTACCTCTAACATGTACGACAGCAAATAGTAATCCTCCAGCGGAAATCAAATGGATGGTCGCAGGTAAACAGATGCGAAACGCAACTTCAAGAACTGTTGTGTCACCAGAAGGTGGCTGGATAACTTCGTCAAACATCACTGCAGTAGTAGAACCAAATAAAAGATCTCTTGTTGTTATTTGCCATGGTTTAAATATGCAGTTAACTGAAAATGTTGTTAGTACTCACACTATCAACGTACTATGTAAGTATATTATTAAAATGTTGCTGCATATTCAATAACGCTGAGGACAACATGTTTTATTAAAATTTTTGTATGCAGATCCACCAGGAGCTCCTATTATTCATGGATACATCGAGGGAACTAGTGTAGCAGCTGGAACGATACAAAAAATGTCGTGTATATCATCCGGTGGAAATCCTTTAGCTACTCTGACTTGGTACAAAAATGATAAAAAGGTATGTTCAAAGTAAAATGAACGTAACATAAAATATTCCCCATCCATCCATCCATTCATATTTTATTTTATTTTAACAATAAAATTTGATTTAATTTAATATTAATTTCAGATAAATTCAGTGATCAAAACAACCGAAAAATCAGTATCCGCCGAAATAACAATTCTAGCAAATGTAACCGACAACGAAGCCCGCTACCGTTGCGAGGCCGCCAACTCCGCTACAGAAATTCCTCTTTTCGAAACAGTCACAATGAGTGTACAATGTAAGTTGTTGAAACCCCAGTCTCTTTAAAACAGTTTGTGAAAACGTAATTGCAATTTCAGTTGCACCAGACCACGTGAAAATTAGAAGAGATCCGCCAGAACTGAAGCCGAATGAACAAGCCACATTAACTTGCGACTCCAGCTCGAGTAATCCGCCGGCGCGATTATCGTGGTGGCGGGAAGGCATTCCCGTGACGGGTTTGTTCAACACCACCAAGCCTGGACTGCACGGAGGAAAGATCTCCAGCATCGAATTGAAATTGAACATAACAAAGGAATTAAATGGAATTGTGTATACGTGCCAAGCCACTAACGAAGCTCTACAAAGAAGTGTACATGACGCGATAACCCTGCAAGTGCTTTGTAAGTATTTTTACAGAAAATTTTTGCTCTTTGCTGAAACCATCTTGACATAGTATATTGAAAAACTAGTGTTACAATTAGGCATTGAACCATGTATTAATTCAAATTAAGTCAATAAATAATAAAATTAAGTGTTTTACAGTTTGACTATTAATGTTATTACTTCAATAAAAAACTAATTGCAATAACTTTACGTGAGCAATGACATCTCCAAGTTTAACAGGTTGACAATTTTACAAATAATAAATTTCCCTAAAACAGTTATACTAAATTAAATTTTATAGCATTTTTTTTGAGAAAAATAGTTTCACAAAATTGACTTTGTGTTCGTGAAATAGGAAAAGTGCTTTGCAGTTTAACTATTATTGTTATTACTTCAATAAAAAAAACTAACTGCAATAATTTTATCTGAGCAATGACAGCTCCAAATGACATGGATATGTCTTACCGCTGACCTATGGAAAAAAAATGTATGTCATGTTCACCGTGTAACGGAAATGCGAGCGGGTATTAACCATGGAAGCACACATTCAGTGTGTACCGGAAGTGCGAGAGGGATATGTTTCGGGGTCGAGGATTACGAATTTGATATCAAAATTGTAAAATTCAAAATGGCGGATCCAATATGGCGAACACATTTTGGAAAAGTTCACTAAATTGAGCCATAAAAGTGTTTAATGGGGTTTTTGGAGTCGTTGATTACGAATTTGATGTCAAAATTGTAAAATTAAAAATGGCGGATCCAATATGGTGGACATATTTTAAGTACACTAGACATATTCATGATATAATGTATTTGTGCTACGCCGAAGTACTCGTTTAACCATTTTTGACAGACTCTCAATTTTACAAATAATAAATTCCCCAAAAACCGTTGTACAAAATTCAATTCAAAATAGCATTTAGCATTGTTTTTGAGAAAATCTGTATTAAATCGGCTTTGTGAAAGTGATGTAGGAAAAGAGATATTTAATTAATTTAAAATTTATCATATTTCAGATAAACCGGTGTTCGAACATGTGTCCGAACTAACAATTGGTATTGAAAATGAGCCATTGGTGATTTCATTACAAGCTGATGGAAATCCACCAAATATCGCATACACTTGGACGAAAGATGGCCTACCGATTACTCTATTATCTGCAAGTTCTCCTCAAGATAGAATTGTATCAGACGGTTCAATTTTAAATATAACTAAACTTACTAGACATGATGCAGGAACATATACTTGTGAAGCGTTAAATTCTCAAGGAAGCACAGTGATTAGCATTAATATTAGTGTTGAATGTAAGTTTCACATAAACTAATATGAATTATTTACAATTAATTTTAATATTTTATTATTTTTTCAGATCCAGCGACAATCAAATCTGTTAGTCAAAACGTACTAGTGAAACCGTCCGATGATGCTACATTATCTTGTACAGTCGATGCTAATCCACTTAACGATGATACTATTGTCTGGAAAAGAGAAAATTATCCCGACTTTGATTCTAAAACAATGACAACGTACGACAGAAACGGAACCTCCTATTTGAGGATAGGAAGTGTGACCAGAGAAGATTTAGGCTATTTTCAATGTGTTGCTAATAATGGAATAGGAAATCAGACTATCAAAGAAGTACTATTAATTGTTAAACGTAAGTTATTTTGTACTTGGTTATAAAATTGATTATTAATTAATGTATTTTATTGTAGATAAACCGGAAATAGATACAACACCAGCTTTAACGAAGTTTGCAAGCGATGCTGGAAACACAGGACGACTGGTTTGTCGAAGTAAATCATCTCCAATTGCCCGATACACGTGGTCAAGAAATGGTTCTCCTATTGTTGCAAATACTACCGGAAAATTTTTCACTACCTTCAGACAGGTATATAACATACAATCTCTGTAAAAACATTTTTTATAATTAATTTTATTTACAGATTGATGCGTTGACATCAGAATCAACTCTTGTAATTACAAATGTTACATCTTCCGATTATGGAAATTACGAATGTGTAGCAAGAAACGAACTCGGTTTTTCAACTACTTCTCCCCGACTGGAAGTAACATCTCCTCCTGATGCTCCTGATGGACTGACGGTTTGGAATGTTACTCATGAGTCTGTTACTCTTACTTGGATACAAGGATTTGATGGTGGAATGAGAGCTACTTACAGAATCAGATATCGGTAAATTTACGCTTAATTTTCTATTAATTTTGTGTTCTATTAATTATATTTTTTCACGCAGGAAAACATCGGAAGAGGGATACAAATATGAAGACGTTTTTCCCAACAATGCAACAAAGTTTACAATAAAGGGTTTGAATATCGATACGGAATATGTATTTTCAATTATGGCAATGAATAAATTAGGAACTAGTAAATATCTTCCAGATTTAGTGACTGCCAAAACATCGAGTAAGTTCTCTTCCTCACTAAATATTATTTTGTTCATTTTATTAACTATTTATTACATTTAACTTATTCACTTCATCAGGTGTTTGCTTTTAAATATTTATTTTAACATTAAAGTCATTTTATTAAAGGTCTTCGTTATCGTTTTCATTGTACAAATAACTTATACCATAGATATTTATATACAAACTAGATACCAAACTCTACATAAACAAATAATTTGATAAGTGAAGCCGCAGAGACAATTTGTTAGAAAGGCAATATTAGAATATAAGTATAATATAATAAAACTCAAATAAATTGTTATTAATAGTATATTATTATATGAGGCATTCTGATAGTCAATATCCCAAATATAATACTATACTTTTTCTACTTCTGTAATTTTGGCAACATAAAAATACACAATGACAACTGACTACATGTCAACTGTCAGATGGCCGCTGCTTGGTGTCTTTAAAATAACCGTGAATTATGAATTTCTGGCTCTGTGATTGGTCGAGAAGAGTGAATTATGGGTACTATAATTTATCGAAAAATTTAAATAATGGGGATATATTTATACAGGAGTAGAAAAATATTTGTATTTAATATATGTCTTTTACTCACATTTAGCATTTTGCTATACTGTTTAGCTTTACAATCAAAACAAATGTCACTTTCTGCCTTTTTAGCAAATAGCCGCCGAGGCATCACGTTTACACACCAGTTAGGTATCTAGATAATCTATAAACATCTATGACATACTCAGTTTCCTCTTTATTACATATTAGATGAACAATAATTAGTGTTGTGCTTAAATATCAGGTTAGGTGTTGTATTAATAACAACTGGTGTATATTATTTTAATGTATTAACACTTCTTTTTCATGTCTCATTTACTAACACGTACTAATATAATCATCATTAACTTTCCGAATTAGACAAAGTCCCGCCATCATATCACTCACCAAGCTCGGACGACAAGAACTATAAAGACTTTCCTGGACTGCTTATCATAATTGGCACTATTGTGGGAACGGCACTAATACTTATGAATGTACTGCTTATTGGTTGCTGCTTGCATAGACGTTCGAAAAAGCGTTTGGCAGGTAAATATTTATTTACATTTGTTATTTGTTTTCTTAGAATTTGGAGATATACAAAAAATGATACCGGAGGACTTGTTAGAGAAACAAGATTTACCGAAAGTAGTTATCATTAGTGTTTCCGTTATTGGAGTCATTTTGTTACTTATTAATATTGGGCTAGTTGCTGGATGTATCCTCAAAAAACGCGCAAAGAGAGTTAAAGGTACAGTAATCTACGAAGTTTTCAACATGTGTACAGATATTACAAAAATATTATCGAACATCGTAATATTTTTAAAAATAATTTTCATTTAATATTTTTGTTATATATTACTTTTATTTTTTTTGTTGTCTTTGTGTAGTTTATTATTAATGTGATATATTTGTGTTTTTTTAGAACAAGGAGGCCAAAGTAGTAAATCAGCAACCATTGAAATGTATGCCCCAAGTAGTTACAATGACACTGTAACAGGAGAAACCTTATCTTCTGTAAGTGAAAAGAGTGAAACCTATAGTAATGAAGGCAGCAATGCAGATTATGTTGTAAGCAATTTTTTTACTAACTCACTAAACACTAATATTGAATACAAAGTATGTTTTATATATCTAACACTTTACTTAATAATCTCCAGGATGAAGGCAGAAAACAAGCGGCCAGTACCTATCTGATGGATCAGCCTGAGTATCCAGGCTCGTATTCCATTTATCCCGGGTATGAAATGCAGATGCAACCTAATATGGCGCACAAAACTCATACATTACCACACACGCATTCTCATTCTCATACGCTGGAGAGGAACCGAACGAGAGACGATCAGAACTTGCAATACCCCAGCACCATGTCAGGTAGATATTTATAAATGTTTCTCTTTATTTTAGTCCATTTTTAGTTAGTTTGTCATTTCTTTCAATTACTCTGTTTAACACGATTTTGTGAATTGGCTGTTTCTATCTGTAATTGGTTCATTTTTTCCCTAATTTTATTCCAAATGATCAATGAAAGTTTTGTTCTGCTTATAGACGCTTGACAGGTATCCGTTATACTAAAAAAAAAAAAAAAAAAAAATCAGTAGAAATGTTACGACACTAAAAACTAATTTTTATAATTCTATTTTTTGAAAAAAAATAAAACAAATACTTTTTTTATTTTTTTTCGGCATAAACAGTGTTAGCGTAAAGTTATTTATCATTATTTACAATAAAGTTACTACCCAAAACATAAAGGTATATTTTGGAAACGAAAATAGTTTAATTCTACATTTTTTTATTATTTACTAATACTCCAGGAAGATCGTAGATAAAATTTTGTATGATGTGCGTGTTAAAAGTGATTTATTTCGTTCATGGGGTTGTTTCATTTGGCTTCGCCTCGTTTCATAAACTTTCCCACTTACTCAAAATGTCACTTTACACACTTACATCATAAATAACTATTTTTTGGTACAGGGGTAACTGTCAAGCGTCTGTAAGCTAAACAAAACTTGTATTGGTCATCTGGAACAAAGATAGGGCAAAAATAGTAATAACAAATCAAAGACATGATGTCTTTTATTTCCTTTCATTTTATATGAACCAGATACACATGGAGAGAGCCGAGTCACAAAAAAAGTAAAAATTTGTTGTACTCTATTATCAGTTTAAAAAGTTATTAGAATTAGTGATAAATTTGTTTTAAGTTCGTTCTTATTTTATCACTAATATAAACTTCCCCTCTAGGTAAAGAGTACCAGAGTCAAAAACAACGAAATTTTAAATCAGTGTTATATGTTCCAGCAAAATCATCTTACATAAGTGCCCCGTCGCCGGCGCCCCCAGCCGATGGCTCGTACTATAACATGTCTGACAGGTACTTGTCGTATCCTCCGCCGCTGGACTACGCGCCGCATCCCCCGGTGCCGCCGCACCCGCACCACGCGCATTCACATGCGCCCTCGCCGCCGCCACTGCCGGCGAACGGCTCCCTGCTGCGTCACACCCGCGGCGTCGTCGTGCCCCCCGACGTCCTCCACAACACTAGCCAGAACCAGCAGATCCTCCAGGCGCAGACACTAGCGCAGAAACGGGAGATGAGCAGTTTCGGAAACGGCTACGGAGTGAACGAACAGGAAGGACACTTGGTATAAGTTAGGGCTGGGTTAGCAGTGGACATTGAAGAGTATGTATAGTTGGGTGTTTGTTGTGCGTCCAAATAAACATTTTATTCTTACGAGACAAGACTTTCAGTGTTGAAGTGATGACAACTTTGAAGCTTAAAGTAAGACTGCTTTAATATACTTATGGCCGAATGCATCACTGCTACTTAACTTTTAATTAATACTACTTAAAATACATCGAATCCATATCTATTTGATAAATAATTTATCAACTGTAATTACACAAGAGCTTTTTATTTTGCAGGATAAATTTCTGTTTGTTACGAACCTTGTTACCTACCAATTTGACAAGAAAACTGTTTTAATAATATCACGACACCGAAGGTTTTTTAAACAGTTTTCGAATTGCTATCAGGTTACAATGTTGTTGAGTTGTCAAACTGAAATTTATCCGAAGAAAAAAATGTTCGAGTGTATTTATTGACTTATTTGTCACGTCATTCATTATTTTATTTTTAGTTGAAGTATAGCTTAAAATTTAAGTTGCAGTGGTGCAAGTGGTCATTATTGATTAAAATAAGTATATTAAATAAATACTCAAAACAGTTCTATGTAATAAAAACTGTACGGTAAACTTTCTTTATATTCAAAATATCCATGTGATTTTAGGTATACATATTATTTTTTTTTGTAAAGTAATACTTTAATGTTAAGTAACTAACAGAATAATTCCGGTGCAACAATCGGAGCATTTAATACAATATTGAAAATATTTTGCAAGCTCTCTTGGAACTTATGTTATTGTTAATGCAAAATATTAACAGCAATCGATATTTCCCATTAGATATATATGGTTCAATAGCGTTAGTTTATCTGGAAAATAGCAGAATATCAAATCTGGATTTATTTACATTTATAATATCCTAAAGATACTCATATAGTTTATACAATGTGTTAACTTGATCTAAAAGAATCTTGTGATCTGTGTACATATATTAATATATGTTAGGTTTTTTCTTTAGAAATCTATCGATTTATTTTATATACTTAGTAGCATACATAGTAATTTTAATTATTGATATTAATATATTTTTGCGAGTATTGAAAATCAAATGTTTTCTTTTAAAATGTTCAAAATGTTTTAGTTTATATTTTTTATAGATTATATGTTAAAATATATTACATTGCCTTTACTAGTCGATTTGAACAACCAAAGTTACTTTTTTAATTTTGTATCTATATTATTCTTTTGTAATTTATATTTTTTGTACTTTTAGTGTGCATATTTAATTTTTTCTTTTCTGCAGAGTTGTCTTAATTTTAACTACTTATTTTATTTTGTTTACAATTTTGTCATTAATTTTGTAATCCTTCAATAAATGTTTGAATGGTTCATTATAATTTCCTATATTAGTTTGCAATTTAATCAAACACTCACAATAATTTAAATGAAATCAAAAGAGTTGTATCTATGTAATTATATTTTGATGTTATTATTGGTTTCAATTTTGAAAAATGTCGGACAAATAGGGTAATTTGCAAACAAATAATTATATATTACCTCGCATACCTACTCATTTCATTTGTAAACTTGGATTTTAACTAACCCGTAGATAATTTGTTCAAATCATGCCTTATTTAACGAAATTCAAAATGTGTGTGTGTTAGATAGACAAACAACTTTATCATTAAAAATGTATGTAACCATCATTGTCAAAATAATATTTCGTAAAAGTTGGTACATACAATGTTTCAATGATTATTAGTTTATGTAAATAAAAATAGCATGTGAACTTAAGTATAAATCTCCTTCCAAATATTGCCAAACACATGTAAATTTTCTATGAGAAGTGCCTTCCCCTGTAAATATTGTAAAAAATTAACGAATCAGCCATGTATGTACTGCCCCATTGTTGTAATCTCATACAAGTAACATGTCTTCTCGATCACTTGATTTTTAATCAATAGGTAATATACTGGGGACGATAACTTGTTTTGCAACTGTATACAAACAGAATTAATTTGATGGTTTTCGTACTGAAGATGTATATACATATATTAAAAGTCGGTGCTACACCACTAAGTGTAACAATAATAACTACCTACCTTTGTTATTTTGGGCAGGTGTAATGATAAGAAATATGAATTTGATTTGCCTTAAGGATATGTCGACGTAGACGTTGTGAGTTGTCATGGAGAGTTCTTTATGGTAAAGCATGTGTCGTCCAACACTGAAATTGTTAATATGTCCAGTCAATAATATAATAATGTGTGTACGTTCTCCTCACTCTGTATATTGTTATGATGTCTTATGATTATTATTAATAATGCTCATAATACAAGGATAAAATTAATATGTTTAGTTTCATTTTTCAGCCAACAAAAAACTTAAGTTTTCACTCAACATATCTAGAAGTGCCCCGTTCAACATAAATCCAACAGTAAGGATAAGCTCTTCTTTTAATCTAGGAAATTTAAATCATATTTTGTAATAGGAAATTTTATTTAATCTTGTGTATTATTTTGTACTAACAACAAAATCTCATTCCATATTACTGAATCATAATCTCAATGTTATAAATTTGTTAATGACCTTGTCAACTATCACTGATAATGATAATACATAGTTTCGCGGTGTTTGTTAGATATAACGCAATAATTTGTAGAACCAGACAAGCCTCTGTCGATATATGGTAATGAGCTGGTTAACGCAATAATATCTATATGGTTGCTTTGACAATGACTTAATGACACACATATGACTGGGCCGAGTAGGTGCACAATGTTGCATTTGCTTACTGCCGCGTCATATATCAAGTGTGTGATCAAATTATTATTAATTTGAAACTCTAAATTTATTTAATTTAAAGTATAGCACCATATTATTTTGTTTATTTGTTTTGTTTTTTTTATTTAAATATATTAGTCAATAAATTATTCCTAACCCAGATCCTTGCATAAATATCTTCTAAAGAAATAAGATTTGTTATTTTTATTAATTGTTAGAGGAAGAAATAAACAATGATAATAAAAGAATACATTTATTTATTTACAACAATGTGACGAACCCCTCAATATAAGATTTTTTTATGTTTTGAGTACAACAAATACAATTTTGTACTCCAACATCATTTTATTTTAATACTAGTCCTGCCATCTCTTAAGAAGTTGATCACCTATTATACGTTGTGACCCTGTTGACTGATGGTTCATAATGTATAAAATTCCGGCTACGCTGAAGTAACGTGATAAGCAATAATGAACCTTATGTTCATACTTTATAAGAATCATGAAATTGATGAAATTCAAATTCGAACTACCCTAAATTTAAGGGTGAGCGCCAATTTTCGAGACCGCCGTTGGAGTTTTTAGAGTCGAATCTATAGGAATCCACCCTTAACTCGATTTTTTTGGGTTTTTCCCAAAAAAAAGTTGGACTATAGTCTTGGTGTTTTTACGATAAAATATTGGGTTAAAAAAATTGAGAGAAGGGCGCTACACCCTTCATTAGGGACTGTAGATTCCGAATCTGTGATTCAAAATAGCCTAGGGTAAGTATTTCTTACGTAATTCGCATTTGAAGTATGAGAAAAGTACATGATGAATTGAAGAAAATCAAGTGCAAATCATATGCGAATTACGCAAGAAGTACTAACCCTAGTCTACTTTAAATCACAGATTCGGAATCTACGGTCTCTAATTGAGGGTGTAGCACCCTTATCTCAATTTTTTTTTACCCCAATATTTTATCGTAAAACACCAAGACTATAGTCCAACTTTTTTTTGGCAAAAACCCAAAAAATTCGAGTTAAGGGTGGATTCCTATAGATTCGGCTCTAAAAACTCCAATGGCGGTCTTGAAAATTGGCGCTCACCCTTAAATTTGGGGTAATTCATGTCCAATTTTATGTTCTTTATGTAATATGTATATAAGGTTCATTATTGCATGTCACATTTCCTCAGCGTACCGGCAATTTTATATATTATGAACGACAAGTCAGCAGTGATATATATTACGAACCACAAGTCAGCAGTGGGTCATAACATATAAAAGTTAAATGCGGGTTACGCAAGAAATACTAACCCTAGGACATTTTAAATCACAGATTCGGAATCTACAGACTGTAATGAAGGGTGTAGCGCCCTTATCTCAATTTTTTACCCCTAAATTTAATCGTAAAAATACCAAGACTATAGTCCAACTTTTTTTTGGCAAAAACCCAAAAAATTCGAGTTAAGGGTGGATTCCTATAGATTCAGCCCTAAAAACTCCAATGGCGGTCTCGAAAATTGGCGCTCACCCTTAAATTTGGGGTAATTTATATCCAATTTTATGTTCTTTATGTAGCATGTATATAAGGTTCATTATTGCATGTCACATTTCCTCAGCGTACCGAGAATTTTATACGTTACGATGATCAGTGAACAGCGGATTACAACGTATAATAGTTTGTTAACTTCTTAAGAGATGGCAGCACTAGTATGAAAATTGAAAAGAATAAAATAAAAGTATGAATTTCGTTTTTATAAATGACACTATTAATTTTAAACTGTTGTATTGTATATTTTAAAGTAAATAAAACACATATGGTTTCTATAATAATTTCTTTATTATCTCTATGGATAAATACACGTTAATATATTTCATTTATTATTACAACATATTAATATAAAACAAAAACACATTGTAGTAATGTTCATTATTAAAATAATTTAACAACAAATAAGTATGTACTATAAACAAATTATAATAAATTAAGTACATTTGGCAATAATAAACTTATGTTTATTTATATTTGATTAAAAAAGTCGGGATTAGCCTCCTGGATTGACTCTGAAACTGATAGCACCCGCGGAAATTCCCCCTTGCACCTCCGGAAACCTGAAGCAGTGGTGTGACATCATCTCCATAGCAACGGTGATCTGTAACAAACAAATTATCAACAAATATAAACGCAACATGGAATTATAATTCGAATTAGAACAATACTTTGTAAAAAGACAAATTTTACTAATTATTTTTGTGGTTAAACGACAATAATAATATTCTTACAATTGATGTTGCTAGCAGCGGATGTCGGCCCTGACGATGTTATCCACGATGATGATGCAGCAGCAGAAGATGATTTTGGTTTCTGATATCCACGTTGATCAGAGTCCGGGGAGATTGGTCAGAATACCAGCAGCTCCACGATAATGATACAGAAGCAGAAGATGGTTCCAGGTCCATGGAGGTCCTATATAAACATACAAATAAAGTATTAATAAAATTGAACTGCTGTAAAATTTATTTACTCACGATCGGCTCCGAAGACTCTGTTGAAGGGTGATCAAGGCTCCGGTGACGTTGTTCACGAGTCGCTATAAACATAAAAACAATGTATTAGATAAAAGAATAATTGTGAACCTGAAAAAGAAACATACATGTTGCAGGTAGGAAATACTTGTTGATGTCTGATGAAATCTGAAACATAAACTCAAAACACAAAGCAGGAAAATTGTACAATATATAATAAAACAAGTTATGGTAAATTATTTATTTATTTGTAAAGGTGCTGTTAAAAAATTACAAAATATATTGCGATAATAATTTATTTTTGCTGTTGAATTGTACAGGTTTAATTAATAATATTGTAATTTCCGCTTTATAAATCGCACTACCTCAGCAAAGCTGCTGGGTAACTTTTGACCTGCTTTACATATGTAAAGCTAGGCGCGGATGAAAGGCTCCGGTGACGTTGTCCATGAGTCCCTATAAACATAAAAACAACGTATTAGATAAAAGAATAACTGTGAACCTGTAAAAAACATACATTGTTAGAAGAAAATATTTGTTGCTGTTATCCTAGAGTCCCTATAAACATAAAAATAATGTATTAGACAAACGAATAATTGTGAACCTGAAAAAAACATACATGTTGTGGTTAGGAAATATTTGTTGAAGTTTGATACCTGAAACATAAACTCAGAATACAAGGCAGTAAAATTGTACAAGAGAACAAGTTATGGTCATCATTCATTCAGCTCACACCATTCATCCCACAGCACACCACTAATCGTTGGCTTCAATGTTGGTTTCAATGATGGTTTCTTTTCTTGACTTCTTTCTTGCCTTTTGCCCTACCTAAGTGGTTGTCTAAGTGTAGCTAACTTACAAACTAAGGCGCAATTGACTCTAATGACAAACAACCGGCTTGTTGTTGTCTCGTTAGCAAAAACGTTCGACATATGCCGTGTCGACGACCCACTCCGGGAGCTCCTAGTTACGCGAGCGAGACCTGAAGGTTTCACGCCTACCCGTCAGGTTGACGAGGGGATCAGACCTCCCCTGGACTCCAGGGCCCACAATTGGTGGGGACTCCCCCCGATCCCCCAAAAGGTGAAGACCTACACGCTAACACAGACTCGCTTCCCCAAATGGGGCCCGACTGGAATCCGTCCAGTGCACCCGGTTCTCCATCGCGAATAAGCGCTTAAATTGGCTGCCTTGGGGCGCACTACGTTGGTCCAGGTGGACAGCGCTTCGCCCGAAACCGCGATACGCACCCCCCCACGAAACGAAAGCACCGAATTTAACATATGATGGCCCACCTAGTGTGGACATAGAGAAATATACGCGGAGCGAATGTCAAGCACATCCGCACGGTTCGAGAACGGCAGCCAACTGGCTGGCAAAATGGCGCCGGGCTGTTGATGACTTCGACGTGTCAACTACGCTGCGACGTACGTCCCGCAAACCAAGCCTATACTTACAATACAAAACAACAGCAGTAAACGTACAGCGGAGATATCCACGCTTGCTTATTTTCGAGTCTATTTTAATGAACTCTAATGAAACCAGCTAGATCTGATATAAGTTTATTTACTACATGAGGAATTTATTCATTAGCTGAATTATAAATATAAAATAAAAATGATTATATTTGCAGTGCATATGGAACTATGTACATATATTCTTTCTAAGATGTTTTAAATATGAATAATGCAATTGCATTGTTATAAATTTTCAATTTGTTGTACTCTGTTATTGATGTAAAGTTATTAAAAACGTTAGATGTTTCAATGTTTGCTATAGTAGGTATTGGACATAAATAAAAGGAATAATTATTTATTATTATATTGTAGGTAGTTAGTAATTACATTGAAAATAATATTTGTTCCAAATATACACAAAAATTATTATTCAGACGGGAACATTCAGATATACGATCGTTGTTATTCAACTAACTAATTTTTAATTATATTAAATCCGAGCAATGGACAATACAGGGAGTTATTTTTCAACACTGTTTTAAAATTATTTTAAAAAAGGAGTATAAATAAATCACACAAAAAATTAAATATGTAGTATGGTTAAAAAAACTTTAATACTTTTCACTAATCGATCAACTTCTCTATTTAGCTATGGGCATTTAAAAACTGTCACTAAAATTATATATCCTTTGATATAAACAAGAAGATAAGCTTCAAAAATAAAAGTTAGGTGAAGAGAAATACTTATTCAAGTATTATATGCAAATATGATCATACTGCTATTACTGTTCCTGAATATTGTTCTTTCGACTACTGTTAATATTTCTCAAGTTTAAAATCATTCATATAATTATTCTTTATTTTAATATAGAGTTCTAGTTGAAGTCAACACTTTATTTAGAATGTTAGAAATAGGTGAATCCGAATGTTTCTTTCTTTTACTAATGGCCGTTTGAGCCCCAAATAAGACGACTCCTTCCTTTTTATTAAATTTATACATTTTGGTAATTTTGGAAATTTTTATTTTTTTTTTTGTTTTCAACAAAACCCAAATTAATTAAAGAGGAAACAACTAAAAATCATTTTAACTAGGTATAACCATCAATGGCTCTTCTGTGAAATACCTTGTTTCTTTGCTACGGCAACTATAAAGCATTTTTGAATTCGATACTAAAGTACACGATATAACTACGCGAAGTTAGTCAAAATATTAGGTAAAGTTAAACTTTACAGACTCTTATGTCAAAATTTTACTTCACATACTCTTGTGTCAAATTTGAATTACAGCCCTAAAAAATTAAACAAATTATTCTAAAATACTATTGGTAAATTTATTTATTATTTACCTTTGAAAATAATTTATCGGATTTAATGCAGATTATATGCAAAACACGTCTAAGAATATATAACAAATAATGAAAATTATAATAAATTAGAGACTTTGACACTACTTTTCTTATCACAGCCATCAGCGTCTCAATAGCTAGCTGATGTTTTACAAATACATAATGCTATTTATTCATGTTTGAAATTAATAATTTAAAGATTTCTGAAAAAACATAATGTATACATCGGCACTAAAATATGTTTTTTACTCATAAGGTTTATTCTTCTCGGCTATGGCCTCGTAGAATAAATTCCATATTCGTAATAAAACATTATATTTTATTGCCTTGATATACAAATAACTAATTTAATATTTGATGAAATTGATTTAATGAAAGATATTTTCTTACACTTATGTAGTACTAATTCTGCTGTAGAGTTCGGGAATGTGTGTGAATATGTGAGCTTTAATGATCAGCTTCGGTGAGGCTGCTCACAGCATCAGCTGTTCGAAGATGATTCCCAGGTCCATGGTTTCCCTGCAAACATAAAGAATAATTTATAATAATGTATTCTATTTACTATCTAACATTGAAATATTCATATTTATGGAACTAAACATATGGGAAAATGAATGATTAATATTGAGTCAACGGAAATATACTCAATGTTGTTATCGAAGTACGTTGTTCTGAAAATTAAATTTACATAGTAAAATTTCAATGTTAATAGATCATTAGAGTCATTAAATCAATTAGAAGATATTCTGCTTACCATTACAACTACAAATAATAATTGGAGCATAATTATAAAATCAGAATTATTAAATAGAGAGACAATTTTCAATGGCAACAATAATTTGCATGGAAATCGTAAGCGACCTTGTGTTGCAATGTTTATATTGGCAGTTATTCGAGCTAAAACAAATCCGACCTTGCTGGGCGGCAAGGTAAGCGATATGTATCACCTAAGGCCCACCCTGAGATGCAAATTATCTGGCGACAAGGGTGGGGAAACAATGGATTTTTCTATAATATATAAGAGATATATTATAGCTATTGCAATTGTCATTTAGCTAGCGTTTAACTCTTAGTTTTATTTGCACTTATTTTTTATTTTGCACATTTTCAATCATGAATCTCAATATTATTTTAATGCTATGTTTGTTTTTCTACTGTTCAAGTGCTATGAATAATTGTAAGTATAAGTAATTATAAATAGTAACTGTATATAACTTACAATAACTTATAGTTGCGGATGTAAATTGTGGAACGTTGAGAAGCCGGTCTGGAAAAGTGGTTGGAGGACAAGATGCTAATCCTGGAGAATACCCTTGGCTAGTATCTGTCACAAGAAGAGGAGGACACTTTTGTGGTGGATCTGTTTTGAACAAAAAATTTGTACTGACTGCTGGACATTGCATGTGCAGGTAAGAAAAGTATTGACTGATTTACTATTGACTATCGCTACAGTTTTGTTATTTTTATTTACTACTTTATTCATTGAATAGCGAAGAATTTTATTGGACAGAATTCTTTTTTAAACAATGAACCATTAAAGTGGAAAAGTGATTTAGTATATATTAAATACAATATTAATAAACGATATTATAACATATTTAAATTGCTACCAATAGCGAATGCCTGCAGTAATATATTATTTTGCCGATTAACATTAAACTTGACAGTTTATAGTCTAGGCAGTAATAGCTATTAACATACCTAGTGAAGTTATGAGTATCACAACAGCCTCAGATGTCAGTTTGAAACGCGACTATTTTTAGGACATCTAAGGCCTGTTATAATTCATAACATCCGTGATTTGTTCAATAGTTTACCGGTTTCAGAATATGAACATCATTAATAAATATAATTTTTTGAAATTTTTTTATGAATAACGTGTGTTATAATTTTAGAAGGCGATCAAGTAAAGTCTGCTTGTTTTTATTTAACACCATAGTTAGAGTTGTTTTGTATCATATTTATAAATAATTTTGGCGATGCTGAATTGCCTGAAAATATTTTGAACGCAGCAAGTGAAACTCAGAACAGATTAATTCCGTCTATATTAGTAATTGGCGTTATCTTATTATTGTGTTTTATTTTCATTTTCTTGACTGTTTTGATAGATCAGTATGTTAATATTATCGTACAGCATAGAGTTATTACATGCTTAACAGCCTATTTTTGTGCATGTAAATATATGTTTTATATCCTAAAACCGATCAAAATTAAACAAATAACTATTTCACTTATTTATATAATAAAGTAATATTTCTTCTAATTGAAAATTAATTATTTTTAGTGGAACTAACCTGATTCAAGCTCAGCATATTCGCATAACGTTGGGGCAGCATGATTTAACAAAAACAGAGACTCCAAATTCATATGAAATACAAATAAAAAAAATAACTATGCATCCGCAATATAGATGTGATAAAGTTAGCAATGATCTAGCAGTTTTGGAACTTGTAAAAAATATTCAGTGGTCTGCAAATGTTTTACCAGCATGTTTTCCAAACGCGAATGGAGAAAGTGGATATGACAGATTTGACAATTTGATTGCTACTGTTGCTGGCTGGGGATGGTTGAACGAAAATAGCGAAATAGGTAGATAATTTTAATATTTATTTATTAGATATTCTAGTGTCTCAAGCAACGGATTGTGATTAATGATGATGTGAGTTTTTCAGTAGTCGATTACTATAGAATAGTTGCAAAGCTAACCAGGCCACATACTATTTTATATATTTATTTTATTCCTTATGAACCAGTATAAAATAACATTATAAATTTTAGAGTTAGTGACATTTAACTATTAAGTCTGACTGTCAATGGTAGTTTCATAAATTTCATATTGTTATAGCTGGACGAGCTACAATTTTGCAAAAGGCCAATGTGAATGTGATAGGAACCGAAACATGTCAGCAATGGTACAAGTCCCAGGGAAAGAAAACCAAAATACAAGAATCACAGATTTGCGCGGGCCACGAGCAAGGTGGAATCGACTCTTGTTGGGTAACTATATTTAATTTGACATAAATATTTAAGAGTAACCGCTGCTTATGTTATTGTACAAAGTAGAGGATGCTATTCTGGATATGTTACGAGTAAAGTCCGAAATCGGATAAGTTTGATAAGAAGTAAAATACATAGATAAAGCTCAATAATAATATATGAATATCGGATAATATTTAGATTATACTTTATAAAGTTAAGAAAATAATTTTTTTTTAAAATATGATTCAACTTGACGTTTGATTAACACTTGTAAATCTGTAAATAGTTGTTGATCATGTGCAAGTACTGAAGCTCCTTTAATCACGTTGTCGTACATGGAAATATCTATAATCTTGGATGTAAAAGAACTCCTGTATTTTGAAGATTCTGTCACTGTTTCATCTTTCATTTTCAATATTCATATTGGAGTTATACACAACATTCTTTATAAAATTTATTTTCCCATTTTTTTTAGTTTACTTTAATTTTTTAAAGAAAGTTTAGAATTTTACCACATATTTATCTGTGTTTTATTTTAGAGCATAATGACTTTTAGTTAACTCACTCATACATTTTATTTATAAATTAGCACATCACACTATATCCCACTCAGTGGGATAGCACGAACCCAGAAATACAGTCAACAATAATCAATCTCTTCCAAACATTCCTATTCTGACACACCACTTTCGCCTCGTCCATATTCATAGTGTGATTCAAGCATCCTCGTCTATACTTCATACTCGAAATTATTCGTTAACGCAACAAATCATCAATCCTACCTAACCATTTATTCTTCGGACGTCCAAGCAATCGTTCACCTTCAATCTCACCCGCATATATTAGTTTCATCAACCTTTCATTAGACATCCGTTCAAGATGTCCAAAACTGCTCAATTGACTCACTCCCACTTACATTCTTCTCAATCAACTATTCATTAGTGGATAATGTTCAGATTATCCGGATGGAGTAGGTAATGGTACAATTTGTCAAATAATTTCATCATTAACCACGAATTTCGGATAATATCGATATTAACTGGATAATGATGACATCCATATTTCGGACTCTTCTCGTAACAGATACTTCAGCAGATGACTGGTTAAATTTATCTCAATACTACCAACCAGCGAATATATACAGAATAAGTTGTAAAACTACATAAAGACGCGTTGAAAATAATTTGACATGCTTAAAACTTATTGAAATCGCAGCACTGAAGTTATTACAGTGCACATGCACTACTACACTGTGCAACAAAAATATTATTATTGCATAGTTGTAACGCCTATAAATTAATGATAATTTACAATTTAATTTTATGAATGTACTTATTATTTGTTTTAGGCTGACAGTGGTGGTCCATTGATGATTGGCAGTGGAGATCAGGTTATGGTTGTTGGGGTCGTATCCACCGGAATCGGATGCGCTAGGCCATACCTCCCAGGATTATACACCAGAATCTCTGAATTCATTCCTTGGATTCGATCAGTTATAAACTGAAAATATTTTTTATCAGTTAAAGTGAAAAGCGGATTTACAAATCGAATAAGTCATCAATACAAGCTGAAGAAAAAATGCACCGAATGAAATTTGAACTATTTCACATTTTATTATTATTATATTTGTATTTAATATTTATATTTTTAATGTAACAACTGTGATACGCTATTGTATATTGAATCATCTAGTCATAATTATAATGGATGTGTTGTTTAAAATGAACAATAAATAAATTAAAATAAACTGAGAAATTGATGTACGCATTTCTTAACAATCACGTGCTCATTTTATTACTGCATTGGTAAAAACTGTTAAGAACTTACAAAACAAAACAATAATACTTGACCGAATAATGAACGAAGAATGTTACGACGACCCCTAGGGAGATCTCATCTCATCTCATCTACTCTCGTAACTCCATCATAACGGGTGAACGTCTTCCTATTCACTAACTGGAATACTGCTATTGAGATTACTTAATACCACGATTAGTGAAGACTCAAGACTCTGAATATGGACAAGTGATGGGTTAAGAAACTTCGTACTCCTACAACAGTTGTCTGCTCGTAAACATTTGGCGCGAGAATATGTTACAAAATAAGAGCGAAGCGATACCGCGAACCTTAGATCTAGCGCTAGGTAGATGTTGCAATTCGTGCGTTACGAATTCTAATGTTGAAAATTTATAATTGCGTATTCTGTAATATACAAGAATTCACATCTCAGATGATTTAAAGTGAAGCACACTGCACACCCGCTGAGATTTTGTTCTTCTGCAATAAAAGTAAAATACACAAGTAATTTATTCTACTATGTGTGTAAGTGTAATTACTTATTCGTTATGTTTCTGAATTAAATATTCACATGAATTCTCATTCATTTTGTTGTTTTCTAGTAGGTATAACATAAGTACGTAAATAAAAAAAAAATACTGCTACGAGCATAGCGCTTAGCGAACCAGAAGTCGTGGGTTCGAATCCCACTGAAGAGCATGGTCGTTTGTCTTGTTCATATAAATTCACAATCATCAAATCATGAGGCAGCATACGACCAAAGTACTCCACCTCTCATCTTCATAAATAAAAAATAAAATAGGCAACAACCATGGCAGGTAGCGTTCAAACCGGGCATTAATATTCTTATTTCTTGTTTAAATACTTGTCATTATTTTACAAAAACCAGTTTTGCAAACATGATTATTCAATAGAACATGTGTTAATTCTTCTAAAACAGAATATATTCTCATCTGGTGATAACAATTCCAAGTATACGTGTAAATGACGCCCAATTCCATTTAAGTGTTAAGATGATACCAAGTCTTCTGCTTGCACTAGATTCTAATCTAGGTTATATCCAAATAAGGCAAGTAACGAAGATCTTCATTACACATGACAAAGCATATAAACAACGCAATTACCAGCTCGTCCATTCACAATAACGAACCAGTGCCTATCATCTTTATTTTGTTATTTACATTCAGATGTATTTAACAATGGAACGTAATGAAAAAATCTAGTAATGAAAATGAGTGTTCCTTTAGGCGGTCGTGATTTTTTTGCATAGCTAAAGGGATAAATTGTTCTCGGATAGGGATTTAATAGCAGCCTTGAATTAAAAGATGTTTTTAATGAAGCTAATTGTAATTCTAGTGAACGCGTTGTCTAACAGTTCACATACAAGTAGGTTTAAAAATCTCTGAAATATAGATCTGCTATCAGGAGCACACTCGCTTTCCGTTGCCACGACTATTGTGTGCGCATCAGTTCCAGTGACTACCAACAATCAAACACAAAATACAATCAATAATACACCACTAAATATGGAGTAAATGGCTCCATGGTTCATGGTAACATTTTAAACTAGGAAGGAATCATAAACCTCTAAAATGATATTTAAAAAATTGTCTCTGTGGCTCCATCTCCACTAATGTCGTTAGGGATTTTAAACGCAGTAGTAGCACCAAAGAAACAAAATTTTATCATAATTTTGTAACAAATTGTCAAACACACAAATCAGTACAATGACATGTTATTAAATTTAATCATTCAATGATAACCGTTAAGCTATTATTTGTTAATGGGGTCCTTTACTATTTAAAAAAAAGAAACTATCTAAATTTAAGAATATTTGCAGTTTTAAAAAGTCTTAATTGTTATTCGTTAAGCAGCAATGATTTTTTAAATGTTATGAAGTCACTGTTGTTGTGTGTTGTGGATTTGTGTTATTTGGTTACGAATTCAAAACAAATCAAAAATCTTCAAATTAGGTGCCAACCATTTGACACTTCGACAATCTCATAACTTAATACTAAGAGAAGAACAAAGAATTTGGAAAAAAATAATGTGTTGAGATAAGTTGAAATGCAGAAAAACATAATACTTTGACATCAGAATTGTTATCTTTAAAACACAAATATGTTAATAATTATCAATATGTTTTAAACTTCTATTATATTTAGTACGATATTTTTGGGTCTAGTTATAATATATATGAGACAAGATTCTTATGATTTGGCGCAGTTGAAATCATACAAAGAAAAATTGTTTAATTCGCCATATTTATGTTAAATTCTATCATTTTTACCTCCTGCACTTACATATATGTAAGGGGGGGGTATTATGTTTATGTTACGAATCGATTAGGTTTTGGGAATAATTCATCAACAGTAAGTGATAGATTATTTGAAGGCCTATTAGGGTTTTTGGGCATATCTTAGTAAATAAATGAAATGGAGTAAATATCATTGGAATTAAAAGATGCAGAATAATATTACCTACAATCTTTAATTCAAACATTTTTCTATAATCCGGTTCAACAGATTCAAAAACAGTGATTTTTATAAATTTGTTATTATTTCATAAATAAATAATAACAAAACAAACAGAAAAAAAAATTATTAAGTTATTCTAGAAGTCATAATTGACTTATTTACCATTTTGTGACTTTAGTGAAGGACTTCATTTTAAAACATTTTTAGATAATTACATTTCTATTTACGAATAGAATTGAACGCTCACAAAAATGATATCCAAAACAAGATAAATTTTTGGTTATAGTTTTTTATGATAGCAGCAATACGTACAAATATATATTATAAATATATAAAACAATCAGAAAATGAAGAGTTTGACGGTAACTGTACAGATTCTCTTTCACTGGATCACGAGAAATATACAGTAACATCTCGAGGACTACCGTTATTACGTGTGCATGTCGCCATATACTGCACACTGGAATCAAATGCAGAGAGAACTGAAGTTTTTAAAATTCTTACATATATAAATAAGGGATTTGTAAACGAGGAATAAAATATCGACACTGTTAGTAACATACATCCTCACTAAATTTGTTGACAATCAAGTACAATACCAACTCCTATTAAAAAATAGTGTCACGCTGCTCCAGAAAACAATTTCCTGACAAAAATTATGCAGAGCTATACTAAATATATGGTTCTGTAACACGCTCAAATAACTATATATACTCCAAGTAACATAGTGGAAATTCATTCAAGTTGAATCGTTTCTACTTTGCTCATCATTCAAGGAGCACAGTTAACAAAAGCAGAGGATATTTTAGTAAGATGGTTAAGGTAATTGACAACATTTATGAAATTTTGTTTAAGAAATATTAAACTATGTTAATTTTGTAGTACATAGTAATTCTTACCTTCATTACGGCCATTTTGGCGAAACCGGAACCTCCGGTAAATTCGTATCTACCTCCCGGAGCAGGAGGTGGTGGTGGTAGTGGTCCTCCATCCCCAACTTACGGTGCACCGAATCAATTTGGTGGCTCAGGTTTGTCGGAAATTAAAACAATTAACTAATTTTATAGTGTCTTTAACAGAAGTATACTACAGCCATTATGTGTACCATGAGAAATGTGTCTGTCTCATTTACTATTTAAAAAAAAATTTAAGTAAAAGTTATAAAGAACTGAGAACTGGAATAAAAATGCAATTTAATGTGCATCGCTTAAACTGTCATTAGTAACTTTTATACCCAATTTTAATAATTTTTAACTGATAGGAAATGGTGGTAATGGGCAACAACGACCAGATTCAACATACGGTCCACCAGGTTTCCAACCTGGTCAACCTTTAAATGGAGGAGGAAGACAAAATGGCGGTAGCCAACGCCCCAGTTCATCTTACGGAGCTCCTGGTCAAGGTGGTAATGGTAACGGAAATGGTTTCGGAGGACAAAAACAAGGTGGTCAAAACGGAAACAGTTTCGGGAATGGTGGTGCTCAACGTCCCAGCTCCAGCTATGGTGCTCCCGGACAAGGAAATGGAGGGGGAAGACCTAGCTCCAATTACGGAGCTCCTGGTCAAGGCAATGGTGGACATGGAGGTTCTAATGGATTCGGAAGCAGTGGTAATGGTCAGAGACCAAGTTCTTCATACGGAGCTCCAGGACAAAGTGGTAATGGTGCTCAGCGACCAGGATCAACTTATGGAGCACCTGGAAATGGTGGACAAAGACCAGAATCGTCTTATGGACCTCCAGCATCTGGAAATGGCGGTGCTGGTGGAAGACCAAGCTCATCGTACGGAGCACCAGGTCTTGGAGGACAAGGAGGAAACGGTCAAGGGCCTAGTTCAAGTTATGGTGCACCTGCACAAGGTGGACAGCCTTCTTCACAGTATGGAGTTCCCGGTCAGAATGCAGCTGGTGGTGGAAATGGAGGATATGACAATGGTGACGACGGTAGTAATGTAAGTGGAACGAATAATTATTGTACAAAAATAATTGACTTAAATTGTTATTAGGAACCAGCACAATACGAGTTCCAATACGAAGTAAACGACGCGGAAACTGGCACACAGTTTGGGCACTCGGAGTCTAGAGACGGCGACAAGGCTCAAGGCGAGTACAATGTGTTGTTGCCAGATGGCAGGAAGCAAGTGGTGCAGTATGAGGCGGATACTGATGGTTACAAACCTCAGATAAGATATGAAGGTAGATTAGACTAGGAGACGACAAATCTGGGTGACGGTGTATGAAATATGATTGATACAGACACAAATAAATCGCTTAGTTTACTATAACGAATAGTGAATTGTTTTTCATTATATTTATCTATTAATTCCAGGTGAAGCAACAAATGGTGGTGGCTATCCTAGTGGAGGTCCTGGTCCACAAGGAGGTAACAATTACATATCTTGTAACAGAATGAGCGCGTAATAATGGCGTTTACTCATGGGGGTGAAATTTGCAACACAAGCCAAAGGCGAGTGTTGTAATTTTTTCGAATGAGTAAAAGCCATTACTCGCGAATAAAATACCATACTTTTTCTACAAACATTCAGCCGAAAGGTGCATTTATTGATGACGTTTATAATTATAAAAATTTCAAAATATCAACCTAATACAGACTATTGAAATATTGAAATAAACAAATCGGTATTGTAAACAAATAAGAGTATTGCGTTACCTACTTACAGTGTATGTAAGCAAAAATCTTTTATTTAATAATATATCGGTCGGATATTAAACGATAACAAAACACGTTGTTGACCGCACGCATTATTGTCCTTATAACACCTTTGATACATTAATTACTATTACAGCACCTATTATACGTTTTAATATTGTACCATGGGTAGAAAAGTCATAATTACAAATCATGAAATTATGTTTACTGCATATTTTCACAAAATATTTTTCGGAAAATAACTCAATTCTATACTCTATATATCCAAAATTACAGATGAGTGATTAAAGACTTGAGAAATGATTGAGTAAAGATTGGACAGTGGTTCCTATTGGTTGATTTAGACTACGCCCCCAGTTGGTAATCATTATTTATCAAGAAACACACAAGAAACGAATGCATTACTGATAGTCGTAAAAAAAAAAAAAATAAATTATAGCATTTTATAAACTTATGTAGGGACGAAGAAACTAAAGGACTAATTGTTTATTTTATTGGCTACTAGATAAAATAGGTTCTCATGAAACTATTATTATTACAGGTGCAGGTGGCTACCCATCCGGCGGCCCTAACGGTGGAAGTAACGGCGGCTACCCGTCTGGCCGACCTGGTGGAAATGGAGGCAATGGTGGATACCCATCTGGGGGTTCGGGAGGAAATGGTGGCTACCCATCTGGAGGTTCTGGTAGTCAGGGTGGTTACCCTTCAGGAGGATCTAGAAACAATGGCGGACAAGGAGGATATCCTTCAGGAGGACCGGGTAGCCAGGGAGGAAATGGAGGGTACCCATCTGGTGGACCGCCGGGAGGGGGTGCTGGCGGATATTAGAAAAATAATTAATTTGAATGTTGTCACCTAAATTTAATTTATACCAATTTATATTTCATATAGTTAATGATAATTACTAGTTTGTATATACATAATATCATAAGGATTTGATGATTTAATGATGACGAACCATAGTTTGAATGGATTACTGATTACGGAAAACAGCTAACAATTTTTGATATTGTCATTATATTTATAAGTGTATGATCTGCTTTAGTTAAATAAATAAATCATATTATTCTAGAACCAATATTTTTATTTCTAATAATCTCTTAACACATTTGCTTGTGGAAAATTTTGTTGCGCAAAATTCAAGAAAATAATTAAACATGGCAAATATTCTTAAGAAAATGATTAACATCTTAAGATGAAATTCCTGTTATAATTTAGTAATGCTTTAAAATAATTATCCTAAACTTTCACTTTGAATCGACTCATCAATGTCAGACGGATAATTTTTTATGAACAAAGTAGACTGTTATTAATATTGCAAAAAGTATATTATTGATTTAACCTAAATATAGTTTTACAACAGAAATTATAAGTAATATTAATTTAAATATGATTCATGCATTCATATTGAGTTGTTGTTTAAATATTGCCAAAGAATTTTATAAGTTCAATGTTATTCACGATAGCTAAGTACCTGTTCTCCTACACAATGTAGGTAGTGAATAGGATGAATGCTATTCTGTCAAATATGCGTGAATGCGTGTATCTGTTTCACATTAAATAAGTCAATAGTGAGATTGTTTCCGTCAAGTATTTACAATACATTCTTTGATGATTTAAATGTCAAAATGGATACTGTATAAGTATTTATTTACAATCATTTTAAATAGTTTTCAATATCTATTTATCGTTCTTCATATTTCAAAGAAGCGCTAGCATATTGAATTATTCGCGCATAATATATAATTACCGTAATAAATATAACATATATTATCTAGAACGTATAAAATTATACACAGATAATATTTCACATTTAACAGCATATTTTAAATGTTCTCTTTCATTATATGCTTCAATATTATTTATTTTATTATTAATACTGGCATTATTAATTTTGCAAGGTAATAAATAATCATATACAGTGTGTCACTTTTTTTTATTATATTCAAACATGGAAATCTAACTTTGCTTTTAATGTAAGTAAACATATCAATGGTATTACAATTAAGGATTGCAATTGATATTGGGAGATTTCAAATTAAATAAATGGTTCATTGTTAGTTGTTCGTGGAAAACTTCAGTCTTTTAGTATTTCATTCCAGATCAATTCCCACCTAAACAGTGCCTGGCAATATGTTGTAGGAAATATTTAACCAGTATCTCATGCGAGAATACTACCTTGTTAGGTTTATTTTGAGTGTCACTGTCCCATCTTTTAAATAATAAATTGTTCAGTCTTGGGAGGTGAGGGCTTCTCTCGATTGTTTGCATATTTTCGTGAAGTTTATTTTGTGAGTTCAAGTAAGCAGTTTTGAGTTCTATGTATGAGTATTGTCAATAGCGAATGTTATATCAGTTTCTATCTTTGGAAGTTATTGCAAAATTAGTAAGTAAATAATACTTGGATAGGAATTATACAGCGCCAATATATTCAGCTCATAAAACTCTTTGATTTATATAGTTTATTTTATTTGTTTGTTATTAAATATTATATAATTTTGTTATTGTTCAATACGTGTTTAACCAAAAATCTATTTTCCAATACTCTTCGGTATCGAGTTAAAATACTCCGTGGTAAACAACAACTACGCTACCCTTGGTAATATGGTATAATCAAGTAAAACCCTTACTTCTGTTATGTCAGTTAGTCAGTTACGTCTTGGTATCAAGTGCGAGATCCAAAACCACCAAAACCCAAAGGATTGTAAGAAACGAGTAAACACCCCTCAAATAAAAGTACAAAAGAACCTTTCAACGCTTATACCGCAAATTAATGTATATTTGTCAGAATACTTCCAATGCCCACTGTTGGATTAATGAAAAAGTTATTCTTGTTTTTAGAATACATTTTAAATAATATTGTATAATTCGAATTATATAAGTAAAGATTAAGTAAATGTTACCAAATCATCGTTGTTCGAATGTAAAGAATTTAACCTGGATCAAAATTTTCAATTTAAAACGTTTTATGATGATCCTCTGGGTTTTGGTGATAACATACGACATGTCATACAAAATAAGTATACATATATTTATTTTACGACATTTATTCAGTTTCTAATAGGATTTAACCCCAAATAATGAAGCAAAAATTCTTCAAGTATAAAAAATAATTTAATAATTCATTAACAATAAAAATTCCTCTATCCAATTCCAGGTACACCATGTGCATACAACGTACAGAATTACAGAAATTACTTAATAATACATTTAAGAACAAGTGCGTCTGAAGAAGCAACCTAGTACTTTCACTTTTTATCGAATTCAGAGATGGCATTACGCGTTCTCGTGGCCAGCTATCGCAACGAATCCCGCGGATGTGCGATGTACGTTGCTCCACTTTGCACTGTACGCATCACCTGAGCGCTGCGCATCACTGGGTCTCGTCACACTATGCGTGATGCGTAGCCCTGCCAGATGGAGGTTGATCATATTTGGCTTTATGTGAACTAAGTTACATACCAGACACTACCAAGAATTAAATTACCAATCATTTTCATTCAGTTAATTGAAACCTCATGGGGAAAAACAATCAATAAAATAGAGATGAATCAATGACAATGACTACAACATATAAACATATTTTTTGCGCTTTCAGGTTTAAAGGTCCTAATTTATTCTTCATTCTCGTGGAATGAAGTGTCAGTTTTAATCTCGAAGGGATTAAATTGACAAGTAAAGAAGTAACCACAGCAACAAGTAAAATATTTATTAAAATTATTTTATATAAATTACATTAGTTACAATAGTATTTTTTTATAAAATTAATTTCTTTGACCATTAAAAATACCTTGTCTAGTACATCTTTAAAGAATTGATCAACTTGTTCTGCTGGAATTTTGACTTTTTAGGTTACTGGCCCCCATTTCTTCTTTTAATGAAAGGTATTAATAGGTATCTGTATTATTTCTAACCACCAATATTCCCTTCAACATCGAATATAGCCCAAATGATAGCTTGCACAATTTTTGATCGTTCATAAAAATACAGTTTTCATGTATTTTTGAACTTCTTTATTGTCACCTCATTTGCTGAAAGCTTCGAATTGTTTTCATATATTTTTCTAGATTTTATCGGCAGTATTCACACTGTAACTTCTTCAAATTATCCATAATGAAACGCCACTCAATTTAAACACAAATTTTCTCTTTGTTTATGGTATCTACATACAAAATTTGAATAGTGTTGTCGTTGTTATTAAAGCCATTTTCAACATACAAATATATATTTCAAATATTTTTAAATTAATAGTGTATATACCACAGGATTAAAGTGCCTCTTATCCCTAGCCTACGGCTCGTGAAATAAACTTCACTCTCAGGATTATATCATGTGCTTCAGCCCCTTGGTATATAAACTACTATTATCTACTTTTTACACAAGCGTTAAAAGTAACATAGCAACGTGTTAAAAAAATATTACCATACCTGTCAAAATATCATTCTACATTTTTTAGTATTTACTAATACACTAGATAAAATTTTGTATGATATAAGTGGTAAAAGTGATTTATTTCGTTCGTAGGATTATTTCACTTGGCTTCGCCTCGTTTCACAAACTTCCCCACTTACTCATACAATATCACTTTTAACACTTATATCATAAATAGCTATTAGGGAGTTAATAAGCCATTTAAAAATAAATACACTAACCTTGATCATCTACCTATATTAGAATAAAACAATGAGAAGGCTGGAAACAAATTTTATAACTAGCACAGAGCACCAGCAGTGACATTTACCGTAAAATATAATGATTACTATGCTAAGTAAAACAATGTCTTTGTGCAAAGTGCGTTGTGCGTTCAGGAATGAATTTATGGGCGTATATGGATATGCGATACCACTCCTGCTACATTATGAATGAAACTATATATTATGTAATTTTACAGTACTGAGATTGTTTACCTTTTATAACTGTGAATACTTTGCAACATAACAACGTGAAATATAAACCAATTGTAATGAAAATACATAAATTTACCGATAATAAGATCTTTAGCTTTTCATTATATTTAATTAGTATAATCATTCAGTAATAATTGGTATCATATCAATTATCGACAGGCTCATTAAAAGGAATACAATTTAAACTTGAAATAAGTATTTTCATTTCTCGCATGTATTGTGACTGGTCAATATTATCGATAATTTCCAACGGATAAGCACATATTGTATAAGGACCGATTTCTGAAAATGTCATAATCATAACAATTAAGAAACCAAACATGATTATTTACTAAGCAATTAGAAGTATTTACAAAAAAAGATTTTCAGAAAATGCATCTTATATCCTCAGTTTACCGAATAGTTCGATAAATTAGAGGAACATTTTTTAAAATATTAATCTACATTTAAAGTATTATAATAAATTGCTATATTGGTTTTATATACCTTATTATATTGAAGAAAAGAAGAAGGATACTTATGCCAATGCTGATACATAGCATAGTAATATTTTATTTGCAATTATTAATTCTCGTAGACGTAATTAATAATGCCAATTTTAGCGACTGAAAAAATGAGAACAGAGTTGTAATCTAGATAAAATTAGTTATTATCCGCAAGATACAATTAATATCAGTCATTCAGTCTTCTTGTCTTCAATCATGTTATTAGAAATGATGCAAGAAATTAAAAGGTTCATCGAAAATTTATTACAGTTATTATCCAGGTTCTGTACTACTGTAGCGGATCTAAATTAAAAGAACGTAATTTGAGTAAGTCGCTGTTTGAATTTATATTACCATCTTATGTGATTTGTGGTATTCATTCGTGTCATGGTTGATTTCATTAATGATTCATTAATTAAAACTTTATTTTTTTATTGCGTTTGACGTATATGTGTTTAATGAAATATATTTATGGTTTTATCTCCGTTCTAAAAGATGTATCTTGGTAGAACAAATAAACAAAATAAGTACATGTAAATGAAGATCAATGGAATTAATGATGAAATACTTACACTATTTTGCATATTAATAATACGACAAATTTCCGTGTTCGTTGCATCTTCTTAAATCCTAACAATGCTCTTTGTTGTTTAATGTACAATTAAGTTACATAGAGTTTAATATCATGATTAAAATAACGCCGTTATCATGTTATACGTAAATACTTCATGTTTTCAATATATAAATTACGATACCGATCTTTCTTCTTATTTTATGGGGCAGTGCCGGCTTAAGCTAAGTTTGTTCAATATCGTTTTTTTCTTTAGGATCTCAGACGATTTCAAGTAATATTTTCATTTAAAAATTTATAACTTTGTGTTATATTTCGAGAAGCAGTCCCAGAAAACTATTTTAAACTCTATAAATAATTTTATTTATATATTATTATTTACAGGTTCTTAGACGTAGTCTGAATGTGATCTACATTAAATCCGATAAATTATTGTCAAATGCAAATTAATTTCACAATTATAGAATAATATTAATTTTTTTTTTGGAAAGCGTGGTTATATGCCGCCTCGGTTTCTCGTTTTCGGTGGTGTGTTAGCGACACGCAGTGTTCGTTGGTATAGGTTTTCGCAAAGTGGTCACCCATCCAACTACTAACCGCGGGCAGCATTGCTTAACTTGCGTTATCGAGTAAACCGGAATCAACGCTCTCTACCACGTCGTTGCAAAAAATGTATTTGTTATTTTAGGTAATGCTAAAAGTTTGACAGATGAGTCCGAAAAGTTAAATTTTGACATAAGAGTCTGTAAATTTTATTTTAACTATCATTTTGGCTAACTTCCCGGTGTAATATCGTGTACTTTAGCATCAATTTCGGAACAAATATATTTGCAGAATTTAATCCAATTTTTTTATAATTTTTACTGTGTTCAGATTTTTTTTTTAAATTATAATTAGATATAACTGATTATGATATTAAATAGTGTGTTATTTACCTAGATCGGTAAGTGCATGGGTGTGCCACCCAAGTACAAATAAAAAGATGAACTCATAATGAAGAACCTATGTCGAAAACATGACTCCACTTATCTTAAACTTTGTAATGTGCAATTTCATTTTTGATGTGAAATTACGAAAGTGCACTAAATGCTTGAGCTAATATTTCTACTGCAGAGCATATAATATGCATGTAATATTCAAACAAGCGCTGATGATGATCGCTTGCAGGCATCATGCAGCGATAACGTTCATCTTCCTTGCCTTACGCTTTACCAATGGTCTTTCTGTTGAGGAAGTTTATACCATATTTACGAGAATCTATACTTTTTATACTGGATAGTTAAATAGGTATATAATCTGGTTAGAGATGCACTAAATTATAGTAAACACTAGGCGATTGTTTATTGTATCACTAAGATTTCCTTTTAAGAATATGCAAATTAAAATAATACCACGTTTTGAAACAAGATGAATTGGCTCATTTATACCAGTAGCTCTACGTGTAAATAAGCTCTTTTATTGTGCTTTCCTGTTGCCTTTAAAAAATATAAATCATAGTTAAGCCTTTCATTACATGTCATTACAAATACATAATTCTCTGCCAATATCAGTTTCGTAACGAATTTATAGCAAGAGTAATCAAAATAAAATTGTAACGAATTAAAATCGCTATAAAAATTGAATGAAGTCATCTCTAGTTGAAGAAAGTAGTTTTTTTAGAAGTGTTACATTTTTCAGTTCTTTTCTTGGCAAGTGATACTCTATGATGTAACAAGTACAATACAACATTTCGAAACAAATTATGATTTATTATATTGTCCGCCAATTTTCAAAACTGTGGTTCGAAATCGTTTGAACTTTAGTGGTTTGTTAAACAATTGTAATGTATTAGTAAATTAATATTTATTGTTATTGTGTCTAAAACAATGTAGCTAAATTACCTCTACTTTGTTTCTTGCAAATTTTATGGCTCATTATGTTAGGATTATGTAGGAGTCATATTCCGAAATTGTGATACTGCAATAGTTTTTTGTCGACTGCGCTTTTTGTTGGCGAATTATCCGAGAACGTTTGTGACAGACAAAAAACATTCAACAGGTTATTGAGGACGTGAATTTCAGTACAAAATTTTGCCCTTCATTTCAAAACTACCAGGGGTTAAAGTGTTATTAATCTAATTAGATAGAAATAAATAAATAATACTTATATAAGCAAGTTCCAGAAATTAATTACAATTCTTAAAAGATGCACCAAACAAGGAATATTTAATGGCTTACTTGTCAATTTAATTTTGAAATTTATTCCGTCTCTCGATAAAGTGACACTTCAGTCCACGAGAAGAAAGAACAAATTACAGTGTGCTAAAGTACGAAAAAATAGTTAGAATATCTACTTTCATTAGGACCTATGACAAAAATGAATTGTTTTTAGATAGCAAATAAAATATTCTCCATTTAACACGAAGTTTTGATGCGATTTTGTCACCATTAACTACGTAACAACTTCGTTAGAGAATTGGGCCGAATGTCTAGTTGATATGTATAATACAGTTGAATTAAGTTGCTTTGGTATTTAGAAATAAATTCTTAACATTAATTGCAGTATGAATAATTATTGTGCGTAGGTGTAACATTTAAATACAAATTCAATTAATCCGTTTCTCTTGTTTTACCTGTAAAATAACATCTCTTTTGAAATACTTTTAAAGGAAAGATTCAGTTAATATCTGCTCTGCTATTTCCCGAATTTTAATATTAAAAATACAAAAAGTAAATAATATTCAATTAAATAACAATCATACACACAGAGTGGCGGAGGTAACACAACAATCTATTTAACAGTTAACGTTAATCTGTAACAATATGATTGATGATGACACAGATTTGAAGAAAATAAGATTTATTGTTGCAGATAATAGTTTTACGATTGTATCCTTCAGATTCTCGTATAGTTGAGTTAACGAACAATTTAATAATAAAGAATAAAACCGTACATAATTTTCTGAATCCATATAAACAATAAAGTAAAAGTCAAGTGATGCTACTACGTAACTTAAGCTGCCGACGCGTAGCTATTTGGTTCACGCACGGTGTTGCTGTTGACTTTCATTAGAAGAAAATGCCCGACTCATCCACACTTTGAGCGCCATCGCCATCATCACCGCAAATTATATATTTATAAGCGTAAGAGACTAGTATTTCACTGTTCGAGGCCATTGTTTCGTAAGACGCGAACACCACAGGCATTCATTGTCGAAACAATCGTTAAATCACGATCAGAACACTTACGGATGAGATCGGATGATCAGAGGGGCAACGCTGGCGTCCTTCGCCAGCTCGGCGCTCTCGTTCAGAAACGGATTTAGATGGAAAGCAAGACGTAAGAATTTAAATAAGTGTAACAGTAATTAGATGAACATTCCTTGTAAACATGAGTTTTTAATCTGAGGCCATTAGTTTTTGGCTTGTGAAGATGTGTAACATCCAGGACGTACAAGATTCTTAAAATTTTTCACTTCATAACAAATTAATGAATTTGAAAGAACACATGTTTTTAAACGGGAATCTATTTTTTTTGTTTGCCTGTCAGTATAAGCAATTTATTAGTAGTAAACTATCTTTCGAGTAACTTTATTTTGACTTCCAGAGAATTTATTCCAAATAATCTTCTTCCTTATCTTTCACGTATTAGGCTACTGCCTGTAGTGCTCCATACGCCTAACATCGAGAACCAGCCTCTTAGCGCTCACCCTTTATTTTAACAATAATAATAATTTACGGCTCTCATATTACCTTACATGACGCTAAACGTATACAGAAAGTACAAAACTGTTGTGTACGACTTGTTTTCGGTTCAAGAAGAATAGAAAATCTAACGGCACATATTCATAATTTGGGATGGCTTACCATGAAAGAAATGAGAATGTTTCATTTAGCTTGTCTAGCTCATCGTGTTATCTGTAATAAATCTCCTTCTTATCTTTTTAACAAATTATCAATCAGAACCCAACATCATCAGTGCAACTTAAGAAATAATTCACAGTATCATATTCCATCACATACAACTGCTCTGTTCAAAAAATCATTTAGTCATCTGGTACCGGTTATTCTTAATGTAATTCCATCACCATTATTATCACAAGCGCCAACTGATTTTGCTAAAAACTTAAAAAAATCACTGATTAAAAATGTCATTTCGCTTAATTAACATCTTTGATATCACTCTATTTCTGTATATACATATATATTTATTCATTATCTTTGTAATTTAAAACTTAAAAATTTGTAAAGTTTATCATAATAATTTTGATTGTTTGTAACTTAACTTACTTTTCTGTAAAAAGGTGTCTTACTTATATTTGTGTAAAATTGATCATTTTGTATTGTCCACGCTTGAAATGTACATATTGTAAAGGTTATATGGGAGAACAGCCTCGGCTGAATTATTGCCAATAAAAAATTATTATTATTATTATTATTATTATTATCTTTTCGGATTCCAGTGTCGCTTTGTATGCTACGAGATTTCTCATACGTCCAACTCTTTCATACCACAGTAAAACAGCATTATCATTACACACCTAATTGCCTGAAACAGACAGAAACTATCATAGTTCTACAGCCAATTTCAAAGGTGTCCGTCAACAGCAGTTTAGCCCTGTAATGAACATTTGTCTCAGAATATACAAGTACACTTATTTATCCAACACCTCTAAATAAATTCTCTATAACTATGGCGATTTTAAACAAGGAAAATAACAGATTACCCACTAGTGGGTATAATTTTGAGGAAAATCAATAGTGAGTAATTTTCTATTTATAACAACAATAAAGCACACAACACCTTGGCAACTACTTCGATTGACATTTTAATTTAGAAAATTTAAAGCATATGTCACTGTCAAATAATATTTCTTTAATAAATTATGCATTTATTTAAATGTTGGATAAAACGTTATACTTCACACGTGGGCAAAGTGGAATTACCCACTTGATAAAATTAATACGGCTTCGTGTGCTAAAATTTCTCTCGTGGGTAATTCCTTACTTTGTCCACTTGTAAAGTAAATAACTATTATACATTTGAGCTTGCGAATTTAACGCATATAGGTTTGTCGACCTATATCATCTCACTTTCGTTGTATTTCTAATTAAATATTTTAAATTTATTTAAAGTATTGCAGACTAAATAATATAGCACAAGCAATTATGTAAGTTAATATAGAAATATGTGAATAAATTGTCAATATTATTTTTTAATTAGAAATAGACTCTCTGTAAAAATATTGAGCGAAAAGGATCATATTTTTATTCTAGCAAACATTACACGTAAATTGTTAAATAACTTACGTTGTTCTTTAAAAATAAATAGATCCTGTTCAATTTCATTGAATGTTCTATAAGGAATGTCCATGAAAATGAGTGTGATGCGACTGTAACAAAATTGAAAACATGGTCGAAAATGAGGTCAATTCTAATTGATTGACTCTATTCCACCTGGAAATCTTTGAAATTAGTCAGAACCTAACCTTCAAATCATTATTGTTGACCTGTATGCTTCAATCCTTTACTTTAATTTGCTAACTCCATTATAATATAAAGTTGCTCTATAAGTGCCTAAAATTAAAGCAATTACATCATCCATACATAAGTGCACACCTGTCCATTTTTAATGCCATCATCAACTCCGTTTCCGGTTTACTCAGCATCCTCTAAGAGAGCGTTTAAATAAACAAAATAATGTTTGATTTTTGTAAGAATTTCCTACCTGTAGCAATCTTGCATTCCGATCTTAAAATTGTGATTATTTTATTATTATAGTTTTTCGCGAATGTCAAATGCGTGCATGACTACTGAAGAATGTCAATGTTTTGCATGAAGAGCGCTTACATCTGCATGCTCTTTGTACATTTTGTTCTAGTGTTGTTGGACGCTCCTACACTTCAGATATTTGCTTAGACATATACGAAGATTGTTTAAATTTAATTGAATTAATTCCCGAACAATTCGAATACGGTCAAGTGCGAAGGTGTATTTATCTCACGAAGAGTGTGGCAACCTACAATTAATAAATTTAGAGTCGTGGTGTATTTGCTCATCACTTTGGTTCCATTGCGACAAATGGCGTCACCTCGCAATTATTTATTGTCGATTTACAAATAAAATTTAGTCATGCTTTAATTGTATGTTTACAATAAAATTGAACTAATATTATTCTGAACCTCTACTAACATAGAAACACTAAAAACATAAAAAAACATTCTAAAAAAAATAACATATATTTTCTTATCGATTGAGCAAGTACAAAAAATGTAATCATAGTAACTTACATTTTAAGTTAATTCTCAACGCAGTAAATTGACAGTAAGAGCAAACAAAACGTTGATGCCAACCTCAAGTAAAAACACATTTGATTCTTGTGCCAACCTACAACCATAAAAATTCCTGCCTTTTCTATTTAATATATCTGGATGGAGGCCGAAAAATAAATTTTGTTACATTAATAACTGGTGTTTTTTGTTTTTGTTTTTCTAATTGGCAACACTTTCTCCAGTGACAGCCAATTTGACAGCTGACAGCTGTTTTGTGCTCAGTTTGGTTTACCATTTCACAAAGACACGCCAGAACCAAGGGGCTCATTGACCAGAACTACGCTTGCAAATTGTGCAAATTTATTTATTTTAATTTTATTCAGTGATGAGGTTAACTTTTTATTAACCCATTAATGCCCGGAACTATTTTTCTTTAAATATTGAATTCGTGTATTTCTGTATGTTGGTAACTTGTAAGTATAATTATGTATAAATTATTTTACATTTAAGTATACAGAGCAATATGAAACCAATAATCTGACATAGTTTATTCAGTTTGAAATGCCTTAGCCTGGCGGAAACATAATCTTAAAGTGAGACATGATATGATATGATCTATCATACGCCGGGCATTAATGGGTTGGTTTATCTATCGAATGTTATGTTACTGTTATTGTAATCCTCCTGTTAAATATAGAGAAATATATATTACGTTGCTGTTAGTTAACATTTGCTAAAAATTGGATTGATAAATCGGGCATATGTCAACAAGCAAAATTGCCGCCTTTGGGGTGAGACGGCGTTACATAAACAAGAAGTCACTGTTTGGGCTGTTGGAATCATTGGTCCATATTTCCGAAAAAATAAGAACATTACAGTCACTGGAGACCGCTATAGAGCTATGAGTACTGACTTTTTCGTTTCCCAAATGAATGGCATTAGTGTGGAAGAGCTGTGGTTTCAACAAGACGGCGCAACATGTCACACAGCGTGCGCCTCAATTGATTTATTGAATGACACACTCTAAAAAAACACCCGTTATTATGTGGCAACCACCAATAATTATTTACAATATAATTGCATAAACGAATTCATACTCTAAATGAGCAAAAGAAGAGTAAGTTTTTGCGTCTTACAATATGTGCCAATGGAACGAGTAGAGCAGTGATCTCTTCTCCACGCATGCTCGCATTCATCTTTAGTTGCACAGAATCACCGCTAGTACAGACTGATGTATATACATTTCATATTATTACACCATACCGCACAGAATGCTATGGAGCATCGTCGCTTCAATTCCCAGTGAAAGTTGATCATTTTTTAAGGTAATCTTTTACCACAAATAAAAATTGAATTCCTAGGCAATACTTCAAAGATGTTAATCAATTAGAACTCATTGCATTCCGTCGCGTGGTGTTTCGCAAAGATTTAATTAGAATAACACAGCTGGTGCTGGTGCTGTGGTATAAGGTAAAGTTTAAATTGCGTTTAATTGCTAAAGATGCTTGACGAACGGAATGAAAATATAAAAGGGACTAACGACATATTACAATATTTTAGAACTACTTTTTCAATCATTACCGCCTTAATTTATGTTTACAGTTTAATTCCTTATAAAGGATTATACCTACATTTTAATTAAAAGTCAGTTTACGTATACATATTTTGATGATAAAAATACAATAATTGAAAATTGTTATTGTAATTATACACATAATTACAAATAGATTTTTATTACATATTACAAACTTAATATGTATGTATATTGCATCAGAAAACTACAGTGCGTAAATTAAATTTAGGATTCTTGTGGTAAGAGAAAAAAGAGAAGCAATAATTAAATAATTTAAATGTTTCCTGCATATATATATATATATATATATATATATATATATATATATATATATATATATATATATATATATATATATATAAGGTGTAAATCAAAAAGCGGGCCATAGGCGTTTAACATGGGAAATCAGTTTTTGCGTGCGCAAAAGTTCCGAAATGATTTCAGACGAAAATGGTTCAAATAAAAATTGTAGAGAATTTAATTCCGCATCTAAATCATTAATCAGATTTTATTTTACACGTCTGGTAATCTGTAAAACTGACTTTAAAGTTTTGTAAATATTGCTAGTGATATGTAATTGTTTGTAATTTTGTTTCAAATCCATGGCTATCACTACAAATGAGCAATATTTATAAAACTTTAAAGTTGATTTTACGGATTACATGATGTGTACAATAAAATCAGATTATTGATTTAGATGCAGAATTAAATTCTCTACAATTTTTATTTGAACCATTATCGTCTAAAACCATTTGGGAACTTTAGCGCACTGAAAAACTGATTTCCCATGTTAAACGCCTATGGCTCGCTTTTTGATTTACACACTGTATATATATATATACATTCTAGGTTCAAAAATTAAATACTGCGACATTTCGTTTTCTTCATCTAAATGATGTTAGATGGTCAAAATATATTTTTTCGCACGATTAGTCTTTTTTTATCAGCTTACCATGCCAGTTTCCAAGACGGTATACATTATACAACACTCGTTAAGAAACGAATTCGCTCACTTATGTGTCTCTGCCTCCACGGCTATCGCTTCGCTTTCAAAACTGACACATGCGTGCGCGAAATTCTTAGTTTCTTCACTCGTATTGTAATATACTATTACGGGTTATTAGGTTAAACAGAACCATAAATAATACTTACCATTCGCTGAACGGTAAGTAAATTGTCTTGAATTTTTTTTTTTTTTTTTTTGTATTTTCATGTATAAAATTGAAAATTTCTGGTATTATTGTCAAACATCCAACACTCTCTGTTTCTTCTTTGTCTAATTTTTCTCTATCGGAATCGGTCATTGCAATTATTTTACTTGTTTTTCGAAAAAAAAAATAGCTTAAATAACATCGTGACACTGAATTACTACTTGTCATTTAAATGCATAAGCAAATTTGTTTACATCTGTCATAATCATTAACAATACCAACTACAGAAAAGTCACCTAATATATTTGGGTTCAGCATTACTAATAATGAAGAAATTTATATTTGTGTATTTTCAAATATATTTTGCATGCTTCAATTGTGCAAAAAAAATTATAAGCATCACGAACGTTAAGGAATTACGTATGTTAACAACAAACAACAAAATTGGAGACTTTCATCGGTAAATTGTCCTTACCGTTCTTGATACTTAATAATATACTATTGAATTTACAAATCAGAATAAAATTTTCTTTTTTATATTAACAAGGCATGGTATATTGGCACTACGTGCTTAAAGGCATGTATATGTTTATGTAAGCAATTTAATTTTTAACATATAGAAATACAAGTTATTAAAATGCCTAAACAGATATTATCTTTCCCATATGGAATATAAACTTTATTAGAACGAAATAAAGACTTACTAGCTTATCGACAAATGCTTAATATCAGGAAATTATAAAAATCAATTTATTTTTAAATAAGCACTACTGTTGGAAGTTTATTACCGTTAATTAAGAGCAAGTAAAGTTAACTAACGGTCAAATCGTGAGTACATTATATTGCCATCTAAACAGATAATCTTGCTAATTTTACATGTTGAGCTTCCTTATAGCATTGATATAATTGGATACAGTTTGAATGAAATCTGCAAAACCTGTATTTAATTGTGTTGGTATTAATTTACTATAGCGCTAATGAGCACCTATTCATCAACATATTCGCTGAAAAATTGAACAAGTAATGTATTCAATTATCTTAATCAGGTTAAATATACATATTTCTACAAAATAGTAGGTTTGAAACTCAAGAAGTTATAATTTATTTTGACAAGCTTACTTTTCTGTCTTTCACTACCAACATTTATTTATTTTCAATTTTATCATCATTTTATTAATGTTAATAAAATTGTATTTTAACATGAAACACATATGAAGTTATAAGTAATTTGTGAAATAGATATGCCATAGTCGAAATACGTTGCTTGGGCAATCTCCGAAATGCCTCTAAACATATTGACCAACATGACTGGTTTATATTGTTCGGAAATATATTTTTGTTTTGATTTCAAATAAATTGAAGATACGCTAGTCACTGTATAGGGGTATATAAATAGTCAAGAATCCTTCTGCCATAAGGTGTAGGGTGTATAATTCTCTTAATCCTGTACAAATTTCGTCCATTGTTTCTTATTCATCGTCATCCTTTGTGCAACCTGAAGTGTAACGTTCCTCTTCTTCAGAGTCTTGATGATGATGGTATCCCAGGTGTCTTTTAATCTTCCACGATCCCTCTTTTCCTTCATGTTTGTCATCTAAATTTGCCGCACCAATCTCGATTCATTCATTCTAATCCATGACCCTAGGCATGCAATTTGTTTTGTTTCTATGAAGTCTAGAATTGGTTTGCATTGCATTTGTTCCTTTATCATTTTGTTTCTTATTTTATCCAACATTGTTATGCTTTACACTTTTTTTTAGATATTTTATTTCCAGCACTTGAATTTTGATTTTAATTTTTCCAGTAAATGTACGAAATAAAAATTTACACTTCGAAAATTGACCAGTAATATTGGTCACTCCGCACTTTGATTGAGAATACGGCTGTCAAAGCACGAAACAAGAAAAAATGATTTGGACTTTGCCTAATACGTTTGGGCATTTCACGGACTGATTAGTCAATCCTAGGATTGCTTGAGCAATATACTTTGACTCTAATGGCCAGTTGTACCAAGGAAGCTTAAATTTTAAACTTGGTTTAAGTAAATTAAAGCAAATCGAAGTTACATGTCATATGAAATAATTGATATTGCTGTAAAACATTCGATTTGCTTTTGTGCAATTAATCTAATCTTAAAATATAAGTGTGAGTAATGCAAATGGCCCTAACAGATACACAAAACACAGAAGGAAATAAAACGTCAAAAGTTCAGGTGAACTTCCGGCCTGCTCTCTCTAGAGTTTGATTACCTAAATATTATTTTCATATTGCATGTAGCTACATACATACCTAGAGACTGACTGAGCTGATCAGATTGCATCGTCTGTGTACAGTCTATGAATGCCTTCAATAAATACTAGTTAGATCTTTCGCAAATAGATCAACTTGTTATCTTACTATAAAAAAAGTAGAGTATTGAATAATCGTACAGTAGTGCAATCTAGCGAATTAAATAATACGAAACGCAGCGCATACGCAAATAATTAACGTGTCTGCTGCCCGATTTCTCGCATCTTCGGCGATACATGTTGATGTTGCAATTCTAACTGCCGTTGAGAATAGAATTTTGCGAGCAAAGCATCCGTTAATTTTCCCAGAGTTTTAAAATGTTAAACAGTTAGCGTGTTGTAACAATGGGACAGGTTTGTCGCTTTCGTTGCACTAATTAGACCAAACGTGTTGACATAACTACTTATCAAGAAAGATGTACATGATTTAATTTTGTTAATTAGTTAATATTAACAATAAAACAAAACGCTGGCAATTAAATCATTATTAGAGCAGAATGCTCTTTAGTAGACGTTAGGAAATTATATTTGCGAAACTTTCAAGAAAATTTGTAACACAAACGTTTGTTTTTATAATGAGAAGATCGTTAATTCCAATTTAAGATTTTCACCTTCTGTGTAAATAGTATTTGTTGTTTTCAAAATTGCTGTAATTTTTTAGCCAACCAGTTATATTCTAATTTCGAGGACCATCATTCTACCATCAGGAAATTTTGATTGATTAATTCGTACAAGGTCGGGATTTAAACCCGGAATCTTTGGTATCCTGACATGTCCTCTACCATTATGTATTTATCCTAAATTACCAGGACACACGACGAAACATTTTTGGAAAAACTAAACAAAAAAGATATTGTGGAAAGTTATCTTCACACTATGAATGAGAAGTTCATCCATTCCGCATCAAACCACATCGTTGATGATTGAACCATTTTACCATTTGGTGTAGGGGCGCACCAATTAAACACTCCTCAATTAAGTTTACCAAGAAACTTTATATTATACCTTTCATAAGTAAAAAATGTGAACACTGTCGTTGGTTTCTTAAGTTTAGCACAGAGTTGGACTCTGTCCCAACATATAAATAATAAGAATTAAGTATTAAATATTTGCTGCGATTTTTGTCTAAATAAATACTGTTCAAGCTGATTTCACCTTCTTCATTTTGATTTACTTTTGTCGTAATTTCTTGTTGAACATTTTGAACATCATCACTAGTACTATTATTTGCGTCAACAACTTCATCGTTGGAAAATGGAAAGCCACGGCTGCACATAATTTTAAAATTATTTTGAATCTTGCTAATACAAAAATAGAAGCACAAATGAAAGATTCGCATAATACACCACTTTTATACTGGGTGTCAACTTTTTTATAGGTCATGGGAAATACAATGTTAAAATTTTCTTTTGTGTTTGTTCGTTTCCTATGAATTTTAGAATAAAAGTGTAAATACAAAAAATGTGCAGAAACAAAAACTGCACAAAATGAGCAGAAATTTTTTTATGTAATATATTTCTGTCATGAGATACATATAAAATAAAATTGATAATATTTAGCTATTTCCAGAATGCCATGGTAAACAAAGCATACAAACAGTCATATGTTTAATTTGTTTAGTTTGATACATGAAATTTGGCATAGTTTTAATGATTATTGACTTGTTCAAATTATTTTTAAATGATAAATGTGTCCACGATTATTGAGAATATATGAATTTAAAAGTCGCGTTTTTTGTTTTTACATAATAAATTCATTAAAGTTAATAATTATAACAAAATGCTGGCACACGTTACCCAAACTATTTTCTACTACTACAATCCTCTTCTTGTAAGCTAGTCATCAAGTTATTGTTGTACGTAAAAATAAAGAATAAAATGTAAATTGTATTTCGTAAAAGTACATTTAATTTGATTTAAAAATGTTACTATTTGCAGTAGTTTATTACCGGTCGCGTTCAAATCAATTTACTTTCATTTGAAATAAGTAGAATTTATTATATTTCGCCATGGTTTGTATAGAACACATTAACCACAAACATGAACTTGATTGATGTTTAAAATGTCTAGACATTTCAAAATATGCAAATGTGCCTTAGTTCGCATTTTAATTTTAAAAACCTCATTGAAAGTAGAGCTGAAGGCAACAGTACAATGTTGAAGAAAACATGGTAATGTGCCGAAAGCCGTCATGTAATATCGGCCATCTCCATTTTTTAGCGATGCACGCGACAGCAGCAGACAGCATGGACACGGACGTGAACCCGGAGAGGGCACTGGAGCGTGATGCCCGTGGTTGCTGCTGTGGCTGGATGGTTCAATGGTTTGACCACCAGATAAAGCGAAATAAGAACCGTGCCTCTGGTGCTCTAGTGGCAGCTATTGCGTCAAGATGACTACAACAACGGTTAACGCAAGTCGATCTTCTGCGGATGTGATGCTACACATCTGATCTGCGGGACCGGATTTAGTTTAATTCGATAGGATTATGAATTAGTTTCTTTTATTTTAATCGTCGTGTATTACTAGTCATGTTCTTATACAAGTTTTAAATTATAAAATGAATCAAATTTCGTTACATAGACATATCAACAATTTTTGCTACAAATATCAATTCATAAACCATTTTTTAAAATAATTTACATAAAAATACTGTAATAATACAATAATATACTATATATGAATATAATAGTATATTAATCAATGAGCATGTAATGTTCAAATGATTTACATTACTCGCGTTCGCTCGTGATGCAAACTTCATTCTCATGAGTAATAGCCATTACATGCGAGTAGAATACTACACTTTATCTACAACATTTCGCCAAATATTTGATTTGCTATTATAAGATAAGTAGTTTTTGCTCTAACAAATACAAATATTGATTGTTTATCAACTAGACAAATTGTAGCAACCATCGCTAGGCTACGTGCTGTTGTAACGAAATTTTGAAGTGATTTGACATTTATCAGAAAATACTTGAAATTAATTATTCAGCTACAGTTTAAGATTAAAAAGGAAATAAAATTTAGAAAAATGAGAAAATTAGTGGCTTTGGCTTTTTATATGCGAAAAATTACTTCAAAGTCATTTTGATTTTACTCTTATGACAGGTAAGATATGAATTTGACATAACGAATGAATAATATTAATTCATCGAACTGTCAATATTATTTTATTAGCAACAGTAACAAAGGTTATTAATTGATAAACAACGGTTGAATTATGGGTATATTATTTGACAGATGTGGATAAATAAACACCTTTGTGATTCAGATTCATATGCAGAAGATAATGACAATTTCGCCAAATATCACTTAAAATTTAAATTTTCATATCTCTTATTTCAACCTTAAAGCTTTGTATTTAGTGGTCAGCTAATCAAAATTTTTCCACTGCTCCGTTCTATCGAAATATTTTAATTATTTGCTTTTCCTGAATTACGATATTAATTAAGCAATTATAAAACTATAAATTTTATATATACATATAATACAAGATTATAAACATATTTTTATGTCGAATTTTATACGAGCTTTAGAAAGTTAAAATTGAAAATGTTACCGTATACCTATTACTTAAAATATGCATTTATTTTATTACATTTCTATATAATACAGACAGTAAGAAACTCATTACTACAGAGTGCATTACATTATCTGTGATATTTTATTAAATATGGCAATTTTTTATAATTTAGAAGTGCAACTTTGATGGACTCAAGAACCATGCAAGACATCAAAAAATGATTTACTTTTGGAACAAATATAAAAAAATTTGAAAATTTTAAAAAATGACCTGAAGGTGATATCTTCAAAAATTAAAAATATATGGACTCGCGGATTGCACCATTCGATTCAGCTCGTTGAAGTACATAAATCTGCAAAATTTCAGAAATTTGGGACAATGGCTTGAAAAGTTGGATCAAAAAGCATGAAAATGGTAATTTTTGGCCCAAAAGTCAAGGGGTACTTTTTTAGGGTATAAACTAGAAATAGAATAAAATAAAATGCATATTGTGAAGATATTGGGTGAAAGCAGACGAATTTGATAAAATACTACAAAGAATTTGATCTGCCTTTTTTATATAACATGCAAATGAACTTCTCACGAATATAACTAACGGAATTTTACTAATTCCTGCCCTGCAGCTGATCAATCTACTCTTGTTCTTGTCTTGTCTGTTTAGTGGCTGTTACATCTTCCGTGCAAGTAACATGTGCCCTACTTATTTTTAACTAACTAAAGATTGGAAACATTTTAATTACGGAACACCTCCAGTATATTTTGACAGATCTTTTCATGACCTTTACACTATTATAATTTAAATCTACATGAATGAGTGAATGAAGATGGTTTTTGTATTGTTATAATTATAGTTGTGTTGCAAATATTTCCTTCGTAAATATTTTTTGCGTGTAAAAATTAATGCGTTAAAATGAATTTAATGCGGTGTTAAAGTTTAATGTTAATGATATATTTTAATAGAAAGATGGACAGGTTAATGTAGCATAACGACTGTCGTCGCTAGAGGCTAGAGAACACCTACGTTGACAGCCGAATTCAAAGATTAATGTAATCATCTTGTATACTTCTAAATAATTCCATTAAGTTTTAGATAAATACAAAACGATAAATTAGCACACAGTTTTTACTCCCGCCACATTCTTGTAAGGAAGGTATATAGGAATAATGCAAAAACATCGGTAGTGAGTTTTCAGTGGATGGGTACGTTTTAGGGTCCCTGGAATATGATTTTAATAGTTTTGCGATGATGTCTGTCTGTGTGTGCCTGTCTGTCTGTGTCTGTGTGGATCTCTGGAGTTACGTTTCCCAAAAACTACTAAACAGAAAATTTTGATATTTTTTATAACAATTTGGGAAGAGCTGATTAGTTTTTGGTGGTAATCCAATAACCGAAAGTGGTAGTTTACTTGAAGCCCTATCAAGTTATTTTGAAATATCTCTTATTAGAATAATGTTTTAAATATTATTAACTAATAAAAAAAGACAAAGATTTTTCTCTTACTGTTGCCATTTCCGAATTACGTTAAAGAAAAATTATATTTTGATATTTTCGTTTAAATCTGCTAACCTATGCTTTTTGAAAAAACAAAACAACGGTTGAAAAATCTCATATTTTGACATGTTTCATAATTTTTTGAAGGGATGAGTGTTTCTTCATAGTGGTGGTCTGTGTTCCTTCATTGTTCGATAAGAAATTTATGGCGGGAGGTATTGTGGTGCCCACAACAGATTTTTATTTAGTCCTACCTGTGATGTTATTCGCAGATAAACAAACGAAGCAAATTACATAAAAATTGTCTAACATATTTTAATCTATTCCTAAGTAACTATTTACCATATATTTACGCTTTCATTTATTCAGTGCAAAGGAAGAAGTCGAATTAATACACCAAAATAAAAAATTTTATTTTATGTGTTTTCATTTTGACATGAAGAAAGGTTTGAAAGTTGTTTTCTATTAAAATTTCAATAAGCTAACTGGAATAGTACTTATGTAATTGTTACTCATCTAATTGTTTACTGTCATACTCTGTTCGACTTAACAAAACTGAATCAAATTATTCAAATTTTGTTCAAGAAATAAATAGCAAAGAAAACGGAAAGTGTATAAAATACGATTTAAAACGTCATATAAACCTTTGACAGCTGTAATGGTGTAATACTTATTTACAATTCAATCTGATAAACTGTAATGTAATTGAATCATCGCAGACGTACCATGCAATAAACGGAAAATAATATGTACCTATAAATTACTTAAAGATAACTTCACTCTAACGTTTTAATACCTATATACAGGTTGTCCAGGGAAAGTAAACATACGTACCGGGAGTTTTTTTTATCAGTATACATAGGGATGTATCATTACCATAGTTACAGTTAAAGTGATTGACAGCAATGTATTACCGCGTTTTTTTTAAGAGTGAACATAGGGATAATTTACATTGATTATTAATAATAGTTAATCATATTGAAACAAACAATGCAAGTTTAAACAAATAAGAAATTTGATTTAATTGCTTTAGTACTTAATAAATTACATTGAATTGATAGGAATTATTGTTTTTAATTACTGTAAGTTATCCCTATGTGCACTCATAAAAAAAACGCTTTAATACATTGCTGTCAATCATTTTGACTATAACTATGGTAATGACGCCTCCCTATGTATACTGATAAAAAAAACTCCCGGTATAACGTATAGATTAAAATGGGATATTACTATAGCCAAGGGTATGAAATAAATGTTACAGATAATTAATTTCTGTGTGTAAGGTAGTCAAAAATAGTTTTTATTTACGATCGTTGATAAAAGTGGCTCTTTTAACGGATGCTTAGCAAGTTAAAGTGTCAGTTACTGACACTGTTGTTAAAAGTAACATAGTAATATCTTAAAGTGATTTTATTGTTACTTTTAACACGTTGCTAACAATTTGTATTATTAAATCAACAAATATAACCTTACATAATAACATTCTACATTTTTTAGTATTTACTAATACACTAGGAAGATCGCAGATGAAATACGTGTTATTTCGTTCGTGGGGTTGTTTCACTCGGCTTCACCTCGTTTGGTAAATTTCTCCATTTACTCATAAAATGTCACTTTTAACACTTGTCATAAATGACTATTTTTTATATTTTAGAACAACTTTTTCTTTTTCTAGGCAAAAATTAGCATATAAATTGTAAACCCGATTAGTTCTAGGTAATAAAAACATTAGGATTAATAAAATAAATTTATGTAAATATGATTATTGCCTGTAAATAATAAAGTAAAAAATGAAAGTAAAGTAAAATGCAAAATAAATATTTTTCATTTAATTACCTACTAGGAATTAATAGCATCTTCAAGTACAAATTATTTTATTTTGTTTTATTTACTGTAAATATTTAAACCATTAAAATATATTAACGACAGAAATAAAATAATATTTTATGTGTTAATTCATATAAATCAAAGTTTCAATATAATTTTTCATACTCAATCATCTCATTTGCTAAGCATGAAATAGAGAACCTACAGCAGAGCAACAATATAATTCTTAGTATAGCAGTTGTTATTAAATTTGAATCAAAGGAATAATCTATCATTAAGTAGTTTTAAGCAATATGAAATTTATAATTTAACTTCTCAAGAAAAATCGGACAATCATGACATTAAAGATATATAAGATTAGTGCTCATAATAGCCCAATAAGTCTCCGTCTGCTTATTCGTGCGTTACATTATTTGAAATCTGCAATAAAATGGCGAGTTACGAATTACGTTAAACTGTGTTAAATCTGATTAAATATTTCATTTTCCTGAAGATGCTCTTGAACGGTGCGCTTGAACTCGATGTCGCCAGACCTTTCTCTATTTTTTGTCTTTGTTTGATGATGGTTCAACCGCAAACATTCCTTTTTTACTATTCTAGAATCTAGACTACGTGCGTTATAGTATAGTCGTCGTCAGTACAATCAGTAACGGAAAGAAAATGTATTGTTTACCTAATCCTGCAAATTTCGTTTCACATTAATTCGAGAATGTATTATATTAGATATGAACTTGAATTTATTTTCCCAATTTCTCACACATTTTACTTCAGAAATATATTAGATTCACACCAACACAAGAAAATCTATATAACTATTATCTACTATAGGCCGTTCCTATATCTATAGGGATGAATAATTTCAAGGCATGGCCATATACCGCGAATTTCAGCGAAGATGCAACATATATTTTTCTGTCATTTCTATCTTTCTTATTCTCGTACCAATCTTCTTATGTCCTCTTCACTCTATCATATGTATGGCAGTTATAATAATAAATTTTCGTCTCTCGGCATTTTTCTTTTGGATTTCAAACAGTTGTTAAATTTAGTTAAGGTTTCCCTATGTTCCTTTTGTTTGTATTCTTAGATATGTCATATTGTTTACTGTTTTTATTCTCTGATCATCATACATATCTTGAGTTTATCCTGTACAAAGAATTACTATGGATATCGGATATACGCAGTTAAAGTATTATTTATATTGTTCCAGATTAAATGCAACACGTGTTGTCAATGTTCAATGAACTTGTCATTATAATTTACTGATTTATAAACATACCATAAACATTTCTTAAACTATAACCATAATACCATGTACCAAGTAACTATACGGTTTTTTCCTTCATTGGTAAACATCTTCAAATTATAATGACATTTAACACTGGCAACCTATGTCGCATTTTATCTGGAACAGTAGGGTGATATATAAACTGATGTCCATAGTAGTAGTATATTATAATATCATATTATACCAAGACTTCTTCTAAGCAGAGTGCCACACTCAGAAATGTATATGTATAGCAGAGATGGACAGTAATTAATTACAAGTTCAAAATGATGATTAAGATGAAATCGAAAATTCCGTTTCAATTTCTAGTCAAATAGATATGGAGATTCGTATTTTTTCTGAAGTGTAACGCTCTTTTGGTTTCCTCAGCTCCTGTTGAAAGATTAATTTCATTCGCAAGCCTTATTTTAAATCCAAGACGCTGTAGATTATCAGATTCTGCCTATGAGAAATTTCCAAATTTCTAATTGTAAAACATCAAATTGAATAACCACAATCCACAATATCAGTCAGAATGTCTAGTCTATATATTTTAATAATAATATTAATTTTATGTTCCTACACTTGATTTTGATTTATATTTCACTCTTTTATAGTGTAAAGTTGTAAAATTAAAAATGTATTTAAATGATGTTTTTTTTTTTCATAAAAAATAAAAATTAAGTGTAATTTGTAATTATTTAATGTAAGCTAATTAATTACATTTGGATCGTAAAGTAGTGTAATTTAACGATGGTAATTTATTTAACATTAAGATAGTAATTAATTATATTTTTTCAGTAATTTGTCCATCTCTTCTAAATGGCGTGATAATATATTTATAATATTATAAATTCATCCTGGAAAGTGTATTACAGCAGGCAATTAGTTTAGTATCATCTAAGAATCTAGCAGATATGAAATGCGACAGATGTATTGAATAAGTTAAAATGATAAATATTGAAAGAAGTTTTCAGAACTCATAATAAATATCAATAACTGGGTAAAAGTTCTGTAAAATACTTATAAATAAGTTATTTTAATAAATAATTTACAGAACTTTTACTTAGTTATTGTTTATTTATCTTAAAATGATAAGTTTCGCAAATGTATTCATTTACACCTCAAAATAGTTCTTTTATAAATGTGTCTGCGTAAGCTTATGCCTAAGTATAAATGAATGCAATAAAAGGAACTGATGAAATATAAAAATTATAGACCTAACAATGATAAATGCAATTTCTATATTTTGAAATATTCCAGCTAGGCTAAATGATATAATGATAATTGAATATATTTAATTATACATGATAACTACCCATTATTAAATTACAAAACTATTTACATTTACATTTACAAACAATTAGTTTAACGTGGTGTCGAAGGTTTTTATTCCAAATTTTGTTAACAAAACATTATTTATTTACTTTCAAGGGAAAATAGAATCCGATTTCTGAGAAGAAATCTCTTATCTCCTTTAATATTATAAATCAAGGCTATTATGTTGTAATATCATTATACAATGTGAAAATTGTATCATCACGTAGTGATTGGGTAATATTCGCTCCGTTTGGCACTGATAATGAAGATCTTGAGGAAGCGTCTAATAGTTCAGTAGTTCATTGTTTCAATGTTTTGTTGTTCGCCTCATCGGGAAACGTGTCAGGAAGAATCCGTACATTGTTATGTTGTCAACAAAACAATATGGTTGCATTAATTGATTTATTATTGGGACTGAACTGTTTGTACAGACTACTTATTGCGAAGATAGAGTTCCCACATATTATTCTGATTCTTACTACTTGTTCTACTCTATGCATAATGAAAAATATTAAGAGAAGAATTAAAGACTTTAGAAATATATTTTTTACAACCACTTAGAAATCTGCTCATTGTATGTTTGTTGTTGCTAGGGAAATGAGGTACATTGCAAGCATCGTACTAAATAAATTTGTTTTGTTAGTATTTCAATAAAGGTCACTTTATTTCAGTACAGGTGCCATTGCTAGGATACTTATTTAGAATTGTCAAATATTGGAATGGTGAAAGAGGGACAAATTTATTATTAAAATATTAATTAATTACGAAATAATATCGTGGTCATAAAAAAAGTATAGTGTACAACTCCCATGGAATGTCCATTTCATACTCGTAGGAAATGTGTACCATTCTATGTTCGTTATACAATATACTATTGTGCATAGTCCATTTTGTAATATTACACCATACACGTACTAGGTGTCCATGGATAAGCTTAAAGATAAGCATATAATTAAAAAATAGAATTTAAGGCCATTAATTACAAAACAAACTGACATGAATCCTCGGAAAGAATGTGCGTTAAATTCATCTACCGTACTTATGTGCATTCCGTGTAAAAATTTTATTATTGCAACAGAAAAATTTTATATTCTTGGGAATTATTGACGTTGCAAATATAATGCAGCATTTTTAGCACTATTATGAAATAGAATTCTAGAACTGGCTTAACAGCCCCTATGGGGTAACTTCGCTTCTTATTTAGCTCTCTAGATCATTTTCTTGAGTGGATCAATATCCGTTTCTTTTCCTTTACATCCTTGTAGTTAGGTTCTTCACATCTTCTTAAGTTTTATTTTGCTTTGCCTGTTTTTAATTCCTGCTGCTTTTAAAAGATCTCCTATTTCTTTGAACCCTCGTCTTCTTCTTTCTCCTAGTTTTCATTATACTACTGTTTTAATTGCATCCTTTTCATCTTTTATATATATCCAAGGCATCTAACTCCCTGTTCCTTGATTTTCTTTCACTGTCATCTCCTTCCAACTTTTGTTCTATTACATAGTTCATTTTTATTGCATATTCGTTTTATGACATCTTTATTGGACCTAATATAAGTTTTCGTTCCATTATTCTTAAATCTTCTTCGAATCTTTTTGCCATTGTCATAGTCTCAACAGCGTTTATAGTTATTGGTTTTATAATCGTTTGGTAAATTATCATTTTTGTATTTTAGGTAAAATTTTATTTTTGAGTAATTTCTTGTTTGTGTAGAAAACTGTATTTGTTACTATTAACTTTTCTATTATTTCTGCTTCTCTTTATCCTGTGTTTGTTAGCATAATGCCTATAGATAATGATGGAATGTCACCTAAGTATGAATTTGAGAAAATGGAAATTAAAGCTTTGAAACAGTGTAAATTACTTTTTTTTGCTCGTTCCATTTAATGTCTAAATATTTAATTTTTTTAACTTGCTTGTAGTTTGGAATATAATGAAACATATTTTAAACTCAGGATGTACAGGCGCCACTATCGGCTATACCTCCTATTATTGCGTATTTATAAAGTATATATTTGGCCTTTTTCGTAGTCGTATAAAAGAAATAAAATTGAAGATGTGCTTACTGTTTTCTGAAAACAAATAAATTTAACGACCATTTAACTGTGCAATTCAAAAAAACTTTATCGTTTCTGCATCCGTAGTTGAGCATCCAAGGATTTCACATAATAATAAAAAAATGAGAACATAAGAAAAAACAAGTATAGTTCGCATAACATCTAATAATAGGTAGTGTAAGACGATGCTAGTCTAATTAAAATGTTCCTCTGTCAATAATAATAACGTATAGGTGTAGTACAGACCAATAACGCAAGACGGGCAAGAGGTAAGGCTCATCAAGAATCATCTGAAAGTGGTGTACGCAATAGGGGAACCACCCACTACCAATCTGGACCAGGTATATAAGGATGAGCGACCGAACAAGCGGCAGAACATCGCTCATCTTCGCATCTAAGCCAAGTGCACGGCTACACCTAGCTCTGATATACTTTCAGTGACAGTGTTTCACTTTCCGCATAATCATGAAGGTAACAGATCATAATTCCAACTCACTAAGTACTACAAACGCTATTGTTCGCGGCACATTCACTTGTGCCACCCTTTATCCAACTGTGTTGTTACACATTCAATTTTAAAATTATTTTGGATTAAAGTAAAGTTTTCTTAAGTATACAGGAAATTTTAAAAGTTAATTGTGTATAATTATGTTATTATTTTTGATATAGATCTTGTTTTATAATAGTAATTGATACTGTTCTGATTTTTCATAATTGATATTCTAAAGATTTGTCCAATTATCCGTGGTTCAAAATGCACTTACTATTTTTTAGTTCTATGTATACCAGATTTATGATCGATTTCATCAACGACAGTTAACTTTTAAACTTGGTTTTAATAAATAAAAGCAAATCGAAGTTACATGTTATATAGAGTAATTGACATTGTTATCAAAGATTCGATATGCTTTTATTTATTCAAAATAAAGTTGGCAAACCAGGCAAAAGTAGTTGACAAACTTATAATACTTACAAATTTATTTTTCTAATAACATATTATAATACAAGTGTGTAAGTAAGATTTTAAAGCATGTACGAAGAGTTTAAGAGCACGACGCGTTGCGGAGTGCTTTTTACGTTCCTAGTGCTTTTTACGTTCCTAGTGCTTCAAAAGCATTTATACACGTGTGTCGTATGCTATATTATATTATACTTGTACCATACACTGAAAAAAAACTGAAAAGCAACATTTAGATTTTGATTCATTTAATAATTTTGCGCGTGTGACTTTTGACGTAGGGACATCGTTTACATGGAGATTGGTTAGCATTTATTGTTTACGTTACTATGTAGATTCGTTTTTTTACAATTTGTCATGACAGTTTTGACAGATGTTAATAATAATTATTTTTTTCTGCGACCACTTAGAAATCTGCTCATTGTATGTTTGTTGTTGCTAGAGATAAGAGGTACATTTCAAGCATCATGCGAAATGAATTTGTTTTGTGAGTACTACATTACAGGTCAGTTCATTTCAGTACAGGTGCCATTGCTAGGATACTTATTTAGAATTATCAAATATTGGAATAGTGAAAGCGCAACAATTATTTATTAAAATTAAATTAATTAGGAAATAATATCGTGATCGTAGAAAAAGTATATTGTACAACTCGCATAGAATGTCCATTTCATACTCGAATGATTTTCATACTAGTAGAAAATGAGTACCATTCTATACTCGTTGTACAATATCGTATTTTAGTTGTTTAGCAACTTTAATGCACTGCTTGTTTTAATGTTGCATTTTCGCACGCGTTTTGGTTTGTTGAACAAGGGTTATGATGCAGGTATAATAAAAACTTAATTATTATTTAGTACAAAAGAATATTCGAAAAATAATGTAAAAATTTCATTATAGATTTCTTACTATACAGGACTGTTCTATTTATTAACAAGTTAATTTCGTATTCATTTTGCCTTATGGATCTCGCATTAAGAAATCATCAACTATCAAAATAATTCCACTCACCATTATCCTTGCAGGTCGCTGTGTGTTTACTCGCTCTTGTAGCGTATGTGATTGCCGAACCACCCGTACCAAGCAGCCAATACCTGCCATCCAGCCAATACGGGGCCCCCAGCTTCGGTGGAGGTCAAACGGATGCTGTCTTCAGGCCCAGCTCACAATACGGCGCCCCTAGACCTAGCTCTCAGTATGGAGCACCTGGTGGTGGATCCGGTGGATATGATGATGGACCTTCTGTAAGTGTGACATCGCCTCTGAAAAGAGGAATTGGTTTTGTATAAGAATAGGTATAATTTTTAAGGGTATTGTTCTACATGCATAAAAAACAAAGTGCTTAGAGATATATTTGACGATAATGATTTATTTGTAATTGTTTTAACTTAACTTTAACGAATACAAACGTTTCCAACTTTAAAAAGTTCTGAGCTTCAGAAAACATTTAAAACTAACCTATAAGTCATGCTTATTAATTATTACAGCTTTCATCTACACTACGCATTTCTTCTGCGCATTGTTTACAAATAAATATTAAATACAATATGGATAATACAGTGCTTCCCAAACTTTCAAATAGCGGATCGGAATTTATTTTGTGATTTATTTTTTACCGTCTATCCTAACATATGTGTAACAATATATATTTTGCAAGTATCGGCGGTAATTCGCTGATAAAAGTATTCGCAAATATTATGCAAAAAAGAAAAATTTAAAAACTTCGATCAAAAAATTATGAAATGCTGTACAAAATTGGCTCGTACAATGAGCTCTGTTTATGAGTGTTTTAAAAGAAGTGTTGTAGTATCGGTTTTAGCAACGTACGATGTTTTAAATTTATTTTATAAAACGTATGCTTCTAATGGAAGTTACAAAAAAATATAGTATCTATACTATTTTTATTTGAAGCATTTTTTTTATAAAATAATTTAAATATTGTACAGCGCTAAAATCGAAACTAAAACACTTCTCTTAAAACACCCAAAAACAGAGAGCTCGTGGTACAAGGTACAAAATTTCTCATATACATACATGCAGTGAAAAAATTTTGTATTAATTAAGATACTCTTCGTTAACCTTGTATAGTCACACTTCTTTCACAGTTACACAAACGCAACACTGGGGTCTGGGAAACTACTCTCCTATAACCGCATATAATTTTTCTACCTATTGAATATTTGTTTCGGTTTATAACAGTTAATAACCTTTCTAAACCATATATTTGATTCAAAACACAGCATTTTGTCAAAACTTAACGTTTTTATTTTGGACTATTGAGAACAAACACATAGAGATTTTACATTGAATATTTGTTTGAGATTTACAACGAGGTAACATTGAAGTTTAGCGAATGCTGCGCATGTGGAAAATAAGATGAATATCGTGGGGTTTCTTAGACCTCAGTGTAGCATTCCACGGTTAATAATATTATTACATTGTCACTAATGGGTCAAATACCATAATGATACATCCGTTTGCATTTTAAATATTTAACCTTATTCTTATTATTATTTCAGGAGCCAGCGAACTACCAGTTCGAGTACACCGTTCAGGACGCCCAATCCGGCAACGATTTCGGCCATCAAGAAGCTCGTCAAGGCGACGTCGCCCGCGGCAAATACTTCGTCCTTCTTCCTGACGGCCGCAGACAAACCGTAGAGTACACCGCCGACAACAGCGGCTACCACCCCAAGGTGTCCTACGAAGGCGGTTATGGCGGTGGTGCCGGAGCCGGAGGATACCCCAGTGGACCTAGTGGTGGATACCCCGGATCCAGCGGTGGCGGCGGATATCATTATTAAGCTACTCATGGATACCGTTTGTTTCATAAGAATAACTCGTTTGACAGTGCACAATGTATTCTTCTTACTTATTTAACTCTTCTCTTCTATAGCTTTTAGCACTGGACGAAGGAATTATTCTTGTGCAACTAAGTAGGTTGCGTTGTTAACTTGTAAATAGAAAATGAACGACATTGTTTCCAACAACGTGATCTATTCAATATTTCTTTTTTGTATCGTGTCCAATTTCATTGACTTGTGGCACTGACCTGATATGTAAAAATATTATAGAGCGATAACTGCCATATATTTTAGTGTAGCGTGTAATAATACATTATAACCTGTATTAAAAATAATTTTTATAAATAAAGAAGCAGTATTAAAACTAACACACAGTATTATTTCAATCAACACTGAAAGAAACAGAACTAATTGCAATAATTCATTTAATTTAAGTAATGATAAAACTTGATTGTCTTGTAATTCCCATTTTTCAAGAAATTTCACTTTCCTAACGTAGAATATACTTACAAAATTTAATAGTAAAATAAATTTAAAAATTTTTGTTATATTCAAATTTTTTTATAGACTTTAATACCTAGAAGTAAATTTTTGACACTACCAAAAAAAAAACATTATTTTAATATATAATGTTATGAATCTTTATATTAATTAAGATAAATAAATATTATGAAAAAAAACTTGCTACTGATAAAACGTGAATAAAATACTAGGTAATTTAGAGAATATTAAACAAATGAAATAATACACGAAAAAAATAGTACTGTAGAATGTACTGAATTATTTGCTAACCTGAGGATTTAAGATGCATTTTCTAAACACGATTATTTATTAAGCAATTACAAGTATTTACCAAAAAGTACGATAAATTTTCAGAACATGATTCTTATATCCTCAGTTTACCAACAGTTCGGTAAGTTTTACTATACTCTTTTTTCCGTGTGCCTAAAATACCATAATTAAAGTATATGAATTGAAGCACTGTAGAAGAAAAATCTACCAACTTCTAAATTAGCTACCTATCTATTTGCTACTCCGTAAAACAAGAAGTAATTCCTAAATAAAACCCTAAAATATTATACCACCGTTTCAGCTAAGATGCAATATTCATTTTTCTGTAATTAATATATTACTCTGGAGTCTGGATTCAAGTTATACGTAGTACCTACTGTTCAAGGTAATGTGCAACGTAGAATGTCAATATCAAATGTACTTACTTTTTAGAAATGTTTACTAAAGAAGAAAAAATTGGAATGAGCTTTTGTACAATTCTGGTTATAGTTTAAGAAAAGTATGTGATGTCCTAGAGAAAAAAAGTGATGGAATTTAGATATGAATAATAAAAACGGACAAGATTAAAAAGTTTATTGACATTGACAACCTATGTTGCATTTTATATGCAACGGAATAGTAATACATTCATGACAGATTAGTAAATATTGAATTTTAACTATAATTTACGGTATAGTTACTTGTAGTGGAACAACGCTTAAACAACCCATATACTCTGATGATTCTACAGGACCACAAAGGTTTTTTGTAAGATAGTTACATTTCACAAAAAGAATTAATACATTGTATGTAAAATTAAATACGAAAATACTCCATATATTTGTTACTTATCCTAAACTTTGTATCATTATAATCGACAAGGGAAAATTTAGACATGGTTTGCCAAAAATAAAAACAATTTGAATGTCAATTCAAGAAAAAAAGAATTAGACAATATTTATTTGTACCCAGATAAATCATTGGTTTGCAACACTATTGGATTTGAATAAAAGAATTAAGTATTAATGTATTAAAGACAATAAATAGTAAGTATGGCACTCTTTTCTATCTGTCCCCAAACAGTGTTACTCCAGGGCCTTCAAATTTATCTGTCTGTATATATGGATTAAAATAATATTATGAATAAACGTTATTGTTCAAAATTGTAATTGTGCATACTTACAAGTCTTTGTAAGAGAAATATACGATAGAGATGTGATTCAAGATACAACTAAGGTTGACGCTGGCTGCTGTGTGATTCTGTCACAAACCCCGCACTGATTGTGAATGTTATGGGAACTAAAATGAAGCGTAATAGTAATAGTAACAGTAACAGAAGATATCTTGAACCCATTACTATGTCACTATTATCATGCTTTGTGTAAAATAAATTTTAAATGAGAAACACGTATTTGATACAATAACTCCTCGGTGTATTTTGTAAACGGGACTTTCTAAAACAATTTATGAAGCTTTTTCATAAAAGACGGCACTGGAGAAAGACGATGAGCAAAAACATAAATTTTATTTTCGCAATAATTGAACAATTTGCAATGTTATCTAACTACCCGAATTGATCTAATACATATTTGTTTTCAAATACCTAATACTGATATTCACAATATCTAAAATTTGCTTCAAATTTGTCAAACTGAAGTGCGCCTGCTATTTACAATAACACTATTTTAGTCTCTTATTGTTTCACGATATTATTAATGTGGCCTAACAAAGAAAATAAAAATACAAAATAATTAAATATCTGTACAAGCTAAATATTTACGAATAGTTTTGTCAAAAAGCGAGATTGACATACCAATTCCTACGTAACTAACTCTTTGTTAATTGAACAGAGACAGTCAGTCAATTCTATTGAATTTTCAGTTATTTCAATAAAGAAATGTAATTTTCTTGAAACAAACAGATTCCTCTTAAATGAAGAGAAAAATTGATTTGAATAGTGCCAATCAGATTTCGTTTTCATTGAAAACTTTTGAATGTTTAATAAATATTTTTGTATAAAAATTAATTTAGTTTTAAAGGAACATATCAAATACTTTATAGAGACGAAGTAGTTTAAATAGTAGTTTTAATTCAAAATGATATCGTTTTAAATAAAAACGTTTTGTTTAAAATTCTTTTCTTTTTTAAACAAAATTTAAATATATTCATTTTCTTTGAAAGCAGAAAAAAGAAGACAAATAAAATTTATATTTTTTTGAATTAAACCTAATTATGTAAGAAATAAAATTTTCTTCAGCGAATGCATTGAAACAAGAAGTTAAGTAACTGAATTGAATTCTTCGCATTATTTTTACAAACTCGACTTTTCTGTGTATATGTTTAAACATAAACTAAAAACAATACTGTCAACAGTTAAATATTGTGAACTCTAAATTTAAATACTTGTTTACCTTTGTAATTCCTGTTGTACTATCATTTTCATGTATTCGTTAGTTTATACTAAATAAATAAATTATTTACATGCATTTGTTATAATAAGCAAAATACTTACCCATTAATACAAATAATACCCTTAGTTAAGTATATACGCCACTTTGAATAATTATAGCAGATATGTAGAGCGCCTCAAGATAAAATTAATATTGAAAATTGAAGCTTTCAACCTTCAGTGTGTTTAATTATGATATATTTACAGTACAGAATGTGTAAACAAATTTATAATATTAGACATCCGTCCAATATTTATACTTCATAATGATGGGCACTAAAATGACCGAATTGATGTAACCCTGAGATATTCGTGTAATTAATTGTACTAAATGCTTCAAATGAACCTTTCGAAATAAGCAGTTTGACAAGACGCACGCATCAATGTAATGATCTCAGTGTTGTTTGCATGGCTTAATCTCCTTTTAAGAAAGAGATAGTATGTCCCATCATATGTAATGTGTAATAGTTGCAATAGTAAAGCAAATTGCGCGGTTCCATCACCAGGATTTATCACCCACTACTGATCTAGACTAGCTATATAAACTTGAGCTACCGAAAGAAAATTCAGAACAACTTCGATCTTCTTTTTATCAAGACTATTCTATTATAAATATTTATTCCAAATTTATTTATTTATCTAAACAATGAAGGTGAGTTTTTTGTTTATAAATAGACGTTTAAAAATTTAAATTTAAATGAAACTACCGATTCACTCAGCGAAATAAAAATAAAGTTATATATTTAAATTAAATAGGATAATTTATATGTTGCAGATCACATTTTGCATAGCACTCCTATTGGTGGCAGCGGTCGCGGAACCACCCAGTAACCGATATTTGCCAAGTAACGGTAACGGTCACAGAAATGGAAATGGAAATGGTAATGGATATAGCAACGGAAATGGAAACGGATATAGCAACGGCGCTCCTTCATCTCGTTACGGACCTCCGGCACCTCAATACGGTCCTCCGGCTCAAGAATATGGAGTACCATCTTTAAATGGAAACGGGAATGGTAATGGCAACGGAAATGGCCACGGCAATGGTAACGGCAACGGAAATGGTAACGGTAATGGAAATGGTGATCTTTCATCTCTCTATGGACCACCATCGCCTCAATATGGTGCTCCTTTAAACGGAAACGGAAATGGTATTAACGGTAATGGCAATGGAAACGGTCACAATGGAAATGGCAATGGAAATGGTCACAATGGAAATGGCAATGGAAATGGTCATAACGGAAATGGTAACGGAAACGGAAACGGTAATGGAAATGGTAACGGCGCTATCTTCTCTAAGTATGGACCTCCATCTTTGCAGTATGGTGCCCCTACAAATGGTTTGAATGGTAACGGTCACAACGGAAATGGAAATGGTAATGGCCACAATGGAAACGGCAATGGAAATGGCAATGGCCACAATGGAAATGGCAATGGAAACGGCAATGGTATTTCATCTCGTTATGGACCTCCATCTTTGCAATATGGTGCTCCTTCCAATGGAAATGGCAATGGTCATGGAAATGGAAATGGCAACGGAAACGGAAACGGTCATGGGAACGGCAACGGAAATGGAAACGGTAACGGTCATGCTAACGGCAACGGTAACGGAAATGGCAACGGCATCTCATCCCGTTATGGTCCTCCATCTTTACTATACGGTGCTCCTTCCAATGGAAACGGAAACGGTAATGGTCATGTCAACGGAAATGGAAATGGAAACGGCAATGGTCATGCTAACGGAAATGGAAACGGTAACGGACATGCTAATGGAAACGGCAACGGTAACGGTCATGCTAACGGAAATGGAAACGGTAACGGTAATGGAAAGGGCATTTCATCTCGTTATGGCCCTCCGTCTCAGCAATATGGCGCACCTTTGAATGGAAACGGAAACGGAAATGGCAACGGTTTGACTACTGCTATCATCAGACCAAATGCTCAATACGGTGCTCCCAGCCCCCAATACGGAGTGCCTAATGGAAATGGCAAATATATTGGAGACGAAGAAGAAAACGTATGTACTATAATTATTGTTACTAATTATTTCAGTAATACGTATATGAAATTAATATTATAAATTAATCACACAAACTTTATGAATTTTATAGTAAAGTACTTTGTTTGTAACAATTTTAAAATCTAATATTTTCTGTGCAGGCTCCAGCCAGCTACCAATTCGAGTACGCCGTAGAAGACGCCGAGTCTGGGGTTGACTTTGGACACGAGGAAGCGCGCGAAGGAGACGTTGCCATGGGTAAATACTACGTCACTCTACCTGATGGCCGCAAGCAGACTGTTGAGTACACCGCCGATACTGAGGGCTACAAGCCAATGGTGACATACGAAGGTGAAGCTAACGGAAATGGTAATGGATATCCTCGCAATGGAAATGGTGGATACGTCAATGGAGGATATGCCAATGGAAATGGTAACGGTAATGGCAATGGACATGGAAACGGAAACGGCAACGGCGACGGAAATGGAAACGGAAATGGAAACGGCAACGGAAACGGACATGGCAACGGAAATGGTAACGGAAACGGCAACGGAAATGGTAATGGATATTCCAATGGAAATGGCAATGGTAACGGCTACCCTGCGACCAACGGCGGATATAGTTATTAAAGTACAAAGATATATTTATAAAGGATATTCATAAAAATGTTAACACTTATAATATAACTGAAAAAAATTGTTAGATGTGTATTATATAAGTGTAATGTTTCTATGCATCTTCCTATAGATTTTATATAATTTATATATTTTATAACTATAAAAAATGTATTTATACATGAACAAATATAGCAAGATTTTAAGAATAACTTGTGTATTTCTTTAATGCATATACTAATTTTTAAAAACATTTTAAATATTATGAACTTAAACTTTTTCATGCTGTCCATTTTCCATAATTCATATTTAAAAATCAATTTTAAATTTCATAAATGTCCTCTGGGAAGGATTTAATCTCAGAACGTTCAGGAGATAAATTAGCAAACATATCACAAACATTTACTTAAATTATAACCATTAATGTACCAAGTAACCATTCGAATTTTTGTTCATTAGTAAACATCTTAAAAATATTATGACAATTGTATTTATCATTGACATCCTGTGTCCCTTTTTATCTGGAACAGTACAGGCAAATCTAATAGATTCATGACAGCAAAGTAAATATTTTATCTTAGCAGAAACTAACGGTATAAAAAAATAAATAATATTTTCATTTAAATTTCAATAATGAAAAACCATAGTATCATAAATAATATTCACCAACATCCACTCAAACCTAATCGCAACCGGAACAAAAAACGGAACGAATCAGCTTAATCCCATGACCCGGAAACAGGAAATTAAATTTTAATTATTCTATCTTTACCTGTACGCATCTATGCGACCCAGTTCGAACACTTCGGTAAAGTAATATATTTTTTAAATAGTCCTGCTTTTAAAATGTTAAGTGAACATTATTAGCTATAGCAAAAAATATTTAAAATTTTTTTTAGTATTTATTTAACGTGTGAATTTTGAAAGTTAAATTTACTCTTCAAACTACACCGTTTAAATAATAAGTATACATACGAGTATATCTATCTTTAATTTGTTTTACATTTTGTTAGTACTAATTAAATATTATATTTGTCACTCACCAGGACTGATTGGTGATTAATTTTGTTGAGAATATTTGAGTGATGTTCCGAGTCACATAGATCAGTTTCTACATTTGATTACATTTACTTAATCCTAACTAGGAAACAAAAGCTATCGTACGAAGAGTTTCATATAAATAGGCTTATTTCACATGACCGTTTTTCACTCGCGAATTTTTCCCGCTCGATTTTAAATTTATTGCTTTCACACGAGCGGGCAATAATCGTGCGAGTCGCAATTTCTGTCAGTATCGCATATTGTTAGCTATAAATTTCAGGCGATTACCAATAGAGTTTGTTAAGTACACAGAGAAAATAATAAAATTTCTTCACACAGACTACAAAATAGTCATTTTTCTTTTACAAAAATGAATGTAGATACTTCATATAATTGAAAAAAATTCAGAACTTATATTTGTAAAATAAACTGAATGATGGCTACGAATTGAATAAGATATTGCTTCCTTTGATGTATAAATTATAATTTGATGTTATATACTTATAATTACCGTTTCTAATTACTTGTTTATGATTTATAATGAAGAATTATGCCTTTTATAATATTACAATGTAATTTATATGTAAATTAAATTTATAAATGAGCATTAAAATATTTTACTGGCATTATATTCGTTTCGAATGGTCTGCTACAGATCTATAAAAATTAAATTAAAATGTATTTATTTACAGAAAAGTTTTGAAAAAAATATTCTACCTCTCCAGAGACTACGTAATGAATGACCTAGAGCATTTATATAATAATACAGTTGCACTTTCTTTTAAAAGAGCAGACAGAATATTTCCAAAATTATTGTATATCAAGTTCAAGTTTATAATTAAAATTTCAACTTTCAACCGTCAGTGATGTGTTAATATCGGTTACGGTATTAAAAATAAATACATTATTTGTGACAAGCATATAATATTTATAATCCATAATGAGCACAAGTAAAATTACCGAATTGATTTAACCCTGAGATGAATAATTATAAGTGCTAAGTGGTTCAAATGAAACTTTCGAATCCAGCAGTTTGACAACATTCACGCACCAATGCATAAACTCCTTATAAGAAAGAGATAGTAGGTACATCCCATTATATGGTATATGCGTAATAATTATAATAGTAAAGCAAGATGCGCGGTTCCATCACCAAGATTGATCACCCACTACAGAACTGGACTAGGTATATAAACATCGGCTTCAGAAAGAATATTCAGAACAACATCGATCTTCTTCGAAGGAACAGTGTTCTCAAAATTATCTAATAAAGTTTTATAGTGATTTATTCCGACAAAATGAAGGTATTTTATATTAAATACTGTAATTTTTGTTGATATAATTTCGCATAAATATAGTTTAAAATATAATTCAAAACGAGTGATCTATTATTTTTTCTTAGATAAGAAAATAAGAAAGTTATTTTAATTTACAGATTGCGGTGTGTATATCGGTGCTCATAGTAGCAGCTTATGCTGAACCGCCCGTACCAAGTAATAGATATTTACCAGGTAACGGTAACGGTTATAGAAACGGTAATGGAAATTCTCGTCAATATCTGCCTCCCTCCCAACAATACGGTGCTCCTAACGGCAATGGAAACGGTAACGGAAACGGCTTCCATGGCAACGGCAACGGAAATGGCGGCGTATCATCGCGCTATGGACCACCTTCCCAACAATACGGCGCTCCTAACGGTAACGGCAATGGATTCCATTCAAACGGAAACGGCAATGGTGTCTCATCTCGCTACGGACCTCCTAACGGAAACGGAAATGGATTCCATTCCGACGGAAACGGTAATGGTGGAGCTCCCTCCAACGGAAATGGTTTCCACTCTAACGGAAATGGAGTTTCATCTCGCTACGGTCCTCCTAGTCAGAAATATGGCGCCCCAGGAAACGGAAATGGATTCCATGGTAACGGGAATGGCAATGGACACAATGGTTTGACTTCTGCTATTATCAGGCCTAACTCTCAATACGGTGCACCTAGTCCTCAATATGGTGCTCCTAATGGTAACGGATACAATGGTAACGGTAACGGAAACGGAAATGGATACGACGATCAAAGTGTAAGTGAAAATATATAGTTATAAACTTAATTTAATTTTATTCGTGTATTAGGAACCTGCCAGTTACCAATTTGAATACATGGTCCAAGATGCCGAATCCGGCAGCGACTTCGGACATCAAGAGCAACGCGAAGGAGATGTTGCCATGGGCAGGTACTACGTCACTCTGCCTGATGGCCGCAAGCAAACCGTGGAGTACACCGCCGACACCGAGGGCTACAAGCCCATGATCAGCTACGAGGGACAGGCGAATGGAGGTGGATACCCCAGCAATGGAAACGGTGGATACTCCAATGGAGGGTATTCCAACGGAAATGGCCACAATGGAAATGGTCATAACGGAAATGGCAATGGCTATTCCAACGGAAATGGCAATGGCTATTCCAACGGAAATGGCAATGGTTATTCAAATGGAAATGGGCACCATGGAAATGGGAACGGCTACTCGAACGGAAATGGAAACGGGTATCCTTCAAGCAATGGAGGATATAACTACTAATGTACAAATGTTTATATATTATAAATATCACTTACGAGTATATTCATACTTTTTATTTATAAGTATTCATATGTAATTATTTATATAAAGAAATAAAGCAAGTTAAGAAAATTTTTGATTTATTTTTATTGTATTTCATAAATTAATATGTATAGATTAACCAAAATAGGAATTTTGTTACATAAAATATGAGTTATTCATATTAATAGTTACCCTACAGGCATAAGTCGCCAATTTTTTTTTTATACACGAAATATTCTTGTGCTTAAAACAACATCTTTTTCTTAAATCCATGTAGACTAATAAAATGCATTTAAAGTGAATATAAATTTCAAAAGGAAAAATTTGATTAGGTACCAAAAATTATTGTGTCTGCTCTCCATATTAAATAAGAATATTTTGTTTGTGTGTGTATTTAATATAATATACAGCAAATCCTTGTGATTGTTAATATTTATGGAGCATAGATAGTTTGTTTTATTATACCATACATCGTACTTATTATTAATGGATACAGATATATATATATATATATATATATATATATATATATATATATATATTTTTTTTTTAAATTACACCATGACTATGGCAAAATTCAATATAATGAATGAATTAGAAGTACAAATCTTTTCAATGAAAGTTTTAAAATGTAGGCTGGTACTACGAGCTCTGTTTTTTTTTTTGAATGTTTTAAGAGAAATATTTTAGCCTCGGTCTTAACGCTATACAATGTTCTAAAATTATTTTATATAATTTGCAAAATTTACACGGATTAAAAAAGTTTACATAATTTTTGGTGAATTCTTATAGGAATGATGTTAGCATAATCTGATTTAAATTTTTTTATGTACTTTTACTTACTTAATTGTGGTCATTGGTAAAGTATCGTGTACAACACGTAGTTATACAATATACTATTATTCAAATACAACAGCTGGTACCTCGAGCTAAATTTTGGGTGTTTTATAAAATAATTATTCGAATAAAAATTACAGAATTATATATTATCTACCACTTTCATTTGAAATATTTTTTTATTATGAAATAATTTTAGAACATTCTACAGCGTTAAAACCGACGATAAAACACTTCTCCCAAAACAGAGCTCATGGAATATACCGGGCTATCTGTTTAATTACATCAGTAACATACACAAAATTCGAAGACAAATCTTTATTATATATAAAATGCCTTGTAAATAAACATTTCAATTTGCACGACCTTTCAATAATATTTCTTTCTCCTATTAATTTTATTCTTATTGTTTAAGTAAATTTACCTATATTATATACTAGACGGCAGGTAATCATAATTCACGCGGAAAAATATATATCTATAAATTAAAATGCCACACCCGTAATAAGTGAAGGACATGATGACAATTTTTTAAATTTTATTTATACATGTATAAAATAAAATTTATATCCCTAGGTTACGGAAGGCAAAAAAATTAATAGGTTAGGTACGATATACTTATACTGGAATTAGAATTTTCATTAACAGTCAAAATGAAAATGAAATTAACCATAAATAATTGCCTGTAAACACACATAAGAAATAATACAAGATTATTTAGAACAAGTGTGAGCTCTTCTCAATAAAAATCAAGTCTATCTAAATCTAAAAATCCAAGTTACATTAAAAATAAATAATCATCAACATGAAGGATAAAGTGTGATTACATAATAATTACAAAAAGTAGACCGAAAAAGTTTCAAAATAAGAACAGCTTTCAATAGTATCAATTATCGATGTTCCACTAAATTTTCAATCAGCAACTCTTAAATAGCCATTTTGCCATATAAGCAAAAGATTCTCAGTTACATCTCACTTCCCATAACGTGCTTCTGTAAATGTGTGTTTGTATGTGCGTATGTGATCGATGGGCCGACTACGTAAGAGCAAGGCAAGTGGAGCCATTAAAAGTAACAGGGATGACACCCACTACCAATGTAGTCCACGTATATAAAAGATGCGCAGCAGATTCACTGATCAGAGCATCTTCGAACTGTTCAAACGAGTAGCATAGCATCGCGGTGATAGTAGCTACCTAGTTTAATATTACGTAATTACAACATATAGTAACGCACGCACAATGAAAGTAAGTTGGATTTTGATATATGGTACTAACATATTGGATACCTATAAGGTCCGAGATGATAACACACAGAAAAACCTTTTACATGCCCTTAACTATTGACACAATTAAAACTACTAGCAAAGATTTTAGACATGAACCCTTACTCATTTAAATCAAGTATCCTTGTATTTATTCATGTTTGAGTGTGGCACTCTGCTTTTAGAATAGCTCTCGGTATATGATATACATTTCGGTCTAAATTTTTACCTATTCATTTTAAAGCAAAAGTGTAAATAGGTAAAACGTACAGAATTAAAAACTGCACCAAATGAGCCTAAATTTATTGATGTGATATATTTCTGTCATGTGATAGACCTAAATTAAAATGTATAATTATTAGTTATTTCCAGAGTGCCATGGTAAACAAAACATACATAGTCGTATTGTTTGAATTTTCAGATGGCATTTGGCAGAGTTTTAATAAATAATAACTTGTTTAAATTATTTCTAAATGGTAAATGTGTCCATGATTATTGAGTAATAATTTAAACAAGTCAATAATCATTTAAACTATGAAAAATATCATCTGTCAAACTCAAACAATACGACTCTTTGCATGTTTTGTTTTCCATGGCACTCTGGAAGTAGCTAAAAATTATACATTTTATTTTACGTCTATCTCAGGAGAGAAATGTGTCACATTAAAAAATTTAGTCTCATTTGGTGCATTTTCATTCTGACATTTTACCTATTTACACTTTTGCTCTAAAATTAATAGGTAAAAACTTAGAGCGAAATTAAAATAATAACATTGTACTTCAAAGCTCAAAAAAAAAAAAGTAGACACCCGGTATATATTTTCTATCATGGAGTAAATAGCTCCATGGTAACATATCGAACTTTGGATTATAAAATCCTCGGTTCGATTTGACAAATTTTCGAAAATAAATTCCGGAAAGTTTCATTACATAAAATTGTGGCTCCTCCATCACCATCATACTTGAGACCTTGGTTTGATGGCTGGTAATCACTCTTTAAAAATATATCATAACACTAAGATCTGCATTGAGCAGAGTGCCACACCCAGAAATTGGTAAATGGCGTGATGATATATTTATTTTATTTATTTCAATGTGGTAAACATGCATCAAATTGCGGTTCTCAAATATGTTATTGAAGGAGGAGTATTATATTACAAGGAATACAATTCGTGATGTTCACAAGGAATTGAATGACATCCACTGATGTTATTACGATATCACGATATCTTGACATTCAAATATTCTTTAGAGTTTAGAACAAGAATCTAAAACTTGCATTGTTGTCTATGATATCTAAGATTTTTTTAAAGAAAGAATTCCGGTAATCATATTTGTTTTCTCTTCTAAAACAATACTCTAATTCTTGCAAAGCAAAAAATATTCAGACGTCCTAATTTAACAAGAATACTGTTAAATATTTTATGTGAACCTACTTTCTAGAACAATATTTCGATTCGATTTCCTTTTACTTAATTCTCCTCCAATATAAAACCTTTGAAGGGCGCAAACTTAACGCACTTCATGATTTAATATATTGATAACCGAGATTTGTCAAAGAAATGAGTAAATCGATAAATTGCGTGATATAAGAGTATTTAATTCAATTGCATATTTAAAATTGTGTTTGAAATGATTCTGATTGAATATTAAATTTTTTATAAGCAACCCTGAGGATATGAAACGCACTTATGTAATTCTTAATTATTCTTTTGAAGAATAAATGCCTGGAGTCTTCTACAGACCAGTGTTGTAATCTTGTTAGAAATTAAATAGTTTGTTAAGCTCACACATATATTTCTCTTTTGTTTCATTAATTATTTAATTGTTTAATGAAATTGGCTGGTACCACGGCTTCTGTTTTTGAATATTCTGAAAGAAGTGTTTTATTATTTTATAATTAAATACTACAAGCAAAAATGGTAGAAAATATATTTCTTTTTAACTTTCATTCGAAGCATTTCTTTTTATAAACTATTTTTAAAACATTGTACAGCACTAAAATACTTCTCTTAGAACTTCCAACTAATATTTTGTTTGGTTTAATTTTGTGACTTCAATAATTAACTCAATTATGGCCATCACACGAATAGAAAGTAAAGGTAGTTTGTAATGTTTTATAACATTTTCAGGTAGCAATTTGCCTGTTATTCGTCACCGCCGCTGTATTGGCAGAACCCCCAGCGGCCCAATATCTACCACCTTCAAATCAATACGGTCCCCCAAGTGGCAACGGAAACGGTGGCCAGCGCCCCGGACCCCAGTACGGTGCCCCTAAACCACAATACGGGGCTCCCAATGGAAATGGCGGTGGACAAGATGTAAGTATACATAACATTTTTTATGGAGAATCAAACCGCTTTAAAAAATCTGGTGTGTGTATCACATGACTTTCTTATACATATGAAACTGAACTTGATAATTGTGTGACAAATAGAATATATGTTTTCGTTTATTTGTTCTCATGGTAACTTGGTTTGGACATATTTATTTATAAACATACAATCGTGCTTAAAAGAAGAAGGAGATAAAAGATATTATAATGGAAATATTTGGGACATCTTTTATTTGGAACGTGCATTCGTAGCAGATACTAAATTCGAAATAGTATTACTGCTGCATAGAAAGTAAAAATAAAAATTTCAAAAAAATATCACTTAAAACTTGTATTTTTTTTATTAAATTTCTTTATAAAACAGAGCCTACGTAACTCATTCCTGTAGAGCGCATCGACATATCTCTTATATTTCTTGAGATATAACGATTTTTGTTGTTTTTCAAAGTTCAAATTTGAAGGGCTGTAACTCAAAAACTATGCAAGATACCGAAGAATAATCTTAAGTTCCGTATTTAACATGCATTTAGTAACAAAATTGCAAAATAAAAAAAAATTGAAAATTTTTGATTTTTTTTTCAAAATTTGAGATGGCGATAATTCTTTAAATATGAAAGATACAAATCCGTAGTGTTCACCAATCGATTCAGCTCATCGAAAAACATAAGTATACAAAATTTCATCAAAATCGGTTAACATGACGAATTTCTAAAGCAAAAACTCTGTAAACGGGCTGATATCCGAATAACGTAAAGGGGTACCCCTTGACGTTTGGGCCGAAAATGGTCATTTTCAGACTTTTTGCTCTAACTTTTCAACCCGTTCACCAAATCTTCTGAAATTTTGCACACTTATGTATTTTCTCGAGCTGAATCGAATGGTGTATGTTTCAACTCGATATCTTGAATATTTTTTTATATATCGCCAATCAAAATTTTAGAAAAAAAATCCAAAAATTTCAAAATTTTCAAATTTTGTTCATTTGTTGTAAAATGCACAATAAACACGAAACTGAAACCATTTTTCAATATCTTGTATAATTTTTGAGTTATAGTTCCTCAAAGTTGCACTTCGAAAAATATCAAAAATCGTCATATCTCAAAAAATATAAGTGATATGACGATGCGCTCTACTACAATTGGTTTCTTAGGGTTCGATTTATATAGAAAAGTAATAAAAAAAAATTGTAATTGTAAGTGATATTTTGGTTAATTTTTTTTTTTGAGCTATCCTTTCATTGTTTTCAAAGAAAAAACTGTAAGAAACGGTACTATATACTGGTTCAGAATGAGGATTATGTATTAGGTATTGCATTAACATGAACGAAAGTTAAATTCTGAACGAATGTTTCACTTACTCATGTAACTATAAAATACAAAGCGTACGCATGTCAATTAATTATCTCATAAATCTAAACATTGCAAATATTGCTGTTCCTCTTAGTTTCTTCGTCGTGTTTAATTGCCAATTTCAAATCTCGCACACATCCATTCCGCATACCGAGCTGTATCATCTGCAATTAATTCAGTTTTACTTTCATCTAGCTGTAATAATAATTCTTAGTATTTTTCTTTATTTAATATAGGTATTATTCACCGTTCGATTGGTTTTATTTCTCCGCAATATTTTTAGAAACTAAAAAATTAATTTTGACGCAATTTTATTGCAAACTATATACATATACAAGCGGAGTTGTTAAAATTGTGCAAAATTTACCTTACTAAAATATTGACAATTTTTAAAACAAGAGTGTGGAAAAATCTTTTTCTTTCTTGTGATTAAAACATCAAATTTGACCGATTATAGAATTTTTTTTTTTACCGATTAACATTAAAGGTGAAACTTTGCGGAATGCTAACAGTATGTATAGTTTCACTTTTATGCCTAGGCTGTAAAAATATTTTACAAAGCAATCGCTCAACAAACGAATAGTAACACATTGCAATGAAAATTGCCAGCAATAAACCTTCAAAATATTTATATAAAATAATCACTAAATTAATATTAATTTAAATCGGCAAAAAAATTATGTGTTCAATTGGGCACCAAACACAGAGCCTAGTTAAAGAAATAACTAGTTTATACTTTGTTATATATTTACAAATTATAATGTTATAAAACATTATTTGAATGATTCAAGACTAAGCAAACAAATTGACTTGAAAACCAGTTCTATTATCTTTCACATAGAAACTCAAATTTATTTTTAATTTAATTTTGATTCTCTTAGGAACCTGCCAGCTACCAATTCGAATACATGGTCCAAGATGCCGAATCCGCCAACGATTTCGGACATCAAGAGCAACGCGAAGGCGATGTCGCCAAAGGCAAGTACTACGTCCTCCTGCCTGATGGCCGCAAGCAAATCGTAGAGTACACCGCCGATGAAGATGGTTACAAGCCAATGGTAACCTACGAGGGAGAAGCAAATGGAGCTGGCGGTGGATATCCTAGAGGACCCAGCGGAAACGGAGGATATAACTATTAACAGTTGATAGTTGTTGGTCCTTGTACATATAAATTGTGTTCTTCATTCAATGTAAATATGTCATATGTATATTATTGAGCAAATAAATTATAATTTAATCAAATTATAACATTTTTTATCAGTCATAAATTATAAGCAACTTGTTAATGAAAACAGAGTTTAAAAAATATATGAAAGGGTTATTTAGATATAGGTATCTAGCAAAAAACTAAACGGATTGAGTAACCAAAAAATATGTCCAAAATATTTTTTAAAGTTCTATTGAATGGCACTAAATATAAGTTCTCCCCTCCCCCTTCTTGGGGGTGGAGGGGGGTCACTTCATAATCTTAAATGATAATCCCCAGTTTTTATTGCAGATTAGGATTTTGTAATAAAAAATATGAAGGTTTGTTTGAAAAAAATTCCTGTTCGCGATAGATGGCGCTGTAAACAACATTACTCTATTGTATTGTAATTATTATTATCTGTAATAAAAATATGGTTTTCCGTGAAATATTCACAGCTATTTATCTTGTTTTCTTTCTTTCAACCTCTGTGCAGGGATGGCATAGGTTTGACGTTTTGTAAAGTACCTCAAACAGTTCAAATTATTATTTTTTTATTATTGGTTTTATAGCTTTGTTCAGAGTGGGTAAATAGCAAGATGATAAATTTATTTATTTGCTAAATTATTATTTTAGTTAGAAAAAAATTTTCAGCCAAACCCTTCATGTTTTTTGTCATAAAAATCTAATCTGCGATAAAAACTGGGGGGTCACCATTTAAGATTATCAAGTGGCTCCTTTCTCCTCCGCCCTACCCCAAGGAGGGGGAAAAAAGTTCGATAAATTAGAAAATAATTCTCCAGTATCTTTCTAAAACTTGTTGCCATTTGGCCAAATTGGCCAAATTATTTTCAATTTTTTCTCACTTGAGATCCACCAACACCTATATAATGACGTCACAACATTTTTAAAAAATCATTGTGGCTTATTGAATAACAATTGAGACTTTTTAAAATTGTAGATAGTCTTCAATTTAGATAGTTTCATAAAAAAAAATTTTTTTTAATGGTGAACGACCCATTGGGAAACGAAGACGTCAGTAATCATAGCTCTATAGCGGTCTCCATTGACTGTAATGTTATAGCCGGCATTATTTTTTAAGAAATATGTACCAATGCACACCAGTGCCTTTTGTTTATGTAACGTCATCTGAAACATGGCTTGTGAATTTTCTTCACCCCAAAGGTTGAAATTTTTCTTGTTGATGTATCCATTTGATAAAAAATAAGGCTCATCGCTATATAAAATTTTCGAAATAAATTTGCACAATTTGGAAGCGCTATTTATGGTGAAATGGCAAACCAAACTGAGCACAAAACAGCTATCAGCTGAAAAATTGGCCTCTTAAAAAACGCCCGTTATTTCACATATTCAAACCAATTACTGGAAATATTAGAAGTGATAATCATTCATATAAATATTTAAACTTGCAGCACATCCCAATTTGAAACTGTTCATAACGCATGGCGGATTGCTGAGTACAACAGAATCTGTATACCATGGAGTACCAATAGTTGGAATACCAGTGTTTGCGGACCAAAAGATGAACGTTGCTACGACAACTCGAAAAGGTTACGGTATAGGAGTGCCATATCACCAGCTGACTGAAAAACGTTTAGTTGCAGCAGTTCGAGAAGTGGTTGAGAATCCGAAATATAAACATGCAGTTCAACTTGCGTCTCGAGTAAATATTATAATTCAACAATTACATTAAATTATCTACTATTAAATCATTTTTAAAATTCACATCTACATATTATCCTGTGGTATTGATAACACAATATTTAAATTGCACTGTTGATCCATAGAGTTAAATAGGTATATTATTTAGTTAGAATATTTTAAAACAGATTAGTTTTGAGTAAATTTATGTGATAATTATTTGTGATCAGATCTTGCGGGAGCAACCAGTACGCCCTCTGGATTCCGCTGTATTTTGGATAGAGCACGTTCTAAAACATCGAGGAGCCACACACTTCCGTTCTGCCGCTCTTGATCTGGAGTGGTATCAACTCTATTCTGTCGATATTATCTGTATCGTCCTGTTTGTCATCCTTTCCTTCATTCTGCTTGTTCGTTATATCATTTGTTATACCATCAAATGTTATAAATATTGGAAGGACTATTTAATTATTAGTAAAAAGAAAAATATGTAATTTAAGACAATTTACAATTATATTTGTTTTACTTATTGGTTTAGGTTTACGTATTAGATGATATTACAAAGAAAGTAGTAGGTCCTTATAAATATGTAACATGTTTATGAAGAATAAAAACGCCTCTAAGATGTTGAATCGTTCTATTTGAAATGAATATAAGTAAAACTAAAACTTTATATATTTTATCATATATGTATAACATTATTTTAAAATAAATATAAAGTAAAATTTAAACATTATGGTTGCTATTCACAGGTCTAAGAACTACTAACTAGGACATTTTAAAATTTGGCACTGTTACTTTGCAAAAGTTGTTGATTACCTTTTAGATCAACAATTTTTTCATAGCAACAGTGTTAAAACTTAAAATTCCCTAGTTAGTAGCCCTTAGTATAGACCTGTGAATGTATTTATTTATATATAACTTCGTGATATATATTTTCCAAATAATTATGAAGTTAAAATAAAACAGTAATTACCTATGGCAATAAGAAACTTTTTTTTAGTGCAATACCACAGAAAATAAGCTTGCTTCTGCAATCTATCAGAGAAGTACCGAACTAACGAAGAAGTTCATGTTTTGATCTACAGGTGGTGTGGATTTTATACGCTTGAATCCAGTGTCGGATATTGGAAATTTATGTTGAAATTTAAAATGAAATTAATTTTCTTTATTCATATTTGAGCAGTCTTATACATATAGCATACAGTAAATCCTCTCACATAAGATAAATTGTAGTAGTTAGAATAATTTAATGAATATATATCCATAGCTAAATGTCCAATACAACATATTATGATATCATTATAAATATTGCTTAAAAAACTAAAAGAAATATTGAAGAACAATAAGCATTTAATGAACATTCTACGTATGATAAATTAAAATAGAATATAATATTTCATCTCCTCTATATTCATTTCGGAACTTGAAAATTAAGCCTCCAAATTCAGTTGATATAATAGAATAGTATAGTAGATAGTGGTTGCAACATACTGAAATATAAAATATGGGTATTTTTTATCAAATTACATTTAAATTTAGTCATACTGTTTGCGCAAAAGTGAAATTTAAGGGAAGAAATCCATTTGCAGTAAACTGCAATTTGTTGTGATGCAATTGGAGTAACTTCGTTTTGATCTAAAACGCCAAAAGATATTAAATAAAATACTTTCTTAGATAATTAAAATACCTCTGCACTGCTCAATCTATTTCTAATTTTTCGGGAAATTCTAGATATTAAATAACTTGTCTTCCGTGTCTAAAATATATTTACCAGACATTTTCCAAACGAATTACGATTTAGCATAAGTACTTACTTCGGAGATTATACTGCTCATCCAGTAGAGAATAATAAAATTTTCCATTAAATCTTGTAGAGCCCATATCAACAAAAGAACTATTGCAGCTATATTAGGATTAAGGCTTTCTCTAAAAATGTTGCTTATAAAAAACAAAACAAAAGTTGTTGTTACGAAAGATAAGCTCATCCTGTGGACAACGTTAACAGCAATAAAATTGTCAAATATCTTAGCAATATTACATAAACTACTGTGATAGTTGATACATATTTTAATTAATAGAAGATTGTCAGATGAAAATGTATTCTTATTATAAATTTCTTTTAAAGTTTCATTTAATGTTTTGAATAAGCAATACAGTTCGTGTAATATAGTTGCCGTTTGTAAAAGAAAAGTAACTATATTGAAATATGAATAAAATTGAAATACTTTTTCTATTGGATTTATTTTAGTCTTGTATCCGTCATAGCAATAGTCTGATATTAATATACTAATAAATGACAGAACAGTGTGAGCAAACAGTATATATGTGAATTGTTTCGTGTTATAATTTAATCCATTATTTATATTTCTAATTTTAATTTTAACATTTGACAATTCGTTAAGAAATTGAAAAAAGAAATTATGTTTAAAGTAAAAGAATCCCAAATTTATTATTAGAAAACAATAAGGATTTATATATACTAGTAACATCACAATATCTACAAATTTAGTAGTTTTAAATTCAAATTTGTCGTAATTATAAATTTCACTGAAAGAAATGAATATAAAAAATGCTACACACACAACTAAATAAATAATAAGCAATAAGATATCCTGTTTAAGAATTCGAAATGATTTTTGCCCGACATTGTCAATACACACACTGTAAGAAGCAACAGCAAATATTTTTTGTAATACATATAATAATTTTAAGTCATCATGAATGTGATATATTCCTGTATCACGCTCCATTGTGTTATTTAGTTTGATGTATCACAAAAATTTATTAACTAATACAAATATTTATTTTATATATGTAATTGACAATCATTCATTTCAGAATAACATAATAAATATGTAATATTCTCACATACTTAGCAATTACTATTATAAATATATGTAGATATTCTAATTGTTATGCTTTTAAAATGATTAAAAGTATTTAATTTTCTTTGAACATATTTACACTTAGTTCATCTTTACATAAATATTTAAAACTTAATGTTACCTACTAATATACATAAAAACGATATTTGGGTAACGTTAAAACAAATGTAATTGATATAATGGTGTTACGACGGCGAAGTGCTGCTATTTAAGAATTAAATGGAATTGATTTGTCCACCCTAAGATTTTAGCAAAAGAAGATAACTGAATGAGAAGACTAAGCAATTAAAATCAAGAAATTTTCATATAATTTCAATGTAAATATAGGCTTTGTACGTTCTTAATTTTCTGTTACATAATTTTTTGGTGTGTTTTTATACCTCTTTGCCATCTTTTTGTAAACATACAAAATTAACCCTCCAACTGAATTTGTTACAATAACTAAGATTTTTTGTTCTGCTTCAATATAATTACTAAAATATTTAGTGAAAAGCACATAAAAAAAATGTTAATAATTACTATACATACAAATATATTTAGTTACAAAAAATAATTTGTGCTTGCTACCAAATTTGAAACTTAACTTGAAGTTAATAATTAACGGTGGATCGTCTGGGACTAAAAATTTTGTTAATCTCGACGTTTCGACAGCAAAGTGATGCTGTTAAAGAATTACATGGAATATATTTCGAAAACACTAAAGATTTTAGGAAGAGAAATTAACGGGGTGAGAAGTCTAATTAGAGAAGCTATTTAAATATTCATATAATTTTAATTTAAATATAAGCTTAGCTCGTTCTTAATTTTCTGTTATATCATTTTTTTTTAAACTCTCTTTTTGTAAACAAGTAATATTAAGCCTCCAAATTCAGTTGATATAATAAAATAGTATAGTAGATAGTGGTTGCAACATACTAAAATATAAAATGTGGTTATTAGTTAATACATTACAACTAAAAAATTTAAATCTGGTCGTACTGTCTGCGCCAAAGTGAAATTTAAAGGAAGAAATCCATTTGCTGTAAACTGTAATTTGTTGTGATACAATTGGAGTAACTTCGTTTTAATCTAAAACGCAAATAGATACATTATTAAATAAAATCCTTTCCTACAATATATATAAGTACCTTAGCGCTGGCCGGTCTATTCCTAATTTTTCGGGAAATCCTCGATATTATATAACTTGTCTTCCTTGTCTAAAAGATATTTACCAGACATGGTCCAAGCGAATTACGAATAAACACAAGTATGTACTTACTTCAGAGACGGTACTACACATCAAGTAGAGAATAATAAAATTTTCCATTAAGTCTTCTAGAGCCCAAAACAGCAAGAGAAGTATTGAAGCAATATTAGGATTAAGGGTTTCTCTAAAAATGTTGCTGATAAAAAACAAAACTATAGTTGTTACTATGAATGAGAAACCCATTCTGTGGACTACGTTGTAAGAAATAAAATTGTCAAATTTCTTCGCAATATTACATAAACTACTGTGATAGTTGATACATATTTCTATTAATAGAAAAGTGTCACATGAGAAAGAATTTTTATTGTAAATTTCCTCTAAAGTTGCATTTAATGTTTTGAATAAGCACTTCAGTTCGTGTAATATAGTTGCCGTTTGTAAAAGAAAAGTAACTATATTGAAATATGAATAAAATTGAAATACTTTTTCTATTGAATTTATATTTGACTTGTAACCATTATAGCAATAGTTTCCTATTAATATAATAATATATGAAAGAACAGCGTGTGAAAATAGTATATATGTGAATTTTATCGTACTATAATTCAATCTATTATTTATATTTCTAATTTTAATTTTTAGATTTGATAATTCGTGGAGAAATTGAAAAAATAAATTACGTTTTAAATAAAAGAACCCCAAATTTAATATATGAAAACATGCAGGATTTATATATCCTACCAACATCGCAATATCTGTAATGCAAGTACTTTTGAATTGAAACAGTCTATCATAATGATAAACTTTACTGAAAGAAATGAATATAAAATATGCTACAAACGCAACTAAATAAATAATAAGCAATAAGATATCCTGTTTAAGAATTCGAAATGATTTGTGCCCGTCTTTGTCAACACACACACTGTAAGAAGCAACGGCAAATATTTTTTGCAATATATGAATTAATTTCACTTCATCATGAAAGTGATAAATTCCTTTATGACGCTTCATTATTCTACTAAGTTTGATGTGAAAAATGTTCATTACCTAATACTACTAATACTTAATATATAGGCAGTTAACAGTTATTCATTTCGTTTTAACATAAAAATGTGTAATATTCATAAGAGCATAGCAATTATTATTATTAATTCCTTTATTCTAAACAATTATATTAATTGATATTTAATTTTCATTATCCATTGTCTCTCATCCTCTTAAAACAATATTTGGATGAATATCTGTAGAAATGTAAATTATATAATCACTGTTTGACAACAAATTGATGATTTTCAAGAATAACATGGAATTGATTTCGAAAACACGGAGATTTTAGAAAGAATAAATAACTGGGTGGGAAGACTAATTAAAGTAGCAATGAAATCAATAAATCCTCATATAATTTTAATTTAATTACAAGCTTAGTTCGTTTTTAATTTTGTGTTATAACATTTTTTCATAAAACCAGTGATCTATGTTACCCTCTTTTTGTAAACACGTAAAATTAAGCTTCCATATTCAGTTGATATAATAGAATAGTATAGTAGACAGTGGTTGCAACATACTAAAATATAAAATGTGATTATTTGTTAATACATTACAACTAGAAATTTTAAATCTGGTCATACTGTCTGCGCCAAAGTGAAATTTAAAGGAAGAAATCCATTTGCTGCGAACTCTAATTTATTGTGATACAATTGGAGTAATTTTGTTTTGATCTAAAACGCCAATAAATATTTTACTAAATTAAATACTTCCTTATATAATTAAAGTACCTTAGCGCTGTCCGATCTATTCCTAATTTTTCGGAAAATCCTCGAAATTATATAACTTGTCTTCCTTGTCTAAAAGATATTTACAAGACATGGTCCATGCGAATTACAATTCAGTACAAATACTTACTTCAGAGACTGTACTACACATCCAATAAAGAATAATAAAATTTTCCATTGAATCTTCCAGGCCCCATAGTATCAAAAGAACAATTGCAGCAATATTAGGATTAAGGCTTTCTCTAAAAATGTTGCTGATAAAAAACAAAACTATAGACTACGGACTATGGACTACGTTGACAGCAATAAAATTGTCAAATTTCTTAGCAATATTACATAAATTACTGTGAGAGTTAACACATATTTGTATTAATTGCAAAGTGTCAGATGAAAATGAATTATTATTACAAATATCTTCTAAAATTTCATTTAATGTTTTGAATAAGAACTTTAATTCGCGTAACATAGTTGCTGTTTGTAAAAGAAAAGTAGCCACATTGAAATATGAATAAAATTCGAACAATTTTTCCATTGGAGTTATCTTTATCCTGTAGCCGTCATAGCAATAGTTAACTATTAATATAACAATATATATAATAACAGCATGTCCAAAAAGTATATATGTGTATGGTTTCGTGTTATATGCCAATCCATTATTTATATTTCTAATTTTAATTTTTACATCTGATAATTCGTGTAGAAATTGGAAATAAAAATTTCGTTTAAAATAAAAGATTACCAAATTCAATATTAGAAAAAAATGAGGATTTATATATAAAACTAACATCACAATATCTATTATTTTAGTACTTTTAAATTCAAACTTGTCATTATAATGATAAATTTTGCTGATAGAAATGAATATAAAGTACAACACACATGCAACTCCATAAATAATAAAAATTAAAATATCTTGTTTAAGAATACGAAATGATATTTGTCCACCATTGTCAACACACACACTGTAAGGAGCAACAGCGAATATTTTTTGAAACATATGTACTACTTTCAATTCGTCATGAAAGTGACATATTCCTCTATGACGCTTCATTATTGTACTAAATTTAATGTGACACTAAAAATGTATTGCATAATACTACTAATAATTAAATTATACGCGTATAGGTCAATCATTCATATCACATTAACATAAGAAATGTGTAATATTCTCAAGTGCATAGCAATTATTTCTATTAATTTCTTTGTTGTATACAATTTAATTAATGGGGTATGTGACCAATTTTTTTTTCTGACATTACATGATACTAGATACAAAAATAAAATACCCGTATTTTTTTAAATGAATTAATTGTTTATAGTTAACGAGAAATTAATTTTTAAATATTTGGAGAGGGGATGTGAGACGTCACTGTGTCTTCTGAATAGATTGCGGCGGTAGGTATGGTGCTAGAAAAAGACCGAGATACTGTAAAGGAAAGAAATAGATATATATCAGCGGGTCATGCGTACGGCCACAGTGACGTCACATATCCCTTCTCCAAAACACAAAATTGCTAATAACTTTACTATTACAAAATAATTTACAGTTTTTATTGTTGTAATAAGAAACTACAATGAAGAACATTTATATTCTATGGCGTATACATTGAAATTCGATTATGGTCACATACCCCATTGTTGTGCTTTGAAAATGATTAAACATTTAATTTTCTTTGAATATATTTACACTTAGTTTATTATATGAGATCTTTATGTAAATATTAAAAACAAATTTTGCGCACCCAAATAAAACAATATTTTGGTAAAGTTATGTAAAAAAATTAATATAACAACGTTTTGTCAGCGAAGTGCTGCTATTCAAAAATTACATGGAATTGATTTCGAAAACACGAACATTTTAGCAACAAAAAATAACTGGATGAGAGGATTAATTAGAGAAGCATTGAAATCAAGAAATCTTCAAATAATATAATTTAGATACAGGTTTTGAGCTTAGTAAGAAATGGTTAACTGTTGTTCACCCTTATTTTCAGTTTTTATTAAATCATTGTTCTAATTAAATTTTTATTATTTTATTAAGTATTGGAAATGGTTCAACTTCAAAGTGAGTAACTGAGTAATTTTGGAGTGAATTTCTCTCCATGTTTATTTTTATCAATTTATTATACCTATATCAGTTTATAAAATGCATCCACGGATTTCTACGTTAATACCCTGTCCATTAGTTAAAATTGTTTGTGTATGATTTTTTAAAAATGGTCATTACCATATAGTCAGTTGACCATGTTCGTATAAATTTCTTTCAATTGTTTTTTTTTTAATCCCTCAAGGTTGATCTTGAATTAAAACATGACGAAGTAGTTATTTGTATATCAAGGCACTAAAGTATTATTTTTTATTACGAATATAGAATTTATATGCTGTCGCCTCGGACCATATGTGTAATAAATAATACTTTAGTGCCGAGATATATATTATATTTTTTTCTGAAATCATTAAATTATTAATTAAAAACATAAATAAATAGCATTATGTATTTATAAAACGTCAGCTAGCTGTTGACACGGGGATGAGTGTATGTTCTTAGACGTAGTCTGTATGTGATCTGCATCCGATAAATGATTCTCAAAAGTAAATAATAAATAAATTCATAAATAAAATATATATATATATCTTCGCGCCTTTTACCCATTATGGGTGTTACACTCTGCTTACGCAGATCTCGGTTAGTGATATTTTTTTTGGTATGTTTCTCTAACGATTTACAGTCCGATGCGTTACCACGGAGCTATTTACCCCAATAATAAATTCATCAATAGTATTAACCTGACAGATGAGTCTGTAATGTTTAACTATATTATAGCAACTGTTTTGGCTAACTTCGCGTAGTAATATTGTCTACTTTACTTTAACACCGATTTCGGAAAAAAAATTTATGCAGTAAGTGCATGAAAAACCGGACCGATAAATATCAACAAATCACCAAGCACCCAAGATAAAATAATCTTATCAACATGTACATAAAACTTCACTTTGCCATAGCATCATAAGTCCACAACCATTAGTTTACGCGATAAACATCCACAATATGGACGTAACGCCCGAAATGTTACAACTGCTAACTTGCAGTTCTTGTGGGGCCCCGTTGTCATGTGGCCCGGTGCATGTCACACTGAAGGGCGAAGCCTCGTGTGGCCGGTGTGGGCCTCCTGATGAACCTGCAGTAAGAAGTACGCACTATGAGATGACAGCTAGATTATTACGATTTCCCTGCAAGTTCGCGGAACTTGGGTGCACACAAACCCTTGGGTTTTCGGATGGGCAACAGCAACGACATGAAATGGTAAATACCTTTTAAAAAAAATTACAATCTATCAAAATAGGAAAGTATAAACTGAATTTCTTATAAAGTATTATCTTATATTTACCGTTGACAACAACTTAATATTTAAATGTTTTTATGCAGCTTACACAAAGTTACTTTTAAATATTATTATTAATTATTACATTATTACTATAGCATGATAATGATAATTCTATCATTGGTGCTTAAGGCCGGATTTAGGTATTGCACAATTTTTTTTCTCCCACTCAAAAATATTTTAATATACCAGGTGTGGAATTGAAATATGGCAAATAGAGATTTCAATGCAATTTTGTTTAAATTGCTGTAAATTATTACTTTATAACAAAGGCGTATAGTTCAAATTAAAAATGCATGCAATAAGGTACATTTGGTTACCATATTACAAAACAGATTTAGATTTATTACAGTGTTGTATTATTTTCTACAGAAATTTCATAGAAGATATTGATTATGGCGAATTTGAAAGATCATTTTTTCTCATCTCTTTGTGTTAAATAAATAAATAAATCTAAAACTGTTGTATAAAATGTCAAATATTTTTTTATTTTGTTTAATTTTCTATGGCCGTGGTACAATTATCCTAATAAATATTCATTTTAATTTGATTAATATATTGTGAAATACTAACATATACATAAATTATTAAATTCTGAACAACTTTTGTTTGTTCATTTTTGCTGTAACGTGAATAGGTAAAAAGTTTACAGCAATATAAAAAACAGCTTGAAATCCCTATATGCCACAGTTAAATTCTACAATCTACACCCTGTTTTTATATTTCCGGTTTAAATACATTGTTCAGAAACATTTTTTCTCCTTTGACTCTGGAAAATTGATCGATTGAAGCAAAAAGTTTGCATATAAAATATTTAACCAGAAATTAATTTACAAACACAAATATTTTATGAAAATTTTTACCAGCTCCCCCGATGAAAGAAGGCCCCAAAAATACTGCTTATTTTGTTTGTGCGTAAATCCGGCCCTGTTGGACCTATATATGTATTGTATATTCATTTTGCATCTTATAGAGTATGAAATCTTACAGGTATTTAATTTCAATAATCTTTGTAACTGATTCAAAGAACTGAGAGATAAAATCAATTAGTATCAATTAATGGAAAAAGTGGGCATTGTTTATAAATTGTAAATTATAAAATAATTATATCTAATCAAGACTATAAAATTAATATTGATAACGAATTTTTAATTATATGTAAATAGAATCACAGCAAATAATTTGTTATTATCTTTAATTTTTTTGAAATCTAATATTAATTATCAATAACACAGTATGAATTCTATAAGAAAAAAATATACTGTGTCAATAGTATTTTAATACCATTGCGCTTGGAAATCTTATATTACGTGTGATAATTTAGACTTTTACAAGTAGATTTACAAAAGAGATTAGCGCTAACTCCATTTTTATTACTACTCGTAACTTCATTTTATATTCTGAGAACATATACTTTTTAACTGATTGGTTAGCATAAAATTTGACACACTTCATTAATTTAATTAATTTAAAAACGAATTTACAGATGACGAAAAAAATTGAATTAGCGTTAATTCCTTTTGTGAATCTGTCTGTCAGATTATAAAATACAATAGCATAAATCCATCGATTTACAAATGATTACCAGACAAATTGAAATAAATAATTCTCATTTCAGGTGTGTGAGTATCAAACATTCAAATGCCCCGAATCAAAATTCGAGGTGTGCGATTGGACAGGAAAACGTTCCCATTTATTAGAACACTACAATGTGAAACATCATGAAAAAATACTAGAAAATCCATGTAGTTTACCACTGGATAGTTCAAAACCAAGCGTAGATATCTTCCTGGTATTAGCGTACAAAGTTTTCTTCCTTCTACATACAAAGGTTTGCACCAATTCTAAGAGAATTCTTGTATCGCTGCAGTTCTTAGGAGACCCAGAAATGGTTTCATCATTCAAATACACTTTGGATTTCCTAAAACATGAGTTCGTTATATCCAAACCAGGATTCGTTATATCTAAATACTCTGAACCTCTTCAGGATAATTCAAGTCTAACAACTACAATGAGGAGTACATCAGAAGTCATGGGAGATACCAACGGAATTACTATGACAATAACAGTGAAGAACTATCTAAACGAAATGGGGATTAGTCCAGTTAGTCCTAACTATCTGAAATGTTCCAATTGGCGCTTTGATTCAGAGCTAACTAAATTCGAACCTCGGCTTTGTAGAAACCAATCAAGGGGGTGTAAATATATTGATATTGATAAGAAATGTGAAAAACACGAGCGATATTTTTGTCAGTTTAATCTCAACTGTCCATTGTGCTCGGAAATGATTCCTAACCTAACTTCAGTGGAACAACATTGGGAGATGATGCACGCGGATGTGAAATACCACATTGGGGAAGTTTGGACTGCAAGACCACACGAATGGCAGGTAATATCATTTACCAAAATCTGCTCTACGCAGATTATTATACATTTTCTTTTATTCCAGGTGGAATACTGCGTTTTAGAGTGCGCATCACTTCAGCAATACATTCTATGCCGTTACAAACTCTGTTGGGGGCAATTCTCTCTCGCGCTTCTGACTCCGCTGCAGAGTGAGGAGTTGAAAACATTGCGCTGTGTTCTGCGCTTCAGCAGTTCTCTCGGAGAACAAATGGAAACATACACACCTGAAATAGTTCTGGATGAAATGCATGACTGGAGCGTTGCTTTTACTCTTGAAAATAGAGAGATAAATGAGGTGCAAGTGCAGGTTGATATCGTGAAGATTGATGTGAATGAAGAAGACTTTATTGAATAAAAAGAATTTATTATCAAAACACAATCATGTAAATAAGAAATTGTAAATATCTGTATATGTCAGTTCTTCATTTACTATATTTATTATATTTTAAAGTAACATTGGCAACATTGGCATCCTTTTTTATGTATTACCTACTGCTTCACTTTGACTTAAGTACAATATTCCCGACAACAAACTGATTAAAATATAAGTATTATTTATAGTTGAAACAATAAATTTTGACGCCTTTGGCGACTCCTGAAGCATCGTAGAACGGATACTACATATGGTTCAGGCGTAAGAAAATTGCTAGAATTTTTCTAATTATTAAAAAATTTTCACATGAGTTCACCCGTATCAAATTTTTCGATCAATGTTTTATAAAAGTTGAAATAAAAATCAAAACACGGGAAGAATGCATTGGCTGGTAGCACAAGCATTATTTTTGGGTGATTAAAAAAAAATTAGCCTCGATTTTAATGGTACCGGCTATTGAAATTTATATTTTTATAAGCTATTTAATATTTCTTAAAGCTGCATTATAATAATTGATAAAAGAACCGATTTATTCCCAATCAAAACCTTAAAAAAATCAAATGAAAAAGAAAATGAGAAATCATTATAAAGGGACAATCGAAGAATTGCGATAAAGACTGCAGGAAATTTGAATCCAGAGAATACTCAAAAACTTAAAAGCAATTTTAAAAAGTAAAGATAGAGATAAATAGTTGTAAAATAGGTTATAATGGGCGATCTCATGTCAATTTGGGCACAGTAGGTATTGTAGAAGATTTCATTCATAATGATACTTTGTTTAAAGGAATTATGGGTCGTTGAAGATAACTGTCGTAATTCATGGCGAAGAAGAAAACAGGTGATTCAATATGAGAATAGATCTTAGCATTCTACATTCTTCTTCATGGATGGCTATTATTTCATTTACATGTGTTGAAAAATTTAAAATGAGAGGAATAATTAAAATAGCAAAATATACTCGTAGAAGAACAAATTGATATTTAATTTTTTCTACTATAGCACAGCTATCCTTTCCAATAAGATTTTCTCCCTAAATATTTAAAAATCTATAGTAAAATTGTACATTGTAATATGTACATGTCGTTCAACTCCATTGTCGTTCAAATTGGGTAGACAATCACCTCAATTAAAATCCATTGGCGTACGCATCAGTAATATTTCATAAAACAATAACTCATTGTCAAAAGTTTATATATGTGGTTTTGAGGAAAAATCCAGTTAAGTAACTTTTTTGAGCAAAGTGAGTTAAGTGTAAAACGATGTTAAGTGTCATATTTGAGGAAAAACCGGTTGTGAGACTTTTTTGAGTAGAATATAAATTAAGTTCCATTCAGGAATGTGTTAATACTTTAATTTGTTGAGTTCGGTATGTAGATTTTTCTTTAAAATTGATAGCCGCAAACCTCACAAAATACAAATGATATAAAATAGATATTCGGAACCATTTTAAGATATTTATGAAGGTGGCTTGTGAAACTTTAAACATAAATAACTCGAAATCAAATAGCGACTTAACTGGATATTGTTATTGTTGGACTATATAAATTAATAAAATTCCCCAAAAAATATCCTAAAAATTATTATAAATTGCTTAATTTTTTTAATTTGTACAAAATATGGCCTACGTATATAATATATCCTGGGAGTTATCCGATTTAACAAGAACAAATAATACGTTTTTTTACTCGAGTCCCCAAACCGTACCGCCGCTACGCTACCGAGGCCACTATTGATATCGTCGATTACTCGAATGTTAAGCGGCCGTCACACTAACTTAGTTCTTTGAGCAGAACGATGCAGTCAACACTGTGTTTAGTGGTGCTGGTCCTAGTGGCGTCGATTTCATGGAGCGGTACCGACGCCGCTCGTATCCTGGGGGTGTGGCCCACACAGGCGCGCAGCCACTTTTTTCTGGGTAACCGACTATTCAGAGAACTCGCAGCCAGAGGACATGAAGTTACCATGATCAGTCCATTCCCCCAAAAAACACCGGTGAAGAATTATAGAGATATCACTCTTGTTAACGTAAGAGATACTGTAACAGGTATGTTAAAAGATATTAAATAAACTGTTCTGGGCACCATAATACCTCCCGCCATAGATTTCTTATCAAACAATGCAGTAATACGGACCACCACTATCAAGAAACTCTCATCCCTTCAAAAAATTATGACACATGTCAAAAAATTACATTTTTTAACCGTTGTTCTGTTTCTTCAAATTTTAACGAAAATATAAACATATAATTTTTCTTTAATGTATTGTAATTCGTAAATGGTGACAGTAAGAGGAAAATGTTTCATACAATAATTGTAGATAATAATATTTGAAACCTATTCTAATAATAAAATTGTCATTAAACCATAAATTATTGAGATATTTTAAAATAACTTGATAGGGTTTTAAGGAAACTACCACTTCCGGTTATTGGATTATCACCAAAAACTAATCAGTTATCCCCAAGGGAATACAATTGATATATACAAAATATCAAAATTTTCAGGTTAGTAGTTTTTGAGAAACCGGAATTCCAGAGAACATACCCTAAAATTTTCGCTAGGAATGAAATACCCTAATTTTTGCGAATTTCTATAATCAGTATATAAAATTATATACGTCATTAAAGTTTCGTACAGAGGTATAAAAACAGCCTGTATTTGAATACATAAACGACGTTTAATATAATTCTGGTTCAGCGCAGATGTATAATTCAAATGCTAATATTGCATTGCACTAATAGTCTACAAACAAAGAATAGAGAATATTTCATACATATTACGTAACATATTTGCCATTATACATACAGTGAAAGAATCTTGTATTCACTGCTATGATTTGCTTACTATAATGTACCTTCTATTTATAAATTAAAGGAATATAGAAACGCCATTCATTAAAATGTCGTTAAATAGGTGATATTATAATAAAATTTTCCATTTTTCCTGTAAATAGATTTGGAAAATAAAAATCAATAGTGAAATGAACAATAATGCCAGTTGACGTAATAATAGGAATAATAACTTTGAAAATATTTTCCTTTAGCAGCGTTACCAAAGGGTAAAAACTTGAACCTTTTTAAATTGGGCCAAAACCAAATCTGGCAGCAAATTCTAATGCTTGAGTTCATTGGTTCAAAGGCTACTGAAGTCGTCTTGGAACAAGAAAGCGTTCAGAAATTATTATCCGACCCCAAAGAGAAATTCGACCTCATCATCTTCGAGATGTTCCACACAGAGGCTTTGTATGGTCTGGCGTACAAATACAACGCACCTGTCATTGTACTGAGTACCATTGGGGCAACGTCATGGACCAACCACTTAGTGGCCAATCCCGCTCCAAATAGCTACATTCCGAACGTATTTACGAAGTTTTCTGGAAATATGACGCTTGCCGAGAGAATATACAATACTGTAATTAATCTGATCAATGAGGCATATAGAAGATACATTTATTTCCCTCAGGTATGTTGCGTTAATTATATTACTTTCTGAGCTTAATTTCATGCCTATTTAAAAGATATCCACTTGGATATTTAAAAACTACCTATTTTTTGAATAAACAAAATAACAAAAACCATAAATATACATTTTAAGTCCATTAGTACCAGTTCTGTACAAGAACTATCAACAGTCTATAAGACTAATATGTAGTTACCATGCTCCATTGGCTTTCTCGTCAAGATGATGTAAGAGGATGAAAAGCTTTTATTTATTAAGTTCTGTAAATATTTAATATAATTCGAAGTTTCGAAATATTACATTATTGCTTTTTCAAAGAACACAAGAAAACATAAGATGTAGAAAGAAGTAATAACTAATTAACATCAAATTATGATTTCTCAGGCTTCTTTATGAGTCTGCCATTGGCACGTTGGAACAGTTGTGAATGTGTAGTTGATTAAAAAAAAATACTTAATAATAATAATAGATTTTATTTAGACACAAATACAATGTTTATAAAAATAGTAAGGTTTACAATGAAATAAAAGAAAAATGTTACATTATAAATCCATTTAAAGAATAAAAATTGTTCTTATTAATTCTTAATTTTTATTATCAGGGTCGGACGGCGTTAAAAGTATTATATTCATAATTTTATAATATATTTTCTTTAGTTAATATTATTTAATTTCACCAAAGCTAAAATTAATTAAATATACATACATCATACAGAAAGAGAGTAAGATTCACCGATTTCCAGAAAGCACAACACTTTATTCTGATTTCTCTCTTATGAATCCGATTTAAACAATAAGGGCCTCCCGTTATCAGCTTTAGAGAAGTTAAGTGAACACTTAATTAATTTCGACGAGAAAGCTACTGAAAATTTACGTAGTGAACTTATAAGTTTTACTTTAAATTGGGACAACATAAAAGTCAATAAATATATAATTGTTAACGAAAATGAAACCGGTTGCATAGAGCGAAGTTAACTTTGTTGTTAATGGAACAACTTAATTAACCTATGAAAAATCAACATGTGTCCCGTAACCAGGAATTAAATTTATAAGATGATTTTTATAGGCAAATCACTTGTTACATTAACTTATTTAATGGAGTTAACAACGCTTCATGCAACCGTGCCTGAAAACCACAAATAAAACATGTTCAACATATACAAATTGTAGCACATGTTATCTCGTTTTATGTTGATATAACTTAATTACTGACGATTATGTTATAATTGGTCTAGCACATAAATATAAATATTGGCACAAACTTTCACGGAAGTTGCTTGCGAAAAAAATTTTTAACCTTACAGTTTATTAAAAACCGATTAAGATGTACTGTATCTAATGATAATAAAAAATTAGAATCCTTTATACTAATGGATAAGGATAAGCTTATTAATCTGGATTCAGATGCATTGATTAATAAAATTGCAAAAACTAGAGAAATGCTTTAAGAACTGCTTATTCTATAAATATATACTTTATTTTTTATAGATTTTTCTTATTTATATGTCAAAATAAAATAATTTTTCATAGAATATAATTTTAAAATGAAAATTTTCCTAATTTTCTTTAATTTAACTGTGTTTATTTTCTAAAATGTCTATATCCACAATGCTTACTAAATGTGGGCCGGTGATTCTGAAAATGCCCGTATCATATTTTTTCCCAGTCCGCCCCTGGATTCAACTTAGTTATAAATTTCTTAATGTTATTGATGTCTCTTATACCAGAGGCAAGCTTATTTAAAATTTGCGATGTTAATTCTAGAATGTGGCACGCTAAAATCATTTTTGTTCTATATTGTAATCATATTTGTTTAAATTACGGTTAATGAGGTCCTTATTGGCTTGACTTGCCTGAAACTATCTATTTGTTTTAAATTGATTTGGTTTAAAACTTATTTTGTGCAGAAATTCAATGACCAAAGTAAATTTCTCTGGTTGGTTAAGGCGTATAGTACAAGTTCTCTTAAAATTATCCTAAATAGAAAAGGATTTCCAATAATATCTCGACATCAATCTCTTTCAGATTGAGGCTACCATGCATAAATACTTTCCGGATGCCCCTTCGCTAAACGAGCTCATGTACAAAAAAACCGCGATGATTTTTCTCAACTCACACCCGAGCATCTCGGAACCTATGCCCCACGTACCCGCCATGGTAGAAATAGGAGGCTTCCACGTAGAAGCTGCTAAACCACTACCCAAAGACCTGCAAGAGTTCATGGACAAAGCACCTCATGGAGTCATTTTGTTCAGCATGGGTTCGAATCTTAAGAGCATTAACTTGGATGATGCAATAAGAAATAATTTGTTAAAAGCGTTTGCCAAGTTGAAACAGAAAGTTATCTGGAAATGGGAAGATGATAACTTACCAGGGAAACCGGATAACGTCAGGATTATGAAGTGGTGCCCGCAAAACGATATCATGGGTAATATATTTCAGTAAATAATCTTCATCTTATTTGATCATTTAAATTAAATTATAGAACTTTTCTAACTGCGTTGATATTTTTTAGCTCATCCGAACTTAAAAGTGTTCATAACGCATGGTGGGTTACTAAGTACAACCGAAGCAGTGTACCATGGAGTTCCTCTTGTTGGTATCCCAATCTTCGTAGACCAGAAGATGAATATTGCTACAACAGTTCGGAAAGGATTTGGTTTAGAAGTTCAATATAATGAATTAACAGAAGAAAGTTTGAGTGCTGCAATTAACGAAGTATTATCCAAACCACAGTTCAAAGCAGCGGCTCGTAAAGCATCACAGGTAACTTTTAATATTTTTAGACTAAACAATGTTCTTGGATGCTGATTTTTGTTATATTTATTGTATAATGTGTAATATTTTCTGATTAGATTCTTCGTGATCAACCAGTGAAACCTATCGACGCCGCCATGTTTTGGGTGGATCACGTTCTGCAGCATCATGGCGCCGACCATTTCCGTTCTGCTGGTATGGACTTATCCTGGTGCGAACTCTATTCCATAGATATCATCGGTCTTGTCATATTAGTCGAAATTATTGTCTTCGCTATTTTATACTATCTCTGCAAGAAAATCAGTGGTAGGAAGAAGTGCAGTACGAAAGAATTGAAACACTTCAAGAATAAGAAGATTTGATTTTGTTGTAGATTGTTAAATAATAATATTATTTATATTATTATATGTTTTATATTGTTATGTATTTTTAAAATTAAATCAAAATTTACTTCTTTCATTAACTTATTAAAAATCAATTTATTTCAAGTTCCAAAAAATAAGATAAGTATTAATCAGATTATTAGTTATTACAGCAGGAAATCATTATTTATTTCCCTTCTCTTTGCTAATACATTCAATCCAATAAAGTTACCAATCATTCGAATTTGAGATAAAATTAAATTAACTATCGGGCACCGCCTTGAAGTTGTAACAAGAGATTGCACCAGGTAGGCAACTCAGATGGCATCACGGTGAAGTAAGTGACAATTTGAAATAAAAATTAATATGTGGTTTGTTAGGGTTCATCCTAGGGATATAAACCGCAAAGTTTCACAATCCCCAAAGGATATATTAGACATACATACATTAAAAATAACATATTTATATCTAGTTTTACAAAATGGTACGTATGAGCGTGCCACACTATGGATGAGTCCTGGACATCATACAATTAAGGTTTCTTTCTCCTTGCCTAACCGGGTTTTAGCTCTCCATAACAGATGGCGCAACGCGTTTATGTACAAGTCCAATTCACATGAGTTTTCCCGTATCCATTTTTCGATTCATGTTTTATAAAAGTATAAATAAAAATCAAAACATAAGTAAAATGCATGGTGTATGATATTTTTTAAAGTTACAGCACTAATAATAATATTCCTTTACTGGAATGGCCTTCCAGCAGCCCCAATTTATCCCTAATTCTTTGCAAAACCAATAAAAAAAAATTCGTTATAATCCTGCAGAGGCAAATGAAAAATTGCGTCTGCAGGAAATTTAGGATTCTCTCTTCACAGAACACTATCAAAGACTTGATAGATACTAAACAGGTTGAAAAAATGAAGAAGAAATTAATTACACAGAGGTAAATTAGACAATATTAGATAGAGTAACCTTACGTTATACAACAACAAAATTTTGCCACCTGTGCAATTTATTATCTAAATTTTATTTAATGATAAATGTACGTAAAAATATAAGAAATTAATTGAACAGTTTAGTAAATATAAGATATATTGCATTATCTTTCAGACTTTGTAAAACATTAAAACGAAAAATTTGAAGGACGAACTCACGTGAATTTCGTATGTTAGTAGGAGGATATAGTTTTTTTTTTTTAAACGATATCATTTTGAATTAAAACTACTTCGTCCCCAAAATGAGTCTCAGCTGAATACTTAGATATGTAACTAAATTAATTTTCATACAAGAATATTTATTAAACCTACAAAAGTTTTCAATGAAAACGAAATCGGATTATAAGTATTCAAATAAATTTTTTCTTCATTTAAAAGGAATCTGTTCCAAGAAAACATTTTTATCAGTGCACTTACCGAGATCTGCGTAAATTTGAGTACCACAGACCACATCCATAATGGTTAAAAATGAGATGATATATTTAAATTTATTTTAAGAAAAAATAAAATTCTATAGTAAAATTTTAAGTCAATGAACCACTACACCACCATATGTAAGATTATATAATACGTTAGAATCGCACGTTCAATGGTCAAGGTCTCAGTCTATTGCCGTTCACCTTGGATAGATGATCATCTCAATTAGAAAACCATTGGCGTACACATCATCAATATTTTATAAAATCAATAAATCATTAAAAACGTATTCATTTCAAGTATATAAATTAATAAGATAAAATGTTGCTAACCTAAGTATTATTCCAAGAAAAATTTTATAAAACTGTAAAAAATTGGTCCTTTTTATTTGTACCAGATATGGCGCCACTTATATAGGATATCATAGAAGTTATCTGATATTACAAGAACAAACATTATTATATTTTATCTTCCACTCGAGTTCTCCAAACCTTTCCGCCGCTACTGATCTCGTCGATTACTCAAGCGGCCCTCACGCTCTCTGGCTCTCTCAGTTCTTTGAGCAGAACGATGCAGTCAACATTGTGTTTAGTGGTGCTTGTCCTAGTGGCGTCGGCTTCATGGAGCGGTACCGACGCTGCTCGTATCCTGGGGGTGTGGCCCATGGAGGCGCCCAGCCACTTTTTCCTGGGTAACCGACTATTCAAAGAACTCGCAGCCAGAGGACATGAAGTTACCATGATCAGTCCGTTTCCTCAAAAAACGCCGGTGAAGAATTATAGAGATGTCACTCTTCTTAACATGAAAGATGCTTTAATGGGTATGTAAAAAGATTTCTAAAAAGTGCGTTTCTATGCTATACTATTTTATTAATACTAGAGAAAAAATGTCATTAGGTCTTCCTAAAGAATATCTAAATAATACTACTTTTAAATATTATGAGTTAAATATTTCATTTAAATATTGTAACAACTATTTAGAATTGTCAGATGCATGTAATACATATAATAAGTATGTATTAAACGTGGTACTACACATTTCTTATCTGTATGTTATCAAATCACACGTCCGTCTTATGAGTGGAACACAAAATTTTTTATTTTATCAAAAACTAGATGTATGTAATTACAGTAAAACTTAAATACCTATAACATATTTCGATGTTAGCAAAGAAAATAATTTTGTTTACATTACATTTTACATCTGTTAGAACTAAATATAGATTCAAGGACTATCAAAATACATAGCTGTCATGTACCCAATAATTATAATTCATTATATAGACGCACAAAACAATATGTAAAGTAATATTTGATAAGCATAAGGTAGTAATTTATGATGTAAGTGTTAAAAGTTACATTTTAATAGTAAGTGGGGAAATTTGCGAAACGAGACGAAGCCAAGTGAAGCAACCCCACGAACGATATAATTCACTTTCAACACGTAGATCACACAAAATTTTATCTAAGATCTTCCTAGTGTATTAGTAAATACTTAAAAATGTAGAATGATATTTCGACAGATATATTTGTTGATTTATTGATTCAAATCTGTAGCAACTTGTTAAAAGTAAAAATAAAATCACATTTAACACGTCGCTATGTGACTTTTAACACTAGTGTCAGAAAATGACTCTTTTAACTTGTTATGTAACCGTTAAAAGGGCCACTTTAACAACGATCATAGATAAAATATTTTTTGTGAAATATTTAATCTAATCATACATTTATCTGAATCTAATTATATAATGGACCAAATTCCACTATATTATAGAGTATATTTGACTCTGTAGTAATTATATTAATTTAACTACCTAAATATATATGTCCTATTCCCTTATTCCCAGCACTTTTTTAGATTTTTACATTAATTTGAATTAAAATTAGGGATGAAATTCAATAGATTTTATTTGTTTTACTCATTATCAGTAATAAATAACAAAATATACAATTTTTTTTAAATATTTCTTGTAATTATGATAATTATTAAAGTGCACAAAAATTACTGAAATACATATAATTGCATATATATTTTTTCAGGAATTTTAAAAATAATGTTCCAAAAAAATTAATCCAAGTATCTTACATACAAAATTTTAAATGTAGGAAACTAAACATGACAATGTAAAACTATGAAGGTTACATGTGTTTGTTTTAGATTTACATGTGAACTGTGATTCACTGTGAAGTTTGGTTGATGAAATCATGATGCAAAATGAGGAAATAGTAAAAGACAAATCTTTTTTCCGAATCCTTCATAAAAATGAAATTGTTTTTATATTAGGACTACTTAGTACATTTACTAATCTCTAATTCATTATACTATTAAAAGAGCATTTAATACTTCTACTAATTTGAAATAGAAACTGTATTTCATTAAGTAGCTAAATAACACAAAGTTTAAATTTAGTTTTTGACTTCCAATACTAACGAGTTATATACGAATGCATAAACGGCGTTTATTAGAATTCTGCTTCAATGCAGATGCATGATTCAAATGCTAATAATACTTACACTGTCTATATAAACAAAGAATGCAGAATATTTAATACTTAACGTAACATATTTGGCTTTGTAGATATACTAATAGAATGTAAGAATTTTTACATTATTATGATTTAGTAACTACAATATATCATTTATTAAATGCTGTTTAATAGATATTATTATAAAAGTTTATTTTATCTTATAAACAGGTTTGGAAAACAAAAAAATCAATAGGGAAATGACCAATAATGCGAGTTGATATAATAATAGTATTAATAATAACTTTGAGATTTTTTTCCTGCAGATGTGATGCCAAAGGGTGAAAAAATGGACCTTCTAAAAATGGGCAATTTACAAATCTGGCAGCAAACTCTATTCACAGCGTTCGTTGGAGCAAAGGCTACTGAAATCACTTTAAAACAAGAAAGCGTCCAGAAATTGTTATCCGACCCCAAAGAGAAATTCGACCTCATCATCTTCGAGATGTTCCACACAGAGGCTTTGTATGGCCTAGCGCACAAATACAACGCACCTGTCATCGTCCTGAGTACCATTGGGGCAACGTCATGGACCAACCACTTAGTGGCTAATCCTGCTCCGAATAGCTACATTCCGAACTTATTTTCGAAGTTTTCTGGTCATATGACGCTTCCCGAGAGAATATTCAATACTGTAGTTAATCTGTTTAATGAAGCATATAGAAGATACATTTATTTCCCTGAGGTATGTTGCGTTAATCATTTTGCTTTCATAGCCTAATTTCTTATCTACTTAAAAGATACCCACTTAAATGTTAAAAGCTATTTTTTAATAAACAAAAACCAAATTTATAATCATAAGTTCTGTATGAAGAGTACAAACAGTCCAAAGGACTAATAGGTTCTCATATTTATCATGCCCCATTGGTCAAGATGATGTAAGAAGATGAAAAGCTTTAAAGTGTGTAAATATTTAATAGAATTTAACGTTTCGAAATATTACATCACAGAAAAGAAGTAAACTACATAATTATGTAAAAAAAAAAACAGTATGTATGTAACAACAAATTGTGATTTCTATGGCCTCTTATATGGGTCTGCCACTGGCAATTTTCGATCTTGCTATAATTTTGATATCTTTATAGTATATTAAGTATCCTGAACGGTAAGGACAGTTTTTGCTCAGTCTTCAATTTTGTGTGACATCGATAATTCCTTAACGTTCGCGATGCTTTATATTTTTTGCACGATTGGAACATTTATTTGAAAATACGAATATACAATTTTTTACTTTCTTATACAAAGTATAAGGAAGTATTGGAATCACGAAAAAAATCGCTGACGAGATTGTTGCAGAAATACATATTTTGACGTCCACTTAATCCGTTAAGACCAATTTCTCAATGATGTCTGTGTATGAGGATGGATGGATGGATAGATAGATGTCCGTGTGCGCAATATCTCATGAACTTGACAAGATATGTGAACGAAACTTGGAATTTATAAGTTCTATGAAAAAATGAAGAACTAAGTTAATTTTGAATGAAATTGAACAACCGGAAGAGGAACTTTTCTAGACACAGAGAACAATAAATTAGCTTAGAAAAAAAGTTTCAAATAAAAGATAATATTTGGAATATAAAATGTTATTTGCACTTTTCTTGTACATGCTTCTAATTTTGAGAAAAACTAAATGATATATTAGTTACAATGGGAAAAAAACGAAAACATTTTTAATATTTATGTATCAAACGTGTCAAAAATATGTGTCATGTGAAATATTACGAGTATAAATGTAAGTAATATTTGTATTATTAGTTAGAAAGTTTTGCTTTCTAGATATTAATAGATTTCTATTTTAAAATAAAGGAACAAGTCATACGTGTTCAGTTGGTTTTATTTGTATAACAAAGTATTCTGGTGCCCACACCAGATTTTGTTTGCTTCTTTCGACAAAACTGAATTATATGTTTAATAAACTAATTTTAGTTGCTATAGGAACAAACAAATAACAGAAACTGTAATTATTAATCATTCAATACAGATTCATATACCGATAGAAAAATTTGAAACTCACGGAATATCCTCACTTAAAATTGTAATATTTTTTTATTACATTTCTTTATAATATAAGCTCTAGGAAACCCATTGTAGCAGAGCGCATCGTCAGGTCTCTAATATTTTTCGAGATACGTCTATTTTTCGTATTTTTCGAAGTGCAACTTTAAGGGCATGTAATTCGAAAACTAGACTAGATATCTAAAAATTCTCTTCAGTTTAGCGTTTCTGGTGCATTATATAACAAATTAGCAAATTTTTAAAATTTTGAAATTTTTTTGTATTTTTGTTCAAAATTTTGATCGGCAATAACTCGACAAACATTAAAGATACAGATTTGCAGTATTCACCAATCGCTTCAGCTCGTCGAAATACATAAGTATGCAAAGTTTTATAAAAAACGCTTCACGGGATGGAAAGTTAGAGCAAAAAGCCTTAAAATGGTGTTTTTTGTCCTAGAAGTCAAGGGGTACCCCTTGACGTTTGGCCTGAATTTGGCCATTTTCAGACTTTTTGCTCTAACATCTCAACCGGTTGTCCGAATTTTCTAAAATTTTCAGGGATTGTGTATTTCGTCGAGCTGAATCGATTGGTGAACACTGCAAGTCTGTATCTTTGATATTTGTCGAGATATCTCCAATCGAATTTTTGAACAAAAATTCAAAAAAATTTCAAAATTTTCAAAATTTACTAATTCATTATAAAATGCAAGAAAAACATACAACTGGAGATATTTTTCGATATCTTGTATAGTTTTCAAGTTACAGCCCTTCAAAGTTGCTCTTCGGAAAATATTAAAAATCGTCATATCTCGAAAAATATTATAGATATGACAATGCGCTCTGCTGCAATGGGCTTCCTGACGCGAATATTATAAAGAAATGTAATAAAAAAAATTACAATTTTAAGTCATATTTGGAGAAATTCCGTATTTTGAAAAATATTACAAATAGTTATATTTCGATAAATATAAGACATATTACGATGCGTACTACAGCAATGAGTTTATTATATTGAAAAACAGGAAGAGGAAGTTTACTGAACACACAAAACAATAAATTCCAATTTTTTTCAAAAAGAGAATCAGCTGTGAAAAAAAGTTTCAAATGAAAGATGTTAGCAAAAATCTCAAGAAAATTTCTGTTTAACCTAGTAACCGATTAAAACAACATATCGCCTTGGAAACAGGCATGGTAAGTTGATAAAAAAGGCCAATCGTGCAAAAAAATTTATTAGGAAAAACAGTTGTGAGTGATCAATTAAAAACAATTGCGTTGTATTTCAGTCAAGTTATTAACAAATATTAGTTAAATGACTTGACTGAAATGCAGTATTTGTTTTTATAGATGGTTTAAAATATACTTAGTGCAGAAATTCAATGACATGACTAGTCAAATCAACAGATTTCTCTCTCTGTTTGTATTCTGCAATTCATAGAACTTTGAGTACCCATTTTGTTGGCGTTTCTAAATTATCTGAAAACATGAAAAATAAATTACTATTATTATAATCAAGGTTAAAATAATTCAGTATAATTTAATAGCTTCGTCGCCAAAGGAAGACAAACTAAATTGAAATGACATTTATCAATCAACTACTATTTTTCATTTACGCTAACATAACTACTATCGGGGGGTTAAAAGTGACCCCAATTTTTCTTTAGTTGTAATAATATTAATATATGTGTGTGATTTATTTTGTATTTTTAATAAATTTATTAGAACTTATGAAACACATTTTAGTAAAAAAAAAATTATAACACGAAAATTAAAACATTATAACACAAATAAACATTACTTCATGTTTTATATGAATAAAAACATTAAAATATTTATTATGACACAAAACTAATGTTTTCTTTTCTGGAAACTGATTGATAATTAGAATTTTAAGTATTGGAGTCGGGTATGACCCCACGATAGTAGTTCAGCGTTAAAGACATATTCACTAGTTATATACCAAGTGCATGGCAAATACCTGAATATTTTTTCGAGTGTACGAACGTGAACGAGAGAAAATATTCTGATTGTATTTGCCATACACGAGGGATATATTAGACAATTATTTCTCGAAAAATATTTCAGTCATTATTTTAAATTATTGAACATATATTTATTTAAATCTGTCACATAAACATCAGACTTTGATGAATGTCATTTGTCAAAGTATGTTAAAAATGAGTCATCAGCGTTTAGAAAGTAATTCTATTGAAGAAATTGTTGAAAAATTGAAGATATTTCCCCTTTGGTTCTTTTAAAACGAATAAATTAAATTATCAATCATTGTGTTTACAATTATTATAAAACGTGATTAGTTGAAATTTTTAGAGAGAACTATTGAGTAGTAATATATTAAAGGAACGATATTTTGCCTCTGTAATAGATGTGTGATTTGTTAAAAGTAACGAAATTGACCTATATATCATCACGCCATTTACCCATTTCTGGGTGTATCACTTTGCTAAAAGCAGATCTCAGTATTATGATATGTTTCTGAGCGTGAATGTGGGTTACTAGCAGACAAACATGGCCTTCAAGGATGATAGTGATGGAGGAGCCACAGGGGTAATTGTTTGTAGTGAAAATTTTCGTAAACTGATCGGCTTTAAGACTCAAACCGAGGATCATATGATCCACAGTTCGATGCGTTATCACGGAACTATTTACCTAATTGAAAAAAAAAATGTATTTCCAATGACAATTCGACTTTAAAAAACCAATTTCTTTCAGATTGAGGCTACCATGCATAAATTCTTTCCGGATGCCCCTTCAATAAACGAGCTCATGTACAAAAAAACTGCGATGATTCTTCTCAACTCACACCCGAGCATCTCGGAACCTGTGCCCCATGTTCCCGCCATGGTGGAAGTAGGAGGTTTCCACGTAGAAGATGCTAAACCACTACCCAAAGACCTACAAGAGTTCATGGACAAAGCACCTCATGGGGTCATTTTGTTCAGCATGGGTTCGAATCTTAAGAGCACAGACTTGGATGATGCAACGAGAAATAATTTGTTGAAAGCGTTCGGAAAGTTGAAACAGAAAGTTATCTGGAAATGGGAAGATGATAACTTGCCAGGGAAACCGGATAACGTCAGGATTATGAAGTGGTGCCCGCAAAACGATATCATGGGTAATTTATTTTTTTAATAAACCACATATTATCTTGTTTGAAATTGGAATAGAAGGTCTAAGGATTCCCAACTTTCGAAATGTAGTATAGATAGAGGACATAGTAGTTAAAAAATATGGACTTTATAAAATAATTATTACAATATTAAATAAAGAATTAATACACGTAACAAAAATAAACTTCAAATAAATAATTCTGCATTATGCAGCTCAAACATTTAAATATTACACAACTTTGGAAGGAACATCAATTTTAATTGAATCTTTTTTTCTTGAGTTCGCGGCGTTCAGTAATTTTTCTTAGGAAAGAGCGAATTTTAAATTTCTGTACACTTGTAACTGAAATTTACTTTTATTTGAAGTTTCGATTTAATGTGTTCCGAAGATAAACAATTGCAATAATCTGGGCATTCTCTCTTAAAGAAAATACGCGCTCAGCATCTTCGTTAGAACAAAATATCCTGGCAGCAAATTGAAATGTTTTTAAAAAGATTTTCATTCTATTTTACCAAAAGACATATATGAAGTTTTCAAGCTACAATAATTGCTTCTTTTATTTGACAAAATTTATATTGAAACAAAAAATATAATGACGAAATTATTTGTCTTATTTAAAACTGAACAATATTGCATGAATGGTGAACTCTCACCGAAATGGTGGACAGTTGGCAATCCTAATAGTTCTCAGGATCTGAATAAATAGATATAAAAATATGTTATAACATGTATATATCTATACTTCAATATAAATTTCAAGGATCTAATTTACGTATATTATTCTAGTTCATTTGATCATTTAAATTGGATTATGTAAACTTATCTAAACGTGTTGATATATTTTAGCTCATCCGAACTTAAAAATGTTCATAACGCATGGTGGGTTACTAAGTACAACCGAAGCAGTGTACCATGGAGTTCCTGTTGTTGGCATCCCAATCTTCGGAGACCAGAAGATGAATGTTGCTATGACCGTTCGGAAAGGATTTGGTTTAGGAGTTCAATATGATGAATTAACAGAGGAACGTTTGAGTGCTGCAATTAACGAAGTATTATCCAAACCACAGTTCAAAGCAGCGGCTCGTAAAGCATCACAGGTAACTTTCAATATTTTTAGACTAAACAATTTTCAAAATTAATAATAATTAACAATGTTCTTGGATGCTAATTATTGTTATATTTAACGTATAATATTTTCTGTTCAGCTTCTCCGTGGTCAACCAGTGAAACCAATCGACGCCGCCATGTTTTGGGTGGATCACGTTCTGCAGCATCGTGGAGCCGACCACTTCCGTTCTGCTGCTATGGACTTATCCTGGTGCGAACTCTATTCCGTAGATATCATCGGTCTTGTTGTATTACTAGACATTATTGTTTTCGTTACTTTCTATTACATCTGCAAGAAAATCTGTGGTGGGAAGAAGTGCAGTACGAAAGAAATGAAAGACGCCAAGAAGAAGAAGAATTAATATTGTTGAAATTTGTTAAATAATTGTTATTGATGTACATTTTTAAAACTTTACAAAATTTATAGGTATACTTCTTTTATAAAAACTTATTAAATGTCTATTTTTTTTTCCATTTCCATAAACCAATCGAAATTGATATTCGTAAATATTTGCAATTGATTCAAAAAGTTATTCGTTTATTTAAAACTAAGAACTTATCAGATTAGTAGCTTACATTTTTCTTGCTCATGCAATATAGATATAGTTAATTAGGTTTATTATTATAAAATAAATATGGTGCGTTTACGATATACAGACGCATATCTAGTTTTAAATAATGCTACTTGAGTGTGCCTTAAAACTACAAACTGTAGTTGAGTTCTGGACATTGAAGACAGTTAAGGTTTCTATCTCATTGCCTGACCTGGTTTTAGCTCTCCACTACAGATGGCGCACCTTGACCATTGACTTGTTAAACTTGCTTATATACGAGCCCAAATTCTATTTCGTCGGTATTAAATGTGTCGATTAAAATTTTATAATAGTTTGAATAAAAAAAAAGTTGCATCATAATAATAATGTAGAATAGCCAGAATACTATTGCTGAAATGGCATTTTAGCAATATTATTCCCAATCAAAACTTTGTAAAATTGAATAATTTTTTCAGTTTAAAAAAATCGAGATGCAGTAACATATTAAGTAGTAAGTAGATAATATTAGAAAAAGCAAATTTATGTTATATGTATAATAAAATGAACTATGCCAGCTATACAATGTATAATCTAAGGATAATTTAATGTTAAATGTATGTAAAATATTCGAAATTAATTATACAATTTAGTAAATATATGATACAACGCATTATACTTGTCTTTCGAATCATTTTAAATGTTATGGAAATGAATTTGACAAATATATTTTTTACTTTATTTCACTGCCAAGCATATATTATAATATAAAATAGTTATTTAGGATATAAGTGTTAAAAGTGAAACATTATGAGTAAGTGGGGAAGTATGTGATACGAGGCGAAGCCGAGTTAAACAGCCCCACGAACTAAATAAATCACTTTTAATACTTATATCATATAAAACTTTATCTACGATCTTCCTAGTGAATTAGTAAATACTACAAAAATGTAGAATGATATTTTGACAGGTAGGGTTATATTTGTTGATTTATTGATACAAATCATTAGCAACTTGTTAAAAGCAACAATAAAATCAGTTTTAACAGGTTGCTATGTTACTTTTAACACTAGTGTTAGAAAGTGACACTTATAACTTGTTATGCAACCGTTAAAAGGACCACTTTTAACAACAATCATGTTTAAACTATTAATTTGTACTTTCAACTGTCTCTACATTTCTTTTTAGATGAATTATATTTTATAATTTAGGTGCTTCTATAAAAAAAATATTTGCTGGCTGTTAAAAATTTGGTAGTCATTATTGTATCTATTTAACGATACTCTTTTGTTTTACTCTGTTGTATTTTATCCAACGAGTATAGATAAGCATTGGAGTGCTGGAATATTGCCAGTGTTTTATTTTCGTTTACCACTTGTTTTTGTTCCGATGCCTTATGCCATGTGACACGTCAACTTAACAACGTACGTCTATTCTTTGTTGGCAAATCCATTGTTTCCAATTAAATTATTTATACAAATATTTTTACATTTTTGGCAATGTGCTTGTTAAATTATTGAGGATGAGAATTAGTCGACGTTGAAAAACAAAATGTTAAATTGCAATTTCAGCTTTTTGGAAACAACGAATGCTTACAAATTTTTGTGTAACTATTAAAAGTATGGTAAGGCAGGAGAAGTTTGCGTGCTTTGTCCCGTTATTTTTGTATGATCCTGTGCACATAAATAACCATATCTGTCACACTCGAACACGTTATATGTAAAGGTATGTTGCGGCAGTGGCGTACCATTGAGATTTTGTCGCGCACGCAGCAGCAACGGGACGTTTTTGCTTATGAAATTATATTCATTTGCGTATGTACGAACAACATGACACTATGAACTGAAGTAGTGTGCTGTGTACTGTGAGGGTGTGTCTATGTTCAACGTGAAGGGTGCAGGGTTGCGGCAGCAGGGGTGGAATGCCTGTAGGGCAGCGATTCCCAAACGAAAGCATACTACAAATATTATATCAATTTTTCTATACATCTTTGTTCTTTGGAGGATTACGCATCTGTGCTACTTAGGGAGAACTCTGCGTTATTATCTATAATCCAACCTCTCCTCCCATCCAAGTGCATTCAATATAAATTATGACAGTTTATAAATATGATACATTTAGTATAGATTATATATTTGAGCAAATCATAAATATTTTTATACTATTCGTCTGTTGATGATTTCCAATTTAATCCCAATGACTTTTATACTATAAAAAACTTAAATTTATCCCCTAAGCCTTAAAGTAAGAAAGAAATAGATTTCTTTACAACTTTAAGGCTTAGGGGATAAATTTAAGTATTTTATATTATTCTTAGCCTTATTTAAATTATTATGATTATTATTCCAATATTTATACTTCCTTTTTTGTACCTAATTTTTTTTTCCTCCTATTGGGAGTTTTCCTGTTGGATGGTGTAAGTAATAAATAAATAATTTGTCAAATATAAACAAATAGCGCTGTGGAACATGTAAAATGAGCAAAAAAGGGTTCAAGTAAAAATGTTTGGGAAACATTGCTATTGTGTATAGACTGTGGTGTATTGTAGAGGGGAGAGTTTGCAAGCGTTATCGATCGTCGCCGTCCGCGGCGCTATATGCGGACACGCCCGTTTCCCGACCGACGCCGCTTCAAGGAGATTTGCACTGCGTCCTGTGTCCTGAAACAGGATTGGCAGGGAAGGTGCTGTGTTGCTATTGGTGCATGGAAACTACCTCTGGGTTCATCTGGGGCTGGTCCACTGCAGCATCCAACCCCTAAACCCTAGTTTCCATTTGATCCTTGATACATCTTCACTCCCCTCAAGATAGACGTAATATTAATACTGTTCTACATTTTTACAAACTTAATTGATGATCCGAATTACTTATATTTCTCTGTTTCTCCTATAATTTTTTTTTATTGTTATTACTTATCATCTATTTACGCGAATTTGCTTTTGCAATTTTCAAAAATAAAGAATTGGTTCCTTGATAAACTTGATACCAATTTAGATTTATTTTCTCTTAGTGATAACAGTTCTATAACACGGCCACTTCATAGTTAATTAAATGTTTTTACTTTCAGTTATATACCACAAAACTAACTTTATTAAATATTATTGATGTACATTTGTATTTCTACACTTTGTGCTACGCTAATATATACAGGATGGTGAATCTAAGACGCAGCATAACGCTTTTAATGCTTTTTTTTAATGTTCAATTATTACCAAATAGATTTAAATCAAAAAAATTAAATAGTTCATTGTACATAAAGAATTTCTGCATTTGTTGATAACTAATATTTATAATTTTTCTCCACCTGGAACCAAAAAAATGACGAAATTGTTTATTGGTAATTTTCTTAAAATCATCAGAGCCATGAAATACCAATTATTGTTTTTATCTCTGATCCGCTATTATCATCAGTATTTGACTTCAAGTGTCTTGATTAAAAATGTATAATTTAGAAACAAAAAATTTATATAGTGATATGGTTTTATCTTCAAAATAGTGCTTGATAAAAATGTATTAAATTAACTCTTAATTAATATCACATTTATTTTGTTAATTCATAGCACTGATGATTTTAAGAAAATTACCAATAAACATTTCCGTCATTTTTCCGGTTACAGGTAGGGTAAAATTATAAATATTAGTGTACAAAAATGCATTATTTTTTTCTTGTACAATAAACTATTTAATTTTTTTTGTGTAAAATAATTAGGTAAGCCAATAATTGAATATTTCAAAAGTCTAACTGTTCATTAGTAAAGTCCCTCATTACGAGTTTTACGCATTTCCCTAAGTCCAATTTTAATTCTTTATTATCCTTATTGAGTAATTTGAAATTGTCTGTTGAAAATGTGTGTTTGTTCTTATCAACTGTTTCACTACATATCAAGTTTCTACTTTGTGTGTTTTCCAGTTGCTCAAATGTTCCTTGAATCTAATGTCAAAACTACTTGAGGTTTACCAGTAGTTCAAATATTGTCAAAATGATTTTTTATTACATATACTTTTAAGTGTCACTATTTTATTTTTGTGTTCATCTTATAAACAAAATAAAGGATGCAGTGGTTCTTAGAACATGATGAACTGGAAAATACAATTTGTGTATAGTAGAGTTTTGTTAGTTGCCTTCCTTCAAAGTCAGAGCGGTCGCTTGAACAGGCGTCGCGTTACAAGAAACCGATCGAGCGTTCTAACGATCAGAAACCAGACCTACTGCCGAATTTCGAATTTCGTACTGTAACTGCATTGGAGGTCAGTGACCCCCTTCGGATCGGTTCAGCAGACCAGCTGATCCAGGTGATCCGCGCGGCGGCCCTGGCGGGGTGCGACGCACATACATGCAGCAAGGTCATACACACATGTCATGCCAGTGGCGGGGAATTGTTCTGTGCACTATAGCGCCTACAATTAGTCTAACTAAACCTTATCTCGTCACCATATTCTCAATCCAATCCTATTCATTTCTTTAACAACAACTCTGAAGCTTTCAACAAACGACAAATGTTTTTTTAGAGGTTTGCTTTTCGAATTGGCAATACTTTTTCCAGCGATAGCCAGTTTAACAGCTGACAGCTGCTCTGTGCTTCGTTTGGTTTACCACTTTACCATAAATTGTGCAAATTTATTTCGAAAATTTTATACTGCAATGGGGCTCATTTTTTATTAAATGGCTACGTTCACAAGAAAATCCACAAGCCAATATTGAGACGGCGTTACATAAACAAAAAGTGACTGTTTGTTGTGCTTCACGAGCTATTGGAATCATTGGTCCATTGGCCAATTGAATGGAATTAATGTGGAAGATCAATGGTTTCAACAAGATAGCACAACATGTCACACAGCGTGCACCTTTTCGTTTTAATGCGGGACACATTCGATAAGTGTATAATATCGCACAATGAACCTGTGATTTTGAGTTATTTTCGACGGAGATATTTAAAGTCGTTAGTCTACGTCGACAAACCAGAGACGATAAAATGTCGCCGAATTTTTCAAAGGAAACAAATGAATTGTTTATATTTAAATATCCCCCATATCCTTGTATACGAATATTTTTATGTTACCGACACAAAAATCCGTAGTATTTAATAATTGACATACAAATTAGTAATTCTATTTAATAAATTTATAAAAATTCGACAAAAACTAATGTATATAACACATTTAGAAACTGTTTTGTGAGTGCATGTAATTCACAAAAGTACACTTTCTACTTCTACTACAGTTAACACCAGGAATATAATATGGACGATAAAATATTTTAATAATTCTTTTCTTAAACACCTTTCCTTGGATTTTGTCCTTCTTGCGTAAAAGTACAACCCTGTGTCGTAGTTGTAGTGGGTCGATATTCCAGGATTCGCACCTGAGCGTGATCAGGCTACGTCGCTACCACGCGACTCACGCGCGTTCTGTATAACCAGGTCGTATTCGCTGTATTCACAACACGACCATTAATTTCACCAACAAAATGTACTACACGGTTGCTCGTAACGAGTTTTATAATTACAACATGTATCCATTTATTAAAATAAAATAAATAATTAATTATTTATGTAGAAAGAATGTTCATATACTGTGTGTAAGAATTCAACTCTAGATGTTTAAAAATTTATTGATATAAGGGGCAATTTGTAACTACTAATTAAAACGTTTAATTGGAAGGCTTTAAATTATAATGTATGAGACATATTTTATTCACTTGCTTCATTTATGTCAAAATGTATATTTTGTAGGAACTTTCGCAGGGGAAACATCGGCAACCGAAATTGTACTAGTGAGAAGTGTGCTGCATATTTAATATTATATTAGTGAATGTGCGAATAAACTACAACATAGTTTTATTATTGTGATTATTTTCGTTTGTTAGCTAAGCAAATATTCCTGCAGCATTTATTTTGAACTTCCGTAAGGTAGAAAACAAAACAGTATTTTTTGTGGCCGGTGACTAAAACGCGTGTCTATTTATTGTGCGGTATGTGGCTAGTAGGCGGGTTTAAAAATAATCATCTAGTTAAGTGAGTGCCCTCACTGTAGTTAACTGAGATACAATTCTGAGATTTTTAATACCTGTGTGTAAACATTGCGTATCGCGCTTGAAATTGCAATGGGATAATTAGCTCAAATTTATTTTATGGTTTTGTACAACGAAAAATATTTTGCGATAAAATTAGACACAGTTTTGGCAAAACAATATTTGTACTTATACAAGAATATTCGATAACGAGACAACGATAAACTTCATTCTTTTAATTAGTATTTCATAGAAAATTATTTATATATATTAAAACAGGGTAGTAAATAAACCATTAAAAATAATACATTGAATACCTACATATTTATTATCGTTAGACAAGTACTTAAATAGCAATTAAGTTGGCTAGTTAGAAAATTTTAATCTTCTTCCATCATCTGTTCTTGAAACATGATTTGTAATTATTGGCATTTATGACACATTCACATTGTACAGGTTTTGAAATTAAAATGTGGCGTATAGGGATTCCAATGCTATTTTCCACTATTCCACAAAGTGAAAATATAAAATTTAAAAATGCATGCAATAATTTGGTTAACGAAGTATTAGTATTTCATGATATATCAATCAAATTAAAATTAATATTTCAATTATGACACAAGGCAAAAAATGATATTTTTCAAGAGTTGTTTTGTTTTTACAAAATGCACAGGTTAGCATATTTAAACGAAAATTTCAAAACATAATTTTTCTTTAACGTGTTGTAATTTGTAAATGGTAACAGTAAAAGAAAAATATTTCAAACAACATTTGTAGATAATAATGTTTCAAATATTATTCTAAAGTAAAAATTGTCATTAAACCATAATTTACTGAGATATTTAAAAGTAACTTGATAGGGCTTCAAATAAACAACCACTTCCGGTTATTGGATTATCAGCAAAAACTAATCAGTTCTTCCCAAGAGGATACAATAATTGATATACACAAAATATCAAAATTTTCAGTGCAGTAGTTTTTGAAAAACCGTAACTCCAGAGATCCACACAAACACAGACAAACTGACAGACAGACTGACAGATTGACAAACAAACACACATACAGACAGCATCGCGAAACTATTAGAATCGTATTCTAGGGACCCAAAAACGTGCTCATCCAAGAAAACTAACTACCGAATTTTTAGCATGATTCCTGTACCTTCCTTACAAGATATGGCGGGAAGTAAAAATAACATTAATATCTCTATACGTCATATTATAATTCTACACGAATGTATGGCAGCCAATATTTTTACTAAAACGGAAGCTGTAGAGACTGTAAATAAAATAAATATAAAATAAAATAAATATATCATTACGCCTTTTACCCATTATGGGTGTGGCACTCTGCTTACGCAGATCTCGGTAAGTGATATATTTTTTCGTATGAAGTGCGGTTACCAGCCGTCAAATCATAGCCTCCGAAGATGTTAGTGGAGGGGGAACCACAGGGGTAAATTTAAATTTGTAACTGTCGGCAGTGGGATTCGAACTGAGGATCTCACGATCCACAGTCCGACACGTTACCACGGAGCTATTTACCCCATAAGAGACTGTAAATATCATCAAAAAACCAAATTCGTCTGTGTTAAATGTTTCCCTTGTGTGATCATGCCTTTTGTACAATGGATTAATAATTTTTAGTTAATCTGTTTTATCTTTTTGTAATTTTTTTTTTTTAATTAAATCAATTCAACACGGCACAAGTTTCCAATTGCAGGATGATTGAAATATAACAAAGAGTAAATAATAAATTAATTTTTTATATCATATCTACTTATACGGGTAGAAATAATTAATTACTATTAAACAAAAAGGGTACAGTAGAATTTACCAACCTATTCGGTAAACCGAGGATGCATTTCTTTAGCTTACCGAATAGTTCGGTAAATTCTACAGTATTTTTTTGTGCATATATGTGGATATATCTAAAACCTAAATAGTTGACGGAAGAACTGATTACATTTTAACCGAAATCGTTCAACCGGAAGTGGATATGCCTTACAGTTACAGGATTTTCGACACTTTTTTATTACATATTTTCTTTCATACATTGCTTGATGAAGAATTAATTTCTAGTATTATTACTAATAAATAAGTAAAATTGATGTTAACGAAATTTAAAATAAAAATAAATTGCAGAACACTTGAGAACAGTCCACTGATAGCATGTCTCCAATTCGTTATCAGTTGTTTGTTAGACTTCACTATACAGCCTGCTCTTATCTTAGTCAAATATTTTCACATCTAAGAATATTGAATACGAGAATATATTGATAACCACCAGATAAGAAATTTTGGTTTAAACTAGCTTATTATTAATTTTCGGTGTGCTTCATGAATTATTTAGATTTTGATGGAGCTGACCTCTTTGATGCATGCAACCTACTACTGTTGATTCATTTCCTTTGATTCAACTTGCACCTTGTGAATTATTTATTTTGAAAAGTCGATTCAAATCCGGGGTCAATCGTACCAACCTCAGAATACATTTCTATGAATATTAGTTGAGTGAAGAAGTGAAGTACAATACCAAAGTTGTTTTTACAAATAATTAAATGCGGGAATACTAGTTTATATTTTAATGAAGTGTAAATTTATGTCAAGAAAACTCATTTATGCGCTTCGCACAGATATTATCGGAATTTTATTACTTTTGTCTTTCATTGTCATTTCAAATAGAACCATTCAAAATCATTTCAGTTTTTTCTGATTTTATTTGAATATGAATTGTACATGTAACACAACAAAAAGATAAATTTGAATATATTATATCGACTGATTATTTTAATCGTATGACGCATTTCTAATAATTGTTTTTATTTTAATAAAAATACATTTTTCATGATAAAAATAAAACAGTAATTATTAACATTTTACGTTAGATTAGACAAAAGTTATAAATTAGTATTTTGTTTTTAACATGTATATTCTCTAGGTATTAAAAAAGAAAAACAGTGACTGCTTTTTTTGAAATTTTATTCCGAGTTATGTAAAATGCAAATAATAATTGATGCAACAATGTTACCGTTGTTTAATAATAATTATTAACATTTCTAAGTTCATATTTATATCACAAACAATATTTTTAATGACACATGACCTATAATCTGTATTGAAATAAACAAAAATGAATTATCTATAAATTGGAGAAACTGTCTGTTAAGTTATGTAAAACATATCAAATGTTTTTCGATAACATTTTGTTATTTAATGGAAATATTTCAGACATAAATTAAACACTATATTATCTTAGTAGATGCACAGGCATACACTAAATTCAGATTACTGGTCGTAGCGCTGCAATTGCAGTTCTCAATTGGTAGCTAATTTCATTTTTTTTTCAACGATCATAAGCCATTTTTGAATACGAAAAATAATGTAATTTTTTCATATTGCTGTAAATTTTCACCTATTCACTAATCACTATACAGCAAATTGCAAATACAAAAGTTGTTTAGATTTTGGTTACCTAATTGTTAGTATTTTACTATATATCAATCAAATCAAAATTAATATTTATTAGAAAATTTGTAATATGACCATGGAAAATGAAACAGAAAAGAGAAATATTTGACATTTCAGAAAACAAATTCAGATATATTTATTACAGTGTTGTAATATTTTCTGTGGAAATTTCGTAGAAAATAATAATGATATAACGACTAATTTGAGAGTTTCCCTTTTCTTTCTGTTAAATAAATAAATAAATGTAAATAGTTATTTATGATATAAATGTTAAAAGTGACATTTTATCAATAAGTGGGGAAGTTTGTAAAACGAGGCGAAGCAGAGTGAAACAACCCCACGAACGAAATAAATAAATGTAGAATGATATTTTGACAGGTAGGGTTACATTTTTTGAATTATTGATACAAATCGTTAGCGACGTGTTAAAAGTAGCAATCACTTTTAACTCGTTGCTATGTTTCTTTTAACACTAGTGTTAAAATGTAACATTTTATCTTGCTAAGCAACCGTTAAAAGGGCCACTTTTAACAACGGTTGTAGATAAACTGTTTTATGAAATGCAAAATTTTTCGTTTTGGTATAATTTTCCATGGCCGTTTTTTAAGTTTTCTAATATCATTGATTTTAATTTGATTTATATATCGTGAAATACTAATATTTACGTAACCAAATAGGCCTTATTACATGCATTTTTAAATTCTGAACTGCTTTTTTATTTACATGTACTTTTATTGCAAAATAAATAGGTAATATTTTACGGGTGAAGTACTCTCCAATTATTCAAGAATTTCTCTCTTTGTAAATGAAAAATATTAGATGGAATCGCATTTATACAAATATATAACAGTTTGTTTCATTTCCAGATTATCTTCTAAATTTAATCATGTTTATTCAGTGAGCTGAGAAGTGACCCATGACTGAAGGTGAAGGGTCGCAGGCCACAGACACGCAGGCCATCGAAACCGATAACACCCATTTTGAAACAGCCACTGAAGTTAAAAATAACTACTGTCGTGAATTGTGCATTTTGCTGCGGTTAGCATTTTGCTGAAAAACGTTACACGTTCCAAATTATGAGATTTTTTATCTCCAATAAGCTGTTATCACTAGCACGTTTTGATAGTGTTGGTAACATACGATTCTAGAAGAATCTGTTCAATTATGTAATTGCTTTTACACATAAAGTTGCTTTAGGATACCACATTACTTTTAATGTTAATAATTTTTGATCAATTTTCATAACAATCATACACTAGCTTTTCTGAACATCTGAACAGAGTAGATACGATACATGAAATTTGAAAAAATCGTTTATAAATACCTACAATTTAATTAAAAGAGCTTGTACAAAAATTGTTTCTACACAAATTAAAGTAAATGTGTGAAATAAGTATACTGTAGTATATTGTGCAGTCGTGCATTTATTTGTGCTTTTGTTTTACTGAAGAATAAATATTACTGACAAACAATACTTTTAAAAAAATTATTTTTTAAGTTATCAAGTAATCAAGTTAATTTAAATCAAAGCTAAGTATTATGATTTTTATCTGCAGGTATTTGTTAATTGTCAATTGAATTAACCAATTATTATCTTATCTCATTTTGATTAATTAATAAATAACTATTTTAATTTTAAATAAAACAATGGTCTTAAATCAGTTATTTCGAAAAAAAAGCTTGTTGAAACTGAAGTTATTAATCGTTATTTTTGCCTATTAAATTTTCTTGAAGAAACCTAAACCTTTGACGTTTTTCGCCAAAAACGTTATTTTTACACTTTTTGCTCTAACTCTATAACGCGTAAAGCAATTTTAATGAAATTTTACATACTTATGTATTTTGATGAGCTGAATTTAATGGTCCAATCTGCGAGTCTGTATCTTTTATATTTTTCGAGTTATCGTCTATCGAAATTTGAGAAAAAAATCGAAAAAATTTCAAAATTTTCAAAATTTGCTAATTTGTAATAAAATGCATGAAACGCGCAGAACTGAGTCTATTTTTCAATATCTTTAATAGATTTTGAGTTGCAGCCCCTCAAAGTAGCATTTCGAAAAACATCAAAAATTGTCATATCTCCATAAATTTAAGAGATATGACGATGCGCTCTACAGCATTGAGTTTCTTAGGGATTATATTATATAGAAATACAATAAAAGTATATACCAATTTTTAGTGATATTTCGTGAAATCTGAAATTGTGCAGAACTTTTTTAAGATGTATTTGTTGTCAATGGTAAATTAACTTGAATTAAATTTTCTTATTTGTACTGATATTATAAACATTTTTTAAATTATAACCACAATCCTCGTTTAAATAATTGGGCCATATTGTGTAGTCCCACATAATATAACAATTTACTGATCTTCAGATATGTTATCCTGAGGATCTCATGATCCACAGTCCGATGCGTTCCTTCGGAGCTATTTACCTCATGTTTTACCAAATTGTTTGGTAGATTTTCTGAATATTCATCTTATATCTTCAGCTTACCGAATAGTTCGGTAAATTCTACTGTACTCTTTATTTCGTGTAGTCATGTTCAGGACAAGGAAATAATGTTCAGGGCAAGGAAGAAAGTAAGTAAGACAAGGATAATTAATGTTCAGGACAAGAACTAGAATAAGTGTTTTTTGTTGGTACAATAAAGCAGTACTTGAATGGACAACAGTATCCAGATGACCTAACGCTATTAAATTTTAATTTCGTTGGTACGTCATAAAATAACTTCCCCTAAAAGATATAATGGGGGAAAATTTTAATGTGGGGGTGAAAATATAAATGCTTTATAGACAATGTATTAACACGGTTATTGTTGTCTGACACAAATGTAAATTAATAAAATAAGGATTTTTATGTTGTTATGTGAACATAGTTAAATTTGAATTATATTAAATATTTTCTGTTCGATTTTCATACTAGATTCTAATATAGAAATATACCCTTTGCTGTATTTTTCTATTCGAGTTTCGTACTGACTTCGACTACGCTTGCGCGTTACTGTCAGAAACCAGGTATGCCAACTTATTTATTTTGAGGCGCATAAATTGTTGACGTTTTGTCATAAAGTCGTTAGTTTTTAATTTGGTGTTTGATAGCTGTCCTTTTTAAAAAATATTTTCAGTGTCGTCCATCGTTAAATAATTTTAACAATAATGTGTAAAAATGCAATAATTCAGTTGGCAGGCTGTGAACGTGCCTAAATAATAAGTGCTATTCAATAAGTGCTATTCAATTTCCAATTCTTCGAAACTTTTCAAATGTTTATTTATCAAATAGTGTAATTTTAATATACAAAGTCTAAGCCCACATAAGTCACGCCCGACAAACTCGAATCACAGTACTCAATTTTAATGGAACCATTCATAAATATTTACTCATTTTGGTTTCTGCTAAATCGGCCATTTTAGATCGTTGCACATTTGACAAATGAACATTAGACAAGCTTGGAAGAATTGGGAATTGAATAGCACTCATTAAATTTTAGGCAGACTGTCAACTTGGTCTACTTAGGAAAACGTCGAAATTACTGCATTTCGAACGTACGATTTTAAAATAAAGCATGTAAATCGAAGGAAACTCGAATGAAAATCTAAACGAAAAAAATAGACTGTAATTCAAGCTTAGGATACTAGAAATGAATTCCTCCAAGCATGAAGAATATGTAAACCAGATAAAGTGAGCACCCTTATCGCAATCAGTCCAAGTTACAAAACACCGGGCGGGGTTATCTGTAGCATGGGGTCAGACCCTAGACCCGGGCCCGGGCCCCCTCCCCTGCCAGGGGCATCGACGCCACTGCCCGCCGTGTCGCCAGCAAGGCGGCAGGCGCAGGCCAACGCCGCCTTGATTCAGTGCATGGAGCGCGATCGTCGTGGCGAGTCATCATGGTTCGGTCGGTCGTCCCGTGGCACACTTGTTTGCTTGTCTTGTTCAGCGGACTCGATGGATTCTCTTTACACACCAGTTCGTCTCTTTGCATGTGATGCCTCTGCACTTCACTCCAGAAGATCGACACTTGGGAATCCGCACCGAGCGGAAGAAAATTACACATTTGTAAGAGCGTGTGGTAAGTAGGATTTTTAATCTTTTATTTAACCTAATTAAACACATTTTAATTTACAAGTAGCTGCTTATGCTTATTATAAAAATTAATTTATTTTAATTTTATGCCTTTTACATAAAATATCTTCTTCCTATACAATTCGTTGCACGTGGTACACCAATAAAATTACTTTTAATATATTGTCGACAATGTTGCATGTATGCTACCTACCAATTAATGCTCATTTAATTATATTACATTAATACCAGTACAATGGTGCTGATAAGCCTAGTATTACCCGAAAAACTGAAAAGTCGTTATGTAGTCAGATACAGCAGCGAAAACGCGGGGTTGAGATTCCCGTGGCTGTGATAACGCTATCTCCGTTGCCCGCAAACCGCGCACAGCGTTCTGATAAGCCGCCGCCATGTTATTAGTGTGAGCATGTGATAATGAACAAACAGGGCAGGATCGGACTCAGTCTACGATGAAACACGCGGAAAGAAATCGTGGACTTCGGACGTTACATTCTTCGACAAAATATGATCACTTTCACTGAGAATTTGACGGAATTTTTGCTTTCTTTCATTTCATAAAAACTTTCGATTTGTTCGATTTTTCTTAATTAATCGTTGAGCGAGTTTTGTAATTGAAATGCAAATGAATATTTTTGCCAATTAATTGAAGTAAATCCAGTTTTATTAAATCGTGTTTCGGAATTATTACAAGTTGTGGGAAACATTTCTGTGAAATGAGGAAATATAGTTTATTAGCGGTAACTTCGCAGTTCATTTATTATTCAAACAAGTACTGGAAAACTTGTGTCATTCTTTTACGTTCAACACAAACATTTGTTGTTGGATCGAACAAAAATTATTTTCGTAAAACTTGGTGATCAAGTGCGGACAGTTTGTGTGCCACTGGTGTAACTGTAAAGCCGCGCGCGGGTTATTTTTAACTAGTGGCCCATCCAGAATTGATTTTGATTCTTCCTAATTGAATGCTTTGTATTGTGCACTCACTACTACGTACGCAACATGTAGCTACTTGAAGTTTAAATTATTTGGAGTTTCTTAAATAGATAATTTACAAGAAACTAATCTCGAGTTTAATTAGCATCTACTTCAATTAATAATGATAATAGTTGCTACTCAATTATATTATTAATCGTATTAAGACATTTCAAATTAAGTTAAATAATGCAGTGAAATACGTCTCGACTAAATAGAAGTATCCTTGGCTATTTAGCAACTGGTTGGGTCAAGTCAGAGTAGTGTCACCTGCCGATTACGTAAACGATTTAGTGAAATTTTAGAAAGTGGCTTCGAGCTGTTAAACTAACACCCAGACACGTGCTAGCTTTGATTCACCTATTTACTAATATTTCGCTAATATTGACTATTTAAATAAGCTGTTAATTAGGTTTTAATGGTTTTGTTTTTGTAAAATGTATAAAAAGTTATTCTCGAGTAAGAAGACTCAAATGCAAGATATCTTTTTGATGGCGTGACTCTTGATTTGAATACAAAATTGAATTCTTAGTGCATGCAGTTGTAGTATGAATTCTAAAATTAGATTTAGTACGTAGTAAAGGCTTGGAGCGAAATACTAGTTTGTTGCATATGCATTTTAGTGGTGTTTTGGACGTTAGTGTATCGCTTTTATTTATGTTATGACTACTGCCTGTTGAGAACAGTTTAAAATTTACAAACTCCTGTATAAACTTTAGCCTTAAGGTAAATTGACTATAAGTTTTGTGGGCATGAAACAAATGAAGTTAAACAAAAAGCCACTAGGAAATCAAATATTATTTATGCACGCATGCAATAAAAGAGTTCAAATTATGTAATCATTAAGCTGTTAATTTGTTTACATTTAAACATTTAAAAAAGCATGTTTTTTATGCTGTATTTAGGTTAACTGTACTTGTAGGTATAGTGTACTTATATTACTCAATTTGGAGAAAATATAAAATTTTGTATTTTTGAAATATTTTACTGTTTAATAATTGAATAATAAATAACCATGAACTCTTCAATTCGATAAGTTGAGGATATAACATACATTTTCTGAAAATTTCATAACAATTAAGAAATTAAACACGGTAATTGCTACTTAATAATTAGAAGTATATACCAAAAGAAAATGCATCTTTATACTTTTTTCCGTGTGCATAATATACTGCAATAATTAACTTCTGAAGCCATATCATTTGTTAGAATTTTAATATTCATATTTATATGCGCATTCTACTAAAAATTTTACATTCATAAAACATATAACTTAGGTGTATTATTATTTAGTGAATTTATAAAAGTAATCTACAACTCAACAAGTGATATATGTTTTAAAAGGATGTAAAAATTGTTAACTCCAACATTGTATTAATAAGTTGTAAACTAACCCATTTCCGATTGAAAACATGCATGTCGAAGTGTTAGAAACATCGTACAATGTATAATGCACGTGGTTGTAGTTTTCCTTGGAGTTTGTGTCGGGCGTCGAACGAACAAACACACAAACAACCACAGCGCAATCTCTGTCCGCTCTCATGTCATCGCGTTGTATTGAGCCATGTCGCGATGGGCCCCGGCCATGTCTGATGCGTTTTTATGCGTTGCTATGTGCAAATTACTTTGCATGCGGTCACCTACATGAACTGAACGAAGTGTTAGAGTGAAGAGTGTACTTATTGCACTGGTACACTCGTGACAAGAAGTGTAATTTGACGGCGAGTGACCACGTGGAGCTACGACTTACCTAAACAGCGAAACATGTGGTTTGTGGTAATGGAACTACCGAATTATATTGTTTGTTTACCGGAAATTGTTCGTTTAATCGACGTATAACTCGAATTAAATTAGATCTTCTGTTTCTATTCCGTGATTATAAATAAATTTATAAAAAAATAGCTCCGAGCTTACCCATCGGACTATGGGTCATGAAAATTATCTTGAAAAATGCCTAGTTTTATCTTCCAGAACTCATATTTATAAAATTATAAAATACTTGGTTAAGTTCTGTAAAAATATTTATTTAAATACAAGGTTTCGAATTAATGAACATAATTCTTCATCAAGATAATTATAAACTCTGACTGGTACCACAAGCTCTATTTTTGGGTGTTTTAAGAAAAGTGTGTTAGCCGCTATTTTAGCGCTATACAATGTTTCCAAATTATTTCAAACAAAAGTGGTAGGTAATATATTTTTCTCTATAACTTCTATTCGAAGAATTTTTGTATGTATAAAATTTTGCGTAAGTTAAGAGCTTCATTACCCCACTCGTTTTCATTAACATACTATTTATTATAAATGTTGATAATACAATCATTACAATTCTTTAAAAATTAATATTTAATTAATTAATCATTTTGAAGCTTGTTCTTCTTTTCTAAATCATTTATTTTCATCAAATACTTCAAAATTTTATAAAAAAAACAACTACATAATTATTTAATCTCAAATTGTGGTCGTCATGGATTAAAACATTTTACAGCAACAATTTATCGGCTATCGCCTTGTTGTGCAAATTTCAGAATTTTCAGATGCGTGTCTTAATAGTGCTGTTATCCCACTTATATCGTAAATGGCTATTACAACATTCTACAGTGCTAAAGCTCTTATAATACCCAAACAATTGAACTCTAGGTACCAGCTGGTATTTGAATAAACATTTTTACAGAATTGAATTCAAAAAAGTCCGTTATAATTTTATAAATAGTTTGTTCAATACAGTGTTATTAAAACTTGTTGTATTTAATGTTTTCGTTTTCAAAATGAAGTGATTCCGTAAAAAGAAGAAACCCCTCCGAAAGTGTAATCAACAAAGAAGAAACAAGAAGAAGAAGACATCTATCATCGTTTTGTGGAGTATCTGTTCACATCTTACCGGGCAGCATTAGATATAAATTAATACTTCTAATACTGTCAGGTAAAGATGTCGTCCGATCTCCTTGTTGCAGCGAATCCAACCCTGGAATCTCAGACCGGCACATGTTTCGCATATCAGCTTACAGTCAGCGAACCAACAATCCGCCTGAAGCAAGTTCAGATATACGTTCCGAGCACACCCACTAAAATCAAGCCATTTTCAAACGCTAACCACAACTGATAAATTCAATCAGAACATTTGCCACACCAATTAAACATTGTTACGGCGTTATTACTTATATTATCAAAATATTCAGGTGTCATTCAAAATGGGTAAATGGTTAAATTTCGTAAAGTTATAATGAAAAATAATTGCGTGAAGAACAGTTATCCAGTAAATATTTTATGTTGAAAAAGTCCAGTAAAAAGTGATATGGAGTATAACAATTGCGTCATATATTTGTAGACTAGATGTTTCATGTAAGTACATACATGTCACTGTGAGCCATATAAAATGAGTCACGTGATTACAAATTCCGAGACAGTCACATCCTTTCGTCGCCGCTGATGAGACTGTGAGCATATCGGCGGGACGTGCGTCCGTTTGACAGGCTACGATTTGGAATATTTATCAACAGTCAATCATATATCGGAAGTTGTAATTAGGCCCAGGTAGCAGCCATGAAATATGGACGAAGAGAAAATTATAGAAGGTGGACTCACGATTCAAACAGTCAAAGCATAACGGACCGTTATAATTGCAGGGGAGTTTATTTACTTATATTTCAGATTTCGTGTCGTTTAAATTCTTGCTAGAATTGAAAATAATATTTTACTAGAAGTATTATTTAACGAGTAAAGTAAATATTGCAATCATAACTAAATATTGATTTGGATTCGTAATATTTTAATACAAACAGGAACGTTTATCAACAAATGTATTTCAAAATCCGGCAGAATTCTATATTTGGTTATACGCGTAATCTTCAGAATAATTGACAATGTATCTAAACGATGACTACGATTACATTTTAACGATCCCCAAAATGTATCAAAATTTTACTTCTAAGAGATACATTTTTACAAGTTTGGGATTCTTACAAAAATATGTATTAAGCCCTTAAGGAACAGAAGATTTCCAAAGTCAATACAATTAGTCACAGTTTCGTGAGCTTTCAATTGAAATTATAGAACAGTTAATCGTTAAATTGCCTCCATTTATATTATAAGTATATTTAGTACTTATTGAATATACTCGTGAAACCTATTTATGGATGTTTGTCAAATTACCTATGAACTTTTTCTCATATTAAAAAACTATTAACATTATATTGTTAGTATAAGCAACACGGTATTATACAGTCAAATGTAGATTTTTTCGTGAAAAAAGATATCTGATATTAAACATCAAAATCGTTATTAACATAAGAATGAAGAATATTATAAAAGTTCATGTGTAGAAAATGTGTTTAAAAATACAAGTATTTAATAATTAAACAGCAAATTTCACATGTATAATTAGAAATAAAGAAAACTATTTTTTAGTAATTGTTCATAGTGAATAAACTATCAAAAATATAATTATTTAGTTAAAAAAGGCCTAATTATTTAGTTCAAGCACAAGGACTCTTTGACTAAAGGATTTTTTTTTTATATTTAAGCTGTCGTGATTTGTTTAAATATGTCTTCATACTAAAACAGTACTTTGTTTTCCATTTCATTGCAATACATCATATCAAATGATTTAGGAAGTGTTGAATATGAAAATATGTTTGTAGTTTAGATATGGATAACCCAAGGATATTAAGTTCTGTGTGCTATAATTGAAAATACTCTCTGATTTGATCAGACGTTCAATATCCAATAGATTTGTACAACACTATTATTAAAAATCTGTAGTACACATTTATCTAAATGAAATGACATTCCCTAAAAGTGAAACTTTAATGTGGAGAACGATGAATAAGGTTGGTATAATTAGCGAATTATATATAGGTATTTCCAAATATTAAATACCTATTTTACCCTTATATCAGACAAATAAGAGCTAAATTCTCTGAATAAAGTTAGTATATTTCCATTCTGTTCCTTTTAGTTGTAATCACATATGTAATTTTTAAAAAAGGCTATGGTAGTGCTACCTTCCTTTGCTGAAGAATGTAACACTTGTAGTTCTTCTGTCATAGAAGAAGAAAAGAAATTTAATTTTCATAAATAAATTTATAGTTTATTACCTAATATCTCAGCCAATTTACAAAACAATTATTATTTTCAACAAACCATAAGGATATTAACTTTATATTTTATTTTTGGTGCATGATCAGAAATAGTAGGTACTTCCTTAAGTATGTTAATTCGAGCTGAATTAATAAATCCAGGATTGCTAATTGTTGATTATTTATGTTATTGTTACTGCTCCAGCATTTCTTATGATTTTCTTTATAGTTATACCAATTATAATTGAAGGATTTGAAAAATAATCCTTTAATATTAGAAGTTCCTGATAAAGATTTTCCTCGAATAAATAATATAAGGTTCCTAGTAGCAGCTGCCCAGAAGTATAAAAATTTAAATGATAACTTACACAAGTATATGTAAGTTAAGCTGATTTCCATGATTATTTATATGTTTATTGATTTTTATTGTTTGATTAAAACTTTCATGCACTGATGAAGTGTTATTCAAACTCCATTATCCAATGTTTCGTTTATTCTAAGTTATCAATTCGTATTATTCTGGATGCGATCTTCATTATTGTAATAAAAACTTTTTAATTTAACCGACGTAAAACTGAAAAGCAAAAAATTTAATTGTTGTCGACTCAAAATTAGTTTATTTTATTTTTCGATTTTCATTTTTTCATCGGTTCAATGTTTTGTTGAAAAGATTTATTTTTTTGTGGCTTCCCATTTTTCTACCCTTAGGAGTATAATTTAAACGGGACCAACTTCGAGGTATACCCTAGCCAAAGAAAAAAAGAATTATCAAAATCAGACTACTCTGTGTTAAGTTATACGTGATCATGCATAAAAAATATACGCGTCGTCAAGTAAACTCTTCCGTTTTTCGTCGGTTAAAAATTAAAATTAATGTAACATTCTTCCTGGGCAGATGGGCCAGTCCGCTCTGCGAATCCAAACCGTTAGGTATTAGAAAGAGTCGAATGCTAATCGTTCCGACTTACGAAACTTGCCATGTTGTCCGTCCGATCTGAATGTCATAGTGGCCAAATTTACATACATACGACCACGAGTGTCAGAATGTTCCTCGACCCTGTACCTGTACACATTTGAGCTAAGACGTAGCGCCAATGCAATCCGGTTTCGCCGAATATTCCAACCAAGCCGTGAACCCGCGGGTGGATTGCGAGATACACGTCGGTACACTAATCTCCTATCTGATTGGTTGGTGCTCTTGGCGAATCGCGACATCAGATTTGCGCACCCCTCTGCATGATTTTACCCCGAGGAAAAGTGTTTTTGTGATATTTATACCGGTATTAAATGTGTTTGTACAATCTTGAATAAATGTATCCACCTTTGTACTTATAGCTATTGCAAGAACAAAGAAAATTATCGCAATGAATAATGAAATCAACAATAGCTTTGGTTGTTTTAATGTTCATGTATTGAAAACTAAAAAGTAGACAGTGGCGTAGCTATAATTTTTAAGCCTGTAAAATCTTAACTTTTTAAGTTTTTACTACAAAATTTTATAGGATTACCTTTTATTATGAAAACGTTCTTCGAGATGAAAAATTTTTTAATGAAACTATATTTAAATTGAAGACTATCTTCACTTTTAAAAAGTGTTAATTGTTATTCATTAAGCCACAATGTTTTTTTTTTAAATGTTGTGACGTCATTGTAGAGATGTTCTCAAACAGTCGAGATTGTAAATAATTGTAAGTCACATGAATGTTCTAATTTATTTTCTGGAAAATTATTTAAAAAAAAACTTTTCATGGTAAATAATTAAAATATACATGAATTCCATTTATTTCTGGAGGAAACATAAATAAACTGAAAGATTATTTTAGTCGAATGTTAAATTTTGCTAACCTATGTCATTCAACAAGCCTTTAATTTCATTGAGTCGACCTACAGTAATATTTATTAGTTAGAAATAAATAATATATATTGTATGTATTTAAAATATACTTACGACTTCAAAGTGAAACAAAAACCCTTCAAATTAGTTGCCAACTATTTTGACACTTCGACAATCTAACAGCTCAATAATAAGAGGAGTACAAATAATTTAAAATAGGATAGATTTGGGTCTAGTTATAATATAAATGACTTATTTTCTATTTTGTGAATCTAGTGAACGAGCTCATTGTCTAATGGCTAATGGAGCGTGAGACCATAATCGAATTTAAAGAAACAAATATAATAAAATAAACATATAATCTTGTAATTTTATGGTATTTTGAATTTGAAATAAAATTTATTGCTAGTCGCGTAATTGACGTGACATCAAATTGGTCGAGTATAAATTGAGTTAGTTCATAGCGCTTTGAAATTGACTTTATAGGCTATATTTTACAAGTACATTTACGTGCATATAAATGTTATGAAAATAATTCGAACAAAACTATAGTTTCTAGAATTAAAAATTAATTATATCATAATAGTCAATCATAGAAAGTTACCTATCTTTAAATATTTAATATGTAAAATAACAACAGATGACTCTTCTAATAGGTCCATCTTTTTCATAATAGAAACTTCGTCACATATATTTTCTCCTAATTTTTAATAATTCATTCGCGTAAACTATAAATAACTCTTCGATTTTTAGAAATACGGTTACTTTATTTTTTTGTTTAGATCATACCTGTATAAAAACATCAAAATTTTGTGCTCTAGTCGTTTTACCTTAAAACAACAATGTTTGAATGAAAGGAATAAAAGTTTATTCTGATGAAAAACAAAACTCCGAGTGGTGTTTGGTAAGATAATTTACTGGATGTAACAATTTGCTGTTGTCATGCTAGCGAAGGTAAATAAATGTTTATTATTTTGCAAATAATTCTCTTCCTTATATATTTAATGACAGGTGACAAAACGACATTTCTGTAGATTTTATACACAAAAAAAAACTTCCCTAGAATTTACCGAACTATTCGGTAAGCTGAGGATACAAGATACATTTTCTGAAAATGACAGTAATTTACTCTGGACTGTCACACTTGTTTCACATTTACACAAACGTCACACTGGGGTCTGAGAAACCCCAAGAAAAGGGATTTTTTACCTATGGAATATTTGTTTAGGTTTAAAGAAAAACATTAAACAGTTAGTATACTTTTTGAACCATATATTTTATTCAAAACACAGCATTTTGACAAGATTTTATTTTTTTATTTTGGACTATTGAGAACAAGCACATTTTACATTGAATATTTGTTTTTGGATTATAGAAACTGAATTTACAACGAATTAACATCGAAGATATACAAATGCTGTGCATGTGGAAAATTAGATGAGAATCTTGGGATCTCGTACAACCCAAGAGGAAATTTTCAGGCTTAAGAAACTAAACACGATTATTTACTAAGCTATAATAAGTATTTACAAAACATTTTCATTTCAGAAAATGCCTCATATCCCCAGTTTATCGAATAGTTCGGGAATTTCTGCAGAACTTTTATTTGTTATACATAATGACTGGTACCACGAGCTCAGTTTTTGGGTGTTTAAAGAGAAGTGTTTCAGCCTTGGTTTTAGCGTTGTAAAATGTTCTAAAATTAATTTAAAATAAAATGCTTCAAATAGAAATTACAGAGAAATATATTGTCTAGTCCACCTCTTTTATTTGAAAGTATTTATTTTTTATAAAATAGTATAGAACATTGTACAGCGCTAAAACCGAGGATAAAACACCCAAAAAACAACCACCCACAAATAATTGGATTACCCATCAACTACATATAAATGCTACTTTTTTAGATTCAAGAACATTTGAACAATCATATTATTCCAACCGAAAAACTTTATGCATAAAACCAAGCAATAAAGAACGTGGCAGGTGAATATTTTCGCTAAGGCTTATGGGTGGGTGTGTGTCGCGTATTGATCGCCTCTCAACCGGTCGGGCGACGGTAGACCTGGAGCACCCCCACAGCGGCGGCGCCAATGGTGCGTTACGTAACCAGATCACCCCCCGCCCCACCCAGCCGTGGGATCTCATTACCCACTGGAAGCCATGCGAACGCTAACATCGCGATATGTTATACGGCGTCGTCTGAGCTAACATGTGTCCATGAAATGAAAAAACTACCAACTGTTTCTATGTTGATGTTTTAAATAATACTCAAGGCAACTTAGAATTTTCGAGTGTAATGTAATCTTTTTATGTGAAATAAAGTAAACGATTCTGTTCCAGATCGCGGTTCACGGAAATAAGAAGGCAATGGTTTGTTCCGGGTTTTGCCTCGGTTATGGTTCGGTTCGATTCCATGTTAGTATGGCAAATACAATACTTCTATAATTTTACTATATGGACAGAAATATTTGAAGAACCTTTGTTATAAATTAGATTAATTACTTTTATAATAAACCTACGGACTAAAAATTAACTAAATTAATAGCAACCTTTCTTCAAATTCTTCAAATATTTGCTCATTAATAATAATTATTTTTAATTTTATATTGCATTATAAGCTGATAACTATGAAATACAAAATTTTTGGTGTTTTGGGCGCATTTATTCGAAACGATTGATAGTTTATAATGGCTACATGATGTATGGCTCTCAATGTTGGGTGTGGATAAAGAAGTATGAAAAACGTTTAACTGCTGTGGAATTGAGGTATTTGAGAGCACAGTAATCGTGCCCGGAATACTTTGGTGTACCTACTATGATTGTGAGATTGAGAAGAATATTGTTTAAAAAAGTGGGGGTGAGTCCTTTGAGCGTATATAGAATGAAAAGTTGGTGAAACTAATATATGCGAGTGAGATTGAGGCTGAACAATTGCCTGGCCATCTGAGGAATAAATGGTTTACCTAGGTATGGTTGATGCTATGTTGCATGAATGAAAGATTCCGAGTGTGAAGAATATGTATGAATCGCACTATGAATGTGGACGAGGCAAAAGTGGTGTGCCAGGAGGATATTAAATATTAGTTGATTGTGTTTTAGGGTTCGTGTTACCCCATTGTGTGAGATATAGCGTGATGTTATGTATGAGATCCATTGAATCTTTTATCCCGATGCTCAATGTATTAATAATTTTAAGATCTATGTGTGTATTTCTTGTTTTTTGATTCTAAGAGTAAAACAAGTTATGAATTCTGAGAAAAAAAATTGTACTTACATTTGAAATGTAGTTGTGGAAGGAACTTCACCTACAAAAGAAAACAAGATATTAATACAATTTCGTCTTTGGTTGGTATAACTAAATATTTTGATAATGAGCTTATTTTTCATAATTTAAATTTTAAAAAAAATCATTTCATTGTCCATTCTTGATAATTTATAGAGTTGCAATTCCAAATATGCACCAAGTTCCCTTAATAAATTTTAACTGTTCCAGTTCAGTGCGTTAGTACGGTGCTTATTAACGCATATTTTCGTTAATTATAGCATATATTCATAACACCATGATGAATTTATGGTTTTTTATAGACATACCTATTGTTATTTAATTAATGTTGTCAGTTTTAATTATGGAACATATCATAATAAAGTTTATTATAAATCCTTGAATAGAAATAAAATGTTGGTTATCCAAGAAATCAAGATCAATTGAAAAGAGTTTTATTTGATTGTAAACTATAAAATATTTAAATAATACAATATAAAATATCTTTCTAGCAATTTTTATGACGTAGGTATGACGTAGGTGAGTGTTAACTTACTTACTTAGGTACTGACAAATTGCAAAAAGAAATTGTAAGTTTTTTCTCCTTGAAATTTAGGCGGGACAGGCTTGTCGCTTTAGATATATCATAAATCTCAGTGTTTGATCACTGCATTTTGCATTTTGATATACCGGTTGTCAAAGCGACACGCCTTTGCATTGCTCAGCAAGACCTCAAGACCAGTGAGTGAAACTTATCTGCAGATTGAACGGTTTGGTTCGCTGGTTGATTGTGTAACTGTACGCCGTGTTTAAACTGATAAAAATAGCAGTTAGTGTGCCGTTATGTTCGAAATATGTTAGTTTTAAATTAGGTCTCTTGAACAGGTACATAACTAAACGTAATCAAACTTTATACGGTAACGATGGCAATGAAACTTCGTTATTGACGATAACAGTTTTTTTTTTGTTACTTTATTTATTTTAAAACATTCTTTGTTCGTCCAAATAGGCTGGTCTGTTAAAATTATATTTAAATATGATTTCGATTGTTGAAAGAGAAGAACTTAAAACAGACTGAAATGGGCAATACAAAATAGATTAATAATTATTAATATAAATTAAAATACTGTAAACCATGAGAGTCTCACTTCGATTCCTGCAGTCAAATATATCACCATTATAAAATATTTAAATTATCAAGAACAGCAATATCAAAATGCCACACCCAAATTAATGATATATTTACTTTTTTCGCGACATGCCAGGAAGTGTTACCAATATGAATGTTATTTGTAAAAAATTATAAATAAATATAAATGGAAGATTCTTATGTTAAAGATATAGGTACATACTTTAAATTATGTTACAATTATATTTTGTTTTTCTCTTTCTAGATTAAATCACAATTTGACAACTTTAATTTATATTTAAGATTGGTTCATTGGCAATAGTGCTACACCGCCTTGCGTCTGATAACCTAACTTTTAACGTGTCAGTTGAATTGTTAAAGTGTATTTTAGGTCCGAGCAAATGTTTATAGAAACATGTGAAAAAAATGTTGTGTCTAACACGAGAGGAAAGAAACCGTTTCTTCAACTATCGCTGGAATTGTCTCATGAACTCGATTGGGAAAAAGAAACGTTTTCCTCTCTGGTTTGACAAATATCTATTAACAAATTGTTATTCAAGTATTTTAATTTTTTTCAACATATATAGTTGAAGAGTATAAGGTATTGATGTCATTCATTTAAAATTTTAATTATTCTTTATTATTGGGTTTTTCCAAATGGGTACAATTGTTAAAATGGAAATAAAAATTATAGTTAAAAATGAATTTCCACATAAACTAATACATTTGCCTCATTATAATAATAGGAAAATATTAATTAATAATGTCCGCTGCGAAATCATTGTAACCATTTGTCAATGTTTTAGTTCATGTTTCTATAAATAAATATTAGCTAATCAATATTTGTTTACGCAAATCGTTCTAATTGCATATTTTTCCTATTTTATTCAGGATATAATTTACAATTGCATCACCCAGAACCTGAACGTTTGGGAAATAAGTTACAAAAATGTTATATGGGAAGAACGTTCGCCTGCAGACAATTTTCGGTACACACAACGTTCAGATTTCAGCGAATCGATTAAAACTAAAAATTTCCAGAATTGTTAAACATCTTTTAAAATCCATTATCACAGGTTTGTTGTCGACAATTAAACGAAAAACTCTAGAGGCTAAAATGTTCCCAAGTTGAGGAATTTGTGAGCATGGTTCCTAGAACGTCACGTTGGTATGCTCGCACGTCGCAACACATGTTGAACTTCTTTTACAGGGCCGTATTTCTTCGAATCTAATCTATTTTTAAAAATGGCAATACCAGTTAGTTTTTCGACAGTTTATAGTGCAATTTATCTATCGCCATGAATTATGAATCCTTTAAAGTAGTTTGTTCTATTTGAACTTAACTTCAATGCCAATTACCTATTGAACTAAATAATTATACAATATGGGTTAAAGAATTAGAAATGCGAAAGACTGTGGGAAAGGAAAACTTTATTTTTAAATTTTTCTCCCCACTAACATCGTAAAATTATCAAGAGTAAATGAAAAATGTTTCATACCCGGAATGGGGCCTTTTTATATTTTTTTATTATTATTATTATTTGAAACTTTATCTATATTGAAAACTATTTACAGTTTTAAATTGTCTTAATTGTTATTCACTAAACCGCCATGATTTTTTAAAATGTTGTGACGTCAGAGTTGTCGTATGTTGTGGATCTCAAACAGTAGGGATTGTAAATAATTGTAGTCACATAAATGTTCTATTTTATTGTTTATAAATTTATTTGAATGGAATTAAAATTATTTTTCGCGGTAAATAATTAAAATATACATGAATACCATTTATTCCAGGAAGAAACATAAATAAACTGTAAAGTTATTTTAGTCAAATGTTTAATTACCACTGATAAATTTTGCTAACCTATGTAATTCAAAATGTCTTTAATTTCGTTGTATCGGCCTAGCCACGTTTGTTTGGTTGCGAATTCAAAAGAAAGTAAACATCTTCAAATTAGGTGCCAATCATTTGACGCTTCGACAATCCGATAGCTCAGTGTTAAGAGAAGTACAAAAAATTTAGAATAGGATAAATGTATGAGAGAGAAGCTTAAACTCTGACGCCAGAATTGCTACCTTTAAAACTGAAGTAATTTAATAATTAATAATATTTTTTAAAGTTATATTATATCTATAAAAAAAATAGTATGATGTTTTTGGAGCTTCACATTATGTGTCTCTAGTGAAGGACCCCATTGCTACGAGGAACCATACATTTATTACCATGGTGATACATTTATTTATTATGTCATATGTGAACTGTCCTTTTGTGTCCTTTAAAAAATATGTCATAATTAAGAAACTTCTTAAACTATTATTGTTACAAGTTTAAGATAAAATATGCTGTAAGAAATTGTATTTTTCTGTTATTTTGTAGCAACTATATAACTGTGAAGGCTTGCAAATAAGATTAGTTTGGATTCATTGACATTCAAATATTAATCTTTAGATATCTGGAAAACTAAATGAGATATCAAAATATACTCAACCAAACTGTGTTACGGAAAGAATATGCTAAGAAATTATCTTTCCGTAAGTTTGTAGCAACTGTATAACGACTTGGCTTGAAAATAATATTGTTCTGGGATCTTGGGCTGTTACTGACATTCCTATATTAATTTTTAAATACCTTATACTCGTAATCGTAAGATCAAAAGGATATTTTCTATAAATATTGTGCGATAGTCATATTTAACATAAAACATATTCCAGATAACCAAGAAATAGTAAACAATTCAGAGAAACAATTTAATATGCTCTCGCTTAATTTTACTCACAAATTACTTGAAACTAATATATAATTACCGCATTAACATTTGAAAGTAAAACAGTAGATGAAACACAAATGATATTTAAGTACAAGCAAAAGTAAAACCGATAATTTCATAATTATATTAATTTATGTGTAACAGAGTAACATTAAGCATCGTAATCATCTCACTCACTCGGCAATTATAGCATGATAATTGATGTAAGTGATAATGAGCGTACTCTGATCTTTATCTACTACTGTGTATTCACTCTTGTTGCGAGTACTATAAAAATAAATAATACTCATTCGATCGTGAATTGCAAACAATAGGTATTGGTTTAATTATATACATACTATTATTATTATTATTTATTAAGAATTAAAATAAGTATTGAGCAACAATATAATTAAGATGAACCTAAGAGTTTCTTTTTCCAATGTTGCTCCTGGTAATTAATACCACAAAAAAATTTTGAAGTCAATTTGGAAATACTTTTAAATTATCGTATTATTACTCCATGAATAGTGAGGTCCTTAGTTCGATTTCCACAGCCGACAATTACTACATGTGTGAAAAAATATCATTCTATGATCTTCGCTAGGCAAAGAGCAACGTTTAGAAATAAGTAAATAATGTAAATGATACATCGCTAATGATGAAATAGTATATTAACCCTGGACATTCATACTTGTTTCAAAGTTACACAAACGTCACACTGGGGTCTGTGAAACCCCAAGAAAATAAGTATTACTTTACCGTAACGGGGTGTAATTTTTCTAGGGAGTTTGCCTATGGAATATTTGTTTAGGTTTATAGAAAGATATTAAACAGTTAATAACCTTTCTAAGCCATATATATTTTATTCAAAACACAGCATTTTATCAACTTTTTATTTTGGACTATAAGTACACATAGACATTTTACATATTGAATATTTGTTTTTTGTTTAGGATTATAGAAACTGAATTTACAATGAGGTAGCATCGAAGTTATGCAAATGCTACACATGTGGAAAATTAGATGAAAATCGTGGGGTTTCTAGGATCCCAGTGTAGCATCCCTGGGTTAAGTATCAACAACAGTAAGGTCAGTTTACCGATGGAATACAAACATACTTAACTTTCGTTATACTTCTATAATTTTCTGCGCGATTAGAGCAAGCAAAATTTATTTGTAAATGCGTAGATATAAATTTCTTCATTATTAGTAATGCTGAAACCAAATACTGTTTATGACAGATATGAACAAATTTGTTTATACATTTAAATAACAAGTAGTAATTTAATGTCGTGGTGTTATTTAAGCTATTCTTTATAGAAAACAATAAAAATAATTGCAATATGAAAGTAGTAACATAATTTTCAATACAATTTACTTACCATTCAGCGAACGATAATTAAATTACTTACAGTTCTGTTTACCCTAGTAATCGGTAAAAACAACATACTGCTCTGGAAACAAGTATGATAAGACTAATCATGCAAAAATAACATTAGGTAAGCTGAATTCAGATTTCTCATTTTCATTTCAATCATTCCGTTCAAACAAACTATAAAATAAGAAGTTTAAGAGTACAGTCGAGTGTAAAAATGTGTTATTGCTGAGAAAACGAGTGTATCATTCACCAGTGTCCAAATAAACCAGATAAAAATCGCAGTGCCTTGTGGGACGAGCCGCCCATGCTAAGATATGCGTAGAGCGGTAAATTGGTGACAAGTCCGGCGGCCGAGCAAGGAGGACAGTGTTTAGCGGGCGTTCTGTGTGAGAGACAAGGACAATCGCTCAGTCAGACGGAGACGGCATGAGGTTTATTAATAGGTGGAACCTGCTTACTTGGGCTGGCCATGCTCTGTACTGAGCATGCGTAGATGCCACACACACATGCATAATGCTGTGTCATATACCTATATATACAACCAAGTGGAGATGATCTGGCCAAGTATTTACGATAGAAGTATGCGAATAAAACTATTGGCCAGGGTCGTATTCACACATTAAAATCAATTTAGGAAAACTGGCTCGTTTTCCCAAGTTTTACATATAACTTATATCTTGGAGGCGGGATTCAAGGACTAACGGACATCGCGCTAGGAATAGTTATTTACTTTACAAGTGGGGAAAGTGAGGAATTACCCACGAGAGAAATTTTACCACACGAAGCCGAAGGCTGAGTGTGACAATTTTATCGAGTGAGTAATTCCACTTTGCCCACGTGTGAAGTGTAACGTTTTATTCAACATTTCTTAATAACTGCAAAATTTATTTAAAAAATATTATTTGACAGTGACATATGCTTTAAATTTTCTAAATTAAAATGTCAAACGAAGTAGTTACCAAGGTGTTGTGTGGTATTATTATTGTTATAAATAGAAAATTACTCACTCTCAAAATTATACCCACTAGTGGGTAATCTGTTACTTTCCTTGTATCACCATAGTTATAGAGCATTTATTGAGAAGTGTTGGATAAAATCTGTTGTGGGCACCACAATACCTAACGCCACAGATTTCGTATCAAACAATACACAGGTTCAAAAAACGCTCATCTCTTCAAAAAATTTACTCTTCAATTGTAACACAAATAAAAAATGAAGATTTAAACGAAAATTTTTTAATATAATTTTCTTTAATGTCTTGTAAATCGTAAATGGGGACAGTAAGAGAAAAATTGTAGATAATAATATTTAAAACATATTCTTATAACAAAAATTGTCATTTAACCGTAATTTACTGAGATATTTCAAAATAACTTGATAGGGCTTCAAGTAAACTACCACTTCCGGCTATTGGATTATCACCAAAAACTAATCATCTCTTCCCAAAGGGGATGCAGTTGATATATAAAACATATGCAAGTTTTCTGTTCATTAATTTTTGAGAAACTGTGGCTACAGAAATCCACACAGACCGACAGACAAATACACACACAGACATCATCGATAAACTAGTAAAATCGTATTCTAGGGACCATAAAACGTGCTCATCCTCATCCACTGAAAACCCACTTCCGAATTTTTAGCATGATTCCTTTACCTGCCTTACAGGATGTGGCGGAAGGTAAAAACATGGGTGACGTATAAAATACAGTAATTGTCATTAGTATGTCTGCCCAATAATTTATAACAAAATAATTATGTGTTGTTTCGATGACGTGGAGGTCATCATGTTTGAAATAAAGTATATAAAAAATTTCCAAAGCAACCATTTATATGTTAGTTTCTAGCAGGCAACTGTTTACGTCAATACGCGTGATTTAACATTCAAATGAGTGTGACGAAGACAAATGAAGCGCCATGTATATGGTCTCTTCGCGCCTCCCATATTTGAATTTCAAAATCATGTTTTGTTGTGCGTTTGTTTAACAATTGAAATGACTTCTCGCAGAGCGTTTTGCTACAGGGACGTCATTTGTTCACGTCAGTTATTTGTTATTCATATACGATATTCCGTTGTTTGTTCTTAGATTTGTCGATTCGATTTGGTTCATCGATTGCTTTGCCGGTGCATTTTTCTCTGGGATTGTTCTGTCAGATACTTATCTCTTTTCCGCACCACTACAAGAACTGGAGACGCATTGCATACATCGATTCGAAATTATATGCTGATGATGGCCCTTTATCTTTACCTTAGTTTATATTTCATTTCACATAAGAAATAGTATTTTTATATATAGATGGATCTCGTAACCTAATTTTTGTGTAAATAATAAAGTAATAAAAGTTATTTTAAGAATGCTGATGACCAACAGATTGTAGTAACTGGCATAACATCCAAATTTATTTTATTTGTCAAATAATGCACGAAAACATTGAAACTCCAATCTAAAATATTTGTAATTGTTATAATTAACTGATTAATTTGTATTTTAATAAATCTTATACAGAACTTAATCCAAAAGTCTTTTTTATTTAAATTACTGTAATTTCTGCACGTTTTTTACCTCCTGCCTACTTCTAGGTAAGGGAGGTATTGTTTTTGGTTAAAAAATTGGGTAGTGAGTTGTCAATGAATAAGCACGTTTTAGGGTCCCTACAATACGATTTTACTATTTTCGCGATGATGTCTGTATGTATGTATGTATGTGTGTAGTCTGTGGCAATTTTTTCGTCTCGCATAACTCAAATACTATAATACCAAAAAAATACAATTTTGTGAATTATTGCTTCTTATATTTAAATGAAGAGCTAATTAGATTTTGGATAAAATTGGTCAACCGGAAGTAGCAGTTTACTTGAAGCCCTTAACAGTTTTTCGTGAAAAACACGTTTCAATTTCCTTTTTCAGCAATTTATGTTATTTTGAAAGTTGAAGAATATTTAATTTTACATGTGTTTTGATTACACTAATTTTATTAATTTTCATTAGATTTAGAGATAATAAAATATAAAGAAATTAGATTTCACAAATCTTGCATTCCTAGTACACCATGGAAAAATTAAAATATTTTCAATTTTTTACGAAATGTGACACATGTCATTGTGATTGTGAAGCTGTTTTCTTAGTGAAATATATGTCAAAATTTTAAATAAATATACGAAAGAAAATTAGAATACTCAAATATAAAGAGAAAATAAACAAATAAGAAGGTATGTTTCTGTATCATCAAATACTATTTGTATCGTTTAAGTAAGAGTAGTATTGGGCGGGAGGTTTTGTGCTGGCCACATCAGATTTTTTAATTTGTCAAACGTAATCTCTGACGTAGATGTGATCTACAGTGAAGCATCAATTATCCGAAACAAGTCGGGATTAGGAGTTTTAGGATAATCGATTTTTCGGTTAACCGATCATTGACGGAAAACAATTGAGATAGTATTACACAAAACACCGTGCTAACAAACAAAAATGTAAAAATTTATTTTGACACATTACAAAACTTTTTAAAAAGGCTTTTAGAAAACAGCAAAAGTGTTTTTATCTATTGATTATGGTTTTATTATAATATATATTTAATTTAGCTTTCGGTTAACGTTTCGGATGACTGCCATTCGGATAATCGGTGCTCCATTGTAGATTTTTTAATACTTTGATCATTTTTGTCTTCAAATTTTGAGATCTAATTTTAATATAAACACAAATTTGCTACTATATTGTAGAATTTATCTACTCTACTTCATCCATATTATGGTATAAGTATGTACTTTAAAATCTGTGATTAATTAACTAAATATTAAAATCTTGAAGTATGTACTCATACTCGTTTATAAATACTCAAATCAAATTGTCGTTATGTTATATAAACACTGCCGGTATTTTTTCGTTACATTATCATTTTATAAAAATGAAACTCATTATATTTAAATTTGAATGTTGTTAATGATTTGGATGATTATTAATTTCAATAGAGTGTTGTGGTCGAGCAGGGTGATAGTCCTAGTAGCATGATGATGTGACAGGGGATCGATTTCGGTCTCCCACGGCTCTGCGCGGGTCCCGCGAGGCTCCCGCTCGAACCGCGCACAAAAAATACATTATTTAAACCACATTCGCCCCATTAATTACACAACACGTCAATGTCTTCGTGTGTGTATGTGATTTTTTATACATGTCTCTGTCTCTATCAGCTTGTGTGTGCATATTTCTGTTTCCGTCTCACTAACACACCCACAGCTCTAGCTGGAGTGCGGAGTGAAGTTGGCTGCTGGCAGGCACTTGTTTCTAACCGACTTGAACACAGTGTGAAATGTGTTTAACACATGGCGTTGCCTTACGCCAGTGGCAACGAAACAATTGCATTCAGAAGCTGAATTGTACCATGAATGCAAGCCAATGACTTCATAATGAAAGTAAAGCATAACAAAGAATGTACAATCACATTTTCACCTTTTATTTCTGATCTACTTTCATCCCTGGTACTTCAGAACTACAATAAACACACATAGACTTTACGACCTTCAACACTTTAAATTTGAGACAATTTGTTTGCTTCTGTATCACTGTTAAAATAAACATCTTTATTATTTTAACATTTAATTGATAGTATATTTTTACTTACTGTGTTTATAGCAAATATAAAACTGTGAACATAAAATTAATAATTTAGACATTTAGAACAACTCCACACTACTTTTGATTCTCATGTTACCATAATAAAAAAAAAAATACAAATTTATTAGTTACCAAGGTATTTGACATACTTGTGCTACTGTCCGTCAAATTATGGCCTCCAAAAGTGAGAGAGAATTATTATAATCAATACAATAAATTCAGTCTAACCCCTAAGCCTTAGAGCAATGACAAAATATTTCAAATGCGTATTACGATATATAAGTTATTATCAGTAGGATTCAATCTTGACCAGTGACCACTGACTATGTTTACAAATTGTATAATCTTGATTTCATCCCTCTTGCATCTACTGATGATGATAACTTAGTTATCGAAATATGTATTTAGATATTCTGTCATTATTTTAAGGAAGGTTTAGGGGTGAGAGTTAATTTTTACCTCCCGCCAAAAGGGAGGTATGGAGATCGTGAAATAATTTTCAATTTCCATTTGTACACCCTGAGGAAGAGCCCAGACGATTATCGTGAAAATTTGCCAAACGGAAGTTATTGCATTTCGTTTAAATTTCGAACTTTTACAAAAAAAATATTTTTTTCTCGTTGTTTATTTACATTCTATTTTGTTTCCATAATAAATAAATAACTTTGATTTTTTAAAATAGTTCTGTCAGTTAAAACATATAATACGATTTTCTAGCTGAATCTATTTCATGCTAGTTTTATTTCATATGAAAATTTACCTTCTGTAATTTTTCGCTTTTATTGCTACTTAAAAATTTTCGTAGCAATAAAAACTCAATAGTACATTACTGGAAATCAAACTAGTATTTAATAGATTATGTATGAAAATTTGCCAAGCGGAAGTGATACTTAACTTGAAGAACTATAAGGTTTTTCTTTAATATATCGATAAATTAAATAGTTATGACAATTTTTGTTAACCCTCCGAAAACACACCTATTTTTTCGATCTTATTTGATCGTCTACCATTCTGCAAAAACTGGATAGATTGGTCTAAAAAAAAGTAGGTATTACTTAAGATCCGATAGAAATGATTTATGCAAAATTTTATAATTGTTGATGTCTTTGACAAGGTTAAAAAAATCTTGAAAAAAATTGTTTTTTAAAAAATTTAATTTTACGAAAAATATTGTAACTTTTCTATTTGTTAATATTTTAAGAAAAAAATTTATATGAAAAATCTCAAAGTATAAAAAAAATTTGTTGGTCAAACTGACTCCGAGGGTTAATATAAATAAAAGAAATCGTGAATATCTACACATTTTTTGTATCTGGTACCCATATAAGAACTATAGTTACTGAAACTCGAGTATTTTGCAGTCATGATGGTTTGACCATTGTTTCTACATAAATTTAAATTATTATGACAGTAATAGTAAGTTGACATCATTCATGCTTTCATCTTGGCTTAGATGTGGTTTACATAAAACTATTAAATTTATTTGTTAGTTTTAGCATGGTTAGTAAAATGTGTTGAGCGGAAGCTCATGTGCTGAATTATCAGATTTTTTATATTGTATATTGATAACGTGTGTAAAAATAGTATACATGTGTCCTATTTTAATACTAAACTATTTCTTCCTTTGTTAAGTGTGTGAATGTACCCTTATGGAAGTTAATTGATAGGGCTTCCCTAATAATTCGACTGTGTCCCGCAGCCAAGCGACACTTCACTGCTCGGCGAGAACCCACAGCTACAGAGCATGAGTAACATATGTGCATATGCTTCATTTCACCCTTGACATTCATAACATTTTCCCGCCGTATTTTTTCATTAAGTTGTCCTGTTTTTCTCACTTAATATCTTAATCAGGAAAGAAGGTCGTGTTACAGACCTCGTAAAAAACTCCCGTCTATATTTATAACTTTGTATCTCGAGATATGATTAAATAAAGTAAAGAGTTAAACTGAATTTAAAGTGGAGTTAGTTTGAGATCAGTTTTGGCCAGTGATACTCCTCTGGCATCCTTACTGTCTGATACAGTTAGTCAACTGTGATGTGTGTGTGTTTTCGACGCCGTTTTGGCGCCACCTGTCCCCATAAACATAACAAGAGAGCATCGTTTCATCATGGCTCAGCCATAGTTTTTTTTGTAGTTCCTCTTATTTTTTAGATTCGTAAGATGTTATTAATACACTGTAATTGTGTTTGAAATAAAATATTAGTCACTGACTGCATACGTTGTAGAACTACGGATAGAGTAACTATGTTCAAGTGGCTTAGTTTTCACCACTGTGATTTCTAGGGATGTTGATTTTGAAACAAATTGTACGAATAGTTCGGATATTCGTCAGACTTCATATTCGTTTCACTGATATCCGAATATTCGGAAATTAACACATTCAACAAATATTTGGATAACCGGATAACCGAATATTCAAAAATTATTCGGATATTTGAATTCCTTAAAATAAAAGGATATTAGAATTATGCGAGTAGGTATCTAATGGGATCTTACTGTACATGTCTTGTTTTCTACAAATAATTAAATTTGAGCTTAAATCAAGTCAAAATTAATACACACTATTTCTAATACAATAATAGTTAATTACTTTACATTTAAGAAAAGCAAGGAATTACCCACGAGAGCAATTTTAGCACACGAAGCCGAAGGCTGAGTGTGATAATTTTATCGAATGGGTAATTCCACTTTGCCCACGTGTGAAGTATAACGTTTTATCCAATATTTCTTAATACAGACAAAATTTATTACAGTAATATTATTTGACGGTGACATATACTTTAAATTTTCTAAATTAAAATGTCAATCGAAGTAATTATCAAGGTGTCTTATTATTATTGTTATAAATAGAAAATTACTCACTGTAGTGACTTTTCTTAAAATTATACCCACTAGTGGATAATTTATTACTTTCCTTGTTTAAAATCGCAATAGTTATGGAGGATTTTTGAGAGGTGTTGGATAAAAACATTTTTTAAATAATTTTTGCGGTATTAAAATTGTTTTGTCACTTATTTCAAATTTCATATAATTATCAAGGCAGTTGGCGATGTGTACCCGTCAAAATATCTGGAACTATCCGGATATCCGAACTATCCTGATAGTCCACACCGAATATTCGCTCTGTAAATATCAGAATATCCAGATAAAATTAAAATCTCTAGTGAATTCAGTTAATATATCCATTTGAGAATAAGAGAGGATTAATTGTTTGCCCAGGGATAGTCGATAAGATTGAATTCCATTGAGATCCATCGCTAAATTACTTCAACATACAAATTTTCATCATGTTATTAATGAAATGGCAGCGAATCGTGTTATTATGATACTTCGTTTACCGCCCTTTCACTGATGACTCAATCTGACTGAATTGGTATGGGTTCAAATTAAGATGAAGTAGTGCGAAACATCACCACTTTTAAATTGGATACCGTAAAAAAACTTTAATATAATATAATAATATAAATACATAAACACATCACTCTGAAAATTCCTATCTATCTTTATATTACGGTTCAAAAGAGGTGTTTCTATTGTTCGAGAAGTAAGTTTCGTTCCCGGTATATAGCGAGCGGCATTCTATGAGCATCCTAGTAAAGTTATATCTTATTCTTCGGTAGGATTTATTTACCGCATAGCTGACAAAATCCAATACGCTATTGCAAATTTCGGACTATTACTCTTTCTCTCATTCTGAAATGGAATGGGCTTCCAAATTATAAAGAGATGGCGTTGCTCACAATTCACAAAAGGTACATGTCAAATACGTTTTGTATGATATCTTATGATGGCGAATGCGTGCTTTAGTATTGGTAGTTATTTTTATAGCAAATTTTCCTGTTTTTGTAGTTTTTTTTTTTTATTTGGAGAAATTTCAATCTTAACCTATAATCTACAAATACTATCTACCTTTCATTTTTACATCTTATTTAAATAATATGGCTTAAACAAATGTAATACTTACATTGGAATACTCTTAAAATAACTACTATTGAAATTAATTTTTAAAAATAACAATTAATATCAAAATACAATTAAATTTATGTACCTTATGGTTAGTTTAGCTTTCTACTACTAGTTGGCGTATTATATATTGGCAGCCCAATAGCAAAATAGAGAAACCACCCTAGTGGGCGATTTGCTTCTTTCGCGTAAGCCAGGTAGCGACCACCAGCTCGCCGCACACAAAGCTCAACACAACACAAAGGCCTTCGGAGGCGGTGGCGTGTAGCCATGTAGTCGGAATCAATACAGCACCGAGTCGTGTGCTGCGTGCCCCAGCCTCGTGCCGCACGGAACGCCACTTAACACACGCTAATTTGAGCGTAATTGGGTGCTGGGTGTTGGTCGCTAGTGTTCGGAAAGACACTAGGAAAATCTAAGACCGACGAAATTGAAAAATCATCGAATGAATTATGTTTTATAAATAGTTGGTAGAAAAATATTTTTTTACAAGCTACAAGAAAATGAAAGTACAGTAGAATTTATCAGACTATTCGGTAACCTGAGGGTATAAGATGAATTTTCTGAAAATATCATGACAGTTAAGAAAGTAAACACGATTATTTATTAAGTAATTAGAAGTATATACAAAAAAGTTTGGAACACTGCAACAAATTTTAGTCAAATTGACAAAATTTTAACAAAATTTGTGTTCCCAGACGATTCACCGTTAATTTTTGTTACTTTAACAAGTTTCAAATTTGTTAGCAAGTAACAAATTATTTTTGTGCATTTCGTAACTAAATATATTTGTAAATATAGGAATTATTAACATTTATTTTTATGTGCTTTTGACTAAATATTTAGTAATTATATTGAAGCAGAATAATAAATCACAGTTATTATAACAAATTAAGTTATTAAAGAATTATTAATTGACAGTAACATATGCTTTAAATTTTGTAAATTAAAATGTCAATCGAAGTAGTTACCAAGATGTGAGTTATTTTTTTTTGTTATAAATAGTAAATTACTCACTAGTGACTTTTCTCAAAATTATACCCACTAGTGGATAATCTGTTAGTTTTCTTGTTTAAAATCGCCATAGATTTAGAGCATTTATTGAGCGAGTTAACACGTTATCCTAGACATGCATTATTATTTTTAAAATAGGCAGTTTTTTTCTGAATGTAAAGCCTATATATTTGCTCCGATCACTTTCTGGCTACTGATGTTCATCTAGATTAGTCTGATATGTGATTATTTCTACATTAGTTGATATCAGTTCGCCAATATTCAACGAAGAAATATTTAAAAACTGGGGCTGTGGCTGTAGACCATCACAAAAATTCGTCAATAGATAACTACGTTTTTCCGTAATTTCACAAGAAGTGTAACTAATTCGAACTAAGAATGCTCAAATTCAACAACAATTATATCACACCATAACGGTAATTAAAATAAAGCAAATAATTTGTTTTTCTTATTCCTCCGCCATCTTGCCACCGATCAAGCCGTCATCTACAATCAGATTTTTTCGCGAATATCACGGCATTTACCAATTTCGGGACACTCAACTTTTCTTAGAACAGATCTTGGATACATGCGTGAAATTCGATTACCAAATTTCACATGACCGTCTCCATACATGGTAGTGAATAACTTTTGTGCGATAAAGTTCGGAGAATACTTGCATATAAACATGTAATTACAGATCATTTAAAATTATTTTCGTCATATGTTCAATTTAATATAGATACTATTGATACGAATGAATTTTTATTTGTACAAAGTTTATTTGAAACTTTTTCCTAAATTTGAAATAAATTATTTACACAATACATTCAATGGATGTTTTATTTTTCTTTCAGGCAAAATAAATCTATTATCAGTGACGATTCTAATTCCTTGTATCGGTTTAGTCATGGTACATGGTTCAGTCGTTCAAGGAATGAAATAAATGGATTGCACATTTCCTCAGAATCAAAGTTTTCTGCGGTATTTGAAAACCACACTTTACAGAACAGTGTTGGTGCGATCCATAGACGCCGGTGACCTGTATTATTGATCGCGAATTCACCTTCTAATTATACAGCCGGTCTAAAAATCGCACGTGGCGATACGCTAAATCGGTAATTTTGTAAGTTTTTCAACAAATTTCTGTTACATAACAAATATGTATTTCAAAATTTAACCAAAAATAACTTCAGATAAAATTTCTCCAAGGACGAGTGATAATGACAATATTATTTGACTTCGATAATGGAATGATTGCTTGCCCAGTAAGTAACCAGGGACGGATTACGAAATTTGCCCAAAAATAAAAATTTGGTAAACAGATTCTACTAGCAGTTGTATTTAGGGTTTAGGAATATTTTGTATTGCTCCTAATTGAATAATATACTTTCCGCAAGAATGGAAATTACTGTGATGGTATATTTATATATTTTCATTTTACAGCTGAAGCTGCTAAACAGTAAAATACAAAATATAATTTTAGATGATGAAACACAAGCGTATATGAGCGTAATAAAATAACAAAAGAAGATAACTATGATGAGTCAAAGTTTCTCATGGCTGAAGCTTGAAATAGTTGAAGACGAGACATTTTCAAAATACAATATACATTACTTTTTAAATTACTAAGTTATCTGTCATTATTTTCTATTAAATAATGATTGATCGGTTTTTTAGCCTTTACTTAAGATAGTAAATTATCAACTTATCGAACTGAATTGGATGTAGGTACTCCATTCTACATATTATATTAGATATCAGCATGTTTCATCTGAAAGTTAAATATTCGATTATTTACACACATTTATATCCTTTCTTTGTGATAGAAATTAATATGTTTACTGTGTAAGAATCGCTCTTTCTATCTACGAATAAAATATTGAAAAAATCATTTGCCGAATAGATGAAAAATATCGCATCGAAATCATACCTCAAATGATAGCTGTCATTTTTTGATTTTATTAATTTAATAATAAATCGTAGGAATAAATTACAGTTAATTCATTTGCTTAAGTTAATACACAATTTAGTTGACGATTGTTTAATTTAAAGTTTAATAAATTTCCTTGTTCAAGTGTTCATTTAAAAAAATCAGTATACATTTTGATCAACATACTCTGACACCATTTTTATTGTACATTAAGTTTTACACCATATAGGTACATAATCTTCTGAATAATATTCAATTTAATATTAATATTTTTATTGTATCGTTAACTCACGTAAAATCATTTTTGTGTAACAATATGAGCTGATTTCTAGTAACATACTTGGGCAAATTATTTTACACCATACTATTGTTATTCGTTTAAAAAAAAATTGTCTTTTTTTTTCCTTCTTGGTTGGTACCAGGATCTCTATTTTAGGGTCTTAAGAGAAGTGATTTAGCCTCGCTTTTAGTGCTGTACAATGTGGTAAAATTATTATATAAAAAAATGCTTCGAATAGAAGTTACAGAGAAATATATTATTGTAGCAAATGGGGGAGTGGCTATAGGATGGGGATAATAAAAAGGAGGGAAACTTTATTGAAGGAAAGGGAACAAACCAGTCGTGGTTAAATTGGGAGCGGATGAATTGGGAGCTGGTAAATCATGACACTCGAACACTTTAAATAATGGAAAACTTGTAAATATGATTTTTATTAAATGCAGAACTTCTTATAACTAACTTAAACGTTGCACTAACTTATCTATTTAATGAAACTATTTAATTAACCTAAAACTACGTAAAAATACATTTTTACGTAGCGCGACTACATTTTTAAACTTACTCGTCACGTCCAACGCCGAACTAAATTTTAGGCGCCTAAAATTTCAGGGGGTCGTCTGGCTAAGGGATGCCAGGGGGTGTCTTCGAATCTGAACTATCGTTTCTAAAGTCATCTTGTTACATTATCTACCAATTTTATTTCAAGTATTATTTTATAAAATATTGCTACAACATTATACAGCGCTAAAACTGGGACTGTAGTACTTCTCTTAAAACACCCAAAAACAGAGTTCGTAGTATCAGCCAATATTATTTGTATTTGTTGTTACATAATTATTTCTGTCCAAATAATTGTGTTTGTCTGTATGGACATGATATTAAATAAATAATTGATATCAAAGAAAAACTTAAAAGTGGTACAACGTAGTTCAAACTTTCATAATGTTCTAGAACAAGGGATCATTTTGATCATGAATAATTCCTCAAAGCACATGAACAGTAGGTACAATCCCTCCCACAGCCAATGTATTTTTATTATTTATCGCCGATTTTTTATCAAGTGTAATATCAGTAAAGTAACGACTTCCACGTTGGGTTAAAAAACAGCTCGTGTTACCAAAGCAGCAGCCGTGGTTATCTCCCGGGCTCGACGACACTTCCTGTTTGCTTTGCAGATATCTGCTCTGTTTCTACATCAACATCAAATTACCGTAGCCTACTGGCCACAAGCAAACTTGCTCAAATCAAATAAATAGTAAAAAATCTTCCCACGATTTGTAGCTACATATTTATATTTCATTTGGAAATAAGAAAGAGTAATAAATCAGTTTGTCAAAGACATACTAATGGCGCGTCAATAATTGTTTTCTCAGACATAATTAGATAGAAATCTAGCGCTAAATTATTTGAACATAAATATATTTGATTGCAGCGAATCATGGTAATAATGTTCTTAGTTTACCGCCTTGTCACTGCGAATTCAATATAACTGAATTAGCGTTGACTCAAGTTAAGGATGAGCTATTTTTAAATTTAATAATGTTATATAGTATTATAATATAAATGAATTTATAAATTTGGCTAGTGTGTTTTCGAAGGTGGACGTATTGACCGAGAGATTTAAAGGCGGGTGTCTGCTGGGTGCAAGGTATTGGGTGCTCTGGGTACATTTACTCGAAGCGTGAATGTATCGAGAAATGCTCGATTGAAAGTTTATAATGGTGTGTTAGTACCTACATTGATGTAAGATTCTGAATGTTGGGTATAGATGAAGAAGCATGAACGACGTATTACTGCTGTAGAATAGTATATTTTACAACAAGTACTGGAATGGCACATATTCCACACGAGTAAAAAGTTTGCTACGATTTGCGAGTGTGGGATATGCCATTCTGTTACCTGTTGTAAACTTAAACTTTCTATAACATAATTTTGGAAATTATACAAATAGACAAGCATGTATGAATCGCACTATGAATGTGGACGAGGCGAAAGTGGTGTGTCCGGATAGGAATGTTTGGAGGATATTGATTATTGGTTGATTGTGTTTCTGAGTTCTTGCTACCTCACTAAGTGGGAAATAGAGTGACGTTATGTATGTATGTTTATAATTACTTAAATAGATCACTCTGAAAAATCTCATCTACAATTCTAGATTAGATTCCAAAAGTGACTATCGAAAATTGGAACGGTTATAGCGGTGTTTCTGTTGTTTTGATTTATTACTCTCTCTCTCATTTTCAAATGGTGCTTATTACAAACTTATTACAATTGTTTGGTGTATAATTAGGCACAAAAATATTTTGCCTTTCCCAACTTTCCACAAAATAAAAATCTGCTGCACTTAGCGTCTGAAAATAGCGTTTTGGAGTAAAACGGTAAATAGCCAAGTAATTTAAGCTAATGCCTCCATTAGCTGCAAACAACACATTTAAATGTAATTATGGATGAGACATAGCTCTACTGGTGTCCAGGGCAGGGATAAGGGGTGTATGTACAGTTCAGCGATGGGCAAGGGGCCAATTAATCGAAGGTTAATAGCGCGTCTAATTAACGGCTGACGCTCGTCTTAACTTTCACATGTTTGCGCCGCACCTCACTGTCTGTGTACTTAATCAAGTCGTCACTACACAAACATTAACGTACACACGCTGTGTAAAATCAATAAGTGACACCCTGCATGTCTTCTTCTTTACAGCGACATTATAATTGCATAAGTTATCATCACACACATGTACTGAAAAATCGTCCTCTTTCCCTAAATTCACCAAGAAGCATTATACAATTACAATTATCAATCGGTAGGAACACCTAAAAAAAATCTGACGTGGGCAACACATAACCTTCCGCCTAAAATAATTTGAAACAGTACAAAATAGAAAAAGAAACATTTCAAGTAAAATTGTAGCATATAGTATTTCACAACTTTTTTATTATAACAAATTTCCTCTAACTCATTTATTTAAAATAAACTACCACTTCCGGTTGAATAATTGTTCCTAAAATCTAATCAGCTCATAATATAAACATCTAAACAGACGTCATCACTAAAATAATGATATCATATTCTAAGGACCCAAAACCTGCTAAATCGTTGAAATATTTGTACGAAAGGTAATAAAGTAGTATTTATTGTGTAAACTACGAGTCCAGAATTATATCATTAGGCCCAATTAAGACTTTTAGAATAACTTTAGAAAATATGTTCTGATCTTACAATTGTTGTACTCAATTTATTTGTATCTCAAATTCTGTTGTTTTTAAGAATGTTTTAAGAAAAAATAACAAGTTAGCAAATAGTACTGAGATAAAGATTTGGCCCAAAGGTATTGGCTGGTACAACGAACACTGTTTTTGAATCTGATGACAACAAAATATAGAAATATTTTTGAAATAAAAAGTGTAGGTAATATTATTTTACATCTTTTTGATTCCAATAAAATTTATTCTACCTCATTTATTTATTAAATTTAAGACATGCCCAAAAACCCTGATAGGCCTTTAAATAATTTACCACTTACTGTTGATGAATTGTTCCCAAAATTTAATCAATTCGTAACAAACAATACATCCCTTACATACATGTATGTGCAGGAGGTAAAAATGGTAGAATTTAAGATATGAATAGAGTAATTTAATAGTATATTATACATTAAGGGAGAGAATTGTATGATTTCTTCTCGTAGAGTAAATACGACAAGGGAAAAATACAATTCTCTCCTGCGCTGTATATACTATTTTATACACAGCCCCAAAATTTATGATGGTTTTTATGTATTTTAAAATTATTTGAATTGAAGTATAATTTATGGTTTTAACCTTTGGTGTGTTTAATTTTGTTCATTTCTCACATTATTTAAGTACTTTTCCTCACGACGGGAGAGAAAGTACACAAATCTCCCGTAGCCATGAAATTGGCTGTTTCTGTCATGATTTTGATATAGAAACCGAGTTTCTCTCACGGTCATGAAAAAACAACTTTCCTTTTTTATGATTTAAACTGGGCCAAATGATATGATTCCGGGCTCGTATATCATTTATAAGTAAAAATTATTTTACAAATTTCCATGTCATTTTCTTTTAATTTTGATGAAAATTTGTAACAAAAGAAAAGAGAGGAGATGATATTTGTATCTCACTGATTCCAAATGGAAAGTTTTGAGTTTACAGCTTTTCAATCAGTACTTATAAATTAACCCCTTAATTTTATTGATGCGCAAGTTTTTATGTTAATTGTTAATCGCATTTGATAAATGTGTAGCTCTGAACGTAGCTTAAACACAGTGTGTCATGTTAAATTGGATGGTCGTCTTTAACGACATATTCAAATAGGATTTTGAGCCCGGTCAAGATAACAACTCAAATATGTCAAATAAAGATTAGCATCACTAAACAAATCTTTGGGAAACAGCCTTCAATAATGCATCAGGATATTTGACTTGTAAAACGTAAACAATCCCCAAACAGACGCTCAGCGGTTGTTATAAGCAGACTGCCAAAAGCAACATAATAAAGTCTCCTAGAACCGTTAGTCATCCACTAACAAACAGTTTGAGTTTATGGTAAACAAGATAAAAATTTGTAACGGAGTTTGAAACAAACTATGCAGTATGCACTCTATTTACTTACATTGATTTAATTTTATAAAGGTTGATAAGAACTGTAAATAAAACAAAACTAATTAATTAAATTTATAACATTGATATTATTAATTAATGGCTTATTATGGAATGCATAGTATTTTTTTTATTCTCACATTTTGATTCTTAAATATTTTTGAAAATGCAAAATATGGCTGCTATCGCTAGCTCTATTTTTGGGTGTTTTGAGAGAATTATTTTAGCCTCAATTTTAGCGCTGCACAATCTTCCAAAATTATTTGTTAAAAAACTCCACACCCTTCTCTTCAACACCCAAAAACTGAGCTTGTTGTATAAGCCATTACACAGTAAAAAAATTGGATTTACAATTGATTAATTTTGCGGTTTTTAAGTATTTTTAGTTAATATTGATAAATATATTGCGTTTAATCAACAATTTGAACAAAAATGACAATTTGTGAAATTAATATTTTCCCAATTCTGAATTTTTAACAAATTGTTGTTTTTATTTATTTGCTCGTCAATAATAACAAGTAAATTTAGCTAACTTAAAATATTTGAAATTGTTAAAGAAAGTTTGTATCTTTTGTAACAACTTAATTTATTATAATAACTATGATTTATTGTTCTGCTTCAATATAATAACTAAAATATTTAGTCAAAAGCACATAAAAATAAATGTTAAATATATTTAGTTACGAAATACACAAAAATAATTTGATACTTGCTAACAAATTTGAAACTTGTTAAATTCACAAAAATTAACAGTGGATCATCTGGGACTAAAAATTTTGTTAAAATTTTGTCAATTTTGACTATAAATTTTTTTACTGTGTTTTTTGTTTTTGTAATTTATCCTGATTTAGAATTAAGATCTCAATTACTAGGTCTATGTAATTCAGAAACAAATACTTCATGTTTTCGCGTGAGAACAAAATATATTATAATATAACACAATAAATAAAATAGGAAAATATTTATAGTATAATTTGATTTCCATTTAATGGCTATTAAATTTCGATCATAATAAATCAAGAACAGAAGAATGAAAAAAGTAGGTAACAAATTTCGATATCTACCTATAACCAATTTTATTTTAAAACCCAGTTTCAGTCTCGAATAAATATATTAAATCAATTTTCCAAACTGGTATATATACGAAGAAACCTTCTACCGTAAAGTATAGGCTGTAGGGGGTAAAAAGTATTTTAATCGTGCATAAATTTCGCCCATTGTTCCTTATTCATCCTGCAGTCATGCATTGTAACGTTCCTCTTCTTAAGGGTCTTGTTGATAATGATATCCCAGATGTCTTTTGGTTGTCCACGATCCTTTTTTTCCTTCACGTATGTCATCCAAATTTGCCGATGCATTCACTCTTATCCTATAACATAACACTACCATGCTAGTTGTCTAGTTTCTATAATGTTGCATATGCAATTGTTCTCTTATTACTTCGTTTTTTATTACGTCCAACATTATTACTCCTTATACTTTTATTAGATATTTCATTTTCTAAGCATGAATTTTGCTATTTATCATTTGATGTCAGTATAAATCTGTATGTAGTGTTATATATCGTTACTTTTGTTTTCGTACTGATTTATTTTTCCCATTTTTTCCAAACGTCCTTCGTCAAAATGTGCGAGTACTCCCCTCCAATCTCAACATAGAATTTGGTACATTAACTATAAAGTACCTATCTCGGTAATCATTTAAAAGTAAGTTGCAAACCGATGTCGGGTTATCGAATCTGGCTGCGGGCCAGCGGTTCACACCACGCAGACAAAATATTGTCACCGACACCGAGCTTTAGCTATTTATACACTCAACTCGCGAGTGGCGGCGTCTCACCCACTGTGAGTGCTACCTGCATACGCATTCCACCTAGGAAGAGAAGGAATCTATTGGACGGATCTGTTGGTGTGCGTTTCCAGCTGCTGCATGGATGCATTGTGATACTAGAACTGCAGTTTGGACGAAAAAACTATGCTTCTCAATACAATAAAATGCCGTTTGTGTAGCAAGTGTCGGCAGTATCGAAAACTATCCTACTTTTGAGCCTTGGAACGGCACACTTGGGTCTAAGAAACACCACGATTTTCATCTAAATTTCCACATGCAAAGCATTCGCATAACTCGTTGTAAATTCAGTTTCTATAATCCTAAACAAATATTCAATATGTAAAATCCCTATGTATTTGTTCTGATAGTCCAAAATAAAAAAGTTTAGTTTTGGCAAAATGCTCTGCTTTGAATAAAATATATGGTTAAGAAAGGTTATTGTAACTGTTTAATTTCTTTCTATAAACCTAAACAAATATTCCATAGGTAAAATCCCTAGAAAAATTACATCCGGTTATGGGAAAGTAGTGGTCTCCCGGACCCCAGTGTGACGTTTGTGTAACTGTAAAAGTAGTGTGACTGTCCAGGGTTAAAATTACCAAATTTATCTTTTAAAATGTTTGAAGCTTGCAGAGATAATAGTCATAATTCATTTTTTTTGTAGATTGACATTAAAGGTGAGAATTTACAGACTGTTAAGAGTCTGTGAAGTATCACTTTTATGCATAGGCTATAAAAATATATTACATAGTAACCGCTCAACAAACACTTAGTAATCGTCACCAAATGCATAGCAACCGTTCAACAAATACATGGAAACGTAATGACAGCGGTAACCTTCAAAATATGTATATAAAATAATCACTAAATTAATATTAATTCCAAATCGGTAAAAAAATTATCTATTCAATTCGACACCAAACTCAGATTTATAGTTTCGGCAGTCTCTATTGTAAAGCTGGTATTTTAGATAACTATTATTGTTGTTGCTATAAACGATGGTAGAAAGAATCGATTTCAAACGAAGATTCTATTATTGTAATCAGTACATTCTAAATATTGTTGTAATCGTTTCATTGATGTAATCAGTATAAAAAAAATATTTATAGATAAAATTAGATAACTTTTTACAATGACTATCAAGAAACATTAGTAACCACATGAAATAATTAAGTAGTTCTAATCTTCTATCTAATGAACATATTTGAAAGTTTAGTTACTAGACAATTAACTATGATATTTGCTATCTGGTGGTACAAATCAGAACTAGCTCACTATTAAGTATATTCAGACCCAACAGAATCAACTATTTAATAATTAATACTGTCTAATTTAACTGAAGTGGTAGTTTTTTTACTATTAGAAATATTCGTTTGGTATAAGAGTCACTTGTTCAGCGTTGGTTAAAAATAAGCTACAATTAATAAGCAAACAATGTGTTATAATATTTATGACGTACAGTTTAAAAAAATGTGTATTTCATAATTTATTTACGCAAATGTCATTCATTATGTACATGTGTTAATGCATATTTTTGCCGGGAACATATATCTCTTTGGCGAGCTATAACAACATTCCAATCCGGAATACATAAACAAAATTCTACAATTCTAAAAATATTTTGAACATGTACAGTTTTTTGTTTATCCACAGGAATAGAGGGTTTATTCCTTCCCATAATGCGAGCTAAGTAAACAGTACAACTCAAGGCTTATTCTTCTCAGGATATCAATATGTCCAATCTTAACAGCTTGTACTTTTAAATAAATAAGAAATAAATGACAAAATGGATTCAGTAATTCGCAAATCTAAATGAAATGGGTTTGTTGAAGAAAGTATGATCAAGGTATGTGGTAACAGCAAAAAGTAAAAGGAATAAATTTAAATTTGGTACTACCTCATTCTACAAAAATATTTCATTATGAAACCTATGTAATTTTATATTTAAGCACTTCTTTCTATTTCTCACATGAATATTGTAATTAAAATACCATAAACAAATACCTCACTAAATTATCTTAGCAATTATGGCATTATTCCAAAATGTGTATCTGGAAATAATTAGTAAACAAAAATTATAATCATGTCAATTATGGGTAATAAAACTTGGGAAATTGTTGTATTTATTTGTTTCAATCTTGTTTTGTTATTATTTCCACACAATACATTTTTCATCGTGTTCTGTTAAATTTTTCGCGACAACATGAAAAATTTATATCAATAAATTTGACGAAAACACAATAAAAAACTTTATTAATATGTAACGATTAATGAATGTCACTAAGTGTCCACTAATTAAATTTGATTTCAACGACGTTTTGCTGGCAGCCAACCAAAGTGTTAATTATAACACATACATACTTGTTAAATTTAAACGTAATATGTAATTATATGTGGCAAATTAGGGAATTACTACTTTTGACCTTCTTCTCTAATACAGGCTGATTCACAATTTACGGAACAGATTGAAAGTGTAGCTAGGAGGGCCCAAAATAATGCTTTTTTCTCAATAAACTTTTGACAAGAATTCAATAGCCAAAAAGTTACAACAAATTAAAGTTGTTTTAAATTAACGCACACCTATTGAATACCGCGGAAAATAATGGCAAAAGCAGTAAATTGTAGAAATTTTTTAATTAATGAACTATAATTATGCTTACATATTCCTAGTTACTGAAAGTATTAACAATTTCACACCCAACTATATTTTCTTATACTTTGACGTTTAAAGAATTAACATTTAAATGAATTTCAATGGCAACTAATTTTCCAGTTGTATTTTTCTTTTTAAGTAGCTTTCAACCATGTTGACAGCAATTATTTAACAATAAAAGAAAAATTTAAATAGCTTAAACTTTTATAGTAACCAATGTTTTTTTTTTCATCATTGTTCTACTAACTTTAAAGTATTCCCAATTTCTATTTAAACATAATTAACTGCCATAGTTTGTAACAAGTGCTCATTAATTGATTTAACTTAAATGTGCTGTAACTTTTTTTTATTAACTTTTTGACCAAACTTTATTAAGGAAAAGTTATTATTTTGGGCACCTCTAGTTACAATTTTTTTCGTACCTTATGATTAAGCCTGTATATCTTATAATCAACTTCTTACAATTTTTCACCTCAGATGCCTTCTTGAACGCCGTGAAAATTCTCCAGTTATTCATCTTTCCTTTTTAATCTTTGTAATAATTTTTTGATGATCCCTATTCAATTTCCTGTCTTCATTTTCATGCGCCCGTTACTCATACTAGAAATTCTGTTACCTTTTATTTACCAGCAGACAGAGTCAACAGTCTTATGATGTCACTTATTTATAGAATGTGTCATATTTATGCTACTAAGTTCTCTAGTGTTGATGTGTTTCAATTAGACTTTAAGAAATTCTCAAACCCTATTAATAATTTTGTTTGCTTATGTGCTTTTTCATTACCCTTTATTTGCCTGTTGGGTAGTTATAATAAAAAAAAAACTAAATAGTTTGATATTTAAAATAAAACTTCAAGATTCTATAGTTGAAATTTGTAATTCTAAAGCATGCGAATCTATCAGAACTTAAATGGTGGAAAGGTAACTTATCAAAGCTTCTGCTTGAGTATAAATTATGAATTGTTATCTGTTCATGAGTGAGAATGTTTTCGCAGTGCATATTTAAAAGAACAATGTGATATGCGTAATAGTATCTCGGGTATCGTTGGACCAGACTTATACAGAGTGTGAGTACATTACATACGTACAAGGGAGAGTCACTGAGATAAGAGAGTCGCCATAAGTCGTTTAATCTGAATAAAATTTGCCAGCGGCTCACGCGATCAACAACACTGAATCGCCAGTTCACCGCTGCAGTGTTGGGAGCACTGAAATAAAGTAACGGGAATGCTGATGTCACTCAGGGTGTTTTCCCATTTCGGTCAGAAATAATTGCCATCTGGTTTATTATTTTAATTTCTGAAGACTCATTTCAATTAATTGCAACATGTAGGGTATTGATATAAAACAACGACAAACAAAACTGATATAATTCACTAGGTAAATACAATTATTCTAAAAAAAAAAAAAATGTATTTGCTTGCATACAAAATAAAATTCAGACATCAAAAATAAATGTCCCAATGAGATTAAATTAACCAATTGTTCTGTGTTATATACACTTTCATAAAATTTATTATTTGAATTGGGAAAGATTTTAAATGCACACAGAAAAATTAAGTTACGGTATTGTCCAATCAATGTTACTGAAAAATTTAGTTTTGTAGTATGTAGAACTGAGAACCACAGTTTATTTTCCGAATATTTCAGTTATTCGAAAAACAAATGAATTTATCAATTGAACAACGCTCAACTGACATTTCTCAGTTGAAATAACTGTAGAATTGACTGACTGTCTCAGTTCAATCAACTAAGAAGCAGTTACGAAGATAAGTTAAGCAGTTACGAAGATAAGTTAATTGTAACAAAAATGAATCGTTTTTGACAGCAAATGAAACGTATCGATGCGATTTTGTCACCATTACTAAGTTACTACGATAACAACTTCGTTAGAGAATTAGATCGATGACATTGTATAAATATTATTTATAAAATTTTCAAAATGTTTTGATTATGTATATATTAAATAATAAAATTTGTTTTATTTCGAATACCATAACCTAGATAATAATACAACGGATGATTTAACTGCCATTTTTAGTAGAAAAATACTTAAGTATTCAGTTGTTTTCCTGATCACTCAGTTAAATTGACTGAACGGTATTTTTTCCTCAGTGTGGGTTTTCGAAAGACAATTTTAAACACTGCTAGAATTATATTAATAAAGAAAATATGAAATTTTATATTTGCATTAATGTCATAAATTGCAATTGGTCTAAAACATGCACAATGTAATGTAATTAAAATACATATTGTGTTCAATTGGGACGGCCATTCTTCCCGTTATTTCAGTTCAGTGGTCAAGAGTCAAGAATCGAACGGGTAACTCCGTAGCAGAGATAAATCGCATAATTGTAGCCGTATACCAGCACCAGGTCGGCTACGCGGACTCCGCGGTCGCTTGGGTTCGATGCCGGCGCGCGCCTCGGAAGGCCGTTGTGGCCACGCCCTGCCCGCAACCGGTCAGTGGCGTACGTGAAGGTTTAGAAAGGGAAATTGTTTGTGTTTTGAAATATTTGTAGCTTGTTTTATTATATATGTCATGGAAATATATGTCACAGAGATGAATTATGGCTTATCGGTGGTTGTTTGTAAATAGTATTAAATTTGTTACTAAAAGTTATATATCTGCACAGCTGCAACCAACATATGCGAGAAGACGAGCGGGTTGATGAATTTATAATCTTCCTGTTTCAATTATTTTATGGTTAAGGTTTCATGAGTTTTTCCAGATACCCATCTGAATACAGGATCCTCAGCAGGACAATAGTGAATCACGTTAAATTGTTGTCAATAAATTATTTTTCCATAAGTCACAGATTTATAATATCACAACTTATTATGACAAGAAACTGATTGTTTTTTTTTAGTGATAGCTTGATAATAAGGTTCAATTTAGTAAAGCACATGGTACAAATGAAATTATCATATTTTGATGTAAAAACTATAGTCATTAATACAATAAATTATAAAAGTGACCATGTCTAATTTAATAATATAAAATTTCTTCCACTGGCTTAAGTAAATATATATTGTTCAATCCTGCTATTGAAACTTGTTGTTTCTTACTTGCATACAGAGTTCGAAACCTTCTCTTTTATCCACTCAACTCATTCCTATGGCAACGGGAGTAGGCGAAAGTTCTTGTTAATTGTATAGTATATTTAGTAATTTAAGAAATAGAATTGAATAAATTGTTAAGTACATCCAGTACGAGTGTAAAATTAAGAATGAGACATTTGATTGTTTTTTATTTTTAGTAATATCTATTAAAACTTGGAACTATTGCTTGTTACTAAATTTTTGTTTTAAAACTTTAAAAGCAACTATCTCGAATATTTCAAAATACAATTTTAACTTTTTTTAACATTGTTTGGTGGTCTTAGAATTCACGCTTTGTCCAAATTAATTTCATTTAAAAAATAATCGCAAACGCAAAGGCTCAAAAACAAAAGACAATCTAAAGGTAATGTTTACACTAAAATATGTCTCATTTAAGATAACAGACTGACGTGTACAAGGATTTTTTACAGAAATGTTTAATTAAAGATTTATTGCGATAGTCTCAGATATTACATTCGCACAGTTTTATATGTTATACAAGTAAGAAAAAAGACAAATTCGTGGTTGTCGTGGTAATGAAAATGTAACCAAATCTTTCAGGAACCACGTTCTGAAATGTAACCACAATCCCGAAATTATTTTCAGGCTCCATTACGAAATGCTTAACCAGAACCTAGTTCGCCGTGGTTAACTTACGGAACATACTATAAATAACAGACGGAAACTTCTAACTGTTTAACAAATAAGATTTGAAATGTCGGTCCTCTCCAACTTCCTCCTACGGCACTGTGCACCTCGGGTGTGGAACCGGTCGGTCGAGTGCGCGTCTTGGCGACCGGAAACCGCGGCCGCGGCCAGTCAGCCCCCGGTCCGCGCACCGCACTGGTCAGCCCACACGTCACTGCGGTACACGCGGACATAATGGTACGCCACTGCATTGCATTGCAGCATTGGAAAGGTCCTTCGGGAACTTATATAGCGAATTGTACACGGGCGTGGTTCTAATCGGAATCATTATATGTACTTCTTATAAATGAATTGGTTATTAATACTGGTATTATTAGATGGAATGGCATATCGGGGGTATGATGTATTGATATTTTTTATGGAAATTAGGTAGATACTAATGTTGTCTGTAATAAAGAGATTTCACTGCTTGACGAAAAAATCCGAAACACACGTAACATAAATACTTAATTTAATTTTAACGTTATTTACTTATGTAGGCCCTAACGAAGAATCAGTTATTGATTATTGTATAATAAATAAAGAGGCAATAGGCAAAATAAAATCTTTCACAGTCAGATAGAATAGAAGCAGATCACCAGCCACTTGCCTCAGAGTAATAAAATAGATAAAGAAAAAAATTTAGGTAGGCAATGAAGAAAAAGAAAATATTACTGGTTAAGGGGCGATGACAGACAATGCAGAATTTGAGGAAGAGACGTTGAGACAATAAATCATTTAAAAAGCGACTGTACAAAAGACCTAAGGAACGATAAATCTATACAACAGATAACAGATACAAGAAGAAAACCCAGACACTGATTGGATGAAGAGAGTGCATCGAAATAGATTAAATATTTGTACATAGTTTTAGGTTTTTGTAATAAATAAATATAATTACCGTATGATAATATAAATATAATGTAGAAATATGAACACCACTAGGTAACAAATATAGAATATTGTATAACTAGTGCTGAAAGTAGGATATTTCACATGAGTATGAAATACCCCTTTCAGCACGTGTTCTACACGATACTTTTCTGACGACCACAAGTAAAATACAGTAAAAAAAAACAATATAAAATTTACCTAATAATATTAGAACAGATTATATTAACATTATTGCTATCAGAATTCCCAAAAAATTATGTTAAAATCTGATAAATCAGGATCCAACCGTGTTAATCCGTATAAATTTAGCAAATTATCTGCAACTGTAAAACTTATAAATACAAATTTTTAGGTTAGTTTGCTCAGTTATCGCAGCGTGAAATAAAATCATATCACACAGTTGCGGACGTATCTGATTGGCTAACGGTCTTTCATATCACACAGCATTGATAGTGATATGCAATGACCAACTTTTAGTAATAGTTTAGCTTGTGAATCTATGTACTTTTCGTCTTTTAGTACTTAATACTAAAAATTCGTGATTATCTGCTTGACCATATGATTTCTAAAATAAACAATAAAAGTGTAAACATCATCTTCGTAGATGTTCCTCAATATAATATTATTTACATGATCAAAATTTAGATGTAAAATCTTAGTTTTTCTACATGTTTTGGCATCCTTTCCTGAGAGCGCCCATCATCGTATTTCCCCAAAGATTCAGTGCGAGGATATTTATAAAAGTTACTCACTCTCAGAATACAGTCCGACGTGCAGTCTATTTGCTTTATAAAACAGTAACAATGACACATATGAAAATGAAAACGCATGTTGTAAAACCACTCATTTTACTTTCGTCGCGACTAGTTTAATATAAAATATATTGAATGATGTCTGAGATGTTTGTGAAAGAGAAAGAGAACTTGAGGACAAGACACTGATTGTTGCAGTAATTTCCGGTTGCTGTACACTTCTTTATTCGTTAATTAAATTCTAAGCCCACGGCCGTCTTTTGTCATTCTGTATAACACAGAGAACGTAGTTGCCACTACAAAGTTTCTTAAAAGAATGCGAGTTGATATCCACCAGTTTTATACTTAAATTTTATATTTTAAATTTTTACACCTGTATTAAAATCTCTTGTCTTGTTTTTGTTATATTATTATTCTTAAAAGCTTTATTCCTCTCGCACCTTTGAGATATGGAAAAAATATTTATTTATACAGCAAACCGTTGCAATTAAAATTTTACTGTTGTTCCCCCTCGTCTAACACCTTTTGGGGTTCATGACTTAACGGCTGGTAACCGCACACCCATAGTGGGTAAAAGGCGTGATGATATATTTATTTATTTTTGAAATATAACTTAAGAGAAAAAATTAAAATGGTACACAAAGATAAATTGTAAATCAGTAAGGAATTAAAGTTCAAAAAGAACATAAATGAACGACAAAACATAAGCAAATAAATTTTACTGAATCGAGTATGATGGCTTCAATTTGTAGTGCTAAGCGTTGATAAATGTCATATTTGAGTTCAACACAAAAGATCTGTTTCAACTCCTAGTAACTTAAATTATTATAATCATTTGTTTATGATATTGTTTAGCATCTACAAATAAACAAGTTGGTAACTAAACAACAGAAAAAAGCACACTACGAAATTATCAAATTTTGTCATGTAAACGTCATGTGCCAAATATAATTGTCATTCTAAGCTAAGAAAAATAATTTTCAATGCAGTTAAATAATATGTAACACGTACATAATAGTATTTTATTGACTCTTCCTTTCACGTGCTTCCCTTTGCTATGCTAGGTCGGCCCCTAAAATGTCTCGTCCATAAAACCCTAAATTATGTAGGTACTTGTTACATAAATATCTATTATTTATGTTGAAAGAAAGGGGAAATTAATCTATGACAATTCCTAAAGTAAATTATTTGTTAAAAGTATCAAAAGTCAAATATTATTTCAGAACGGTTGATTCATACACAAAAGTGGAAAGTACCACAGCAATATCTTAAGAATACAAGCTATTATTTATGTTAGTCTTGCGCAAAAGATAATACGTAGAATGCAGCGCATCTTATTAATTAGGTAATAGAATATTGCATGACACCTTGCAGGTAAGCGCAAACAGCACTTTATTTATGCATGTAAGCGCATGTGCGTAAATGCTGGCTGGTTCACAAGGAAAGTACTGTAGTACTAGTGGTGAAATAATTAAATGGATGTATCCCCGGATGTGATAGGGGCGGCTGGTGATGGTGACGTCACGCCCGCATCTACTCCAGCAGTTGCCAACGAGATGGAAACATTCACTTACTTTGTGTATGGAAGATAATAAAATAATGGAATAAATTGTAGGTAATGCTAGTCATTCAAGCAAAAAATTTTACGGGCAGATTAGGAGTTTAATGTTTATATATCTGATCACAGAACTGTTCGGAGAAAAATGAAAAAATCTGGTGTAAAGTTGAACCGGAAAACTATACAATTTGCAGGCTGAGTTGGCTGGGTTACCGAAAAAAAAGTGTACTGTAGAACTTACCGAACTATTCGGTAAACAGTTTACAAAATAATTCGATAAATTCTACAATACATTTTTTCTGCGTAGCCATGACAACAAAATAATATATAAAATTTTCTACCACTAAAGCTGCGTGCAGAGTTATCATGTAACAAAAATAAGGCGTTAAGTTAAGATAAGCTTGCAGACTTCAAACTTTCCACTAACAATTAATGGAATAAAGATATCATTCTCCTTTTTTTTAGTCTTATATTATTTTATTTATCACGGTATAAATTATATTATTGAAATTGTTTTTGATTACTTCAACAATATTTCATTAGTTGTTACTTCTACTGAGTGGTTGTTATCAGTACAATTCATATTTAAATTGGCAGTTTTAAGACGTTCCAACCGATAATTGTAATTGACAGTTGAGTTATTTATAAACAAAATATGTCTTTGGGTAAATATAATTGGAACTTTCACATAATGTATGAATAAAAGTAAATAATCTGAGATAACAATGATCAAGGGGTAGTTTTTCTAAGACAAACGTGAGAAGTTTCTGTACAGTGAAACAATAGTTATTTGTCAAACTAGAGAGGAAAGCGCTTCTTTTTCCCCCTCGAGTTCGAAGTTTACCTCATGAGCGCAGCGAGTGAGGCATTTCGAACGAGAGTGGAAGAAGAGCTTTCCTCTCGTGTTAGACACAACATTTTTTTCACGACATGTTTCTAAAAACGATTTGCTCGGACCTAAAATACACTTTGAGAACACAACTGACAGATTGGCACGTTAAAAGTTAGGTTATCAGACACAAGGCGGTGTAGCAGTGTTGCCAATGAACCAATCTTAAATATATTTAATAAGTTGTCAAATTGTGATTTAATAACGAAAATAAATATATAAGACATAATTGTAAGATTATATAAAATATGTATATCACTAAAATAAGGATTTTCAATAAAATTAGGAATTTATTTATAATTTTTATAATATATTTTTTATAAATAACTTTCATATTAGAGAGGAATAACACATTTTCCTCACTATTTCGGGACAAGAACGGTGGGGTTTCCTACCATGTCGTGAAAAAATAAATAAATAGGAAATGTTTTATTGGATTGTAACAATAACAAATGAAATACACATATTGCAATTCAATTCTTTTGAGGAACGTTTAGAGACCACCAGTCTCATCTTCAGAAGCAAAATTGTCACAGTGAAATAAACTAAATTAGAGTTCAAATTTATATTTGAACTTAAATTTTATAATTGTTTAATTTACTTTGACAATTTTTATCTTCAAGATGAGATAAGTGGTTTTGAAACGTTGGGAAATATTAATTTAGTACTTGCACTTCATTTAAATAAATAAATATCCTACATATTAATTTGTCTTATTATAATTATTTTCTACAAATCGTTAAGCTTCATGGCCGATTCTTGGTGATATTTTGCTGATTGCTTTCAGGTATTAATCAAAGAGTTAAATCTGGCTGAATGTAAAGTGTGACAATGAAAAAGATAACAATCTATAAAAGTTTTAGGGTCACAGGTCGAGAGTGGTGCTCGACGGACGGATCCATTTAATGATGAGACAAAGGCGGGTGACTGGACGGCAGAGCGACGCAGCGCAGCAGCGCCGCACCCTTGTTTGGCGGTGTGGCAAGCACGCGAACTACCGCCGCGAACGCCACCGTCGGTGTACTGCGTATTACGCACGAACCCCCGAGAGTGGCGGCGAGCCCTTCATATTCACAGTCATCCCCTACACCCAGCTCACATGGAGCCCCTGGTATATTATGACAATATAATTAGAATTAAATTTTTAACATTTATCACGACTGACTGCACCCTGGCTTTTGTTTTACACTAATTAGTCTGCTGGTCAGGTGTATATTATGTGAAACATTAAAGTGATTATTTTATCGCTAGCATTTACAAATTGCCCAAAAATTTAAATATTACTCAATTTGAAATTTGTAATTGACAGTTAAATTAAGTGAACAATTTTGTTTACAGTTGAAATTTCCATAATTAGGTTCGTACAATATTTTTGTTTGAAAAATATAAAACTTATAATTAATATTTTTAGTTCGTACAAAGAAAAGTTGTTCTAGATATTACTATTTCAAGTTGTCAATGTTGCACTGTAAATATAAAATGTGTACTAATTAGTCTAATATTTCAAAGAACAATTAATATATTTTTATTACCAAATTCATTTGTAATTTAAATTTAATTAACTAGCTTAATAATTTATCTATATTGTTACAACTTAATTACGTTTGTTGGTTGTGTTATTTTACTGCTTTCATTCCGGGCAGAAATTGTTGCCAACATTGTTAACCAAATACACTAATTTTTTTTAAATTTAATTTTATTCAATATGACACCATATTCTTTTATTATTATGTAAAATGGTGTTTAAGAAACTGTACTTTTTAATGCTTTAGCAATAAGAATGTTTTTTCTTAAATTTCCTGCACGTTTTTTTGGGAAATTAACATTTTGGACTTTTCTTAGGCAATGCGAAACACCACATTTTAAACAGTTAAAAAAAACTCACAATAAATTATAATTACTTTTACATTATTTTTATTTTCCCTCATTCTCCTTTTCCTCCAATACCATATAACTTGATCATTGTATTTTCTGATCATTAATAAAATAAATGGTATACTAGCTTGTATTGTAATACAGGATGATTCATAACAGAAAAGATTGAAAGTGTTGCAAGAGGTGCAAAAAATAATACTTTTATTCTTAATAAACGTTTGACAAAAACTTAATAACCAGAAAGTTACAGCAAATTGAAGTTCTTTTAAATTAACACCCAGCTTTTGAATACCGCTGGTAATAAATAGGAAGAGTCATTATTTTACCTTTGCCATTACATTCAAATCTGACAATTTGTTATTTTAATTTTAAATTATGCACCCAACAAAAAATAATAGCAAAAGCAGTGAATTGTAAAAATATTTTTATTAAAGGACTTATTTCATAAATTTTAGTCTCCGATTCTGAAAGTATAAATTATTTTGCACCTACGAGTAACATACCTACTTTGATGTTTAATGAATTGACATTTACATGAACACCAACTTATTTTCTAGTTCTAGTTTTTAAGTGGCTTTCAACCATGGGTACAGCAATTTTTGAGCAATAATAGACAAATTTAAATAGCCGTATCTTTTATGAAGTACATTACTATTAGCTTTTTTAACTAAGAATTATTCAACTAACTTTGAAGTATACTTAAAAAATATTTGACCGCTGCAGGTTGTAACAATTGTTTATTAATTGATTCTGTAACTTTTTTGTTATTGAGTTTTTGACAAAAGTTTATTAAGGAAAAGACAGCTACATTTTAAATTTTTTCCGTATGACAGAGTGATTCACTCTGTATAATATTTTAAAATATACGCAATGTGAAAAATAGAGCGTGATTACAATGAAACATTGCATCGTAGGTACGCCACTGGTAATGTCTTCCCGAATGAGTCCGATATTATGTTATTATCATATTTATCAAATTTACCGAAATTTTACAATTTGTAGTTTGCCGAGTTTTTGTATTCACAACACAGACCCGTTTTATATATGTCGTGAACGAAACCCTACAACATTTTGAGTAGTATCTATCACGCTATTTACCCTCGACCTCCGGATTATTATTTTTCAGGGTAAACTCATAAAACAGCCCAACCTTGTGGCATATTTCACCCCGCTTTCATTCCCATATCCTAGCTGAGACGCAGGACACGGTCAGTCCTTAATCTTCTCTGAATAAAGGCAATAATTGCTCGACGGGTGAGATTTGGGCCGCTGCCCTCGCACTGATTAATATGCGGCCGCTGACGTGACCTGACGCCACGCAGGCACGCACACACGCACGGAGAGCTGATAGCCATCGCCAGGAAAAACTGTGATAAAGCTTTGTAATTTCAATGTTATTGGATTTACGACGGTGCTGTGCTATAAAGGTAAGCGCATATGATTTAAGCTCAGCTCAAATGATTGATACCTTCAAACAACATATGCATAATACATTAGAAGTGCTACATACATAATACCTAGCTTTCGTTTTAAAGTTTAAGCCGAAAATTATCCGCATCCTTCGGTGCCTAAGGCATGTACCCAAATTTTTCATTCGAATTGTCGAATTATAAGCTACTTTTTAATGTATTACATTACTAACAGCAATTTGATTAATTGCAATTTTGTTGCATGCAAATTCGATTACAAATATACCAATTAAATGAATTCAGATATGTATATGAATTACTTATATCATCTATGTGTATTTACGCAAGAAAACAAAAACCATATCACTAACTAAGAATTATTAAAAAACAAAACCTAATGAAAACAATAGGGATGAAAATATACCAAATAATAATAGGGCCTGTAACTATGTATGCTACAGAAACTATAAAAATTACAAGGAAAAGCAAAGAAGGACAATGGCAAAAAAAACATAATTAGAGCAATTCTAGGATCAAAAAAGTATTACATAATGAATATAGAATTGAAAAGGTGGTAAAGTATACATAATTACAAACTAGAAAAATTCATTGCCAATAAACAAATAAAAATATATAAACATAACTCAAACAAAATTTAAATAAAATTTATAATCAAAAACAAACTATTTAAACAAAAAAAAAAAAAGGGAAACGAAAGTAGTTTATTATAATTGTCTGCAGTACCTAACTTTATTAATTTTTTCAGTCTTTTCAATCGTATTATCATAATTATTATCACATAAGTCGCACTCTATAAATGAAATCGAACACTAAAATCATTTCTTATCCCTTGTCCAAAGAAGAACGTAGATAATATTTTGTTCTTTTCAGTATCGAAAATGATCTTTCACCGCTGCAATTTGTAACAACAGATTACAAAACTGCGCATTTCTGTGGTCACGTTGGAAAATGTGGACACAATTTTCGAATTAATTATTGTCTTTAAACTAAATTTAGAAATAAACACATTTTCTGTATTTTCGCATAAATTAACACGTTTAAAATGAAGACATTCTTCTATAATAATATATTGTGCAACAAGTACAGAAAGTTATGTTTCACGCGAGTTGTGAGAGTTTTATTACGAGACGAAGTCGAGTGCCGAATTCACACGAACGTGAAATAGGTAATTCTGTACTAGTTGCACGCTATTGTCAAAATTTAACAATAATAATTCTTACTCTTCAGAAACAAGAAATGACATCTCAAATTCAAACTATGTGACTTTTATGATTACAGCATGAAGGTGGAGCAAGCGCAGATATGCGCAGTGTTACCAACTATAAATCTGTAGATTTTAATATAAAAACTAATGACATATTTCATTAAAAAATTGATATTGTATTTTCTTTGTAATTTTAATATTCAAAACGAAGATTTTTATAAACTCTGAAATAATAATTACTTATATTATGATATATAAATGTAATTATATTTGACATATTAATATCATACAGTATTATATTATTAGTAAGTTGGTCACACTTGCGTGTGGAATAATTGCGCAAGCTATTTCACACGAGTCTATGAAATATACAATTTTCAAGCTTTGTTAAGTGTGGAGAAAGTGTAAATTTCAGTAGTGATTGTAGAAAAAGTTATTTTCCAGATCGCGAGTAAAATTGCCGCCCCAAAAAGCGGTCCACCCAGGGCTATAGCCCATGTAGCCCTGCGGTTAGGGCCTGAGTCTGCGGGCTTTAATTCGGCATTGACTATACTATAACTATAAAATATTTATTATGCCTTCTTATTTCTGAAGATTTTATTTCATATGATGCTTATAAATCACAGCTATGATGGAAATCGTACTTAAAGTAAGTGTAATTTATGTAAGCATATTTTTAGCTCAGAATGTACAGGCGATACTAGTGACGCTTTCCAAGGCAGGAAGTCACTTTGTTAACCTATTTCTAATTTTTAAAGTTAAAGTTTTTAAAATATTTCTATAAACGTAATGGTCCTCCAAATAATATATTAATTTGATTAATTGCTATTTTGTTGCATGCAAATTCGATTACAAATATACTAATTAAATGAATTCAGATATGTATATGAATTACTTATATCATCTATTTACGCAAGAAAACAAAAACCATATCGCTGATAACGTTGTTATAAATTTAAACATGTAACCAGAATCAAAATCAAAGTTCACTCTTGGTGAACTTTATATCATTCGTCATAATGGTAAATAAATAACATATTCCAGTGTGGTGCGTGGACAAAAACGAAATTTTCCATATTGGCGCAAACATTGGCGTCTGGGGCGGGGAGGGTTATCGCGAGGTCAGGGGTCAGGCCCGTGCCCCCGGCTGACGGGCGCCGCTTCTACCGAGTAAACAGCGCGATAAAGCGCATAAATTCATTTTAATTTGAATTTATAATTAGCCGCGTGTTCTCATTACAGATTAGCGCTCTATTATGTGATTGTATGTATGTGTTGGTATATATGTGTGTGATTTGAATATTATTACGTATTTGTTTACGGCGACATGCGTAGGAAAAATGTGCCGAATCACGTAATTCAATTATTCGTAATGCGAATTATTCAATATTACTGTATTTTTCAGACTTTATAAGATTTCATTTCTGTCTTACATTTTTCTAAATAGCTAAGACATGAAAATTATAATTAAATAATTTTGTGTCCATAAAATACTCTATTATAAATTGAAACAAAAGAAAAAGTTAACAGTTTACACAAGTGACAAGTAAACAAAATTCTAAAAATAATCACTGATAAAAATAACTCCGATAAAATGTAATGCTACTTGTATTTATACAAGAGATAAATAACTGAGTCTTCTCTAAATTCAAAGAAAATATAAAGTATTTATTTCGATGCGTAATGCTGCAGAGACATCTGTTGTCTTTATGTTGAACTACCAGCTACAGTTCCCTTCAGATCAATGACTCTTCGTACTTCACACTGCCAGGAGATGGAACGGTGAAAATATTTTAGTTTATTTTTTGGCCGCACAATGAAAATTTTACATGAGTTTTTAAAATAATTTAAAGCAAATTATGCAATAATAAATATACTAGGGTACAGAAAATGTTTGTTACTTTAGTGGGGTATTTATTTCCCACTAATTTCTAAAACCATTTTGTGCAGAACCATCGTATTGTTTAGTTCTACACTTATACTCTACGTGGCAGCACTTATATGTAACATAATTGAATGCACCAAAAATATTTTTAACAAGTTGGGATACTTTTATAAATTCTTCTTGTGCAGATTGCACTTTAACATAACAGTAATGATATGCAATAGTGTATTATACAAAAAGGGAGAATTGTACAATACGACAAGGGAAAAATACACTTCTCTCCTGCGGTGTACATACTATTTTTTTCACGACCCCAATATTTATGATGGTTTTAGTGTATTTCAAAATTATTTGAATTGTAATATAATTAATGATAGTTACCTTTGATTTGTTTAATTTTGTTCATTTTTCACATTATTTGAGCACAAATCTTTCGTACACATTAAAAAATTTGATTTGAAATTTGTTAATTTTGCGGTTGTTAAGTATTTTTAGTTAATATTGACAAATATATTGTGTTAAATTAGCAATTTGAACAAATATGACAATTTGTTAAATTAAAATTTTATCAATTCTGAATTTTTAACAAGAAAAATTGTTGTTTTGATTTTTTTGATGAATTTATAAAAAATAACAAATAAATTTAATAAATTTGAAATTGTTAAAGAAAGTTTGTATCCTTTGTAACAACTTAATTTATTATAATAACTGTGATTTATTGTTCTGCTTCAATATAATTACTAAAATATTTAGTCAAAAGCACATAAAAATAAATAATTACTATATTCACAAATATATTTAGTTACGAAAAACAAAAAATAATTTGTTACTTGCTAACAATTTTGAAAATTGTTAAATTAACAAAAATTAACGGTGGATTGTCTGGGACTAAAAATTTTGTTACACTTTTGTCAATTTTCAACTAAAAAATTTTTTACTGTTTTTTTTTTTTAGTTATTTATAGGTATAAATATGAGGTCCATTTCTTATGTTTCTGGGAATTGTAACTCTGTTTAAATATTTATTATAAAGTTTCAATCTGCAAATGCAAAAAAATACTCAGCGTAAATATTTCTCGTCTTGCTATTCACCTCAGGTACAAAATTTAAACTGAACAATACTGCCAATGAATTTATTATTTATTCACTGCGACCTGAAAACTTGCTGCTTGTTTTACAGCTGAAAATTTGTTGACTTTATATTTTATTACGTTCCAGACAAGTAGAACGAACATGGAACAATGGTTTCTAACTTTTTATTTTACTCTCAAACAAATCGAACAGCAAAAATATTACTCCGTACAGTAGTTATAAAACAACGAAATTGTGATGTTTTTCAGATAAATTGTCAGAACTAGTTTTACGTTTTCGTCGGGGATTAAATGAGCTTACCGGAGTAATAGGGCTCTATGCAAATTTCAGCATTATTAAACATCTCGTTTATTATTCAAATTTTCGATAGAGCTAAAGTGACCTTCTACCTTATGATTTCAAATAGTACGAATATGATACTTTAATTAATTGCAGTATGTTCTTGAACGTATGATACTGTGGATATGAGAACTCGAGTTCGAATCTCAATGACGGCAATTTAATTTTTTAAATTTATATTCTTATTTTGTGGACTGTACAATCACAAAAATTTAAATTTTATATTTATGATCTTTTAGAAGTATTGAAGTTTAACTAATTAAAATGATAAATTTTTCCGTTATATTTTTAAAGTGAAGTGTTAATGATTTTTTTAAGTTATAGGGACAAATATTTGAACGGCGCAGAGTAATGTATATGTTATTTACTAACTAAATATAAATTCAAATGATATTTCGGCTTCTGCTGTAAATCTTGTATTTTGATGCCTAGTTAAACAAATAACTATTTAATTAAATACGTTTAGAATTATTTCAAATAATAACTTATTCATGTTTTTCTTATGAAGAATTATGTACAATAATTCGTAATGTATTTACATAAAGTATTTTTACAGAAGTTAATCTAAATGTTCTTTATAATTTTGAAATATACTTTCGGCCATACATAGAGAAGAAAATACCGTATAATTTACCGTACTTATTCAATAAACTGATGATACAAGAGGTTTTTTCTGAAAATTTATCAAACTTTTTGGTAAATACTATCTACCAATTGCTTTAGTAAATAATCGTGTTTAGTTTCTTAAATGTTATGAAATTTCCAGAAAATGCAGGTCATCGAATACTTTGGTAAATTCAATGGTTCTATTATTTTTCGTGTATATAAAATATAAATATATTTGATAATGAAATACGGAAATTTTTATCTAATTTAAGCAGTGGTATAGCTTTTAAAAATATTTGAAATAGTTTTAGAAATATAATAATATTAAATAATTTTAACAGACAAAAACCGTCTTGAATATATGAATATAAATATTAATAAATTTTATTATTTAATTACATTTAATTAAAGTGAAACAAAAATTTTTAAATAATAAATTTAACTAGTTTGGAATACAGGAAATGTTAAAATTAAAATAAAAGATTATAATACTAACAACTACAAAATGGTAGATGTTTTTATTTGTTCACAATATGTTCAACGAGTGTTAATTAAAATTACGTAGATGCAATTATATTTTGCAAAACATAAAATTAGGAATTGCAGTGTATATTTCATAACTAATTATATAGTGTTATATTTAAAAATCTATTCACACACGACTAAAAAGTGTAATTTCCCCTGAGTAATTATAGTTTTTAGTGCTTTGAAGCGCCCTGTTAATAACAGTCTACCACCTTAATAACAAGCAACAAGCAACAATTCGCAAATGACTTCGTAACGAGTAACGACCCACAGGCCATCAGGGCTCGCCTGATGGCATCGCGATGACGTCAAACAGTTTGACCGATTTCTCAATCGCCGCAAGCATTTACCCCTCGTTAGAATTCTGTAAATAAACTAATAATGTCGGATAATAGCCAATGCGGGTAGAAACGTGGTCTCTGTCATCGCGGAATGGGGCGGTATCTTTCCCCAGCGCGACTGGCGTACCAAACAATTTGGTTACACTGAGAGAATTATGCAAAATTTGTATTGGGGTGCTTACAGAAAAATTTCAAAATATAGGGGGCGTGATTTTACGGCAGGAAAATGCACGTGTTAAGCCCTGTTCAGACATGGACTCACTGAGGACACATTCAAGCCACACACAGGCAACAGTTGCTCAATGAAGAAGAAGTACTGAGACACACGGAAGACACTAAAATTTGAGCCGTTCACACATGGAATTTGTTTGTGACCTCAAAATTAAAGCAATTTCTCTATTTTTCTTGAATACAATTAAATATAAGATTATACTCAAAAACTGAGCAATTAAATAAAACCAAAAGAAAAATTACAATCGACAATAATCAACAATGCCAAAAGAAATTGCAAGTGACAGAAGAAATAAATTTTTAAGCCTACAAGCAAAACATTTGAAGTCACAAATTAGCGGCGCCTCTATTTGACAAGCGACACACACCTCACTTCTTCTTCATTATGCTACTGTTGCCTGTGTGTGGCTTGAATGAGTCATCTGTGTGTCCATGTCGGAACAGGGCTTTACATAACTGACTCGATTACTAATTAAAATTACAATTTTCTGTTAGCAATCTTATTTTACATTTTTGAACCAAGTGTGGATTTTTGACGTATCTACCAATCAGATTTCCAGTATAATCGAAATTTGATAGGTCATGCACGGTGCATGATTTCCAGTATAATCAAAATTTGATTGGTAGATACGTCAAAAATTCGCATTTCTGATTGATTCAAATACACCGTGCATAATTTTTGGAAATACTTTGACTAAATGTAGGTAATGTGTAAGAAAATTATTCAGATATTTAATTATTAATGGAATAACAATTAAATACACAATTCTGATCTCTCCAGTACCAGATGACAGCTCTGCTAATATTTGATAAATAAGACAGATTGTTATAGAATTCCAACTTGAAATTCATGGAATTGTTTCCAGAGGTATTTTGGGGAGCAGTACCTTCAAATGCTTGGTCGATTCCTTAAATGGACTTTGCAGAGAAATGAAAGTTTGTTGACATTTCATTTTAAATTTACAACATTTTCAAATTTTCCTATCGTTGTTTACTTACATTCTATTCTATTCGAATAGATCTGTCAGTTAAAACATAAAATGCGATTTTCTAGCTGAATCTGTTTCGTGCTAGATTTGATTTCCTATGGAAACTTACCTTCAGGAGTATTTCCTTTTTATTGCTACTAGAAAATCACCACTCGTCTTCGGAAATCAAACTAGCACTTAATAGATTATGTATGAAATTTCAGCTCCAGATTTGTTTTAGCGAAGATATATTTATTTGTCTATATTTATATGACTATTTTTGTCTAAAGTTTTAGTGACGAGCTAGCTTCGTCAATGTTCTGACATGGAAGCGAAAAACGAAGTATCGAACTTGCTTCGCCAATGTACTGATATGGAAGCGAGGAACGAAGTGACGAGTTTGCTTCGCACTTCAATAAACAGAATTAAAACACAAACACTTTCTTTATTTGAGTGGCATTGCAACGCATGCCGGATATAAGCTAGTATACAATAATTCGAAACGTTGTATATTAATAAAATATTTTTACTAAACTTAATCGAAAACGTCTGATATAATTAAAAAAATTATAGAATAGGTTAAGTGCCATGCTGTTTGACATATCCAACAAAAAAGCTAATTTGCTATTTCTATCTCTCTAATTGTAATTGGAAAGTTTTGTGTTCGCAAGATTCCCAATCAGTTCTTATACAATATACATTATCGTCTTAAATCGATCACAAATTGCTAATTCTAATTGATAATTAGCTAGCTATGGACGAAGTTTAATCAGAATTCCACATCTAAAATGAATTAATAGAATAATGCTACATTAATTAATTTATTTTGAAAAATTCAGTTTCTCATATTAATTAAGTAATTATACATAAAAGTATATTACAGCTCCATTTATTTTCATGATATGAAGGCCATTTTGTAAGGAATAAAGTTTAATTTGACAATAACTCAGTGTTAATTTCCAACCAACTACTGCGTCTCATATAAATAGTGGACGGATTGTTCAACTTTTAAAGTCTGTGCCATTAATTAGACAATTTGGGTTAAAATTGCACCTGAAATCAGAGGAATGGCACATTTATATTTGTTTATATTGCACCGGTTTATAGAGGTTAAGCTATCAAAGAGCAAATAATCATTTGGGGCAGTAACGACCGCGTCTGGGTTAAACAGCTCATTGGTACTTTAATGAAACTTTAACAAACCTCCCCCTTTGCGACGCACCACTGACGTCACTTGTCCGTTGATTGTGTTTTGTTTTTATTTACCCCATCTCCGTAAAACTTTAATTATTTATTACGTTTAATGAAAAAGTTAAGATTGAAGCGTTCACCTGGCGGAGAAAATTCGATTAGTTTGGAATTAACTGTTCGGTTTGGCACCGTTTGGATTTGGATGCAACGCTGCAACCCGCTTTCACATACGTGCTCACTTATTTGGGATTCATATTTGAATAATTTTAAGTTTGCCGTTTGTCGAGTATTCATTTGAACGAACGGGAAACTTTATATCTACGTGCGCAGTGCACATATTACGTTTTACATTTATTGAGTTATGGTGCTAATTAAGTAGCGAATTTTCATTCTTGCAAGTATTCCTAACCGGAATGATTTTTCGTTTGTTCCTTAATAATTTTACTTGTGTGTTGGAAAAGGAATCATTTACCTCCAAATATAACTTAAAATGGGTATTTTTTTTATTGCTTTTCTATATAAAACAAACAAAAAGAAACTTATTGCAGTAGAGCTCATCATCATATCATTTATATTTTTTGAGATATATCAATTTTTAATTTTTTTATCAGTGCATCTTTGAGAGGTTGTAACTCAAAAAATATGCAAGATATCGAAAAATGTCTTCAGTTTTGCACTGTTCGTACATTATATGACATATGAGTAAATTTTGAAAAATTCGAAAATTTTAGATTTTTTTTTTCAAAATTTTAGCTGACGATAATTTGAAAAATATCAATGATACAAATTCGAAACATACACCAATCAATTCGGCTTGTGGAAATACATAAGTATGCAAAATTTCATGACATTTGGATCACGGGTTGAAAATTTACAGCAAAAAGTCTGAAAATGGCCATTTTCGGGCCAAACTCCAAGGGTATTTTTAGGGTTTTTGCTCTAACTTTTCAACCCGTTGTCCGATTTTTATGAAATTTTACACACTTATGTATTTCGACCTGCTGAATCGATTAGTCAACACCGCAAGTCTGTATCTTTTATATTTTTCATGTTATTGCTGATCAAAAATTTTTGGAAAAAAATCAAAAATTATCAAAATTTTCAAAATTTGCTAATATGTCATATTATGTACAAAAAGCACAAAACTGAAGGTATTCTTTGATATCATGCATAGTTTTTGAGTTATAAGGTTTAAAACTTGTACTTCGAAAAACCTCAATAATGAACATATCTCGAAAAATATAAGAGATATGATGGTACACTCTTCGGCAATAAGTTTCTTGGAGTATAAATTATATAGAAATGTAATAAAAAAAAATCAAGTTTTAAATTACTTTTTAATTAAATTTTAATCCGAATGCAGAAAAACATATGATGAAAGTTTCGTGTTCATTTATTTTAAATTTTAATTTTATGCATAAATCTAGAAAAAAATGTTGCGGTTCAATTAATGTACGACGATGAAAGCTATTATTTGTTAGGAAGTCCCAAATGTTGAACTTTAAATATAACGAAGTTAATGTTTTTATTATTTATTATTAATAATTAATGAAAGCGTTAACTAGTTTAGCAAGTGGAAAATAAATCAGAAAGCAACATATGTTTGAGCAAAACAACCTTTGTACTACAGCATTACATTTTCTACTTTTTGTAGACCAATGAAAAATTAAATTACTGTTTCGTGCAGGCCGCGCCGTAAATCTGTTGATATGTTGCGTGCAGACGAGCTTCAGGCATTCGATGGCTTTCATTATTTTATTAAGCTGTTTTAACTTTGTTTGCTTTGTTTACAAGGTTGAGAATTTATTGCAGAGTAATCATATTAGCACGCTGCTTAATTCTACAAGCATTGTTAACTATTCTTTTTATTTTATATTATCTATAATAATGCATAACTTTGTTACAGATGGTACTGCTCGACATCTATAAAAGTTTAATCCCTTTCAACATTTTTTTGAAGGGCTATAAAATCATGTCACATTATCTGATGGATAGTAACAAAAACAGACAAGAAAAAATTGAAACCCTTCTGTAATATTCGTGGTAAACTATCCAGCGGAATAAGAATTTGTGACGAGGACGAGGAGCCGAAGACTCGGGAATTTCTTGGTTGTCACTGCGCATCTCGAAGTTCCGGCGAAGCGTGACGTCGGGACGCTCAACGTTACCTCACCCTCGCTCCTCTACCGCCGACGAGGCGCTCGCGGACGCCCAACGACGGACGTGTTTCGATTCAACGCACCGAAGTTTTATTATAATTGATTAGGTTCGTTGGAGATATAGTTGTCCCTGCAGACTAGCAATGCTAACGTAACACACTAACATACAAACCTACATTTTACTTTGGCAACTATTCACTGTTTACACTATTTTCATAGTGAAATGTTGCTGTAAGACGCTAGGATAGTTCCCTATAAATATTTTGCTGACCCACTTTCACATCTTGGGATGTACACATTTGAAAAAATTAAGGGTGTCGCGAGAATATATATATCTAGATGGAATATCTTTGAAATCATAAATTGGTATAGTCTGTCTAGAAGGGCATGAAAGTTGACGTTACAATTATTTTATTGATGTGGTTTCTTTTCCTAAGTTTATGTTATGTTCCCTATATAATTTGAAAGAAATCAGACATTTATGTATTTTGATCTAGACCAGAGGAACAAAGTTGTAAAAGAAGAAAATATGAAATGAAGGATTTCTGGAGGAACTCATTGCACTTATATTCATTTGAAAAACCGTTTCGATAATTATCAGAGATTTAATTTTTAACCTTTAATCATGTACAGTTTGCCTCAAGTGTATAATCAACGCTTGAGTCAAAATTACCATTATGTTTTTAGAAATAAATATTTACTTGGAATTTTCAATCAAAATGATTTCAATAAAATAAGAAATTTAAATAATTGATGAAGTCACGGTAGAGTTGCGTGATCCATGCAAAATAGAACTTGAAAATTTAAATGCAATTGGTAGGGAAATTAACCAACAAATAATAAATTTAAACTCTAACAATTCTTATAGCTTTGGTTCCGACATGTACACACATTTCGTAATTCATATTTGTAATAAAATGTTTTTGTATTGAAGATCTTAGTGATGAATTTGCCAAAGTGCTCTTGTTATAGTGATAAAGTAGGATAAATAAATAAATGTGTAATACCCTGTACAAATAAAAAGATTTGTCTATAATAAAATTTAAATTAAATTTATATTACTACAAATATTATTTAAAATGCACCCCTGTCTTATTATTATTGCATCTTGCAGATACCAAAATGATCCATGTATTTTGAACATGATAAAATATAAATTTTCTGGGATTTCTAAATCCATTATTTGATTGGGAATCTGCAGAAACGCTTCATATAAAAAATATTTGTTGTCATTAAAAATCAATAAGTTGGCTTCCATATTTTGAGAACCTCTGGTTAAAAATAATTTTTGCTCATTGTTAAATAGCATTTTTGTCAAATTTAACCATCCACGAGTTCGAAATGGTGACACACTTTAATAAAATATCCCGTATATAATAATACTCGTAGAAGTATATTCAAAATAATTTTTATCTATTTTTGTTTAGACGTAAGTGCATGTTTGTAACCGACAATAAATCGTTTGAGTCGTTCTTATATACATTGGTCAATAAAATAAAATTTATTAATTTAATAGAAACAAGAGTTGAATTTGTTGTTTATTTGTACCTATATTAAGCAGTGTAAAGCAAAATTAGGATGTTCCTACCTTATTTCCAGTGTAGTTCTTGAATCTTCGCTGTATCAGGATCGAAGTTCACTTAACATTGCTATCACTGTATTCATTACAGTCTAATTTATTACACTGTTGTACAAGAAACCAAATGATCAAGTATGCATATAAAGTAAATATTGCTGCAACGTCTACACACACTAGTAAACAAAACACTGCACTTGTTTCACTGCAATTCACTTTATTGTCACAAATGTTATTAAAAATTGGCAGCACAAAAATCAAACGTCCATTTACCTTAAACATAAACAAGCGACTGTTTATCGCAGTGTAGAACAGTACTCTTCAATTAAAGAAATTTCAAGTTATTGCTTGCTACTGCTTACATGTAAAAAGAATACAGTATCAGCTTGTTGCTCTGGCCAGCGTGGAATTCTATTCACCTATACGAAATATACATAAAGAATTGCTACAGTTGTTGGAAATACTTTTATTTCGCTCAACTCAATTTACTAATACATTACTATTCACAAATAAATTTAATAGTTTTATGTAAACCAGATGAAAGATATGATGATGTCAACTTACTATCACTGTCATTATAATATAATATTTTTTGTAGAAACAATGATCAAACGATCGTGGGCTACAAGATACCTGAGTTTCAATTAATAAAAATTATTTTATATTGTTATACCGCAAAAGTAAAAGGGCTTAGAATATCTAGTAAATTTTATACCTTGTAGGTATTTACATTACATTATAACATTTTGTAATAGATATACAAAGATTACAAATCTATGTATATAATAATAATTCTAAATGTATACGTATTAGAAATCAAAGGTATCAAAAGGCAATATTTAATATTTATTAGTGGTACTTCAGTGGGATTCGAACACACGATCTCTAGTGTACTAGGCCACACAGCCACTACACCAAGATCGGCGTTAATTTAGTTATTTTACCTTAAAATATTCTTAAAAATAATAATATTTAAGATACCAATAAATTGAGTACAACAATTTTTCTTTTATAAGATCAGAACAATTTTTATTAAGTTGTTCTAAAAGTTTTAATTGGGCCTAATGATATTATTCTGGTCTCATATATTACCAAGGCCTTATTATTAGAATTACTAGAATTTTGGAAGACAAAATTGCATATATTTTTGGTACAGTATATTTTATTACTGGCAAAACCTAAAGGAAATATAGCAACTAAATCTTTCATAATGTTATATGAAAAATATAGTTAATACGGACATTCATGATTTGTAGAAAAATTGTTGTAATGCTTCAAATAAAATACCAATTCCGGTTGGAAAATTTCCACCATAACCAAAGGTGTACAAATGTAACAATGTAAGATGCAAAATTTTATAATATTCCGTTCAGTCATACTTCAGAAATTACGTTTGAACAAAATCCAATATCCTCGTGAAAATAATAAATATAAATTCTAAGGGTATAAACACGTAGGTACATATTTTCTAAAATCCCCACACTAATTTTTTTCACGATCCAAATACCTCCCTTTTGGCGGGAGGTAAAAAATAAATGAAATTTTGTGTTACATATTAATTTTCATTAAAACATGTGAATAATTTAAAAACGGGGAAATTTTTGGGCGGGTCTGCAAAACATTAGAGTGAATGTTGTGTCCCAGGTGAGAGGTAACAGGTAGTTTTGATCTGTTTCGTTATAGAGGGGCGTCGGCGAATATTCGACAATACTAAATTACTAAAACGTGCAAATATCCGGTGGCTCAGAGCGGGTTCCGGCGAACGGACCAACCATGTTCAGAACATCCGGTCAGCCAAGCCTGTGACAACTTCCTGTGCACCCAACACTTCATTGCACACAGTCAATCACACGAAACATCAGAAACATCAATAACGGCTGAACACAGCACACCTACTTATATTGCAATTTCGAAACACCTTCCCGGTATACGTCAAACGAGAATTACAATTACATGATATTAATTTACTAAAATGTTGATAATATGCATATGAGGCAGCATTGCATTTAGACTCATATTTTATAGTGGCACGTGGTTCGTAACTGAGAAATTTGAATTGCAATACCAATAGATGCTGGTGCAAAATGAGCTGTAGATCATACGAGAGATAAACTTATTATTATACTATTATTTTGCTTATTTGTATTCATGAGATTATATTTCCAACATATTCTGCTTCTATCGGAAATATTGTACATGTATTATTAACAAGCTAGGTATTGAAGTTTTGTGTACTATTTCACAAGTAAAACTGTATAAACCATAACACTTAAACACAAATATCAAGCATGTATAGTCTTGACAATGTAACTTGGCCAATTGCAGTTGAAACGTTATAAAAATCATAGGCTCCTAGAAAAAAATCCATTTAATAAATGTACAAATATTACAGATAATTTTTGAAAGTTTTCTAAATGACTGTTGTAGAAAAAAAAACTTATTTGTTATGATGGAAACATTGTTTGACATGTTCTTGAGTGTTGTTCTCTCAGCCTAGAAAAAGCTGCAGCGATAGGTGGGCTTTAAGAGTTAAAACTATTTATGTATTGATGAAGAACAATTATCCTCACTGCATTCCTCTTTATTTATATCTTTCATTACAGATAATAATAATAAATGTTACATAGGTTTACTCTACTAGCATCTTTAATAATATAATATGTAAATTAAATACAAAAAAATTATCAGTATGAAAATTTGTACACGACTATGTGTAAACAGATCTACTAAAGTCTGTGGTTTGGAAGGTATTGTGTTTAGCATTAAAAGTTTGTAAAATCACTATTCCACTTTTAAAACAGTGCGGCGTCTAAGAAAAATATACTTGTTTAACAAAATGCATAGTAGGAATAGTGAACTGAACTACTTTCTTTCTACTTGTCAAATAAAATCGTCGTGCATTCTCATTTAGGAGTTTCTAGGGACAATTTTAGACTAATTAAGTAGTCTTCAATAATTAGGATCAATTTTGAAACTGTAATCAATCGCTCTCAAGACAAATCGTCGATCATTTACTGAAGCGATCACTCTATAAAGTTCATAATTACTGAAACTTGATAGACATCACACCTGATGAGGGCCTCATGGGAATATTTTGGTAGGGTACCTAATTGTGTAATGCCAATGAACCCTTGTATTTATATTGCTACGAATAAGGATGGACCTTTTAAATTATTTATAATTTACTAGGGTTAATAACTTGCAGGAGGTTGTTTTCTTCTTTTGTATTCGTTCATCTATTTTCGGTGTCAATTTCACTATTCTTTTTGGCATCATTTACACCATCCACACCTGTTTCCCAGGTGAGGTATTGTCTCATCTTCCCCCTGTGTTCGCTATCACATTGCATCGACATATTCCCTTGTCACCGACGCCTGTCGCTTCTACAAGCACATGGTCATGTTCGCCGCTGGTAGAATACACGTGCGTAGCCGCAGGACAAGGAACCAGGACGTATCTCACAGCGAGTCGTCCCAGATGATCTGATTTGAATAGGGCGCAGGATATTATTCCAGCTTAAGGGTTTTTCTATTGACCCTGCGCAGGGATGTACTCAATATAAATTTGATTTTATGTTGGTATACCTATAAGAGTATACTGATAGAATTTTTTCCTGTTTGGGAAATACTTTTGTTGATGCTTTGTTCAAGCAGCCGCACGTGGCAGAATAAAATACCAAAAACATGAGGTTTTTCTCATTATTATCAGTACTAACAGGGTGGTTTTTTATTTTTAGAGTTAGAGAACATTAAAATGAAATAAAACACATAAAAATTGTGCTAATGGCCATGGCATTGGCATTTCTTGAAAGATAATTTTAAGCCATTAGTATATGGTTTCGGAAAAATGAACGCAACCGAATCGAAAATTAAAAACGCAGCCTGGGACTAATTTTCGATTACTTCTTGAAGCAGCTGGGGTCATATATCGGCAATATCGCGGCGAATGTTGGATTGTCGTAAACTAGAGACTTGAAATGACCCTGCAGAATATTATTCAAAGATCATAGAGGCCAATTCACAGGTTCATTGCGTGTTATTATGCACTAATTGAATGTATCCCTCAATAAATCGATTGAGACGCGCGCTATGTGACATGTTGAGCCGTTTTGTTGGAACCACATCTCTTCCACATTAACGCCATTCAATTGGGGAACGAAATAGTCAGTAATCATGGCTCTATAGCGGCCTTCATTGACTGTATCGTTATGGCCGGTATAATTTTTGAAGAAATATGGACCAATGATTCCAACAGCCTGTAAAGCACATCAAACAGTGACTTCTTCACCCCAAAGGCGGCAAATTTGCTTGTTGACGTAGCCATTTAATAATAAATGAGCCTCAACGCTGTATACAATTTTCGAAATAAATAAACTGAGCACAAAATAGTTGTCTGCTGAAAAATTGGTTGACGCTGAAAAACAAATCTCTAAAAAAACACCCGTTACAAGAAGGTAGGAAAAAAAATTTAAAATAGTGAACTGAAAGAGTGGAAAGAAAATAATTTTAATGGTTTTCGTCGTTAATTACAGATCCGCGAAGTAGTTTATTTGTTAGTAATTTCTTCCCTGAGGAAATCTAAAGGAGAATAAAGCAAGAAAACGACAAAGTTTAACATTGAAATATATTTTTCTTTAATAAAATGTACATGAGACATTTACACAAGATTGGAAAAGATCGCTGCTGGAATATCCGTGGTTTCTCGGCCTGCTTTGGGCTCAGAAAAGTAAGCCGTGAAATAGGTCGGACATTCGATCGTCGTTCACCAACATTTAACAGGGATGTGACAACAGCGACTGATACTACAATTTATTTTAAAACGAGTACTTACTTAAATTAATATTAGTCCACAGGTTTGCTGGTTCGCTAATGATTGTATATCACAATTAGATTTTTAAAATTACGTTTCATATTCATACTGTGCGCTCAGATAACATAATTGTTTTGTTTATTAACCAATAATCATTTGATTTCATTTTGATTTGCGCATGAAATAATACAATAAATTAAATAAATAATAAGTAGATATATTTTTTATTCCGAATAAAAAAGGAATATGTAATAATTCCATGGAACGATCGGCACCATATAGGTATATTTTATATTATATATTAAATAGCTACAGTGTATGTACATTGACTATACCTACTATTGGAATACTTTTATTGCCAATATTTCGTTATAATACATTGCAGACTGATTGTTTTCTTAATATTAGTAAAACACTTATTTTGATATGCAAAATATTTCATCATTAAAATATTTTTGCTTTGTATGTACAAATAGGCTCAGGAAGCGTATCGTGATTTTTGGTTTTACTTTCTTGGTAATTGTGTAAGTAAGAAACAACCCTGTAGTTTATAGTGGATGGGAGAAAATAATAATACTGCTTCACCCATATATAAATTGAGAATTTAATCAATAAAATCAGATGATGCATAGTTAATACGTAGTTAGAGTGAATAAATAATTATCAAAACATTTATGGTTAAGGTTCACACAAAATACACTATTTCGATATTTTGGTCGTTATCAGGGTTATTTAGTCTAATCTTAACAATCGAAATATTTTTCTGTCAAGTTAATCAACTATGTTTTAATTATTATTTATGCTTATTTCAGGTAAACCAGAGAGCCTAAATCCTCAACGATGCCTTCTTCATTAAGTACTTTGCAAAAATATTAAGTATTCAAAATAACATAGTAAAAACGGTTTTTCTAATACAGTGGTACTCCAATATTCGTTATTAACCCATCATTGGGAGGAAGACGAATATTAAAATGAACGAATATTCCCATAAGAATGAATTAAAAATAGTTTAATCCGTTACTAGCCTCGAATTTTGCTTATATATTTTTTAACAAAAAAAATTCAATAAAATATTTATCTCGGAAACCATTGCAAATACATTTTAATGATGACCGTAAGTAGTTAGTCTGGGAACACACACACTACTCGAAAAAACATTTCTCGAATATACAAATGTCGAAAATTTGTACATTTATCGAAGATACAAATGACGAATGTTGAAAATATTACAAATGACAAATGTTACAAATCTCGAAAATACACTTGTCGAAAGCGAACAATATAATGTATCGTATTGTAATAATTGCTCATTACGGCATTTGTTATTGTTTGCTTTCGATATGTATTTTCGAGATTGGTAAATTCAACATTTGTAAAATTTCTGTATAATATTTTCGAGGTTTGTAATATACAAGCGATTCGACAAATGTATTTTCGAGATTTGTATCATTCCACATTTGTAATATTTCCAACATTCGACTTTGTATTTTCGGTAAATGTACACTTCCTCATCATAATTTTCGACATTTGTATATTCGAAAAATGTATTTTCGTGAAATATTTTTTCGAGAAATGTGTTGTTACCCGTTAGTCTGCTTACATCCGTCATAAAAAAAGAAATTATTATGTCACACAATATAGGTAGAGGATTTGAATCCCACTGAAGAGCATGGTTCTTTGTGAATTTCGCATAAATTTTCAACCACTCACTCATGAGGCGACATATATGATCAAAGATTGTTTAGAGTTTATAATATTTTAGAGGGGTTATTACCGGCAACGTCTATAATGAGAGGTAGGATGAATATTGACTTTCGAAAGAATATCATACAAAAATTACACAAAAAAAAAAACAAGTCAATTATAAAAAAAAATATTTGTGTGGAATTGCACTCTATTGTTCCTGTTAATGAACTGTCATTGGTCAATTTAAAGGTTTTAAAATAACAATGCGTATGTAAGAGAAGCAGAGAGTTCGAACTGCAACAATGATAAAAATACTTTTTTGGCTATAATAAAAATAAACTTAAAAACGGAATTAGCTTCGGTTCCTTGGTTTACCCATACAAGAATGATCCATGTTAATAAACTAAAACAACACGCATTTGATTTCGGAACTTTTGATTATAAAATAATTTCCTATATACAATAAAAACAATATAAGAGTCCATATTCATTCCAGTGATGGCCCAGCCGACCTGACCTCCAGTCGGTCAATCACGAAAGGTGACATTCTTGCCTGGGTTGGCGGAGCTAGCGGTGGCGGCCCGAGCGACGCTGGCGATCATCGCCGCGACGCCCCGGTGCTCATCGCTGGGCGCATCACTGGGCCCGCATCATTGGAAGTGCCGGATGCCGAACTGAGCTCTCCGCCGGCCGAGCGTGCGACGCCGGCCACACAGCAGCTTGGTGAACGCGTGGCGAAACTCTGGGGAGAAGATGGTGTATATCACCGGGTTCAACGTGGAGTTGAAGTAGCCCAGCCACAGGAAGAACGACACCATGTAGTCGGAGAATGGCCACGTCTCGTAGATTGGAAGAAGGATGGCTACGATGAAGAATGGCAGCCAGCACATTACGAAGGCTCCTGCAGGGCACAAGAAACATCCTATTACTTACTAACTATTATAATTGGAAATTGAAATTGTGGATGTAGATCTAGGACAGTGCCTGAAAGTGTGTGACTGCTTACTTTTTGCTTTTGTGGTTTCTTTTCACAGCACAGGCTATAAAAAAGTAATATGTATTTCGCTATGAAGAACTAAAATAAATTGTGAAAAGCTACGGCTAAGATTAATACAAAAATTAAATTTATCCCCTAAGCCTTAAAGAAATCTAAATTCGTATTTCGACAACTAAGTTGTCATCATCAGTAGACCAAAATTGCACAGCTTGTGAACCAAGCCAGTGGTCAGGTTGGATTCAATCTTGAAAAATAAATATTTATCCGAGAAAAACAGAGAGGTAGTGTGGTCTTTAATGAAATAAATTCCAAAGACAACGCAAAATGAATCTTGAAATATTAATTAACTGTTACACTGACAGTTATAAACAGTAACAACTGATTTTTATTTAATTGGTAGCGGGATTTTATCGCGGTAACGGGATTTTATCGGGGTAATGGAGTTTTATCAGTATAATACTGTTCCCATTGGTTGAATTTTCTAGTGTTTTGTATCATGATTGGTCAATAACTAGTCGTAGGAATTTATCAATGTTATTGTGATCTAATTAGTTACTTTTGCACACGTGATCAGCAATACAGGGATTTGATTGGATATTTTTTTAACCAAAAAATTTTCTCTATAAGATTCTCAAATTGACAAATAACTCGTCAGGATTGAATTAACTGTTGTAAAAATGCAACTGACGACACCAAAAAATCTAAATTAATTTTTAAAGTTTTAAATTACTTTTTGCTGCCTGAGATCTTTCATTTGATACCAAAATTGGTAGGATTAAAATAAATATACTTGCATAAAAAAATCAAAAACAATTGACGATCGTTCAAAAATTAATTTTCGACATTTGAGTTGAAGTCTTCTTCCTGAAACCTTTAATTTGATATCAAACTCGATAAGGTTTAATCAATATTTATTATGTCAATTTGGAAATTATACGAAAATTAAATATGTTCTTCGCATTCACATTTCGTTCGTTTGTTGTAGAACATATGAACACACATCCATCGATTCATCCACACAGACGTCATTGTAAAATGGTGTAAACAAAATTAGGGATCTCGAAAGATGAATTTCCGTAAAATCACTTAATAAACTGAAACAATGTTCTTACCGGTGATGATCGCAAGGGTCTTGGCAGCCTTGCGTTCCCTCTTGGAGTCCGCCGTATCCTTGTTGGGCTTCCTCTTCATCACCGGGTAGTGCGCCGTGGCCAGCTGGTGCGGCGTGTACCCGCCAGTGCAGTCCGTCACCGTGGGCAGGTCCGGCTCCAGCCCGTTCGCGAACGAGGTTTTCTCGGGGCTGGAGTTGTTGGACGAGACCGTGGTGAACGCTGTTGTGGTCTCACTGATTGTGGGCAGCGGTCGACCGATGATTGTGACCACAGCTGCTGCGATGCCGCCGCTGCCGCTCGCTGCGGCGATCACGCCGCCCGTCGAGGGGCTTCTACCACCTGCACGCATAAACCAACGTGGAGATGATATTGATTTTATCGATTATGGTGCTCATTGTTAAATGCCCTCTGCCATGCTTAATTCAATGATTAATGGATTAAGCTCATTAATGCTTTCAAATATTTTTGTTTTGTTTCAACGTTTTCATTTCATTTAGAAGGTAGAAATTCCGTTGACGGTCTACCCAGAATATTTGTAGCTCAAATTAATATTGCAGCACAGGGGCTAAGCAGAAAATAAGGGTTGACGAACAAAACACTATTTAAAGGGTGATAAGAATGATAATTAATAATTATGAAAAGGTTCAACAGAATTACAAAACAATTATAAATATTACAATTGACAACAACGTCCGAATCTGTTAAATATTTGTAATTACCAAAACATTTTACCACGAATTTATTTAAATGTCTACATCTTGTAGAGCACTGCATACTCGTTTCAAAAACAAAAAACAACTGTCTGTCGGCGGGTAGGAGGGAACCTCAAGCAGGGCCAACACAAAGATTGCATAAAACCTAAAAACTCAAACCAGGGTTCAACCAGGCCTATCTGTAAATCTGTCAATCCCAGATGCCATCTCTAGCCGATATTTCAGAATATTTGTTGCGATAATCTCAAATGACTATTTATGAAAACTAGAACTCAAGAACTCAAGTCAAGACGATTTTCGATGCATTTAAGTACAAACGCAGTTTGAAACTTGATAATTTGAAACCGTTTTGACAGTAAAACAATAAATCGTATTCTGTTACACCATATAATATTCATTACAAGTCGTAGAGTTTGGATATAAAATCAAAATTATACTAAACGAATAAAAATATGATATCATAACATCATACCAACATAACACATGAAATATAATATAGTATACGATATAACAAAAAAAATATATATACAGAATATTAAACCCCGGAAATGGATGTTATGCCGGTCAGAATATATTGACATGATTGTACGAAACCAATATTGCTGAAACTTTCATTTCGATAATATTAAATTCATACATAGAACTTATGTTAAAAAATAAAAAAAAAAAACTTTCTACCTTAAATGAAACAGAATTGAACCCGAAATACTTAGGTGCTATAATTTAACTAGAGTACGGAAATTGACGTTTAAATTATTTTATGGTCGTGATTTCTTTTCATAGGAACTAAAGGTCTGTTTTCATATACTCAATCTTGTGCTGGATTTGAAAATTCCAAAATAACATTAGCATATCTGGATTAGATAGGTGGATGACTGCAGTAAAGTTATAATATCCGAATAACAACACAGGGATTAAGTAAGAACATTATTTCGGGTTTATTACTTTCAAACTATTTTCATAGCGCAAACCAATGAAAAAAAAAAAGAAGCCGCCTACAATAAAATATTTCAAACGTCAACTTTCATGCTCTTGTTGAACTATACTCATATTTAATATATTTGCTACAACTTTATAATTAATTGAAATAATAATTTGTATACTATACAGTAATTTCTAGGTATTTCCCTAAAAGTCAACAGTAACTAATTAAAAAGTGAACAACAAACGGAGCATATCATATACAAATTACTGTGTCTGAGTAGTCCGTTTTAATTAATATACTATATATTTCATGTGAAATATTATATTAATATAATGTTATATTCCCAGTCTGGGAAACGGCAAAATTCAACGATGAAAGCAAAAAAAAAAATTAATGTTAATAAAACTGGAATTTTCGTTGAACTGGAATTATAATTTCGCAAAGTATTAAACATACATGTTTAAATATGAATAACAAATCATTTCAATTTGTAACTGTGCGAAACTAAGAAGACCAACAAAAAGAATAGCGCTATTAATTTTGCCTGAAACTTATCACATTAATATTCATAACGCCAGAGCGAACAAAACGCAGAACTTTCTGTAAACAAATAGTTTAAAAGCGCGAGGTAAATAATTTGATTTGCCACGGAATCAAAGTCCACAAATTTAAATACATTGAAATGCACAAAGTTGAGATAAGTTAGATGGTGTGGTAGTACCTGCCATGCTCGTACCGGACCGTGTGGCGTCTTGTCGTCTCCGGATCCGTTTCCGGGCCGTCTGGAAGATTCGCCAGTAAAGAACAAGGATAACGAAGAGAGGCAGATAGAAAGAAGACGCTGTTGCAAAGATCTGATAACCGAGATCTTGACTTACGAGACACTGTTGCTCTTCTATCTGAAATTAACAACATAATTTTATTTTGTTAGCATTAAAATTTGTTATATCCTTTAGATATCAACGTGTGTTGATTGCTTGAACGCTCCCAACTTGCAATGTCAACTGTTACATACATAGATATTTACATACATAACATAATGTAACATAGTCAACCAAAAATCAGTCTCCCACAAACAATCCTAAGCTGAAACACCACTTTCGTATCATCCATATTCATAGTGCGTTTCATATGTACATGCTCGTGTATTCTTCATATTCGGAATTATTCGTTCACGCAACAAACCATCAATCATAACGCAACCATTTATTCCTCGGACGCTCACGCAATCGTTCAGCTTCAATCTCACCCGCATACATTAGTTTCATCAACATTTCATTCGACATTAGCTCAAGATACCCAAACCACCTCAACTGACTCCCACTTTCTTAACAATAATCTGCTCAATCTTATAATCACCATACACCAATATATTCCGGACATGATTTTGTCTCGTATACCCACACACTCCTCTCAAATAACTCATTTTGAGGATTTATAATTTTTCACCATTTAAAAAAAAATTATACTGACGTTTGTCACTAGTAATTTCATCGACATTTCTTTGCAGTGACAAGTGAGTCTATTTGCAACTCAGTTCTTTAAAGAAATATTACATTTTTACTTGTTGCATTGTCCTCCGAATACCATTAGTGTTACAAGTTATGTAGACAATTTTTGGGGCTGCATCACTCATGGTTATTACGCTTGAAAATATCACTTGCGTTATTTAAAATCAAGCGTAATACACATCCGTGACACAGCAACAAAAATGATCGACATAACTTATAATACAAATGGTATTATATATGAATATACATTCGAAACGAAATATGTTTAAAGTATGAATGCGAAGAAGAGATAAAGCTGTAGCATCAGCAATAAAAAAGCGTAATACTATTTTGGCAAGATTCCTAGAGTTGTTAAAAGAGGGGTGCTATAAAATTGTCCAACGTTCTAACTTCTAACAACAAAGTCTTCCACTTGTCATTACAGTAAATCTAGGTATATTTGCGTCCACAATGGTTACGGCCCTGAAGTACCAGTGTGAAACTAGGTTTAGGTTGACCGTTTGCGAACTTTATTGCGGTTTACCTTTATGACACCTATAATAGCTTATTGTTGTTTCTTAGCACACCCCATAAATTTTTATAGTACAAGTAGTCTGAAATATTTCAGAAATTGTAGTTTAAAGTATAAAGTTGCCCTTCATAATTTCTACATTGTAATGGTTGATATAAAATTATATTATTCTGGAAAATAATAGCACAAATGGTAATAAAAGTATATATATGTGAAATAACAATGAGTTGAAAGCATTGCTACTTTGTTATAAAATAATATCACATTTTATTGCGAACTTTTCTTGGATATGAAATGTTAGATCTGCACTCTTAGTTATTCAAAACTATCAATTTTCCCATTTTTTTTTTCAAAATCTCATTATTATTATTACTGTAACAAATTACCATTCTAATATTCTGCGCATTAATACTATGGAATGTTATTGTGATATATTTTTGAAGATGGTTTTTCTTGTTATAATAAATTATGTGCTAAAGTTAGGGAAATTACTGACATGGCTACTTTTAAGATAAAGCTTAAGGAAATATTGATGTTTACTTAAGTTCTTTCTCTTATATTCTGGAGAATATTTTTAGTTGATAAATGATGTGAACTTTCCTATGTTATTTTGTGTCTTTATTATATTTGATTTTTGTAATGTTTTTCTTGTATTTGTATTTTAACTAGCTTACGCTAACTAAAATAAATATTATTATTATTATTACTATTTATATAAGAGAATATTGAAAATTCGTTTATCCTTTAGGGTACATTGTGTCATACGCGGAACGATTTTCGCTTAAAGGCGAAAGGTTATACTACTATATTCACTTTGGACTTTACGATATGTCGTTATGTTTATGTTGTTCGCAGTTTCGTATCAATTTTACGACAAGCACAAGATTTAAGAACACTAGTCCAAAATATTACTGATTAAGAATTTCAAATTGTATTCATGCTATATTTGAATAGATATGCAATTTAAAATATATTACTTTTCCTCTTTTGAAAGTTATTTAATATTAAATTCAAGTAAACTAAATTAATATTTCTGATCTATTGCGACTCGACAGAAAAATAATGTATATTGCTTTTATAAGAAAAACTGTTATTTAGTTTTTACTACTCCGTACAAACAAAACTATTTCGTTATTCGTTTATTTATAAAGTCTTGTAAATAACATTGAAAAAAATTCAGCTTGATGTTATAAAAACTGCTTTGAATTCGCAAAACAGGTGAAATTCACATTTTATTTTATTTTTCGTGTCTCTGTTAAAAACGCTAGTTTTACACATCTCAAAATCGTACAAAACTGCTTGGTTTCAGGTCTAGACAGGCAAAAACTAGAAAATTTTGTAGTATTAGGGTTGGCATCAACTGGCTGTCAATTTTGTGAGTTGGTTTTGTTCAGTGTTTGAGTGATTGAAGGTAAGAGATTTCCATCGATTTTAAAGCAAATTTGTTAACTGTTGAGCTCGAATGTAAGTAATTAAAATTAAATTTTCAGTTGCATTGCACAACTAGTAAATAAATGTCACGGAATTTTTAAAGAAAACAAATCAATTGTTTATATTTATAAATCCCTCATATCATTTCTTACGAATGATCTGTAAATCAAATTAAAATTATAATCAAGTACTGTCAGTTATACACAACTGTTCTGTCAAAATTTATTTGAAATGATTTTGCAAAAGCCTTATAAGCATTACTGTTGCAAAGTGCATAGTTTACCTTTTATATTAATTTTTACAATGCAGATGTCAATTAGTAACTTGTAAAAATTCATTTTCAAAGGCAATAGAGGGCTTGGGTAAATGGTGTTTACAAGTGAGTAACAATTAAATTTTCTATTTTTTGTTTTAGATATAAGACATGTAGACCGAAGCAAAAGTTCGAAGAAACTCGAGAAGGCAAAGGCAGCCAAACAAACATTTGAAGCTAAGAGATATGTGTAACTAGATACCTTGTCTTCAATCATGTCAAAGCGTTTCATTCTTAACATAGTTTATGTGTAGACTGTGATTTGATAGTGGACCAATCGAAAAGCATCGTGTGTATTTTAATTCTTTATTCACTTATTGATATTGTATCTGATGATACAACTGGTATTTAAAGACATGCAACTGTATAAATCTACCCATGTTTGTATGTATTCATTATGCATTACCTATTACAACACACGCCAAGGAAAACATTTTAAAACTGAGCTATTCAACTTTCACATAGGTAATATAGTAAAGCAGACAAGAGACAAGATATCAAAATACATAAACCAGAAGTCTGAAATGTTGCTAGTTTGACCAGCTTGAAGTTTAAAGTTTTAAAATTTGTTCGTACTAACCACTCTGTGTTCCCATAAAGGATCTTTCCATCCAAGGAGAGGAGCGACGCACACACACAAGGACACTGACCACACCACGACGATCATGACGCCAATTCGTCGCGCTGTTCGCTGGTGAATGTAGTCGATATTGGTCACTGCCCAGTATCTGCAACAATGTGCAACATAACAAAATTTCAAAATTGTATTCGTAGCTGATAAATATATAATGGGGTCTTTCAATACAGTAACAAAATGAAAAATAAGTCATTTATATTATAACTATACCCAAAAACATCACACTAGATATAATATAAGTTAAAATAGTATATTATAAATTAAGGGAGAGAAGTGTATGATTTTTCCCGCGGAGTAAATTGAAGCACCAGTCTTAGACAAGGTAAAAAATACACTTCTCTCCTGCGGTGTACATACTATTTTTTTTACGACCTCAATATTTATTTTGTTTTTTATGTATTTCAAAAATATTTGAATTTTAATATAATTAAGGATAGTTACCTTTCCCTCACGATGGAGAAGAAAGTGCATAAATCTCCCGTAGATATGAAATTGGCTGTTTCTATCATGATTTTGATATCATAGAGACCAGTTTCTCTCTCAGTCGTGAACAAAATATTAATATTATTAAGAAATTTTAGTTTTAAAGATAGCAATTCTGTTGTCGAAGATTTATGTTTCTCTGTTTAAGCTATCACACATCTATTATAATCAAATGTTTGGCACCAAATTTGAAGAATTTTGTTTTGATAATTAAACCACTTGGTTAGGTCGACACAACAAAATTAAAGGCATGTTGAATGACATAGGTTAACAAAATTTGTCTAAAATAATATTATAGTTTGTTTTGTTTCTTCCTGGAATAAATAGTAGATATTCATGCATATTTTAATTATTTACCACGAAAAGTTATTTTAAGTCAGTTTATATAATTTTCTAAAAACATAAAAATAGAACATTTTTGTTACAACAATTATTTATAATCCCTACTGTTTGAGATTGATAACAATCGACAACTCTGACGTCACAATATTTAAAAAAATTATTGCTGCTTAATGAATAACAATTAAGATTTTTTTTAAACTGCAGATAATATTCAATTGAGATAAAGTTTCATACATACATTTTATTTCTTAGCTACTGTAGGTACATAATTTATTTTAGAACAGATTGTGAATTGAAACGAATATGTTTGTACATAGAATTTAGACGTATTTCATATATCGAGTTCAAATAAATAAACGATTTTTGCAGCAGCGACAGGCAAAAACTTACTATATCCACTCCACCAGTTCCGAACAGTTTGTGACAGCGAGCAAAATTTGTTAGTATTTCATGAACATTTGATGTGTTCGCAGTGATAAATGGTGATTTTTACACGAAAATTAAATTTATTCAGTGGTAAAATAGTGTGTGTATTTGTGATCTATATTTGAATTTAGTGAATTTACGAATTAAAGTGCTGTAGAAGAACTTTATACAGTTGCTGTGGGATTGGGCTCAAATATACACGTTGCAGGTAATCATTTATTTGAAACATACAGTACAATTTAATTATTTTGTTATGTATTTATTTTTAGGTTGATTGGTGAACCTGCAGTAACATCAAAGGTAAGAGATTATTTAGTTCTTCAAGCTATTTCAACAATGCATGCATAATATGAACATTTAAAGATACAATTAAGTAAAACGTAAGAAGTAGATGATAAAATTAATCGCTGTATAAAATTATCTTGTGCTCCTGTTCAAATATCTCAAATATAATTGAGAGAGTAAAAGCAAATCATATTTAATAGTATGTGTAAGACAAGCAATTCATTTTATAGTTAGTTGGAAGATATGGTAAAATCGTAAAATATTATAAAATCGGAGAGATTAGGAAAATAGTAGCAATAAATTTATTATCTTTAAAAGACGTTACTGCATGTGAATCTCAAATAGAGTCGGGCTTTGATATCATAAAGGATATTTATGTAACAAGTACATTATTTAGGGTTTTATGGACGAAACAATTTAGCGTAGCGAAGAAAGACACGTAAAAGGGCTATAATGTACTTGTTAAATACAATATTTTATGTTCGACTGTATTGCAGCTATTTTTCTTAGTTTCGAATGACAGTTATATTTGACACATTACGTTGACATGAAAAAAATTGATAATTTCGAAGTGTGCTTCTTCTTTGTTATTTAGTTACTAAATTGTGTATTGTTTTTACTTTTACTTGTTACTTATTTGTAATCACCATTTTCTCAAGCACTCTAGTGCCTTTGAAAATGAATATTAGTAATTGAAAGCTGCATTGTAAAAAATTTACAAGTTAGGAAACAAGGTAAGCAATGCACTTTGCCACAATAATGCTTTCAAGGCTTATTCGAAATCATTTCAAACAATATTTGACAGAACAGTTGTGTGTAACTGACAGGACTTGGTTATAATTTCAATTTAATTTACAAATGAGTAATAAGTAAAATGTTGTACAATACACGCAAGGTAACTATTTTTACTGCTTCAAGGAGGTGACAAGCTCGCCGGTTATTTCCTTCATTTATCAGTAAAAATTGTTTCATATTACTTGTAATGTAAACGTTTGAAGAACAAATTTATTTATATATAATAATTACTTAACCAACAATTTTTTTAGGTTAATTTTGTTCGAAACAATAACTCGAAATATAGTTCATGTTTTGTAATTTCTATCAAAACAAATAGTCAAATACAGTAACAGCAATATTTCGTTCCGAGTCGAATGTTTCCGTCGTTGTGGACCGCGTAACGTGCGACCCGTATTGGGCTTCCAAACTATCAAGAGATGGCGCTGATCACAAATCTCTAGCGGTACATGTCAGATTCATTTTGTATGGTCTTCTATGGCGAATGCGTGCTCTAGTTGTTGTAATTTGTGTTTTATTAGTGTATTTGGTAGATTTGTTTAGATTTTATTATTATTAATTATTGACTATAGTTATATTTACATTAGCCATTAGTTGTTTTGTAGTTTTTTATTGTAGGTAAGTAGTTATTAACTGTAGCATTATTTTGTTTAAGATAGGTTATCATTTTTCTTTGTTGATATTAGTTTGTAGTTGTATATATTTTCTAGTAGAATTTAATATTAATATTTTTGTAGTTATTTGTTGTTGTTTTCAGTAGTTTTATATTACTTTTAGTTTAAATAGTAGCATGGATTCATTTATTTGCTTAGATTTAGATAGTATATGTAAGTTCGCACGTTGCTCTTTATCTTCTAGAAGCATGGTAGAAGGCCAGCAAATAATAAATAGTGGCCACATAATATTTATTATGTGGAAGTACATCAACAATATCATCGCAATTTTCAATGCTCTTTTCCATGCCTTTAATTTGGCACACTGTCACACATCATTGTGACACCCCATTTATTCTTCACACAAACTAGTCTTTCACCCTTTTTTGAGAATGAATGAAATCGAACTGTTCGACTTTTATTAGCAGAAGAACTGCAGCCATAAACAATGCAAATTTTTCTGTTTTTACCAGGTTTTTTTAGATAAAACTCCATCTTAACCTCTAATCTACAAATTGAATGTAGTACTTATTTAAATAATACGTCATAGATAAATGTAATACGTCCATTGAAATTCTTCTATAGTCACTACTGTTGATATAAATTTAGAAAAAATAACAAATAAGTTCAAATTCTTTAAATAAATAAAAACTCAGAATAAACGTCAAAAACACAATGTACCGCGAGACGTAGTTCAGAATTCTGCCGCTAGTTAGCGTATTTTAATATTGGAAGCCCAATACCCATCTTGAAAGCCCCGGAAGGTTGACCTGATGGTCCTTAGGCTACCGTTTATTTGTTTATTGAATATACTCCAAAGTCCCACTGTTTGGATATGTTTAAAATCTTTGCTGTTAACCAATTTATTCCGATCTGGAAATTGAGGTATTAACAAACACAAGTTCTTTGAGGAAGTCTAAAAATCTACTAAATTAGGCGAGAAGGCCAGTCAATTAATGTCATCGAAGCGTAAAATTAGGTGGTTTTAGGAAATATACGTAAAATCCCTTTCTAAAAGATGAAACAGCGTATCTAGGATTAATTATTTAATATTTCTCTACTGGATAAACATTTAGAAAATAGAACAAATTGTTTTAATTAATTAAACGAATGTGTTCGCAATTAATTATTATTATTTTTAGTATAGTTTAGTATATAATTAAAATAATTAAATACTTTTACTTGACACAGACAGGGTACGTTTTATTTATCCTTCTAAAAGGTTAAAATATTAAATTTACTATAAAATAACGCAATTATTTTTTCGTTGCTGTAAAATCAATTTGCGAAAAAGTTCAATAATTAAATTTCAAAGTATGCCATACTTCATTATGTGCCATCCAATTTTTCGCGTCATTTAAAGGGTGATGAACCTAAATTACATTTTTTACTCTTAATTACTTCTCAAGTTCTTCAGCGGGCCATTGATTTAAAAAATTATAATAATTTTTATTCAGTGTCATCTGTCGCATTTTTGGCAACCAACATTGTGTGGAATTCCTCTGTCTGCATTCCTCCGATAACAAATTTTATATTTATAGTGTGCATAATCCGCAATTTCATAAATCGTGGCCATTATTCATTGAACTTACACAAAAATGCAGCAATTATTCACACAACGGTGCTCTTTATTTCCATAATCATTTTTTTAATTAGCCTTGCAAAATTTTGTATGACGTAAATATTGACAATAATATCATAATCGCTGTAAACAATTTTATATGCAATGTATCTATCCACATGTGCATTTCAATATATACTCGTATTAAAACAAAATCTAAATTAAATTACTTTAATTAATTTCGATCTCCCCACAATGCAAGATTTAAGACTTAAAATATTGGTTTTTCTTCTTTGTGTGTTCTGTGCGCTAGGAATAACGAATGATGCTAATTTTAACCTTTAATATCACTGGAATATAGTAATACAGGAACGCTTATTTCTAGACTTTTCGTGCAAAACTTGTTGGTAGAAGAGTTGCTATGAATTTATTGAACGTTCGCTATGTTAAAACATTTTGTACGGTCTTGATCAAAAGTGTTAATAGATATTTGTTTAACTAGGCATCAAAATACTAGATTTACAGCAGAGGCTGCCGTTTCATTGACGAGGCGAAGCTGCTGAAGCTATAAATCTGTGTTTGATGCCGAGTTGAACACATAACTTTTTTGCTGATTTGGAATTAATGTTAATTTAGTGATTATTTTATATAGATATTTCCTCGTATAATTAATTGAACCCTTGTTAATGTATTTTGAAATCGAAATTGAATGTTAATATCTTGATATTTTCTCATTAAATACCGTACAACATATACAGATAGTCTAAAAACTGGCTGTTTTTTTTCTAACTTGAATTTTCAAAGTCTCTTAGCTTTCTAGTATTATTGTATTTCAATGTCTAATATGTTTGATATTTAGTTTTAAAATTTTGTTATGATGTTGTGTTTGGTTAGTTAGTTTGTTATACAGAAAAATAATATACAAAAAAATAATATACAAAAAAATTGTATTCATAAATACTATATCCCACACAGTGTGGTAGCATGATCCTTGAATCACAGTCAATCTCCTCCAATTATTCCTTTCCTGATACACCACTTTTACCTTTATTCATACATGCTCGTCTATTCTTCACACTCGGAATCACTCGTTTAATATTAAATTAAAATCAAAATATTAACAAAGAAAAACTAGGTTGAGGGATTCTAGGTTAAGTCTATAATTCTAGATTTTTTAAAAAACAAAACTGACCCATTTTAACAACCTCAATCTGAAAATAAACTGCTCTTGTTTTCTCACGCCCCAAATAATTATAAAATTCCTAAAGGCGTCTTCCATGACGTCACGTCTTAAGAAGATTAATTTATTTGTTTACAATGGAAGGGCCGACTACCTATTTCGTTTTACTATTGACTTTACAAAGTGATTATCGAATTCTTGTGAATAAGAGAAAAAACATGAGGCTGTATTGGAAGAGGCGGATAGAAAGAAAATACAACATACAACAGGGACCAAGATAATGGACATCTAGGACCCAGCCCGGATTTTTTTATGTTTATCTACTCTCTGTGTGTAATATTTCATTCGGAATTTTCCAGATAGATTTCTAAAATTTAACCAGTTTTTATTTGAAGTTTTAACTTGGGCAACATGATTTATTTGGGAAGCATATTTATAATTTTTTATGTGTTGTTTTTGTTTGGCTGGGGTTTAATTAATTAATCTCTCTTGACAAGTATAAAGCTCTTTGCAATTTAATACTAAAACCTAACCTATCATTTTTTATACTAAACCTATTCAATGTCACAATTATTCAAGATATTTTATAAAGCAAATACTATAGAAAATAAAAAAGGATGTTACTGCTATACTCGCTTCTATGTGGTTAATTTATATTACTTCTTATATTTCTTGCAATTTTGAAAAAAGTTTGGAACGATAAATAAATGTCACGCTGGCCACACTCGAGACGAACAAAAAACATTGGCTGAAGTATTAATGTTAGAAAACGTTCTCGTTCTGGCTTGTTTCACATGAAGGAAATTCCAATCATTGGATAAACAGAGAAAATAAATACCTATATTATTTTTTTTATTCCATTTAACTTGTCCAGGATAACATTGTATTTCGTAATCGGAAAAACCACAGGGAATTTAATATTATTAACCCTTTCCATTCATACCAAAATATCAATTTCAAATGTTTTGTTTTTCATTCAATGACGTTTAATAATTGTCATTGGTTAGAAATTTGTAATGTCGAGGAAAACAATGTACTTTTGGTAACCTGCGACATGTTTACTTTATAGTTTCAAACAAATCATTAAATTTGACAGTGATTGGCAGATGAAAATTTGTTATGTGACAGTTCGAAAATATACCACTTGTGGAATAACGCTTATCAGGAACCTGGAATCGTATATAGTATATCTTGAAAATTATTGACATATTACGACAGATCCATAAATTACCCTTTGTCAAAACATTTTACTTGCAATTTTCAAAACTTTTCCTTTCCAATATACAAATATGTCTGGTAATATAGCTCCAAAACAACGACATTAAAATTATTCTTCTAATTTTAACCTCATAGTTGACCTAAAAATTATAAATATACTAGGCCTATACACCTGCACAATATAATTTCCAACTAAATGGATTCATTTTACCGTATACCATAATTAGTATTATTTATCGTATCATCGACTGTTAAAACCCTTTGGTATTAAACAATAAAATAAATAAATATATCATCACGCCTTTTACTCATTATGGGTGTGGCACTCTGCTTACGCAGATCTCGGTAAGTGATATATTTTTGCGTATGAAATGCGGTTACCAGCTGTTAAGTCATAGCCCCCAAAGTTGTTAGTGGAGGGAAAATCACAGGGGTAAATTAAATTAAACATTTATTAATAATTATAAACAATATAATATAGTAGTGGGATAAGTGCATTAATAAGATACGCGCGTGCATAAGTTTATTAATAATGCATTATCACACGTGTATTGTACAATATTTTACCTACGCCCGCCTAAAATTAAAATAATTTGACTCGTTTTCGGTGGTGTGACAACGGCATGCAATGTTCTCTGGTACGGGTTACCCATCCAAATACTGACCACGGGAACCATTGCTTAACTTGCGTTATTGAGTGATCCGGCTTTAACGCTACCTGCCAAGTCTTTCCCTATGACTTTATTTTTTGACAAGTAGAAAATTAGTCCTAAAAGTTGCTGTAAAAATGTATTTAATCCACAATTTGACATTAAACAATTATGTAGTGAAAATGAGTTATTTAGAAAGTATTTAGTTGGATGTAGAAAAATAAGCTTAAAAAAATATTAATTGTACAATTATCTACATTTATAATAAATAGTACGTTAATGAAAACGAGTGCGGTAATGAAGCTTTTAACTCTGGCAAAAAGAATGGTCTAAGATAAGATACAACCATAATACAGTAAGTGCATTATTAATATAAAATATAATTTTACAATGAAAAATTGTTTATTTGCTTCAGCATACGATATTTTTCCATAATATATTTTTAACTTGTCTGACAGCAAATCTAATCTCACACTATTTGCTTCCTCTAAAATATTTGCGAGAATATCAAAATTTTCCATGATTTATTATAAAAAGATGAAAACTTTTATGTAATTGTTTTTATGACATACAAAATACAAAATTATTGATTTGTTTTTGAATCGCCATCTTCGTTGATACGACAAAGCTTTGAATATAACTCGAATATTAGCGATTTAAACATTCTCGGAGGTTGTACATTTAACAACGTCCTCGAATATTATAAATTGTATAATATTCTTGTAATTTTACAAGCTATAAATTTCAACTATAAATATAAATATGTTATAATAATACAAATATATAAATACAGTCAATTTGGCAGTCATTACACATATAAATTTTAGTAGTTAAAATGTTCACCGCTGGCGTAGGTTTTATGTTGAACCGGGAATACGAATCTGCTTTTCAATTAGTAAAGGGGATTTCTAAGAAATACTTCAAACAAAGCGGTTGTCTTCATCTCAGGGTATGTGGTAATATTCGCATTTATTAATTAGAGAAGAAAGTAGAGACAAAGGAAATCTAAAGACATATATGTGGTTGGTAGGGCAGAATAAATGTAAAACAGTAAATCCCCAATTCTGCGTTATCAGTTGTTTGAAGCTCCTCGCTGTAGTCTACCGTGAGGGTGTATGCACACGTGTCGCGTTCGTGACCTTTGCCCTGAGGGTTGACCTCGAACCTCGACTGCCCGTTTGCAAACAAATCCTATGTAGTTCCAAACAGTCAGTCAGACCTATTCGGCGTGTAAGCACTGTAAGCATTTACTATGCGACGGGAGATTTAAAGTGCTAGGGTTAAATAATTAAACCGCGGTCGATATTCGAGTAAACAGAGCCGAATTGTCCGAAAACCCTATATTTGCTACTACGAATATCGTAGGCTAATTATTTGTGCGTAAACTTCTTTATAAACAACCGTTCAGGAATAGAATATTCTACAAGTGGCAGATATTCCACACGAGCAAAATATTTGTAGTCCGCGCCAAAAAATACAAATACAAAACTGTTGAAAACGTCAAATTCAAATAAATAAATTTAAAACAAACAGACGTAACTATAGTAACTGAATCAAAATATTTCATATATCGCGTTAATATGCGGTTCTGATTCGTCAATTTTATTCCATACGCATGGAATGATAGTTATTCCAATACAATTTTTAGTTGCAGAATCAGTAGTTTCCACTACTAAAAATTGTTATGGAATCACTAACATTCCATACGCGGCGTATGGAATATTTTTGACGAATCAGAACCGCTTATTAGCGCGACATATGAAGTATCTTGATTCAGTTGCGATGGCTACGTCTGTTTGTTTTAATTTGATTTATTTGAGTCTGACGTTTTCAACAGCTTTATATTTGTATTTTTGTATAATTTCCAAAACCTTTTTATAGAAAGTATAGTCTACACTACAACATGTAACGGAATGGCCTATCTCACGCTCGCAAACCGTAGCCCGCGCCTTTGGCTCGGGATAAAAACTTTTTGCTCGCGTGGAATATGTGCCATTCCATTACTTGTTGTAGAATATACTATTTCAATCGAAAAGAACTAAAAGAAAATCATCACTTATAAGTTAAATGTGGTATAGAAAACATTACCCAAAATTTATTTTAGGCCTTTTAGTTTATCCTAAACATGTTTAAAACCCATGTTCTTATATTCCGCGTAGCTCACCGGTTGGTATTTTACTTAAAATATAACCGAATTTTTTTAAAAGTTTATATTAAATTATATACCCACATATAGGCAGTACAAATTTCATTTCATTCCCCGCAATGATATGCAACCTTATATATTTTTAATGAAAACAGAGATCATGGGCTCGAATCCGGATGAGGTCAGAAAATTTTTCGTGATCTGAATATTTTCTGTACTGATCCTTTTTGGACTATAATGATATAGAATTGCTTAAAAGAGAAACAAATTACAATTAAAAATGGCAATATTTTTAATATTTTAGAAAATAAAAAATACAGACCCATGGAGCATCCAGTATTCTCTAATTAATTTACTGCGCACAAATTATTTTGCTTGCAACAAGAATTGTAAAAATACTTTTTCTATATATGCACAGATACATTTTTATCAATAAAACTATCTTCTAAAAATAGAACTTTCTTGACTTCATGTCTTTGAAAATATAAATATTACTACTGAAAAGTTCGCGGAACTGAAACTTGAGGAAAGCTGATAAAAACAAATATTAATTTCAGTTTGCTGAAGCAAATCCAATGCACGGGCGCTTTTCCTAGAAATTCATAAATTCATTTTACCTTTTGGTATTATATTTATTTGTTTTTGGTTTATTCATTTGCTTCCTTTGGTTCTTGCTGGATTATTCTTAAATAATGTCATACTAAGAAAAAGCTTCTTACTGATCTGGATGCTTTCTCGTTTTGTAAATAATTAATTAGCTAGAGTTTTTTATACTTGATATTTGATATTTTTGATATATTGACTTCGTTGAAACATTAATAGTCACTCAGTCATAGTCAAATAATCGACCCAATTATTTAACGCAGTTGTTACGGAGAAACTTGCTAATGGTGACAAAATCGCATCAAAACTTCATGTTTAATGGAGATTAATTAATGGATTAATCGTCAAAACACAAACAAAAATTAATATTTTAAGTTTCATTTTACGACGCCTTTGAAATTTTTCTCATCAAATCAAATACCATACGACTTAGAGGAAAGAAGATAAAGGAGAGAGCATAAGCTTATATTACAGACAAGGAGAATGTAACTTGGTGAGAGCAGACGCATGCAAGCCATGGTTCTGGTTGTAGTGGGAATTTGCGCGGTACATAGGTTAAAAAAGCAGTAAGGCTGCCAAACTAATGGTTACTGTGACAACGCAATAACAGCGGTTCTAATTGCAGTGGGGGAAGCGGCTTCACTATCGCTTGCTAAAGCTTTCTTCTATATATTATTTCCTCCAAGCCACACGACCTCTCTGATTTTCTCAGGTAAATTTTGATTTTTAAGCACTCATTTTTTGGCTTTTAAGCAAAATCATTCAAGTTAATTGACATTAGGTGAAACCCCTCCTCCTTCGGAGTTGGGATTTACTACGCAGTTTGCTATCGTGTTTGCTGCGAAGCAAAAAAAAAAAAAAAAATTCGTGCATAATAAAAATTTATCGATAAAATCAGAAGGTCTTGTGATATTACCCCGATTATCATTGTTTGGAAAAATTATCTAAATCATTTTACCTTAAAACAACAGATTATTCCACAAAAATTAAAGAGATTTTAAATTAGGTACTTCCTGCAATAAAAGGTTTGTCCAATTAACAATGATTTAGTTTTTGAAAATTAGAATTTGTCTTATTCCGTGACTGTTGAGTTCTATAATCTTCCGTACGTATATGCATATGTATATCAAGGTATTTAAATTCTAGTACATGTGCAAATTCGAATGAAATTATATAACGATAAATAGCTGCTTCCTTCTACATATTCCGATAAATACAGAACCATCTTCATGGTAGACAAAAAAAACAGGCGCATTTACAGTATTTAGAAAATCTCTTTTGTGATCATATTTGTGCACTTACACTGGTTTAGAGCTGTGTTTGATGTTCCATACAGTAATTAGCCAGTAATTTCAATGATAAATACTTGAATATCTGTCATGTATGGCATTAAACATAATAGCATACGTCTATACGTGGATTATATTTCAATTTGATTGAATACCAAACGATCCAGAAATTACGTTACACGTGAATAGGTTTAGGCCAATACATCAGCAGCACGAACGTTTTTTGTTCTCCATGTGGTGTATACGAGAATATTGGATATTTAAAATTAATTTCATTATTATTAACAACAAAAATGTATTAAAAATATCGTGGTTAATATTCTGATTTTTATACAATTAATTATTGCGAAGCTCACCGCAAAATTCCAGGGTTTATTTTTTAATATTCGTATTTTAAACTTCAGCAGAGAACAAAGAAGGCAGGATAAATTCTTTATTATAAATACGTTGTAGTCTAATTTATATAAGCGGTTAAAAGAGATTACTTTTAGCGAAGCTTAAAGTACAAAGGACAGGATCTAAATATATACTTCATTGTTTTAAACCATATATTAAATTCAAGGGATAACAGAATTGTATTGTGAATAATAAATGAATTGAATTAAACAGCTGCATTGTACTGATGGTTTAATTTGTCAAAATATCACAGACATTTTAAATAATAAATATATCACTGTTCACCACGCCTTGTATTTTATTTTGGGTGTGACGAAACCATTCATTTGCAGATTTCGAAAAACATTGACGTTCATTATGAAATAGACACCATTACTTACTATACTCCATTTGAGAATGAGAGAGCGATGAATCAAAATTCGCAAAAGTAGTATTTGATTTTTGTCAATATTTTTTTCAATAATTTGTTGATCAATAGTACGAAATTTAACTGATGGTTCTTAGCTCCCAATAATTGGCAATTACTTTCTGTTAATATAAATTAAAAAATTCTCCATATTAGATTAAATTTAGTGGTAGTAAAACTGGTATATTTCAAATTTTAAGTTGACAGTAAAATTAAATTTATTTTATTTATATTATAAAACATCCTAGAATATGAATGAGCATAACTATACTCGTAAATTTTAAAATATAAAATTTATCGAAATGTTTTTCATCCTAACAGTTCGATATCAAATAGTTCAGCGACAGAAGTCAAAAGCAATATAAAGAAAAACAACAAAAAATAAAGCAATTCCAGTTGCAGTACCTATCGGTTTCCTATTTATTTACCATTGTTGTTTCGGCGTTTGCAATATAGAGACTGAAATGGATACGATAGCCAAAAAGTACATGCCATTTTATATATCCTCGGAAATACCAATGGAAATATTGCAATACGGATGCACAAGTACAAGTAAAACTAATAAAAGCAAAATACTAAGATATCCAATGAGAACTATACCTATCTGTGGCGATGGCAACTAGGTGCAAGATGCTAGCAGTGCAGCAGAGAACATCACTACTGGTCCACATGTCACACAGCTCGGGTCCAAGCGCCCAACGATTATTTACAGCGTATACAGCGCCTAGAGGCATCACAAGACACGCCACCAGCAGGTCGGCCACAGCGAGCGACAGGATCAAGTAGTTGGCGACGTTCTGCAGGTTTCTCTCTAGCAAGATGGCGGCGATCACGAAGAGGTTGCCTGAAATTAATAACACTGTTAAATTCGCAAACTCGAGATGCACAAGTTATTTCAATTTGAAACTTATTTATAGAACTATAAGGTACTCTATGTTATGTCTGTTTTAAACAACGCAATTTATGGTTAATAAATTGGTCAAGTTTTCTTTTCATTAAATTTCCAAAAACAAAAATATTGACATTAAGTTTTCCGTGAATTTATTGCGACAATTTCAGTAGCATTAAGATATCAGCTGTCACCTATGCTATTAATATTTTTGGTTCAAGATATACATAGAAAAGTGATACACTAACTAAAACAAAAACAAAAATTGTAGAAAAATAGAACATGTTCTACTTCGTCTATAAATTGACCAATTTATTGGTGAAGAAAAATCTTTGGATTGCCCTTGAAGAGTTTCACCAGATGTATCAAAATTATTTTCGTTGGTAACTGTAACTTAAGTTTAACATATTCATACGTTGTCGTCATTTGTTCTTTGTAAATGTGTGTTTTCGCATTTAATTTATTAATTTTTTAGATAACTTTATATCATCCATTATTCATCATCCAATTTCAGTAGCTATATGTAGAAAAATGACACACTACCAAAACATAAACAAAAATTGTAGAAAAATAGAACATGTTCTAATTCGTCTATAAATGGACCAATTTATTGGTAAAGAAAAGTCTTTGGATTGACCCTTGAGAAGTTTTACCAGATGTAGAAAAATTAATTTCGTTGGTAACTGTAACTTGAGTTTAACATATTCATACGTTATAGTCATATGTAATTTGTAAATGTTTGTTCCCGCATTTTATTTATTAATTTGTTTAGCCATTTATTATTACATAATTTTATATCATCCATTGATTTGTCCATCCTGCTTTCGGTTTATTATCGTGGTCTGTTGGTCATCTTGTATTTAGTGTATTGTGTTTAGTTAATGGGTATTATTATCAGTAAGTTAGAAAGCATCCCCGTGCTACAGTTATAATGTGGATAAATAATAATAACGTCGGTCCTGTAAAAAATAAACATCTTTGACTGTATCCCTGATTATTATTTATTCACATTGCTTTTCCAGTCGAGCAATAATCATTTCAATAAAAATAAACTCATATTTTGTGAATGTATTATTCCGAATACAAAAAATATTTTCACATTGAAATAATAAGAAAGCAAATTGCTTTTGACAGACCGATCCAATAACAATATATTATCCCGAAAAACTTTAATACAAATTCAGAAAAAGTTAAAAAGGTTTCCTTCAACTTCAAGGGTTTAGAAAACTACGAAAGTATCAAGTAACTACAGTAAGTTTATTTAATTTAAAACCCAACGATAAATAAAAAACTTCTCAGCGTAGCATGATGTATTACATTTCATAGTTAAAATTGAATACTTATTGACTTAGTTTATTTGCTTATTTAAAAAACTTTTGAATACGTTCTTATGCTATAATTGATGATATAAAGTTATCCTCCTCCAAAAAGTTTGTGAGGATGATGGTAAATAGACACTGCAAGAAAACACAAATTGAAATTAAAATATAGTAGACCTGTATTATATATAGGGAACGTAACTGTCGCAAAAATAAAATATTAAAACTTCCATATCGCTTTTTATTTCGCGTTCGTTTACACCCATGTTTTGAAATATATTCTGTCAGTTTTTACAGTCATAAAGTACCTAGGAATATATCATTGTTTCCCAACGCAATATCGATTTTACATTGTTTGCATATCTATAGAAGCAGGTAGCAAACTCTATATGGAAACTATAGAAGCTTTCCTCTGCTTGCATATTAAGTTATCCCGGCAAATGTTTTCATTTTTACACAAGCATCAACGTAGAACAAACTCCGGGCGAGGCAAAGGGATCAGTAGGGTTCCCGTGACGTCATACGCTGGTGAAATGTCACAGGTCGCCAGGATCGGCGGGATCCCTGGCCGCGTATTTCACACTGTTCTATACTTCGCAAACAAGCAGGCAAATGTGTCTCAGTACAAGAAAGATTGCTTGGTGTGTTGTTTAGTGGCGAGACTGATTGTTCTCTTGTCCCTTGTGCTTGTGACTTTAACATTTTATTGTTAATGTCTGGAAGTGGCAGTGAAGTAATGTGTGACAACATGACATCAATGTGTTGTTTGTATTGAATTTTTGAGCTGTTTTGACACATCGAAATGAACTTTCCTTTCGTGCACATGAAAAGAAAATATATCTTTTTGCTAGCTTTTGGATTTGGCAGCTCTACCGATCTCGGGGCTTTGGTTAGGAAGCGTGCGCAAATATATTTGTGATGAAAATGAAGACTCTTGCCCGACGATGAAAATTTATTTTGCACAACAATATATACCGGGAAATGTTTTTTAGATATTGCTGTTAATGTTTACCTATTCACTAGGCAATAAAAAGTTGTTACAGATGCATGCAATAAGGCCCATTTTGTTACCTAAATGTTAGTATTCACGATAGATCAATCAAATTAAAATCAATATATAATTATTAAGGAAATTGTAACACAGCCTTATAAAATTGAACAAAAACAAAATATATTTGACATTTCATAAAACAATTTTAGGATTATTAATTTATTAACTAGAAAGAAATGGAACGAAATGAACTCTCAACAAATAAATCTAAATTTGTTCTCTGAAATATCAATTATTTTGCGATTTTGTTTAATTTTCCATGGATTGATATATCATAAAATACTTACATTTAGTTAAATTGGTCTTGTTGCATGCATTTTTAATACTTTTTCACATTTTAATTCTACACTCGGTATGTTACGGGTAAAGTCTGAAATTATGGATAATAATGAAACCTATTCTAACTCAACCATTAATGGGTAGTTAATAGCAATAATACAACAATGTAAATTAAATTCCTTTGAAAAAATGGAGGGACAATAAAGTTTATAAACAATTGTGCATATGCCCCTAGAAAGATATTGAGAAAGAAAAGAGAAATGATGGCAAAATCTTCAATAATATACATGAGATAGGTCACTTCCAAGATTAGATATTTCCATGAACAATAACGTCCTGAAAGGACCTCCGGTGCAAGAACTGTATACAGAATTACAGCAGTTAGTTAAATGCCATCCCCACTTGAAATTTCAATCACGTGACCATACAAAAGCTGAGTGATATTTTTAACTTCCATAAAACGACATTCGGCCCAATTATCTAACGAAGTGGTTACGTACGATTCATTTTTGTCACAACTAGCAAACTGTTATGGTGCAACTTTTTAGAGAATAGACCCAATAATTATCAAAGTGAAAATATATAATATTAATATAATATGTAGTCATAAATAACAGATTTTCATAATGTAAACATTACCCGATTTCGGAATTTTGTCATAACATACCTGTATAAATATATCATAATATATTCAGATCGGGTTAAATTTCAATAAATATTAAATTGGGAGAATAGTAAATAGGAAAGAAAATTAGCAGTCGTTCTGGAGGTGATATGCTAAAAACAGGAAAATCACGATCCCCAATTAAGAGAAGTCGTAAGAATAAATTCAACTATAGGAATCGAACAAAAATTTGAAGCTGTTGCCATGATCATCAAAGCAATCATGAACTAGATTTGTAGGTGTATGTTGGTCATAGAATCAACGCCTGAATATGGATTGTGAACAGGCTATATTTGCCTGTTGTAATTGCGGTTCTGTGTATATTTATTTATATATGCAAATGTTACAACAAGCTAACCATCAGTCACAACTGTAGTGACTTATGGACCGTAAAGTTTTTGGCCCAGGGGTAGAAGGTTTAATTAGAATCTCTTGGGTGACAACCTGGCACTTACTATGTGAGGTTATTCAACTTTACTTCATGTATGATGATCCGCAGGCCCGTATCCAGAATTTTTTTCGGGAAGGGAATTTTGGAAAATCGGAAATGTTTTACTATAATTTCACAATGTTTGTTACACTAGTTTCAGCATGGCTTTAATTTTGATTAAATGATCGTAGTTATACCATAGCTTTAATTAAAAATACAACTATAATAGGACACGCGATACTTTTATTTTTAGTAAAAGTGATGTGAAAAACATAGTTTCTATAGTGCTCGCCAAAATAAATGGTTATCCGGTAACCCATAATCGACAGGCTTACCATAATCAGTATGGAGTCTGGTTACCTGATATACCAGGGTCAGATTATTTAAAATCTTGTATTTCTAAACATATTACGTTGAAGTTTCTAAAAATGCAATTTGTATAATTTTATTTACGGGAAAAATAAAATTTATAATCTGACAAAAATTAATGGTAAATAGTAGTACTAGTACTACTACTAAATAAAGAATATATATCATCTTATTAGTTTCCTGCTATGAGGGTAAGTAACCATTATTTTGGGGAGCACATTACTTAAAATTAGAATATAAATTAGTTTCAGGTTTCTTAAAAGAAGAAGCAATGTACATTAGTTCGATGAAGCTTTAGATTGTTTGACTTTAATATTTGTTGTTCGAATATAAGTAGTACGAAATGAGTTAAAGTATAGTATACACGGTAATGTATTTCTACAGCTTTCTCAGTATTAAACCAATTAATTAAAAGTTAGCAAACGAAGAACAAATAATTCGTTCTGTTTATTATTGACTTGTAAATGTCCTGCTAGACAAAGTAACACTGCGAACAGTTCTAAAACATCAAACTGTTGCTTGTCAAAAAGTTTAGGCAGCTGTCCAACTTTCCGCTGTATGCGACCCGTGTAACACAATTCAGAACTAGCGAAACAGTTTCCCTACAGAAAGAAACAACTTGGCGAATATTTACAAACTTCTATAATACTTATGCAGCCAAATAATCTGTGGGTTGGGGACAGGCTCCGGGAGCCAAATGACGTCATCATTTTCTTACCATACTGCTGACGTCACTACTTACATGTACGTGACCTGGTGTAACGCATGAAACTGTTTACTGAAAGCCTGTGGGTTCACCGGAGGTTAAGGGTCGTCCTTAAGGGCTCCTGTAACTGACACGCCCGATATCTATCTTGCAATTAATAGCGTAGACCAATATTTAGTAATTAACGATCTAATGTTAGAGTAATAATTGGGAAGTTTCAGACCCTCAGTCGAATTACATCAGGGTATTAAGTAAATTGTAAACCAACATACTATTATTATTACTTTACCTGTGCTAATTAATACATTTGTTTATCTTCAAATTACAAGCAAAATTATTAATAGCTGCTGCATGCTTCCTGAGCTTAAATAATTAATTTAAATAATTGTTTATCTTATTTAATTAATTCTTTAATTTGTAGATGTATTGTTACGAAAGGTACTGAATGGAACGGATGGTGTACATATTGGTGGAGGTATAGTGTCTGCGTTAGCTTATGCGGATGATGTTGTGTTGGGTAAAACTGAGGAGCAATTCAGAAAAAGATTGTGATCACAAATGAAATAGGGAAAGGTTTAAATCTGTTATTGAATGTCGATTAATGTAAAGTGTTGGTGTTTGAGAAGAATGATTTGGAGACTGGTTGTAATGTTCTAGTAAATGGTGTGAGATTGGAACAAGTGAATGAATTTGTATATTTGGGTAGTATGTTTTCGAGGGATATTGACTGGGAGATTGAAAGGCGGGTATCTGCAGGATGCACGATATTGGGAGAATAAACGAGCATGTATGAATCGCACTATGAATGTAGACGAGGGGAAAGTGGTGTATCAGGATAGAAATATTTGGAGGAGATTAATTGATGGTTGACTGTGTTTCTGATGAGCTCGTAGTAGTAGTATGTAAATAAATAGACAATAAATATTTGACTTAATGACAAAACAATGAATAAAATATGACAGATAAAACTGGAAGAATACTGTCAAGGAATAACATCTTAGTATCTTTTGCTCCACAACTCAAATTACAACTTTTCTAGAAGCGTGTGAAGGATATTTTCCCGCTTCAGTCCTCTGGAATTTATAAAATTCCATGTGAATGTAGAAAATGTTACATTGGGCCAACTTGCAGAGCAACAAGAATTACAGAACACAAACGGGCCATTCGTTTTAACCAAATAGAGAAATCTGCTTTTGAAAAAACAAAACTTTTAGCAAGATCGAAATGTGCCAATGGCAGACATATAAGAGAACCTATAGAAATCTATTAGCAGAAGAATTAAACAAACTTAACTTACTAACTGTTTCAATTTATTTGTTTGTTGTTCACTTGTTTTCCGGAGTAAGAATTATGAGAAGTAATTCTCAACGCTAACTTGAATACAATTTAAATAAAAAATCTTATCATTTATTATTCTCTGAAAGATATTAATGTACATTTTTTTTCAGAAGTTAAATCAGTTGTATCGTAACGAGTTTGGCGCGAGTTTATCAGGTTATTACGAAGGGTAGGTATATACAAGTAGCCACCATTTTCCCTTTAAATCGATACTCTCCATATTTCGTGTCAGTAGAATATTTTTTGTAACTTGCGCCTCAGCGACCTAATGTCAACAAGCCGCAATGCATGACTGGCCCGTTGAATGGCTGGCTGACGCTTTTCTTTTTGTTGTTATTAGTTTTGTTTGTTCGCGCGGCTTTTGTTTAGCACTGACATACAATAAAGGCGTGGTGGAGCAGTGGCAATCAAAATTTCCTCGTTTCATTAATCAGATTTTTTGTTCAGTTTTACAATCTGTTGTGCTGACCACTGACATTCACCGCAAGCTATGAAGGGTCAAAAAAACTGTTCATGACATTCTTAAGCATGTACAACACCGTATTTGTCAAATTTGACAGTTAATATATCACACATGCACTAGTAACTATTTAAATTTGAAAAGAGGATATTGTGTTTCGGTTATTGGAGACGATATTAATAATAAAATGTTTGGTTTTTATTCGTGATGATGTTAATGCTCAGGAAGTATTTTTATTTTTAGTATCAATCCACTTTTTCTGAAATTTGTAAACAAGTGAAGTTTCAACCGGCGACAGATTTGATAAATAGGTTTTCGTATATGAAAAAAAACTGGTCAAACACATAAATCATAATGTACTCGTACAACTTTTCGCTTGTTTTCATCTGTGAAACATCAACAACCAATTTCTGTTCTAAAAATGTAGCTATAGAATATATTTAATACAGCTGATAATATTTTAAAAATATCTGATAATTTAAATAATTTGTGTGCCCAGTCCTTTCTCACTAGTTTATTATACCTTAAAATCGTCCAGGAATATCTTCTTTCCGGCTATGGTAGTCATGAAAATAGGGAGTTTTGTGGTTATAAGGTGACATCTCTGTTTTGTTCGATCTGGCTGTCAATTTATTTTGCTAAGAATTAGAAAATAGTAGCTAATATATTTCACTTTTTTTATTGTGTATCTAGTATGAAAAGTGATATATTCCCGGACGATGGCGGAAATTGCAGGACGATGTAGGCGAGGCCTGGAACACCAGAAGTCCGGGAAGTTTACTTTTCCTATTTGGTACTCATACTATTTTTTTTACGATCGGTTTATATTGAATGAAATGAATCATAATATCTCTCTTACAAAAATATATTAACGAGCAAAAAATTTAGCTCAATTTGAAATTATGATATATTTATGGAAATTTCTGTTTTGTTTTATATTTGAAAATTTAAAACTATTGTTCTCTATATTGTAGACTAAATTATTAATTCAATATTGAAAGGCAAAATAAATTATTAAGCCCATACTATAATTTACAATGAACAAATATAAAATTTACCATTTTTTGCTTGTCACTGTGACCTATGACCGGGAGGTTAAAATTCAAACTATCATTTTCGGATGTTACTACAATAAACAGTGATGCAAATAATTATTGTTCTCGTGTTGGACACAAGTCAGGTCTACGAAAAGTGCTGCATTAGTAATTTTGTGAGTCGTTCGTTGACTATTTAATAGAAAGAGATTTAAATAAAAGTTTTCTATCCCGTAGTTCAAATCTGCATCTAAATGAGGAATGAGGCAGAGCACTGCAATTGTTTTCATTTAATTACTATTCAAATTAAGTTTAAAAGTTGATAATGACAGGTGTACTTTATTTGAATTTGTTCTATTTTCAGGATAACAACTTAAAAGTAGGGTATTTGGTAGGTAATTAATTTCAACAATAATTAAATAACTGATTGCAGTTGGAATGGTAGGGCTCAGGATCATTAATTAGATATATAAATGTTTCTATCTATATTAGATCAGTAATTTCGTTGATCTCGCGGTGGTGTAGGTGATGGGTTCGCATTCTACCGAAGAGCTTGGTCGTTTGTGTTTATATAAAATTATAATCATCCATTCATGAACCATAGTAGTTAGTCTGCTTCGCATCTTCGTAAAAAAAGGTTCAGTAATTTAAAAGAATCTAAAACATATGTTTTTAATAATTAAATGTATATCTTATTATCGTGATTTAGTTCGCATTTGGAAAGCACGCCACGATGATCATAAACCCTAGCGTTACTAAACTAAATGTATCCGCTATCTAATTCCAACATCAATACATCGTGATCAGTGGGGTAATAATTCGGAACCATTCCGATAAAATTAACTATTAACCACATGAATCATCGCGAATAGTGTTATAGATTAGCGAAGCTGAGAGCGAACTGATGTTTGGCTTATGCAGCGACACCGACAGGATTGGCATATGCAGTGGTAGTTGTAAATTCGCTACGTGCGCTATGGGGTTCGGGCAGCGCCGTTAATTCCAGTGGTTAATCTCGCGCCTGTTGCCACACCTGTGCCCGGAGTCGCTTGCACACGTCGAACACTCGCTCCGGGCTCATACGAATATACAAACATATTGTGATGATGAATCGATAATGTTAAACCAGTTTTTGTCGGGATAGATCTAAATATTGTTGTTTGTTGCCATTTGCATCGAAATGCAGAATTTATATTTTATATACGTACTGCGCGACATGAATAATTCTCTATTACAATTGTAACACGATGGTTGATGCTAACTTACTAACACAATTACTGCGATGATAAACCCGAAGGAAGATGAATACTTGAATAGTTTAGATGATATGAAAGTGAATATTTTTAATAAATTAAATAAACAAATGAAACTAGACTACACTCGCTGTCCGCACCCACCGATGTCCTTGAGCCGTGCGGCCATGTTGGTAGTAGCAGTATACGGCGGTAAAATTGAATAACAAATGAGATAAAATCTAAAAATATTATTTCACCTGCACTATAAAAGTTCCTACTATATTTTATGGCACAAATAAGTTTTTCTACGATCACTACTGAAAATTACACATTCTCCAAATTTAGCAAAGCTTGAAAATTGTATATTTCGCACAGTCGTGTGGAATACCGTGGTCAATACTGTTTGCGACGATCTTGATTTTTCTGATACGCTACATTTATTTAAAAGTAAATTGTATAATTGTAATTTTTAGTTTATAGTACATTTATTATACAATCAAATTTATTACATCTTGTAGCTTAGAACAATTTAAATGGCATTGTTTCTTATTTTATGTCCATTTAACTGTATTTCGTCATTTCAATTGGAATATTATTTTTCTGTAGAGTAATAATTATAATAAGTAATAAATAAAATAAATAAACAACGTCACACGCAAATGATTTTACATGAAAAAAATAAATTAAAAGCCCGGTTTCCCAATATACAAATACACTCTAGAGTCTAGATAAACTAACGAATTAATGAAAAATATTGCATCAAGAAATGACAGAACAAATAAAATCATTTGAGTTATGATTTTTGTTTATTCAGAGTTTAGTTGTAGCTGGAGAAACCGTCCCTAACCCAAACATGTGCGGCAATAAATTTGACCCTCAGAAATCCCTTATCACATTGTTTCACAATATACTCATAGTATGACCAAGTATGTCACTTGCCCGCACAAGAGGGCAAGTTCTGAAACCGTGAACTCTCACTTGCGAGGCGAGCATATCATCCATAGCACCGTACCTTTAAAATAATATTGAGGTATTTGAGGCGTGATTGTATCCGGAATACATTGGTGTATGGTGATAGTGAGATAGAGAAGAATGTTATAAAGAAAGTAGGAGTGAGATAGTTGAGGTGGTTTGACCCAGGTTTGACCACCATGAAAGGCTGGTGAAACTGATATATGCGGGCGATATTGGGGGTGAGGAATAAGTGGTTATGTATGATTGATCTTTTGTTGCGCAAACGAATGAATCTGAGCGTGAAGAATAGACCAGTATGTATGAATGTGGACGAAGCGAAAGTGGGGTGACCCGATATGAATATTTGAAGGAGAATGATTTTTGATTGATTGCGTTTATTATTATTAGTTTAATGCTACTATTATGGTTTTGTATAGAATTTGCCATTTAATTGTAAATTGAACCTTTAAATTCGTAATGAACCATCTTAGTTTTTTTGGTCTTACTCTCCATTTGTCATGGATTATTGGCTTATCCCTTCTTGACATAGCAATTACGAGAATATTTTTTATACAAAATAAATAGCAGTTGGAATATTTATTAAAATTTATATTAAGAACATCATATACTCTAATGGTTTTATGTTCTGAATTTTTGAAAATGTTTACGTAGCTGATTGAAGATAAATAAACTGTTGCAATTACTCCATTACATTAATATGTTAACGATGTTCTGTTTAAAATTCTGAGACATGTTTATAAACCAGTTATACATCCTTCAAAAATATAAAATTTTATAAATAGAATTATGTATTTTCATATGCCTGGGAGTGGTAGTTTTATTAGTACATCTTTAAATGCCATTATGATGCTTTAAATGTAATGTTCTATTATCGCCGAGATTTCAACCTAAATCCTCCTAATCTACGTACAGATGTTCCACAGATAGAGCCACGTGCCAGTCGAAATTTTCTCTCTTTTTCAATATCTCTTGAATGCAATAAGACTGTGGTAACAAAATGTGTTAAATAAGCAACTTTAAATTGTGAAGCGTATTTAAAATATGAGGCAATTTAATTATAAATTTCTGCTATAGTTGCAACGAAACTTTAATTAAAACTTGGTAATTCATATAGTAATTAATATTAATAAGGAGGAAGAAGTCTTAATCCAGATCTATTATTCAGCGTCTAGTGTTTTGTTAGCTTGCATTAGCAAGACATTGCATAAAGTAAACATCCACAAGTCAACGGTTGCATGGCGGCTCATAATATTACGGGTCAAGTATCCTGCATAAACAAAACAAATCTTCGGCTCTGAAGATTGGCTCTCGAAGAGCAAACAAGCTGTGTGAGTTGCACAGACAGTCGCATCCAATACAGAGAATAGCACTTGTAATGAGACAATCACGGGATGACGGTTGGAACCCATGTTGGAGTGTACTTGTCGGGCGTCGCGTCAAATTAAAGACGCCTGCGATGCGCGGCACGGATATCCGACGGATATCTGGGTATCGAGCAACATCGTCCCCCCTGATCCTTCAAAGAAGCGATCAACTACTCGTTTCCGACAGATCATGGCGGATCTGTCTGTCTCTCTTTCTCTTTCAGACTTACTACGTGTTTGTTATAATGTGTTTTCCCTGTTGCTTTTCTATAATTTGGTTTTATGGCTGCAAACTAGGTTAAATATAATTAAAACCCAAGCACCGGCTTGTTTACGACGCCAAATGCAACACTGTAAAGACTGTATTACATTATACTTTTTTTGGATCGAAATTTGTACTAGATTTTAGAAAAAGATGCGATGATCGACTGATGAGGAAATTTGTGTGGAATAGTAAAACGGACTACCAGTCATTTATTTAAATAAAAACTATGCCAACGTTTCGACTTCTACAACTGTCTTTTGTCAGGTAATGTTGAAAATCCAACAACAAAATTGTTATTTATGAGATGTGTCAAAAGTGACAGTTTATGAGCAAGTGGAGAAGTTTGTTAAACGAGACGTATATCATACAAAATTGTATCTACGATCTTTCTAGTGAATGACATTTTGATAAGTAGGGTTAGATTTGTTGATTTATTTATACAAATTGTTAGCAACGTGTTAAAGTAACAATAAAATTACTTTTAACACCTTGCTATGTTAATTTTAACACTAATGTCAGAAAGTGACACTTTTATCTTGCTAAGCAACGGTTGAAAGGGGCACTTTTAACAACGATCGCAGATAAAATCTGTTGTGGGCACCACAATACCTCCCTCCATAGATTTCTTATAAAACAAAGCAAGAACACGGACCACCACTATCAAGAAACGCTAAATCCTTTAAAAAATTATGACACATCAAAAAATGACATTTTTCAAACGATGATTTGTTTAAAAAAACACTAGCAGATTTAAACGAAAATATTAAAATATAATTTTTTTAACGTGTTGTAATTCGTAAATGGAGACAGTAAAAGCAAAATGTTTCAAACAACAATTCTAGATTATAGTATTTGAAATATTTGTCTAATACCAACAATTGGCATTAAACCATTATTTACATATATATATATATATATATATATATATATATATATATATATATATATATATATAGCTCTTCCAAAGGGGATACAATGATATATACAGAATATAAAAAATTTCAGTTTAGTAATTTTGGAGAAACCGTAACTCCAGAGATCCACACAAATCGACATGCAGACATCATTGTGAAACTATTAAATTCGTATTCTAGGGACCCTAAAACGTGCTCATTCATTAAAAACTCATTATCGAATTTTTAGCATGATTACAATACATCCCTTACAAGATGTGGCGGAAGATAAAAACTGTTTTGAGAGGTGTTGACCAAGGGGCAAATTTTGACGTTTTGAGTGTTGTGTTTGTAAAATGAATAGTACGAAACGAAAATTGAAAATAAATTTAAATATTATAAAATATATGAAAAACAAACGTCGAATAAAATGGGATAGCTGATAAGATTGGGGTTTAGGTTGGTAAAAACAAAATTGAAGCAGGATCTAGCTTTTTAAGGACGTTTCTACGTTCCTAGTATGTACGAAATTTGGATTGACTTTTTCTTGAATTAAATTCTAGTCAACAAAAAAGTATAATGTAAAACAGGCTTAATACTGCTGTTATATACTTTTTTTAAAGTTAGGTTAGGTTAGAATGCAGCTGCGCATGTATTTTTTAATTTACTCATTATTTATTTTGTTCAGAATACGTCGCGCTTATCTTTATTTAATTCGACGTAGCCGTTGCGAATTTCACCATTCTTTATATTTTCTTATTTTGTGGAAGACGCGGAGGAAAATATTTAGAGAACAATGAGATAAAAAGTAAAAAATCCCAGAAAGCTGAAGATAAGCTTTAATGGATTCTGCATATAAACGAGCTAAACAATGTAATATGCGAATCCACCTCAGATAAAAAATGAAAAAGTTATCTTAACGAAGTTGCAACTATAAGTGTTGTATGTTTTCGTTGCAATTGAAATTTGTACGGTTTAATAGTTAGCCGATTCTGCACATAAAATTCTCGAGGAGGAGTTTCCATCGTTACAGTTCGTCCGTTCACAGCGGAAATGACAAACATGCCCCGAGATTATAAATTCCAGGATGTATTTGATGAAAAAGAATTTTTATTATACAGTTCTTTGCTTGAAAATTTAATTTTTGTCACTGGTGACTGTTCAACTGCTCTTTGACGCGAAATGTGCTCTTTTTATTTTTATGCGAATATTTCGCAGAAAGTGACTAGTCTACCAGTACGATTTTATATCTTAATCAGAAACCAGAGGAGGAATCTCTGATTAGGCACTCCAAGACTCTTATAAACTACCCAATTCAATAGCAATCATAAGTTAGGCCAATCGTAAATGCAACTTATGCGTAATAGTAAAAGATAGTAGTACGATTCGCCAGTGTGCAGGCAACAAAATAACCAAAACAGATGTTCACAATTTATCAAAATATACATTTAAAAAAAAATTTTTTGTAAAAAATTACATAAAATTTCAATAGCTAAAACATGTATCTCACGTCATGTTAATGGTTGAAAATTATGTTCTTCATCTATGTTACGAATAATCACTCATTGAATTGAGGATAATTTTAACGTTTTTGTAAGCAAAGTATATAATAAAAAGATGAAATATATTATAAATCAAATATTAACGTGAGTAGCTTACACGTTCTTCTAAGTACTATTGAAAAGATTTTATTAAATAATCATGGACACATATATTATTTAGAAACAATAGGATTGCTTGTATGTTTTGTTTACCATGGCACTCTGGAAACAGCTAAAACTTATACATTATATTTTACGTATATCTCATGACAGAAATGTATCACATCAATAAATTTAGGCTCATTCGGTGCAGTTTTTGATTCTGATCATATTTTGATTTTACACTTTTATTCTGAAAATCATAGGGAACGAACTATCGCCTAATTAAAATTTTAACATTGTATTTCCTATGTCCTATAAAAAGTAGACACCCGGTATATGAGTAGTACTTACCATTGAAAAAGTTTATAAATGAAAATAGGCTTACGGAACATTGTTGTCGACAGGTTGACAAAATACAAAATGAAAGCCCGTTAAAATCTGTGTACCTACATAAAGCTATTAATGTCATTCTGGTTGGTCAATCAAATCCGCGCACGCAGGTCAGAGGTCACGCGAATACAGTGTAATGAAACAAGCTGTCAGGTGTCGTCCTATGTATTCAGTTCGAGTTTTTTTTTATTTTGACAGACGAATTTCAGAACAAATTAACGAGATATCAGATGAAACATAGAGAGGTCTCTTCAGTTTGGGAATCTGTAGAGCACACAATGAATACTGTAGTAGATTCATCGTTAAAATCTAGTCGGATGAAATATAATAGGTTTGTTCTTTTGTAGTGCAGGTTGTTCTTTGAAAATATAACAAAAGAGAATACAGATAGATTTTTGTGTAATATGAGAATATTGTTTAATGACTTTGCTTATATGCCGATGGCAATTTCGTAACAATCTTCACTTCGATCTTAGAAGACCCTATTCGGATTCGAACTTGACCACTTGCTTGGTTGATAAGTGTAGTCCACCAATATCAAAGTATCGTAATAGATTAAAAGCACAAAAGAACATTTCAATGCTTATACCGCAAATTTCAGTATATTTGTTAAAAAATATCCAATGGTCAGTGTCAGATTAACGGAAAAATTATTATTGGTTTTACAATGCTTATTATTTAACAAATTACTTACTAACAAAATTAATCCAACATAAAGCATCCTGTTAGCATTTCCTATCATCCCTATATATAAAAGGGTTGTATTATGAGAATCTTTAATTCGTACTTCTTCTTTTGTGTTAGCAAAATTCAAAATATTTTTAAAACTATGTAGCAGCCATGCATAGTAAAAAATTTGATTTGCGATTTGTAATTTTGCGGTTGTTAAATATTTTTAGTTAATATTGACAAATATATTGTGTTAAATTAACAATTTGAACAAATATGACAATTTATAAATTAAAATTTTATCAATTCTGAATTTTTAAGGAAAAAAATTGTTGTTTTTATTTATTTGTTGGATTTATAAAATTTAACAAATAGATTCATCAATAATAAGAAGTAAATTTAGATAATTTATCAATTTGAAATTGTTAAAGAAAGTTTGTATCTTTCGTAACAACAATTTATGATTTATTGTTCTGCTTCAATATAATTACTAAAATATTTAGTCAAAAGAACATGAAAATAAATGTTAATAATTACTATATTCACAAATATATTTAATTACGAAATACACAAAAATAATTTGTTACTTCTAACAAATTTGAAACTTGTTACATTAATTAAAATTAACGGTGGATCGTCTGAGACTAAAATGTTTGTAAACATTTTGATTCTAAATTTTTTATTGTGTGGATTTCCAACGATGATGAAACTTCTTACGCAAATAGTACTAGTCTAATTCTGTAATAATGTTGAGAAACCATCGGCAGTATTCACATTGTTGCTTATTCCGTATAACCTATTAATTTTTAACCAATAATGAAGTCGTCATTGAATAAAAATTGAAAATTTTATTTGACACATAAATTTTTAACAGTTCGTTCAAAATTGTAGCCAATAGAAACACATGTCAAATGAAATTTTCGATTTATAATCAACGCCGTCTGTTATCATTGGTTAAAAATTTTAACAGGCGGTTTAAAAATAACATGTAAGATACAGAAATATGCCCCTATGATATTCAGAGCGGTTTAATCGTTTTAATACGAAACTTTGGGTTTCGGTTTTTTCCACTAAAACAAGATATGTAATGCTGAGTGATCTTATCAGCTTTACGAATGATGAGAACTTCGTTCTTGAAATATGTTTCTAGGTATATTTATTATATTGTAAGATTGTGTAATGACAATTTCGTGTTTCCATTTTGATATTTTTTACATTGATATTTAAAGTGGAATGTAAAACGCAATAATGACTTGTGACGCGGCGTTTCGCATCTAACCGCATCTCCACGAATTTCGTGGAAGCTTCTTCACCGCAAATCAATTCAATTTCACAAATATTCAATAATAAAAAAGATGAAAATCGACAACTTTTACCCGTGGCATCGACGAAGAATCTCAAATCGCGATAGGAAACTGTTTCAGCGGAAAATATTGCACTCAGCTCGTGCGACGACCGACGCACCGTTCACTCAAGCAGTTTTCCGAAAAACAGATCGGAGACAGACACATATACAAGTGGCATGCCAGTAATATGTATGGAAATGTGTATTGCGAACCGACCTGACAGCAATATAGGGCGCTGAACGAACTGTGATATGCAGACTTGATACGCTTTAGGAATTTTAATATTTTGTGTTACTGGAGTCGATACTGTGTATTAGCTGGCACGTGCTTCTACTTTCGGATAATCCGGGATTTTAATTCGCGACCTAAATAATTTAAAATTATAAAAACACTCCAATGTCCCATACACTTTTTCATTTCACTTTACAAATCATTGTTGCTTCTATATTTATTTTAAAGTCAATTAAATAATGTAGCTCATGAAAACAATTGTTCACTAGACATTAGATACCTCAAAACATTCTAAATTTGTATACAATTTTCTGAATACACTTTAATTTTTCTTTGCGTTCGTGATATTTAATTTAGTGCTAATTTCATTGTTAGTGTGAGCTACATAAACCCGGCTTAATAATATGGAAGTAGTTTATCAATTATATTATCATATTTAAACATGAATTTAAAAAAAAATATAAATGATGTTTATTGAATTAGTGAGCTAAATACCTTATTTAAATTTAATTTTGTTGGGAGATATTAGAAGAAGAAATTTGTCGTCTTAAAAAAATTAATGTGCTATAGAAAAAAAAAACAAATCACTCTAAATCATATTTATTAATGTCTCAAAATTTATATTTGATGCTTTTTCTCTAAAATATTATAATATACGCCCGACAAACTGAGGTATTATAAAACAAATTCAAGGGCTTCTTCAAATTACGGGCGTTTGAAGTAAACAAAATCAATTGTGTGCAGTTACGAAAAAGGTATTAAAAAAGTTTTATCAAACGAATTTTCATGTAGCCTGATTTGTATGCTTAAATCTGAATCCATTCTTGAAATCCGAACAAAAGTCTAAATTGGACAAAGTCGAGTTGTATTTGAGTTTTATGGTCGTTAACTGGGTTTTATGTTAATGTGCCTTTGTATTTATAAAACTTTAAATATAAAGCAAAATTATTCCACAGAAGAATAATATTTAAATATTTTTATTGCGTTTGTTGTTACCTGGAACTTTTTTGTCGTAAAAAATTAATATGCAACTTTTTATTCCGGACAAGGGACCTATATATACACAGAGTGATTCATAACGTACGGAAAAGATTTAAAATGTAGCTAAGGGGACCCAAAATAATGTCTTTTCCTTAATAAACTTTTGACAGAAACTTAATAACAAAAACGTTACAGCACATTAAAGTTGAATCAATAATGAGCACTTGTTACAAACATGGGCAGTTAATTTTGTTTTCAATAAAAACTGGGAATATTTTAAAGGTTAGTTGAAGAATATTTAGTTACAAAAATCATAGTATTGTATTATTATAAAAGTTACGGCTATTTAGATTTTTCTGTTATTGTTCAAGAAATCAAAATTACTGTCTACGTGGTTGAAACATAGTATAAGAATTCACACAATAGCAACCGGCAAGATGGCCGCGTAGTGTCCGCTGATGGCTGATAACTTAGCAACCATAGAAAATAGAGCATAGTATGTCAGTGTCATTTTCAGTTTTCAGTCAAATATCAAGCCACAGTATTTCTTTTATATCAAGTTCATAAAATGAGTGCAAAACAGAGAGGTAAACTTATTTGCAACATAAAAAGTTGTAGGAACTTGAATAGTTTAGGTGAAATAGTAGTTTTAGATTTTATCCCCTTTGCAATTGACAGTTATCCTAATTTACCGTCATATACCGCAACTGGCAATATGGCCGATCGGCTCAAGGTCATCGGTCCATGCAACATAAAGATCAAAGGTGCCGATAGTGAGTGTCGCTACTGTGTGATGCCAGTTAAAAACAAAAACACAACTGGGAAAGTATTTGCCGTTTATATTCATTTAAATGTTATTTCTTTAAATGTAAAAGTATAATAAGATATAGTTAATTATAAAATTGTTAATACTTTCAGTAACGAGGAATATGTAGACATAATTATCGTTTATGGAATAAGCTTATTAATTTAAAAATAAAAAATAAATAAATATATCATCACGCCTTTTACCCATTACGGGTGTGGCACTCTGCTTACGCAGATCTCGGTAAGTGATATATTTGTACGTATGAAGTGCGGTTACCAGCCGTCAAGTCATAGCCCCCAAAGTTGTTAGTGGAGAGGGAACCACATGGGTAAATTTAAATTGGTAACTGTCGGTAAACGTTTTATCCAACGTCTCTCAATAAACGCAAAATTTATTAAAGTCAATCGAAGTAGTACCAAGGTGTTGTGTGTTATTATTATTGTTATAAATAAAAAAAACTCACTAGTGACTTTTCTCAAAATTATACCTACTAGTACGTAATCTGTTACTTTCCTTGTTTAAAATCGCCATAGTTATAGAGCATTTATTGAGAGGTTTAATTTTCTGTAACTTTTTGGTTATTGAATTTTTGTGAAAAGTTTATTTTAAAAAAAAGCATTATTTTGGGCTTTATAGCAACACTTTCAATTTTTTCGTACGTTATGAATTACTCTGTATTTGCGGTATTCGTGTATACTTTACAAGTAATTATTATTAGTTAAATCTACATAGAATGTGATATGAAGAGATAATAAATATATAAATTGGAACAGTGAAGTAATTCATAATGCGCGAAGCTCGAGATACAGTTGCTTAGTATGTAATTATTTCCTGTCTACGAACTGTATCAATAAATTAATTAGTACCTTGGCTTATGTGTAATTACAATTAACAGAGAATTTGTAATTGTATTATATTGCAGTAATTCAGTTCTTAATTAACTACTCTCATTGTGTACACATTCAAGTAATAATATATCAAACGAATATTTGTTGTTGCTGCTATAAGCTCCATTGTGTAAAAATAAACATTGCAGTGTATATGTGTGTACATTTAATATAACATAGAAAGTAAACATATTAAAACTAATGTAAATTGTTTGAAAGCGCTATATTGTAATGAACACACAGTATGGGAGATACTGCAATAGAATAAACCAGTTAACAAGCGAAAAATTCCAGCTATCTAGTTAACATTCTACTGTTTTAAATGCAGATATAAAGCTACTCACGCGTGAATTAAAAATAAAAATTATAAAAAGTGTTCGCACGGGCGTCCAAACAACACTTTTTATCAATTAAAAACGAATTAACAGCAAAATATTTTTGGTTTTTTTGCTTCCAGCGCATCCGTTTTCATATCACACAACACCAACGCATACAGAGTAGAACAATATTTTTGAATTACCATACGCCGTCTATTTCTAGTTTTTTAAAATTTGCATTTCAAATTTCCATTCAATTATCATATAAATAATTCGATCAATCCTATTTATTTATTTATCATATAGTAGTAAGTATGCATCTTATATCATAACAACAGATATGTATAATAAAACAGAAGAAATAAAATAAATAAGAAACTAATAGAGTCACATACATATCTAAATTATGGATATATTGCAACGCAGGATCAATCCTATATTATTACTTTATTATAGGTAGTATGAGGAATAGTGAGAATCAAGACAAAAATCGATGACGAGAATTTCACGGTAACATATAGATAGATGTGTACAAATATGTTCAATAAAATACGAACGAAAAATGTAGAGGCGAAATTTCATAATTATAGGTTTAATTATAGTTATAGTTATAGTCCCAGGCAGTCTATCGTTAGTTTTTGCTAATTTAACAAATTTTAAATTTGTTAGCAAGTAACAAATTATTTATGTGTATTTCTTTACTAAATATATGTTTTGTGAATATTGACATTTATTTTTCTGCGCTTGTAACTAAATATTTTAGTAATTATATTGAAGCAGAACAATAAAGCATAGTTATTATAACAAATTATGTTGTCACAAAATATATATTTTTTTAACAATTTATTATTATTTCTTCTTAAAAATTCAGAAGTGAAAAAAATTAATTTAACGAATTTTATTTGTTAAAGTTTATTTTTTTATAATTTTTAATTATTCCAGAGTCTCATGGTAAACAAAAATCACAAACAGTTGCATTGTTTGAGTTGGACAAATAACATTTGGAACAGTTTTAATGATTATTGATTGTTTTAAACATTTCTCAGTAATCATGACAACATTTACAATTCAGAAATAATTTATACAAGTCAATAATCATTAAAACTATGTCAAATGCCATCTGTCAAACATAAACAATATGATTGTTTGTATGTTTGGTTAACATCTCATGATGGAAATGTATCACAATAATCTATTTAAAATTAAAATTAAAATATATCCTAAATTGTATTACGAATTGAACTCTTATGAGCATATATGTCTATAAATATTTATTTTTAACATCATTCAATTGAAATAATTATTCTCTTTCAATCCCTGATTAAATTTGTGAAATAGGAAATGCAGCGTCAGTACCTATCTCATCTCTAGTTTAGAGGCGCCGTTAACCTCGTGTCAAAGTAAATTAAATAAATATAAATTGAAGAAAATAGACGCATCAGAGGCGCGTCTTGTGACGATTTTCCAGTCGACGTCGATCGATTGGCGACGACAGGATCGCCGTCGCAGGTTGTGCCGGTACAGCGGTACGCTGTCTTATCGGCCCGTGAACACGCGTCACTAAATTGGATTAGCCGCGTTATCGGCATCTTTACACGCTTGCAACAAAAGCGGCCGTCTTGCTGAAACGATTTCACGGATGTGTTATATGTTTTATGCACGTGCACTATGCAATGTGGATTGCTCAATGGCTTTCAACAAAATCACTTGCCAGTATTTTTATCCTAAGGATTCAATTAGGTTGTTTTTGTAAAGGACGTGCATTGTTGGCGGAGATATATAGGGGATACTTCAAACCTGTGACAATACTTCCTGGTTGCCATCACCTATCCCATTGTTGTTCCTTAGAGTTACGTCTACCAATGAGATTTTTATTCAGAACTTATTTTTCAAGAATATGATCCGAGAAAGAAAAAAGTTTATTAGATATTAAAGATGTGTTCCATATTTATTTGAAACATTTTTACCAATATGTTTAATAAATGAATCTAAGCCAGAATATTTTTTAAACAATGAATTATTATTAGTTTAAAAGCAAGAGATACGTGACATACAAATTCCATCTGTTAATTCTGTTGCAAATAAACTAAATAACAAAGTAATCAATATTGGGGTAAATAGGTAACGCATGTTACGACTGTGGATCATGAGATCCTCAGTTCGAATCCCACTATCGACAGTTGCTAATTTAAATTAATCACTGAGGTCCCCCTCTATTAAAAACTTTAGGGGCTCTGACTTGACGGCTGGTAACAGTACTTCATACGCAAAAATTAATCACTTACCGAGATCTGCGTAAGCAGAATGCTACACCCATAATGGGTAAAAGGCGTGATGATATATTTATTTTATGTAATCAGTTAATTCATCTTCAAAACTATATATAGTTATGTATAGTAGAATTGAAATGTTATATTATTTATATTGTTGTATTTTTTACCTATTCACTTTACAGCAAAAGTGTAAATAAGAAAGGAGTTCAGAATTTAAGAATGTGTTTCTCGATATATCAATCAAATTAAAATTAATATTTATTAGAAAAATTGTCACAACAATGAAAAATTAAACAGAACTGAAAAACATTTTGCATTTCATAACACAGTTTTAGACTTATATATTTATTTAACAGAAACGGAAGGAAATGAACTACCAAATTAGCTATTATATCATTACAAATTTCTACGAAATTTCCACAGAAAATAATACAACACTGTAATAAATAAATCTAAAATTGTTTAAATAATGTATGGTTAAAATATGAGAGCTGTCTCGAACCCTGAAACACAGTCAACCAACAATCAATCTTCTTCAAACATTCCTATCCTGGCACTCAACTTTCGGCTCGTCCACATTCATAGTGCGATTCATATATGCTCGTTTATTCTTTATATTCGGGATCATTCATTCGCGCAATAAACCATCAATTAACTACTTATTCCTCGGACGCCCAAGAAATCTCGTCCGCATATATTGCTTTTGGCAACGTTTCATTCGACATCCGCTTGAGATAGCCTTTACACAATCTAACCCTTCTTTTTTACAATATTCTTCTCAATAACATTCTCATCGTGCATAAAGTACAAAATGATTATTATTTGGAAGTGACGACAGTCAAGCAGTAAATGACAACATATTTGGGTAATCAACGAGGCAACATAAATTTAGATGTAGGTTATATTACCTATAATAAATTGACGCTGGGCCACTCCTACGTCACGTCAATAACTATAAATATGATATTATTTGAAGATAGTATGTAATAATGTAGTTTTTATTATTGTCTATAATATGGTGATCAGATAGCATGTATTATTCTCTGAACATAAGGTATTATCCTGATCTGCGGACGAGTTTTAATGGAAAAAATATGAGTTTTCCACAGCTGAACAAAGAAATTGAAATAAAGTTTGTAATGAAATTGTATAACAAGAAAGAACATTGTAAGCAAACACATTTTATTTCCTTTTCCATGAAAAGAATTTTTAAACAGATTGTCATGTTTGCATGTATAACACGTCACAATGTCAATTATTAAATTTTGAAATAAATGCGACGTATATTCTTATTTCTCATAGTAGAATTCTTTTTATAAAATTATTTTCGACTTGGAAGCGAATGTTAACCTCACACTTGTGTTTCATTTTAATAAGCGTCTCAGATATCTACACGTTACTCTAAATAACGTTTGAAATCGGAGTAGGCGGCTGAGAACGGATCAAGTTTCTAACGAAGCTTGAGCTTGGCTGTTATTATTGCATAAGGACCTCAGGTTATTATTTCTGCAAGCGAAATCAAAATAACTATGAAACTAATACAATAGTTATTGTATCACTCGTCAAGAAACTGCACTTTTACAATTATGTATACTTTTCGGAACTTTCAACAACTGAAGTTATATTCCTAGGATGGTCAGACACATTGACATCTATTAAATTTCCTTATATTGCCACGTGTTGCCCACCTGATGCAAGTCTTTGTTACAACCACTAGCCGGTTACCGAGAGCTTCGTGGTTGTATCCCAAATTGGAATGGTGACGGAAGTGAGTAAAGATCCAAATCAAGCAGTGAAAATTTTTCAGACCCTGACTAGGATTTGAACCCACTACATCTGTTTCCAGAGGCAAGTACTCTTACCACTGCGCTAACTAGTCGTTACTTTTACAAGTCTATTGTGATTGATTTAATTGTTTATATTTAAATTATTAGGATTCTTCATACAGTTATAATTAGTAATATAACAAGAGAGGCAATATCCTCGCAAGCAAATAAGTTTTGAGTGGCTATTCCCAAATGGCGACAAGTTTGAGAAAGATACTGAAGAATTATTTTCAGTAATAATATATATAACAAGAGAGTGAGAATAAATTGAAAATAATCTTTCGAAAACTTGTTGACAGGCAATAGTTACGAAAGCCAAATGGCAACAAGTTTGAGAAAGATACTGGAGAATTATTTTCTAATTTATCGAACTGTCGTGTTATATTTAATTAGATTCATTTTTGATTTCATCATCAGGCACGCCACTAAATCTATCTGTTTTGCACATTTTTTACTTGTGTTGATAACAATTTGACATCTTACATTTGTCAACGAAAACAAAAAAGCTACAGAGATTTTTCCCGGGAATGATCAGTAGTATAATAATGACAGGACTGGTTAAAACACAGTCACGTGACATACAATGAAAGCATTTCATTGGTTTTAAGAAATGTCAAAAAATAATCACTATAATAATGACAGGATTGGTTAAAACGCACGTGACAAACATATATTTCATTGGTTTTAGGAAACAATAATCAATTAAATAAATTGACAACAAGAGCAAACAAAATGGCGATGCCACCCAAGATGTCAACCTACAACCATAAAAATTCCCTATTTTTTGCTGAATTTGTAGGTATGCAAAACACGGAGGCACAAAATGTAATTTGAGTGTATTTTATAAACAGGGATTCTTTAGAGAATAATATTCATCATGCTCTTACCTATTTATAGAACTACTGCAATTTAAAGATGATTAATATAATAGAATAGCCTTTGTTTCAAAGAAGTATTTTAGTAGAAACTTCGTAGCATCATTTTTCAGTTTATGAATATAGACTGCTTGTTTGCTACGCGTAAAATTCTTATGTAAATATCGTTCATCCTCTTATAAAGTTGTTCAAAGAGAATGATGAATGAAAGGTATAAAAAAGAAGAAAGGGTGAACTGCACTTTAAATAATGATTTCATAAAGTGCTGCCTGAAAAAGTAATGTTGGCTGATTGGGTACATCAATTAACCTGGCACTAAAAAGTTTGATAAATAGTTTAGAAATATTTATGTTTATGGAATTTTATAATGAAGATTAGAACATTTCATCAATAATTAATTAAGGATATTAATTTATCTGTTGTGTAGTATTGAAATTCCATTACAAAGTGCGCTGCGCGTGCATGGAATGTAAAAGTGAACCAAGAAATAATTAAACTCATGCAAGATTTACAGTTTTAATACGACTTGCCAAAGAAATGCGCGTAAAAATATCGTATGACACTGAAAGCGTAGCGCGTAGAAACCTTTTACGCTCTTCGAATAGCAAATCACCGTGCGAACCCGAACGTGATGCGTGAGCGCGCACACGTGAGACGGAAACTAAAACGTGAATTTGGGCACGCAGCACGCGCAACACCACACACAGCCGGAACTTGTTTATCTGCCTGTGAAGAATTACTCGCGAGTTCTTATACGCGTCTGTTTATTTATATACTCGTGGCTCGCGCTCGCGGCTGCTTTACTGTCGCCCTTTGAAACAAATGACTAGCGGTGTCTGCAAATAATGTCAGTTTCACCCCAGGCACAGCCACTGCTGAAGGATTCGCGCAGATCTCTTATTTCATTTCAATACCCGCGGTAACGAGACTCAAATTAAAATAAATATTTACTTGAATTACTCAAAGGTATCACATTATACCGGATGTCTCATTTCAATCTTAATAAAGGAATATCTGAAGAAATAGAGTTCGACTAACAAAATGTTTCAGACAAAAGTTTCAAGGTTTGAAGGGCTATATATGCTTCAGTATAAAAATTTTACCCCATACTTTCCAAGGGGCTGGAAAAGAGGCAACTTAAAGATTTTAACCTTTCTCTATTTATGTTTCTAAGATTAAAATGGTATTTCTGTTTGATAGATATTATTAAGTACATTTTGGTGGATTTATTTGATCTACAGTGAAATTTAGGAATATTTTTTATTATTTGATTTAACAAATTTGAATATTTCTGACAGTTTTAGTGAACTTTAGCCCACAACACTAACCGCGTGACTTTTTTCACCACACTAACGAAAGGTTAATCGGAATCAATTATTTATTTGAGATTCGGTTAGACCGTAAAAAATACGTAGGATTTACCTGCGATGTTTATTTTTATTTTTGTCAGATGGCGCTGCAATCGAGAAAATTATAAATACCAAAAATTGGATTGGATACGAATGAAATGGATAGAATATTTTGTTATCCAAAAAGTAAATCCAACACTAGCGAAACTAAAATAAAATATTTAGAAACATCAGTTTTATTGTAGATTATCATAGAACGTTAAAAAGTCTGCTATGTATTTTTACCTCCCGCTACATCCAGTAAGGGAGGTAAAGGAATCATGTTAAAAATTCGGAAGTGAGATTTCAGTGAATGAGCACGTTTTAGGATTCCTAGAATACGATTTTAATAGTTTCCCGATGATGTCTGTGTGTATGTCTGTCTGTAAGTCTGTATGTTTGTCAGTCTGTGTGGATCTCTGGCGTTACGGTTTCTCAAAAACTACTAAACTGAAAATTTTGATATTTTGTATATATCAATTGTATCCCCTTTGGAAGAGCTGATTAGTTTTTGGTGATAATCCAATAACCGGAAGTGGTAGTTTACTTGCAGCCCTATCAAATTTCAAATATTATTATCTACAATTATTGTTTGAAACATTTTTATATTACTGTCAATGTACTGCAAACCTGTGCTTTTTGATAAAAACAAAACAACGGTTAAAAAATGGAAAAAATATTATTTTTTGACATGTGTCATAATTGAAAACTCAATTTTTTGTAGAGATGAGCATTTCTTGATAGCGGTAGTCCGTGTTTTTGCATTGTTTGTTAAGAAATCTATGACGGGAGGTATTGTGGTGCCCACAATAAATTTTTACGTTGTTTCGGAATTTGTAATAAAAAAGGGGATTTCAATTTATAATTTTAGAATTGCTTTCTTCTCTCACAAAATATTTTGACAGACGCAAATGCCCCCCTCTAAAACCTAAAACTTTTGTCCGAAACATGTTGTCATTCGATGTCTATTTTCGGAGATATTTCTCTGCTAAAATTAAAATGGGACTACTCAGTATACCATAGTGTAAAGTATATTCTTCCTGTAGCTCTCACTATATGCTAATGTAATAAAAAGGATAGAAAGGCTTAATTAAATAACATGTTTCGGGTAAAGTAATTTTCATATTTCTTTTTGAGTTTGCGCTAAGCTTCTTATGATGCATAAATCTGATTACTTACGGAAATTCGTAACGTTGTGAAATATGTAGACATGCATTGTTACTTACCGGTGCCTCTTCCGTAATGAAAATATATGATCTGTTCAAACGACCACGTCGACAACAATTGTCCGGGTTGGTGTATTAACAGAAGGAAACTATATTGTATGTGGATTTACAAACATTACCAATGTGTTAGTGTAGATTAATTAAATTTGTGTAGCTATATTTTCTCGATAAAATAAATATTACAGTAAGGTGTAATGTTTACTAATCTATCATTAATGTATCTCCGTACTGTACCACATAAAATGCAACATGAGTAGGCAATATTGTACAGTTTTTAATCTATGATATATATATATATATATATATATATATATATATATATATATATATATATATATATATATATATTTAAATAAACATTAATTTTAAATTTTGTAAATATTCCCTTTATTGTGAAAGGATTTGGTTTCTAGTATGTACAGAAAATAGTTAAGCAATCATATCAGAATTGTGACCACTCGAATTTTGACGTTATTTAATTTTTTTTAAGTTGACATACTAAAAACTAACTAAAAAAATAAAAAAAAAACATATTAAAAATTATCTCTTCAATTCTTTCAAATGCGATAAAATTGATATATACAAAATAACAAAATACTTGAGGTCCTGGACGTTCTAGAAGATGTTTGGAAAACCCGGGCAAGTAAATAAAAAGAAAGAATGAAATCACCAGATTAAAAAATGTTTTTCTTTGGGAAATGAGGCAGTAACAATGAATATTTCTCATACAATACAAGGAATCCGAAAAATGTAAATGCAGATGTTTATTAAAAATTAAAAACCATTTTTGTAATGAACTCGTTTTAATTGTGCATTTAAAAAGTTCCTCGCAATAAATTTCCGACCTCAAAAATTAAAACAAAAAATAAAAATAGCAGGGCACGTAAAACCAGGGGTTAATTCGACGGTAAAAGAATTCCAAATTGAAATTTTTCATAATGACGCTGATAAACCGCGGTGAGCGTCAGCAGCTGACTTTATCTTTTGTTTGCCACGTGAAGAGACGGACTGGTTACTAGCTTCCGGAAAATTCGGGATTTTTCAGGGACTATTTATTTAGCTGGATATTCATTATTGGAAGAATTTTTTTTGTATTATTTTTGACACAAAAACATAAACTAAATACAATAATTTTACTTGAGCAATGGCAGTTCCAAGTTTGACAGACAAATTTTACAAATAATAAATTCCCCAAAAACATTTGCACAAAATTAGATTTTGTAGCATTGTTTTTGAGAAAATCGATTTTGTGAACGTAAAATAGGAAAAAAAATGCGAATATTATTAACGGACAACGGTCCCGTGTATAACCGTTTTCCTGGTTGGCTTCGTAGGCGAGTCCGGCCCTGTACCAACTAATGATGTTGAATGCAGGGATATAATTCGCGCTATGCCATACAATGCGTGAGTGGATTATGTGTAGTTGATTAATTTTGTACAGAATCCAACAGAGAAATTTATTAACAGTTGTAGCAAAAATATACGTTCAATTTATTGTTTGAATTTTTAATACGTGTGTTACGATTAATTTATTCATCGGCGGTTAAATGAATTTAACTATAAATTGATAAACGAACTTTTATTAAATGCCTTTGATGTTAATTCAATATTGATATAACTTTTAACGATGGTTTTTCTCGTAGAAATAATATTTTGTAAAGTCTCTTTTATGTGCAATATCAAAGTACTTTGCGTATTTTTAGAACGTTGAGAGGTGTTCTGCAAAATATACATGAAAAATTGTTGTAAGGAAATTGCGAATTTAGTTACCAATGGATATATTTAGACAACAAAATAAATGTTACTTGTATTTATATATTTAAATAAACATATTTTTAATTATTTATGCGGTTAATTTATTCAACTGAATATATCCAGATTTACATTTATTTTGAGCGTTTGACGATAGTTCAATATTTATATCACCATAATTATTGAATATATCAAATATTAAAAAAAACTCATGTGGTCTACATACTGAAATATAATAATACTGGAACGCGAACTAGTAGGCTTTTATGAAAGCGAAAACCGAGCCTAAAATATATAGATGTTGTAAGGCCACCCTTCTTTGTCTAACACTTGCTTTAAGAGCGGTTGCTATGTAAAAACATTGTACAACAGAAAAAACAGATGGCCCAACAACTAGCTGTGTATCTCGGCTTGCATTTTCAACGTCAGTTAATGTTCCAGTATTATTATATTTCAGTTGCCCTATATTAATAACCGGATAATGTAATATAATATTAGTATATTACATGTGAGGTGGGAAATGTTTCATTCCAGCCAAGAGGAAAAGCCACGAGGCTCAGATATAGCGCAAGGCTGTAATGAAACTCCCACCGAACTAGCTACACTATTTTATTCACAATCATCCTTAATTATCCAAATTATCTTCTCATTTTACTCGTATATCGCCGTTTTCCACAAAGAAAGGTGATGTATGGTAGTAGTCTATGAAAACAAATGTTTAAATTTATTTCAATAATTTGAAAAGTGTCAACAGTTCGGGAAATTCAAATGTGACATTAAATTTCAATGCAGATCCTAATAAAACAGCATCATATTAGAATTTTATATTACTTTATAATAAAAATGCTTCTGTTCAATATTAATATTGTAATTATTGATGTTTTATTGTGTGCTAGGCAATTCTTTATAAATACTTGCCACAAAATAGGTTGTCATATTAGTAAAGCCTGATTTATAGATTGCATAGAATAGAAATGGAATGGAATAGCACAGGAATAGAAATATAAATAATGTAAATGCTTACAACCATTTACACGTATAGTTTGCACAGAATTTAACCAAATTTTATTTTCTATTCTATTCCCGTTCTATTCGAGTTAGTTCATCGCAAGAATTACTCTTTTATCCACATCGTTGTCACTTATTAAACAACTGCAACAAAAATTGCGCCGCAACGATGATGTAAATAATTGTAAAAATGACGTCATTCTATTCCATTCCTGTGCAAACTATAAATGTACTTGACAAATTTCTATTCCAAACTCATTCCTACACCAATTTCATTTCCATTCTATGCAATCTTTTAATCAGGCATAAGGAATGATGTATTTTCCAACCACTAAAACGTTTGGAATTGACATATTATTATAGTGATTGTGAATAAAATAATATACATATATAAACAGATCTTGAAAAATCTTAGCTATGCCAGTGTTACAGTCCAAAGGGGATTATCGGAACGTGTATAGCGTATTTTTATTGTTGAGAAAGTTCTAGGTATAAAGCGAGCGGCATTCTATGAGCATCTTAGTAAAATTATATTTTATTTTTCTTGTATATTTTGATCTGTTACACTTTTATTCTCAAATGGAATATACACAAAATTCTGTTTTATAAATTAAATGATATACCAAGACGAAAATAAATTCGCATTTGATATCCCTCAGTATTTGAATGATAGCTACTCGCTCCTAAATGTGAAATCCTGAAAAAGGACAGTTGGAAACTGCGGTATTATTACTAAGTAGGTATTAAGTTAGGGCGACGGCGGACGCACATATCTGTCAGGGTCTCAAATCCCTTTGTTGCGTCGTAGTAAAAAAATCATAATTCCTGCTCAACTAGAAGACTGAATTCATAAATCAACTTTCCTTGTATATAAGTTTACGAAAGGCGAGGAGACGAAACAGGGCGAGTAGATGACAAATAGTGGCTGGAGATGGTTCACAGAGAGAGGATAATTCCATGCAGAAGATAAATGTACCCGGGGCGTTGGAACACGGCTACAGCGTTATTAGTAATAATTAGGTAGAACTGCAGAGTCCGCGGCCGCTCGTCCGTATTGTGTCGCATTCCTCGGGAATTGTTGGCGCTCCGCACGCCGAGCTTTCGCGAGCTTACTGCGGACTCGCGGGACAAGCTTCTGCCGTGTTTGCATAATCTACAACTGACGGCCATTACGTGGAATGCATTGTTTCTACAATGATATTCCCATAACCGTGGAAATTGCGAAAGCACGCAGCTAATTTTACACATGATTTCAACAGTTGCCTTTATTGCTTTTTATAAAAAAGAATAGTTATAAAATACTTTTGCATCAGGTTATGTAATAGATATTTGCGATTTAAGTTAGATAAGAGTATTATTAAGACAAGAGAGTGAAATTTGTATATTTGTATAATTACATAATAATTTTACTTTATTTTTTGACAAGTAGAAAATTATTCCAGGTACTTGTTGTAAAAATCCATGACGACCATAATTTGACATTAAACAATTATGTAGTTGTTTTTCATAGATTTTTGAAGTATTTTATGAAAATGAGTGATTCAGAAAATATTTCGTTGGATATAGAGAAACTATCTTCAAAAATTATTAATTATTAAATATTTATTAATTTAAAGAAAACGAGTGCGGTAATGAAGCTCTTAACTCACGCAAAATGAGTGGAATAAGTGACATTTAACTCATGGGCGTGGATAAAAATAAATTATTTTAGTAGTAGTAGTAGTAATTCTTCATAATATATAATCTTTATTCTTTTATAATATTACTATTAGTTCTGAAAATTTGTTCAACAGCAATACAATTTAATATTCTATAGAATCAGTGTCATGTATAATTAGTATACATTCAAAAACAAATTTCATAAGAAAATTGAGCGATGCACATTACTCCAAATATCATTAAAAATTTGCATTATTTTTTTATTAGTTTTCTTTATCATTTGAGTGCTAAGAAACTCTATACTTCAGAGCGCATCGTCATATCTATTATATTTTTTGAGATATTACATTTTTACTGATTCTCGAAGTACAACTTTGAGAAGCTGTAACTCAAAAACTACGCAAGATATAGAAAAATGCTTCCAGTTTTGTATGTTTTGTGCATTCTACTATAAATTAGTAAATTTTGAAAATTTTGGAATTTTTTCAAAAAAATTTGGCAGGGGATAACTTGCAAAATAAAAAAGATACGGCCTTGCGGATTGCACCATTCGATTCAGCGAGTCGAAGTACATAAGTATGCAAAATTTCAGCAAAATCGAACAACTTGTTGATGAGTTCTGGCAAAAAATCTGAAAATGGCTGATTTTCCGAAAAACGTCAATAGGTACCCCTTAACGTCTGGCCTGAAAATGGCCATTTTAAGACTTTTTGCTGTAAATTGTCAACCCGTTGTCCAATTTTTCTCAAATTTTGCATACTTATGTATTTCAACGAGCTGAATTGAATGGTGCAATCGGCGAGTACATATCTTTAATATTTTCGAAGATGTACCCCTCATAATTTTTTCAAAAATTTTCCAAAATTTTTAAAGTTTCCATATTAGTTTCAAAAGTCACCAAAAGTAAAGCTTTAAGACCGTTTTTCAATATCTTGCATGGTTTTTGAGATATAAGTTCTCAAAGTTGCACTTCGAAAAACATAAAAAATCGCCTTATCTCTAAAAATATAACAGATATTATGATGCGCTCTGAAGTAATGAGTTTCTTGGTGTTTATATTATATAGATATGCAATAAAATAAAATGCAAATTTTAAGTGATATTTAGTGAAATTTTTAATTTTTACATTTTTAATGCTTGTATAAAATTGTCAGTAAAATATGATTATAATCTTATATGTAAAATGTTATTTCATAATTTTTTAAACAGCTTAATTAATATCGTAATTAGGTAACAGCAATAATTTAAATATTTCGATAAAAAGAGTAATCGAAAAATTTTGATATTACCCATTTTGTTGATTCGATGATTCGATTTGATCGCACTCATCCATTTAGGACTAAATCCAAAGCTTTTAGCTTAATTTACACTCTTGGTTTTATAATTATATGTATCTCTGTATAAAACACTTATTTATCTTTAAATTATGTGATATATGGCGAAATCTCCCATTGATTTTTTATTTGAATTCTCAAATTTATACAACATTAGTAACAAAAATAATTTTATACAGTCTTGATAATGGAAGTATAATCTTCCAAAACAGCGACAATTGATCAATTGAGTGTTGATTATTTGCAGTCCAAATTCCGACTACTATTTTTCCAACTTAACCTTTGGACACGATATAATTCATATATTTACAAGTTTTGCTATATTTTCATACATAAATATATTTATGAGTAATCGTCTTATTACTTTCAAATATATAGTATTCGGATTTGACGTGAAAAATATACTACACTTTCCTTTCGTGGGTTTGAAAAACAAGGAAAAAAAGAATCTCAATCATTCTATTCAACCTATTCAGAAGCTCTTGGTGAAACCATCAGTCATGTCAAGTATTTCCATTATTGGGATGCTTTATGTACATCGTTAAATATCTGTAGATAACAATAAAAAATATCTTATTATGTCATATAAAATAATTTATTGATTTCCTAAATACTTTAAAATTAATTTCACAAATAATAACATATTATACATATCATTATTATAAATGTCCCAATTTCATTACAGGTATTAAAGCTGAATAATTTATGTATTGAATAATAAATATTAAAATTTAATCATTCGTCAAACAGAATTTATTAGAGATTAATATGTGTTCTATTTTACGGTGAAAATTATTAACGTACTGGCAGCGTTTCAGAAAAAAAAATCGTTACAAATGTATACGATAAAATTAATTTAAATTTTCTTTCGAAAAAGCTAAATGTATTCTGAACACGTTTAAAGTCTTTGTAATGACAGAAATTGATTAAAGACCAGTGAGAATGGAAGTTAAATACAAATTTTCTTTGTTTTAATATCCTGTATTGGGGATTTTCACAAAGGTTCTGGAGCAAATTTACTGAAAAATGGGACACTCTTTTTACTTTTGCCGTTAAATTTTAATAAAACGATCGTTAATGTCTGTGAAAAATTTAAAGACATTAGACAATAATAGCTTAAAATCGGATGTTAAGAACAGCCTTAAGTAACCTATAGTTTGTTGCAGTTTGTTTGTTTTTGGATCTAATATTTATATTTTATTATCTTTTTACTTTTACTACTACTATATTTCTATCAATTTGTAGTGAAGTTACTATTAAATGTCATTGTGATTAAAAATATTATATATTGTTATATTGTTGTAATTAGCATGAAGCAAAATAAATAAACATATTCATTCATTCATATAATGTTAATATAAATCAGTATATATATATCATCACGTCTTTTACCCGTTTTAGGTATGTGATACATATTTAACCCCGGAAAAGATGGGAGAACTACAGGGGTAAAGTTAAAATGGTTATTGTTGGCTGCGGGATTCGAACAGAGGATCTAATGATCCGCAGTCCGATGCGTTACCACGGAGCTATTTACTCCATTACTAAAATTGCAAAATGAAAGTGTAATTAAAAACGAACAATAATATTTGAATTAGAAAACATAAACTTAAGTAAATATTAAACTTTTAACGATACAAAAGTATCCAATTTGTTTATGAAATGAAAATGAAAATATGCTTCAATTAGCAGCTTCTGTCACAAATGTAAACTACTATAAGTGGCTGTAAAATATTATAATAATATAATTTTTAATTCCATATCTGAGAAAAGACCATTCATTACCTCATTTTAATTTGAGTTTAAGTTGAAAAATCTTTCTAAACTCATATTTGTAAAATTATAAGGAACTTTTGGATTATAGTTCCGTGAATATATTATTTAAACATAAGGCTTCGAATTATTGAATCTAATTCTTCATTAACTAATAAATGATTCTCACTCTAAAGTAGCTTCAATAAGTTGAAAAAACTATCAGAACCTCATATTTGTAAAATTATAAAAGACATTTAGATTATAATTCTGTAACTATATTTATTTAAACACAACGTTCCGATTTATGTTCGCTTAAATTAATATAATTACAAAACTATAATCCTAATTCTTTTATAATTTAACATGAGTTAGTTAGTTTTATGCTCCTCGAACTAATTTAATATTAAATAGACTTATTTCTACTAGCGGAAAACTCCTGTAAAAAGAACAGTGTTTTCTATGGTTTTTTCCTGCTGAAAAATGGCCTTATTTATTTCGCTTTCTCCGTAGGCCATCTAACACTTAAATGGGTCTATCTCCGGTTCATGTAATCGATTTTGATGAATCTTAGGCCAAATGGATGTTTTCACCTTGAGCTCTGAATCTATTACCAGTACGATGTCCGCAGAATTAGTCTGTTTATTTCTATGTATAGTATTTTTTATGGTACTAACTTAAACTAAATAAAACTACAAGTAAATATACAAATCATAAAAGATAAATGTAAGTTTGAAATGAAATTATGCCGTATAGTCCTTCGAAGTAATATCCTGTTGTAAAAAGCAGTAAATAAATATATTATAAAATATCAATTTCCCGAAAATAACAAGGGTAAGAAAACGTGTCTGTAACATCCTCCTCACGTTACACCTTCGGCTTTTCCGCTGGAAGACGGTTCTGCGCTCTTTTTGTACGTGACTTGAGGTCGTTAGTAGGAGCAGCATCACGCAGGGCTGTCCATAAAACAGACTTTACTGCTCTCAGCTGTACGTAAAAGTGGCGCACATTGTGCCCGCCGTGGAGTGGCTGTGACGTCACGAGCGCACGCGCTAATGGCGCTCGTTGTACCGGAAGCGGCTCCGGACTCTGCCCGGACTCCCCACCGCCGCCTAACGGAATTCCACCGGTTAGTTATGTTGAGTGTTGTACGGGTTAACTGGAAGGATAAATGCTTGATTTTTTTAATCCTTGAATTCTCTGCTTCTTTATAAGCCAGTAAATACCTACATTGGATGATATAATTATTGCCCATAAGGCAGTTGTTTCTGGCATTTCAATTAAAATGCGAAATATTTATTGTATCTCTTATTATATGAGATAATATAAAGAAATATACCACTTACCAAGATCTGCGAAAACAAAGTGACATTCAAAATGGGTAAATGGGGCGATGATATATTTTTTAACCTATTATTGTTTTTGTGTAATTAATTTTGCGTGAAACAACGATGAATAATTAAAGCAGTAGTTTGTTCTCTACAATAACAGTATATTCTGATACAAGTGTATAAGTAAGCTTTTAAAGCCCGTACGACGAGTTTAAGAGCACGACACGTAGCAGAGTTCTTCTAACGTCGCTAATGCTAAAGCACTTATACATGTGTGTTATACGCTATTTTTTATTATACCTGCATCATAATCTGAAAAAAAAGAACTGCAGAGCAACATTTTGATTTTGATTCATTTTGATTCATTTATCGTTTACATGGAAATTGTTTAGTATTTATTGTTTACGTTACTACATAGATTCGTTCTTTTACGTTTTGTCATGACAGTGTTGACAGATATAAATAGTAATTATTTTTGTTGTTGCTTAGCATCTTTAAAGCACGGCGTGATTTAATGTTGTGTTTTCGCACGCTTTTTAGTTTCTTGAACAAGGATCACGATGCATGTATAATAAAAATATATTTTATCAACGACCATTATTAAAAGTGGCCCTTTTAACGCTTGCATAAAAAGTTGAAAGTGTCACTTTTTGACAATATTGTTAAAATTAACATAGCAGCGTGTTAAAAGTGATTTTATTTTTTTACTTTTAACATGTTGCTAACGATTTGTATCAATAAATTAACAAATATAACCATACTTGTCAAAATATTAATCTACATTTTTTAGTATTTACAGATTGTAGATAAAATTTTGTATGATGTACGTGTTAAAAGTGATTTATTTTTTTCGGGGAGTTACTCATAAAATGTCGCTTTTTACATTTGTATCATAAATAACTGCTTATTTGATTTTATCACACACTACACTGTTTTACAAGACAAACTCAATAATACGATAGGAACCATATTAAAACAAAATGATATGCAGAAATTTATCACATAAATTTTAAATAAACTTATTAGAAGGATGAATTATAATATACCTAGTATTGAAATTAAACAATCGGAGACTTCATCGCTTCAATTTTAATTGATCACTTCGTAGTGTTCGCTTTTACTTCAACGTTTTGGCGAATAATAATAGATAACAAAATTATATCAAATGGAAATTGGTAACATTTATAATTAGGCCAAAACTCTATTTCAAGAAATAATATAATTATGCGTGTATAGCTGGTAAATAGAGTTAGGTATTTTAGCTTTTATACAACATGGTAACCGCAACTAAAATACGTTTTCCATGGAGCGAATTGAAGAGAATCAATTCCCTAATTACAAAAACTAATTAATGAGAAACCACGCATCAGGCAGTCCGGCGCAACACAGCTCTGCTGCGCGTTCGATACGCGTGAACATAGGCACGTGACAGCGTGACACACGAATTCAGTTATCAACCCCTGGCCCCCTATCTGGACAGTCGAACATCACGCTGAATAACAATCGACAATCAACACTCCATGCCCACGTTCACGTTCACGTCCACAACAGGAAGTAAAAGTTTTTCATTTGTTGTTTTTTCCACGTTTCCAGGTTTATCAATCACACGACCCATATCGATAAGATTCTAACGCTCCTTTTTGAGCCGTTTCTTTCCCACCATTCTTATTTTTTTATTCTATCGTCCATAAAAAATTCACATTAGTATTGAAGAACGCAATATATTATAGTAGGTTTTTATGTGTCATTCACGCCAAGTTACTTTTGAGAATTGCCGGTTGAGTGCTTCTGAGATATTTTTAAATGTTCGCGGCTATTCATTATACAACCCACTTAAGCTTAGTATAGAAGAAACTTTGAGCGGAAAACTATGGAATCCAGAATGCTTAGAACAAGAGCAACTTTATTTTTCCGCTGTTATAAGTTCCAAACTTGTTTTAAAGAGAAATGTTGAATTAAATTTGAAGTTCGTGAACACTCAGGAGATAGTTAGAAAGTCCCCTCGGTGTCTTAGATTTTATTTTTGATTCAAAAAAGGATAAAGTGTTTCGATTGACATTTATGTATGCCTGGTAAAAACTGAGTAGATGTCGGCGTGTCAATGTGCCGAGACAGCTGAGTGACACGATTGGATGGCGCTGTCATGCGCAGATTGACGAAATATCATTGAAGACGGCACTGTAAAATGCTGTCGTTTGCACTCAACTGTTTTCGTTTTAAAGTGAAAAAGTAGTCTCCGTTTTAGTACATCATAATTTATTCAGTTCCAGGTTTTAATAATTTGCAAGTATAATTTTTGTAAGCTATAGCGGATTCGAATATCTGATATCATTGCGAACTTATTCTGGAAAATTTAATTACGGAAGAATTCAAATCTCCTACATACTTCAATAGTGCCGCAAAATAAAACAATGGTTTATTCAAGTATTTTATTTCTTCAGTTTTTCTATAAATGATGTTGAAATGAATTTTAGTAGTACGAGACGAGTAAACACACTATAGTATATTGAACAACTAGTGTTACAATGACCTTTTTTGTAATACGAGTATTGTTTGCGTAAACGAGCCGCAGGCGAGTTACGCAAAATACGAGTATTACAACTAGGCATTGTAACACGAGTTTTTCATACTACTTTTCCTATTTCACGTTCATAAATTCAATAAAAATAAAATACAATTGTACGGCATGTTTAATATAGCACTGGTCACCAAGGGGCTTTGCCCGCGGGGCTTATCGGGTCCCAGGCCGCAACCCCGACGCAGGGGCTCAATTCAATAATTTTATGTGAGCCATGACAGCCCCAAGTTTAACAGACTGTTAATTTTACAAATAATAAATTCCCCAAAAACAGTTGCACAAAATGCAATTTTGTAGCATTGTTCTTGAGAAAAACAGTGTCACAAAATTGACTTTGTGTACGTGAAATAGGAAAATAAAATTGTATTTTCTTTGGAAGAGCTGATTCGTTTTTGGTGATAATCCAATTACCGGAAGTGGTAGTTTACTTGAAGCCCCATAAAATTATTTTTAAATATCTCAGTAAATTACGGATAAATGTCAATTTTTGTTATTAGAATAATGTTTCAAATATTATTATCTACAATTGTTGTTTAAAACATTTTTCTCTTATTGTCTCCATTTACGAATTACAACGTGTTAAAGAATAATTAAATTTTCGTTTAAATCTGTTAACCTGTGCATTTTGTAAAAAACAAAGCAACAATAAAAATGTCTATTTTTTGATATGTTTCTGATTTGTATGGCGAGATCTATTGTGGTGCCCACAGCAGTTTTTTAATATCCTTCTGCGGAGATTCAATTATTTTGGTATTATTATAGGTATTTGAATTATATATTTACAACTTAGTGACTTGCAACAACTTTTGATATGAAAAAAATTAGTAGGGCCTGTTCATTACAAATAAATTCAATGCTTCAATCTTGACGACATGGTTGACAATTTGTTGAATGTTGATATCTCATTACCTTTTAGTTTCCACTGACGCAGAGAACTTGAAATATGTCCTGGATATTTTGTTTATATTTGGAGGCTTAATGGTATTAACAATGGTATTTGTGTTTTGGGTGACACTGTAGAATAAAATATTTAAATTTATTATCGTATTATATCATATTTATCATCAAAGTATGAAGCTTATTTCGTAAAATATCAATATTACCGAAAACATAATCCTTACAACAAGGCATCTTTAACGCCAAGCTTAAGCAGGGCGCCAACTTGCGGGTATTAAATATAAAGTAAAACAAAACTATCCAGAACCATCGCTGATTTCCAGCTGCTATGAATATTCATCGGCAATTTCCCAACCCGTATGAAAATTCCGTAAATCCTCTTATATTTATTTTCCATTTGTGTTATTTCATTTATCCTCCATGCTGCATAATTTCATTCGCGCTTATCTGCAATTCAAAAATAAAAATCCCATCGAATATTGCGAACAATTAAACTGCAACGAAACTAACAGCGTTGAAGTTGAAAAGTTCATGGGCCGGTAGAAGAGCAGATCTACACCACCATGTTGTGAGTTCATATTGAACGGGTGGTTTAGTAACTCGCCAGTTATATGAAAAACTTCCCAATAACCCGTGTTCATTATTTAGTTGGTTTAATCCACCGTTTTTATACAGATTTCGATCGCTCTGGCTCTTGTTGTGATTTGGACTTCTGTATCATATTTCACTCATAGACCATTAATGTACTTTTAACTCAGATTAGTTCAGTCATTTTTTGTTGTTTTCCATCTGTAGGTTCGAATCCAACACCCAACAAATTACCCACAAAATATGTTATACCTATAGCACATTGGTAAGAGTGCTTGCCTCTGGAAACTGAGGTCGTGAGTTCGAATCCAGGCCAGTTCAGAAAAAAATTGATAAACTGACTTGAATCGGTACTCATTTACGTTACTATTTCAGGTTGGAATAAAATTAATTTGGCAACTACAAAGCTGTCGGATACAGGCTAGTAGTTGTACCAAATGGGCAACACACATAGCATCAGTGTAAAGTAAAGAGCAATGGCAACCTAGAGATTTAAGGTTTCATAATTCCGAAAGGACATACATAAATGTATCATGTATATCGAGATATCATAGTATAGAAATGAATAGAAAAAAAGAACCTTTATTTATTTCGTACTGAATGAAAGAAAAATAAACAATATTTCTGGTTGAATCGTATACTATTTTAGGGCTGCACTCGATTATAAAATCCGTATTGGAGTATGGCATTACATCCACTTTTTATTAAGCTCTAAAAAACTTTCAATCAATGTTGTTACGAACATGGTATTTCATGTAATAACTGTTTGTTAATAACTCGTGAATTTAACGATCAATTGTTTTGCAGTTTATACCATTGTCGGAATTAATACTAATTCCAACAATTTCTCTCTTCAAATACAAATGCCGCAATATGTTCTCGCAGAACATTTTCTAAAACGTAATTTAATCATTTGAAATTATCTATTGTTATTCGTAGAAACCACATAAAGGCTGCGTTTTGTTCACAAGTCAAATAAAATTTCAAACTAATTTTATGCTGAGGTCTCAAACTTCGAAATTAATTAGTGTAATTTGCGGTAGATGTAAGGATTCTTTTATATATTTGCAAACATTTACTTTCGTAGTAACATACTTAGTCTATTTAACTTTGGTAAGAACGTAATCTCATACACTTTATTCAACTTTAACTAAAAATAAACTATCTGAGCGCTTTGCAGAGTATCGAACAAAAAATATATTCGACTGAATTATAATTTATAATCACTTATCATATTGTTTAGCGGCCATAAATAGGCTCTATATGAACAAGTCCAAAATGATAAAGTAAAAAGCCCTATTATCAAAATTAACGACGAAATAAATGTCAATAACCAATTTTGATCCTATTTGAATGATTTGTTGCATAATATTAGTTCATTCATTACACGATAATTTTGCACTAGTGCAAATTATCGATAATTCGCACTAGTACAAATTACCAATATAATTCTGACTTGCTGTCAAATGAAGTTTTTTTTTTTTTCATGAGAGAAACAGCGTTTGGCTAAATTTTAAAATGTATTTACAATAACAATATTTATATTAGTAATATGATATTACTAAGATTATTGTAACAGCAATCGAAAATAATATCATATTACTAATATAAATATGGTTATTGTAAATTGCTGTCACTATACATAAGATATATTTTTGCTATTATAGCAATCCATTTTTTTTTTTCGTGTATTACAAAAATATGGCCATAGAAAATTAAACAAAAACAAAAAATATTTGACATTTCTGAAAACAAATTTAAATTTATTTATACAGTATTGTATTATTTTCTGTAGAAATTTCGCAGAAGATTTTAATAATATAAAGGCGAATTTGAGAGTTCATTTCTTTTCATTTCTCTCTGTTAAATAAATAAAAAACTCTAAAATTGTTTTATGAAATTTTCCACGGCCCTGCTACAATTTTCCTTATACGTAATGATTTTAATTTAATTGATATATCGTGAAAAACTAATATTTATATAAGCAAATTGATTCTATCGAATGCTTTTTTTAATACCGAATAACTTTTATATTCATACTTTTGCTGTAAAGTGTATAGGTAAAAATTTATAGCAATATCAAAAAAATAGTAGGTATTGAAATCCCTATATTCCACATTTGTATTCCACACGGTATATGTCGTTCAAAGCTAAATAAAAATAATATATAATTTGCAATTCAGTCAAACAAAATATTGTAAATAATAGGGTTGTATTGATTATACTTTTTATATGCCTCGCTCGGCCTCTAAACTGTCTCGTCCATAAATTCCAAAATTCTGTGCTTTTCACATAAATATCTATTAGAAACCTAATATGGAAATCATAATGTCGAGCCAATAAAAACATTTATGAAGCTGTCAATGTGGAATGCCCAAAATGTATTATTTGGCGTAGTTCCTTGTCGATAAATCTTCATCACCATTAGCGGAACTAAACGCATAAGTAATTTCTTGTGTGGGTGTTCCAGTGTTTCGTATAACTGTTAGATGCCTTAGGTGTAACATCTTCGATTGTAATCGGGAGGAAAAGCAGTCACATGACTTTGACGGGTGAAACTGAAGGGTGATGGCTGCTTGTTTGCCTGTGATAGATGAACATTGTGTTATGTAAACTGAACTGGGTACGTATACAATAGCTAACTTAACTTGCTATTGAGAGCAACATGAACTCTGCTGTATTCGACAATAAATCAACTAAATGTTATGGTTTAATTCCGCTATGATCTAAATTGGCGATTTCCAAAAATACATTCGGAATTATGTGGTAAACCAACGAATCTTTTTGTGTAAAAAAGATATCAATAAGAATACGGAGTTATTCGCTTCGGACAGCTTTATTCAATTTTTTATTGGTCTCGCAACGAGAATATTATACCCGAACATATGAAAAGTTTCTTTGCCCACGTAATATGATTCTTATACTATTCAGACAAGCTTACGAGAATATAAAGTTCTCCTTTTTCTTTCAAGAACAATAAAAATGTAGTGGTTCTTGAAGTTCAGATTGGTTTGAAAAATGCGGCGTCATTTTTTATAACACATCTATTGTCTTCGTACAGCACCAATTGATCAATTTAAATATTGTCACGCTTTCTAAAGATGTCAATGGAGCAGTAATAATTTACCGATTTTAAACTTGGTAATACATGTTTTTGTTATCACAACCTATAACACCACAATTTATAGCAAAATCATTTAAAAATGACAAAATGATACACCAATTTTCGTGTATCGAAATCCGCAAAACCATCGATAATTGCCATAATTTAAAGAAAAAAATGTGAACAAATAATTTTTTCAACTGTCACATCAACAAATTACTTAGATACCGGGTAGCATATAATTTTGGTTCTGTACAATTTGAAAATTTAAGAGTATTTGGATTACATTTAATTCCGATAATAGTTATTTTTATTTATGATATAAGTGTTTAAAGTTTTGTTCAAAATCGTAGAATTATGGATTACTTTAGTGCCGATTTCAGAGCTTATGATAACGATTTTGACGTTCTTTAGTGCCGATTTAAAATAAATAAATAATATCATCACACAATTTATCCAATTCGGATGTAGTACGCGTCAAATTTTAAGAGGATATTGTGGTATTACGAAGCTATTTCCCCATTTCTAACTAGTGAATCATTTTGCATTAGTAATTATTCTCTTTGATTTTATTTTAAGCTCATAAAACTAAACTGCTGCTGAAAATATGCTGCACGTTTTATTTTGTAGTTAAAAGTAGCATGTACGAACATATTTTACATTTTATCTATCTTATTTTACTGCTTTTCCGGATCATGAACCATGATTTAAATATCCCAAAGAATTTAAATGGAATTTAAGTTACACACGTTATTTTATTATAGTATGTACAACTTTAAGTAACGTAACTAGGAAACAGCGTGGAGCATTCCGACATATCCGCAGTAATGCAATGTTATTTTTATGTCAGCTGTATAGTATATATTCTCAGCTGAGGTTAAGTGTTTATTCATGGGTGGCTAGATGTATTGAACGTAGTACTTAGGTTGGAAACGTAAGGAGATTGAGTTAATGGTTAAATTGAATCAACTCTCTCCTTGCACGTTTGGTCTATATATACCACCACCCCTGTTTGACTGTATGTCAATGAGAAATCGCAAGCATACGTGTGTAATTCACCACAAAACGTAATATTTTGATTGTGTTCTTTAATAAATTTTTACTTTGCTACTGGTTTACAAGGGGATAATTAATGAAGATGGCAATAGCATGACGACCAAGTAAAGAAGTTGTTTTTTGATACACAGAAAGTTGGTTGAGATTAAAAGAATAACACATCAAAGTTCTCTCGTTTATGTATTCAATATTTAATGTAAAATACTTGCTGATTATAAAATTCTTGTCCATCAACCTAGCAAAAAAAAAAAATAGTAATATTTTGGGAATACAACACAAGGTGAATCGAAGGACGCACCAAAGCGTTTTCAATGCTTTTTTTGAAATGTTCAATTATTAACTTCCCTAATTATTTTACATAAAATAGTTAAAATGCAGAAATCCTTATTGCTAATTTTCTTAAATTATAACTGCTTGTGTTGTCATTCGAAGATTATAACTGTGCTATAGTGATTCAAATATTTTAAGCTAGACATTCTAATGTTCTTCAGGAATTTAAAAATACAACACTTGACTGAGCACCTGGAAACAGATTTCCTATGAAAAAATAAAGCCACAACCATAATAGTTATTTATATACCAAGGCCGCGAAATTACTCTTTCTCGTACAGACGCAGGATAATCTCGAGGGTGTTAAAGGATTTTGTGGACAAGGTGTACACACAATTATTTGTACAACCGTAAAAAATATGAAAATACAAATTTTAATAATTATAACAGTTTTATTGTAAATAGAAAGTTAGCTTTCAAGGTGACTACGGGATTGACATTTATTGATAAACAAGTGTTACAAAAAATCATATAAAATGTCTTAAATTATGGATATTCTTATCAGAACAGATATTAAAGGAAGGTACCCCTTCGTCACTGTCACTGTCATATTATCCGTCTTATCAATTCTCAAATGTCAAAATTATTGTTTACCCTATTTCGCGACCGCTTCCATAACAACAGTCTCGGGCCTGTATTGCGCCTGCTAAATCCTTATTTACTTCCGGTTGCACAAAAACTAGATAATTATAAGGTAACTCTAGTACTCTACCAACATCTAGTGTGACCTCTATAAAATCTACTCATAATTCCTTAATAATTGTGGAGCAGTAGAAAATTATGTATTCATTCGTGTCTATATAATTTCATATTCCAGTACCTATTATATTTTGAAAATTCATGTTTCCTAAAACAAGCTCGGAATCCCAAATAAATCAATAAAATTTAAGGTATCAGAACAATGCAATATTTCATCCGTTCAAATTGCTAAATGAAGCACATCATCCACAATACACAGAGAATTAATTCCACTTTGTTGTAATTTAAGTACAAAGTATAAAAGCTGGAAAACTGTTACAAAACAAATGACAAATGTTTGACAATGGAAGGACGCATCTTGAAAGCCGCAAGCGGCTAACAGCACTCAATTCATTACCACTCTGCAGATAGCACTCATCGGACAAAATGGCAACGGAAACACTGGTAACATGATCACTTTGCATTTAGTTAATGTTCTAGCTACAGGTATCATATGAATATTACAGGAACCTACAAAATATTAGGCAATGAAGATTCAAACAGTATTTTACTAAAAGAACGAGGCAAAGCAATTCCACGAACGAAATTGATCACTTTCAATACATACAAAATTTTATCAAGGGTAATATCACAAGACCTTCTGATTTTATCAATAAATGTTTATTTTTGCACGAATTCTTTTTTGCTTAGCAATAATCACGAAAGCAAACTGCATGGTAAATCCCGACTCCGAAGGAGGAGGGGTTTTACCTAATGTCAGTTTGCTTGAGTGGTTTTACTTAAGCAAAAACATGAGTGCTTAAAAATAAAAATTTATCTGAGAAAATCAGAGAGGTCGCGTGGTATTTGATAAGATAAATTCCAAAGGCAAAGCAAAATGTAACTTGAAATATTAATTTACTGTCACCTTGACAGTAACAATTATTTATTTCCTTGGTAGCGGGAATTTTATCGGGTTAACCCGGGTAACGGGATTTTATCAGTATAATACTGTTCCTATTGGTTGAATTTTCAAGTGTTTTGCATTATGATTGGTTAAAAACTAGTCGTGGGAATTTATCGAGGGTAATGTCACAAGGTTTAACGGATAAACTTTTATTTATGAAAACGTAGTTGCTTGGTAACAACTGACGAGAGCAATTTGACATGAAAAAAAAAAACGCGACACCGTTACACAATTAAAGGAATATAATACAATAATAATTAAGCACATTTAATATAGCTCCTGTCATTAACAGTTAACAAAATAATAAAATATTTTACTGATCTCGATAGGGTAGTGGCTATGTTACAAGCTTAGCGCGTCACTGATATTGGGTTCGAATCCCACCGAAAAGCACGGTCGATGGGTTCACAAAAATTCATAATCTTCTACTCATTAAGCTGCATATTACTAATAGTACTTCGTCTGCTTGCCATATTTAAAAAATAATTGATTCTGTACACAATTACGTACAAACATACCTACGTAGTACGTACGTAGGTATGCAGCAGAGCAAACCATGATTTCGTGTTGAAAATGCCAAGAAAAATATATTGCATAAAAAGCAGAAAGATCCTAATCTAATACGTCAACATACAAGCTACAATAAACAGTGATACAATCAAACACGCCCATACACATTAATAATAATCAAATATCGGTAATTTTTACAACCAAGCCAAGCTAGAGGTAAATTTCATGCGATTTCCACACGAATAGCGACTAAAAGAACAACTAAAAACGTTGAAATCTTGACGATATACATAATTCCGATGACAAATGAGATTAGCAAGAAAGTGGGTATAATGATGATGAGCTTGAGTGGAGAAAGAAATAAATAAAAGAACAAAAACGGAGAAGTGAAAAGAAACTTCCAAATGACGATCGACGGTCATGGATGGCGGGATGTAAATGTATCGAAGCGTATTTTTAGCATCGCAAATCACGGAATAACCGAATTTTAAGAGAGGGGGTATCCGCATCTCTTTCTTGCTTCTTAACCCTTGTTAGAAGTATGAATTTTCGTAAAATGTTGTAGTAAAATTTCTAAACACGCTTCTGCGTATTTCTTCATAAAATATTTATTGTTTTCTATAACTTCTTTTATGGCTGCAGTAAATATCTAACTTCTCGTAATCCTGAAATTTCATTCGAATTTTCCATTCAAATATAAAGTTTTTATATGTCTGTTTCTCAACGAATTCATGTTTATTATTATTGAATCTTTCAAAATAAATATATTATCACCCTAACATATCCAGTCCTTTAAATATATCTAGAAAATTTCGGTTAAATTATGGGCAGACATATACTGAAGTACTTTATATTATAAGTAATGAAGCCAAATATCACTGGTTCAGGTTCAACATTGCTTCATAACTTCATAAACATTCATACTTTCTGCTCTTGATGGGATTCTATCCAGAACTGGATACATAATAAAAGAATATTTTGCTTACTTCACTTGGAAAACTTCACAATTAAATTATATTCCAATAAAATTAGGTGATATTTCAACCTATTTATTGTTAAGTAAAGTACAGTGAAAACCGCAAAATATCTTTTGCAGCAAAGTAGAATTACCCACGAGAGAAATTTTAGCACACGAAGCCGAAGGCTGAGTGTGATAATTTTATCGAGTTTTGCCCACTTGTAAAGTAAATAACTATTATTACTGTATTTTGAAATGTAATTGTAAATTTTCTGTAAAAGTACATTTTGAATCCAATTATTATTAAATCGTTGGAATCTATTATTGCTATTTGAATGTACTGTTGGTGTTACAGTAAAAAAAAAATGTGCTATTTGCAGACTCAGAGTGCGGTCTATATATATGATCAAAACGTACAGTATTATTCAGAAGTTATCTCTCATAACCCCTCCACAGGTACCAAAACTGCATGAAAAATCGACATACGTTCTCGCTGGTCGAATGAGAAAGATAAACGATACGAAATGAAGGACAGATATATAATCCATCGTTTACCTGAGACAGGTAAATAAATAGTAGAAATTTTAAAATTTCTCACTCTTAATATTACAATATTTTTCAAAATGCAAGTGAATGTTTGATGTATACATGCTCGGTTATGCTTCCAAACTTTTTGAAATCTAATAATAATAATAATACTAATATAATATCATCAAATATTTAAGACCTATAATAAAACATATTTATCAATATAAATAAATATATTATTTAAATAAATATGACGTGGCTTTCTTACATGTTTTAATTTCCCTAATAACAATATAATATATGAATTGAATTTAATATTTCAACATTTTTAAAAGTTTTATTTTGCGACATTTGCACTTTTCTCTTTTAAATAAATTTAAGTCAAACGCGTATTTTCATTAAAATTTCATAATATACAAGTACAAGTAGATTTATGGAAATTGATAGTATATCTGTTATCGAGGTATTATTTCATTCCAAATATGCTGCTATCTTGGTTGGGTCCTTACTTTGAATTATGCTATAAATTAATGGCTCATTAAATTACATATTCAGCAAACGTTTTGTCCCATAGCCCAGTTCAGAATCTAGATTTACGGTACAGAGTCCAGAGCACGAATATATTGCATAATTATATGCTGAATTCATCTGCAAAAGTCTACTTCAAAGGGCTGATGCGGATATCTACTATTCCGCTAGTATAAACACTTATTTAACCGCATATATTCGCTTTGGTACCAAAGTAAAGAAGTTAATAAATAAACAGGCGCGAAAAACAAAACCGGAATGAAGTTTTAATGAAATGTTGATCAAAGCAGAATGTGTTAGTGTAGCCTGGACGAACCAACACCGGTTACAGTAACGAGGGATGAAATTAAAGTGTAATCCGCACTAAAGCGATTATATCTTCTCTTTAGGAAACGCCAAAGGCGAAACCTTCAAACTCGTAGACGCGCATGGGTCATATGTATGTAATAAAGTATATATACCAGCTGTTTATGCACTGTCAAGCACTAGAATTTAAAATATATGTTGTATAAATAGAAATAAATAAGTTGCTGGCGTATTATTATGTATTTTACTGCAATTTTACGAGCATATTTATTTTCAGGAAAAATTGCTCGCATGCAAAATGTTTTTCAGTAAATATAACAGAATTTCAGCTGCTATTTTCAACGCAGTTCACATGGCTGGCTGTACAATAATAGTGAATATTTAGTTTCAAGCAAAACTGATTGAGTCAATATTATTTATTAAACAAAAATTATTATTGTTATTTTAGTCGAAATTACAATTAAAACAATTATAATTAATCAAATATCTTTTTTTACCTTCCACTATTGAAATATATACAATGTTCTTTACCTTCCATACATATATTATGACGTGTCAAAAAACGAAAAACAAAAGTAATTGTCTACTAGGGTGGTCCTGATAATACGAAAATTTTATTCTTTGTAGAATAGAAGTCATTAATTTTTTATCAAAAGTAACCAATCACCTTTGGTGTAAACCTACATTAGTTATATGGTTTTTAAAAGAAAATGGATTGCGTTTATTGGGTTTGAACAAAAATAAAAATGATTTAGTCTAATTATTTCAAAGGTTTCCCAAGATAGTTTTTAAGAAGTACGAAAAAAAAATTGAATGCTGTTTTCAGTGTGCATTGGACAATATGAGTTTTTGTTTAGTTTTATCCATTTTGAAGCTCATCGAGGTTCATAATAAACAATGAATGAAATAATTAGGCTAAATCACTTTTATTGTTTAAACATATATTTAAAAAAATACATTTCTCGTATTTTTAAGAAAATATATTTAAAACCAAATAATTATTTAATTTTTACACCAAATACGCTCTTATATGTGTTCATTTTGAAGGTAATTGAAAATAAATATTTGCATGAGCGTAGTAAGTCTTATTATTATTTAAAAGATTAATTGTTTAAAAATCGTTCTTTTTACGATACAAAATTCGAGTGGGCATAAGCTAATTTTGTTAAAATATTTATGTTATGTATTAGAAACATTTTATATGGACAAGGAAAAATTTTAGCGAGCGACGGCGAAAATAATATCTACAGCACCTAATTTAAATATTACTTTTTATAGCCTTTTTTCAAACCAAATTTATAACATCTGTTATATTTAAATTATCATATAAATAGTTAAAATATTGAGATCATATAATTCTCCATAAAGCAAAAAAAAAGTAGATAATTTTTTATCTTTTCAGTGTTGAAAATGGACCTTTCACAGCAGCAATAGTTAAAAAAAAGCGGATTGCTGTGGTAACGTAGATAATGTTGATTCAATTTTTGAATTAATTTTTGTCTAAACTAAGTTCAGCAGTAGATACATTTTCTGTATTTTCACATAATCAGCATACCTCTAAAAAATAATGTTCTAGATTTTTTTTTATAATAAATTTATTATTTATATGTATGTTTACATGTATCCAATTTGATCGCAAGTTCAAGTAAAATTGTCGCCCAAGAAAGTAACAAATATCCTAAATGAAACGATGAAAGAACAATGTACTTTAGTCCGTGAAAGCTTCTTATAAAATAGCTGGTGTAATGAATAGAAGAGAGGAAGCAATGATACAAACGAAGAACAACTGATTAAAGTTGAAACTGCTAATAAGTGCTATAACGAATTGTACTTGCTGTTCATACAAACTCTTTAAAATTAAATGTGCATGAACTGCAACCAATATTTAAAATCAGCAGAAATACAATCCAGAGATGCATATCCTCATTATAGCCTACAAAAAATCGATGTGTACCAAATTTCAATTTAATTTATGATTGAATTTCTTGCGGCACGTCTCCTGTCGTATGTTCACTTCAAGTCTCTAGTCTTCGCCGTCGCGTTTACCGCACCTGGTGGAATGCAGGTCACGGTTATGGAAATGACAACCCCACGATTATGACAACGGATATTCTGATAATTATTCCGTGACAGAAATTGATTGCAGTTAGCAGAGAATTTTCTGTTTGAAATGCGTCTCTGAATTCGGACTGCCTAATAAAATATTATCGTGACAGTAATGGCGTCTCGTTTAAAATGAAATATCGAGTGTCATTTGTCAAAACGACCGTCCATCGTTCCGTAACTAATGGCGCACGTTATCATCGGACATCGATCGTGTTCTATTTCGTGTCTTACAATTTACACACATTTGCTTCTTGTTTTATATTTCGGCGTGGTATTCTGACAGAGCCGCATTCAAGAATCCCGCAACGAAAAACTTTTCCTACCATGAATTCTCCCTGAAATCCTATAGGTGGTAGTTCATAAAATAGATTATTCATAAAGCCACAGTTTTCATGTCATCGGAATCCATGTATTTGTCATGTTTGCTTTTGTAGCACACCTAAACATTAGTTTTGTTTATGCTAATCTAAATTGCGCCGTCATACTCCTAATTGCATCGCTGCATGTGAAATAAAGTGAGGAGCAATTTCAGTGCAGGTTACATTTGCATGCAATTTACCCAACAATTACACATTTAAATTGCTGTCTATGTATGACGTTAAAACTATATGTAGTGTACATATTTCACACAGGAAATTACTTTCCTGGCAGCAGTTTCATTCGCGTGAATAATAACATGCACTAGTAAGTTAAGGGATAGTTTAGCAGGCTTTTACCGTTATTAATATAGTCATAAATTTAATAATATTCTTCTTCAGCATTATAGATAAAAATAATCTGATGTCGGCACCACACTACTTTCTTATATATGTTACTGTAAAAGCCCGGGTTATGGTAAATCCTAAGATTTTCCAGTAAAACCTAATATTTAACAACTCTTAATAGTAACAGTCCAACAGTGCTCTGATCATCGTTCGTTTCAAATTTTTACCACTATTCCCTTGTTAAATGGTAGAATTTACCTCCCTAATTTACCAAAGCCCATAAATTGGTTAATCTGATGTTTTTACCAGTAAATCATTACATTTGCCAATTCATGTCAGTTAATCCTAAGATTTACTGGTAAAACCAATATACTGACCTTTACAGTAACATATAACTGATTTGAGCAATATAGAAAATACAGTGTTATTTTGTTTATTTTAGAGCAAGATACTTGTATACAATTGAATTCTGCACAATACAATTTTTTCGCCAAGCGTATATTCTTATTTTGTTATTACATATACGATATAGAACTTAATCATTTTGTTACTAATAATTCACACAGTAGCGACACTTCAAATATTTCATGATCCCAATATTTCCGTGGTGCACAGCCGGAAAGATGACCGCTTAGTGTTCGCTGATAGGCTGATATGTTAATAACAAAAAAAAGAAAATATAGTAGGTATGTCAGTGTCAGGGTCAGTTGTATCCGTCAAATATCAAGCCGCAATATTTCTGTCATATTAAGTTCATAAAATGAGTGCAAAACAGAGAGCTCAACTTATTTGTGATTTCTTTTGAATAAGTATCGAATTCAACAACGGAGTAGTTGTGGTCTGTAATGATGTGGTTAGCCTCGAAAAGGTTTTTATTATATAATCCGAAAACATGTGATGACCAATATTGTTGAAATCCTAGAATTGCTGTTTCGAAAATAGTTACAATTTACGAATTTTATAACGCAAATATGTATAAATATTTAAAACTTAATTATGTTGCATACGAACAGTTCAATGTTAATGCAGTATTTTATGAAAGAAAATAAATTTGCATAATAAAACAATTCGCAAATAGATTTCTAGATTTTGCTGTTTCCATAATTCACAAGGATTACTTAAAAATTCATACACATTTGTCTGTTTCCAAAATTGAACTTACAAGAAGAAAAAGAACGAAATCTTACACAAGTTTCGGTATAAAAACAACGGCGCATTTTTTATCCTGTCAAATGTAGACACGTAAAAATAGATCCTGTAAATAATTTTATTTTCCGACGTGTTCCACCGATTTGTATTTGTTTCAAACTACCGTCATAGCCCACTGGATATTGTTTTCACTTTTCGCATCAATCAATAAATAATAAATGTATGAAATAAATCACATTCATATAGACAGCGCCACACTCTGAAATAGAATTTGGTAGAAAACAGATTATATTCCTATACAAATAAAAAGCTACGCCATTATATTTAATATTTATAATTTAATTCGAATTAAGGGTTGCGTGCGTGCAGATGAAAGTCAAACAAAAAATAATATCATATGGCCAGCACATAAACTCATTCCTAAACAACTTTTAAACGGTACAAAAATAAAACGTTTCCAGTAAAAATTGTAGCTAATATTATTTTACATATTATTTATTATAACAATATTTACTCTAACTCAATTATTTACTAAGATATGCTCAAATTACTTTTTAGGCCTATTTATAAACTACCGTTTTCAGTTCTTAGATTGCTATTTCGTAATTTTATATGTTCTAAATATGAAATTATTTTGACATTAGAATCAGATGTTGCTGACACTTAACTTCCCATAAATTTTAATATCTCTAAACGATCAAAAATATGAAATAAAAATTGTAAATAGATAATATATTTAAACACCTTTTTGAATAGAATGAAATTTGTTTTAACTCAGTTATTTACTGAGATATGCCTGATAGGTCTTCAAAAATCTACCACTTTCTGTTAATGGATGGTTCCCAAATTCTAGACAGTGTTATGACATCTAATACCTAAATTTAAGATACATTTTTAATACCATTTAACGCATTGTACTTTTTCTATTATGCTATATTTTTTAAAATTTTAATACCAAATATCAATAATCAATCAGCAACAAATAGAACATGTTGAAAATATTAAAAATATTTTGAAAGATCTGCCTCCAAAACTGTTCAAGTTATTTGTTTCATTTCTAATCTCAATCTATACCCAGCAAACACAGTTATGTCGCGAGTACGTTATATATACATAACATGGATAGATCTATGTTCGCAACACGGTCTATGAGACATGACATCCCATGTATGTAGACATCGTAACATTAATGGTACATAACAAAACTATTGGTATAAACAACTTTGAATATACGAATGGAATAGTTGTTTTATACATTTTTGAGTAAGATCTCTTTGAAAATGAAATTAACAATTTCCTTCACGTAAATTACGATACGGAAATATATAACCACTTAGCAAAATTAAATTAAATATATTTGCAAGTTGTTCATTGTACACTATAAAATATTTCTAATTTCCTTGCTATATTTTTATATAAAATATATAAAACTTTCTAATTAACTGTAAATATGTTATAAGTACGGTAACATAACACATACATGTTGTAGGTATGTACCATATCCAAGACCAATGTGACATACCAACAATATAATTGTATGCTCTCTCAAGAGATGTCCGACATGTTATACGTATTTTACGTTATTAGTACGTATATAAATGATTGCGTTTCAGATATTACATATCAGGTACATCAATGTTACAGCTGTGTTTGCTGGGATTAGGCTCAAATTGTGAATTTTATATTGCTTTCGGAAGGAGACCGATTTGATTAACATAATTTAAGTTTATTAGATGCAGTTTTCATTCTAAAGATTTTTGGTATTTACATATCCATAGGGAACAAACTGTCGATACAATACGAAAATAGCATTATATTTTCTATGAACACAAAATATCTCCACCCTATATACGTGTGACATATTCATCAAATTAAATCACAGAAACTAACGACAAAGTGTCGATCGCCTCATGCCCCTCTTCTAATCAAACAGGTAGCGCTTGCGATTCTATTTGCGGAGATTGAAGCAGGAAATTTAGAATATCCTGAATTAAAGCATTCTGAATCAAAATATGCTCTTGTAAGCCTGCAAAGGTACAAAACCAAAACCGTAATAAGCAGAATAAAAACACAAACGGAAATCGCATTAGAGCCGAACGAGCTTCCGAGGAATTCAAAGCACGGACGATTATCTCATAAATGTAGAGTTAACTGAGTGTAATTCCGCGATATAATCCAAGATACCACTACCTGCCACTGTGTGCGGTGTACGTCCCCGAGATATTAGAAAACTTTGCGCACCAACAAATTAATTTCAATTTAATTATTCGAAACTTGATTAATTCAAGTAGAAAATGTTTAGGTACGCCTAAACAGGTTTAAAGTATCAAAGTTTGTGTGAAGTTCAGACGCGAGAAAAACTATTGTAGGTGTTATACTTGCAAGAAGTTTTCAGTAATTAATAAAGTAACTGACGACTAAGATGCGCAGTTTTCTTAACAAGAGATTTTTTAGTTACATTTATCATCATTTAACTTAATTGAACTCAGAATATTATAGGTTATTTTAATCTCTTTTGTTAATTTTGTACTTTCATTAATTATGGATCTATTGTTTCGCTCCGAAAATAATTACGGTTTTTGTTTCACGTAAATAATTATATAAATGACTACAATAGAAAACAATAGTGCAAGTTTAACTTGATTTATTATAAAATAAATTATTTCTTTTTCGGTGTTCTTATAGGTTATAAACGCACTCCAAACAAGTCGTTAAAAAATCTATAATCGGTCTGCTTACAGTGCTTTTTATCTTTTGACGGTGGCATAATTCTTTACAATTGTCAGATAAATGAAATACAGGATGTAGAATATTAATATTGCTCTATCTTTTTACTCATTCATTTTACAATAAAAATGAAAGCAAAAAACTTAATGAGAATTTAAAAATGAATGCAACAAGACTCCTTTAATTACTTAAATATTAATATTCTACGATACATTCATTAAATTAAATATTTATTTTAAAAATTGTAATACGGCAAATAAAAATTAAACAAAAAAAAAATATTGACATTTTATAAATATTTAGATAACCAAATGCCCTACTCCTGAAAAGGTACAAAAAGGGCCTCAGGATTAAGTAAGTAAGTAAGTAGATAACCAAATAGGACTTATTGCATTCATAGAGTACCTCGCATGCATTTTAAAATTCTGTACAATTTTTGTTATACTTTTGTTGTAAAGTGAATATAAAAAATATAGCATTGATACACGTTTATAATACATTTCAAGTCTACACCCAGTTTAACCTCGGAACGGAGTTCGTGGCAAAAAATTAATTTAATTATAAATCTTTTATTCCTTCCTTAGGTGATCGAACTTGAATGAAAAGAAATTTATTGTTGGATTACTTAACAATAAATTTTCATCTGAGAAGCACTATCAACATAAAAGATAAAGAACACCAAGTTATATTTTTGTCAAGGAGCATTTTTTTTTAATTTAGTGAAATTATAAAATTAACCTTATAAAAAAAATTGTATGGAAATATTATTCATAATGCTGTCGTCCTTTTTAAAACTTGGGTTAACGTACGGTAACGGCCTACTATTAACATTTTAAAATACTATAAATATTTTTTTTCTACTCCTGTATAAATATATCCTAATTATTTAAAATATTTCGTTGAATTATAGTACCCATAATTAACAGCAGTGAAGTATGATTCATAATTCACTCTTCTCGACCAATCACAGAGCTATAAATCTATAATTCACAGTTATTTAAAGGACGTGATGTGGATCACCAAACAACGGCTGTTTACAGTTGTCAGTTGTCATTGTGTATTTTTATGATGACGTTTTTCAACAAATTTTGATCATTTTCAAAAGTGATTTCCGAATTTACAGGAGTAGAAAATGTATAGTATTATATTCGGGATTATGGTCATTATTCACTCGAATGATTTGCATCACTCGCCTACGGCTCTTGACTTCGTCTTTGTGAATAATGAATATCATAATCCTTTATATAATAATATACTGTTATTATTTTAAACCATTTCCATATTATTACATTTTATATAAAAAATAATGTAATATAAAATGTATTCAAGAGCAAGAACAATGGCACTTCCAGAACATCCTATTAATATTAAGTTTCATGTTTCAAAATCAGCTAATGTACACTGTACATTTAGAATTATATGTTGTATTCTATATTTTTCAATAATTTTTAATCGAGCAAACGTCTACAAAATATAAAACTTCATTTTCATCAGCTGTTTCCCGTTTCTACTAAGTTGCATGTTACATGGTACAATAACGATTTTTCTTCATCAGTCAACTCAAGGAAGTTTTGTTTTGAACCCTTCATGTATGGGAAAAGAATATTACAAGGCATACACGTCAAGGTATTAAATATGTATCTTTGTTGTGTAAGGTATTCCATTTATTTTGATCGCAACACAAAATAAAATCATCATAAAAATAAAACAAATAAAATATTTGTATTTGAAAGTTGTAAACCAATAAATACTCCATATTCTCAAAAGGCTTCCTGTTCCATATGATGTATGTTATTCATTTGATATCTGAAAATGTAATACTTGGTAAAATATGAGCTCGATGATTGCCGTAAAGATTCTTTGTACTTTTAAAGGTAATATCGTTGAAAACGTTTGTGTGTCAAACTACAAGAATAGAATAGAGAATAAACCGCTTTCGTCTCTTTATCTTTGTACCCTCTCTCTGTGAGTGTAATCGATACTTTTCCGAGAAGGGTAGGTATAATGATGAACCCTGCACAACCGGCCTCATTTAAATAGTATAATTTTGCAATCCCGGTCTTTGGATTCATATATTAACAGTATTTTAGAGAGCGCACGTGTTTTACTCCAGCACTATTTTCGTCGCAAACTAAATTGAGTTTTTTAGGTGACATTATTAAAGTAACAATGAAAACTGTTCGGGTTCTAAAGCAGAAAGATTACAAAAAAAATAAGTAAGAATTGACTGGTAGCGAGCAGCATAGCATGGCTGCGGGTGTTGTCTGTCTCTTTGTGTCTAACTTATAACATCAAAGAAGAGTAGTTAGTAAATACACACATACACAAGAGATACTGAAAACAAACTTGAATAATATGCAAGTTTTTGTTAAATACTTGTATAACGCTAGTAAACTTGACATCAACGACAAAACACGGTTGACGTTACATTGTACCTCCACTCAAATAAATTATAACTCTTTGCGTTTAGTTATGCTGTTTTGTGGTACTTAAACATTAAAGACGTATTTAAGTTTGACAAGTAAGAAATACTCTATTAATATTATGTTTGAACCTTTCCCTGTCTTATAAAATATAAATATGAAAATGATAAATATGTTATATATTTGATTCATAAAGTTTAGGTCATATCAAAAATTTTATGTACGTGTCTCAAGAATACTCTATTTTAATACCAATTTCGATAGAATTCTATTGACTGTAAAAACAATTGACGATCGTTCAAAAAGTAATATTTTATATTTTAGTGCAGCTCTCATCTACGAGACTTTTAATTTGACACCAAACTCGATAAAAAAAAACAAATGAGAATCGTCAAAAATAATTCTTTGGCATTCTTAATTTTACCCTCATCTCTAAGACCATTTAATTTATATCAAACTTATTTCATTTAATTTGTATAAAAGAAAATAATTGGTAAAAGTCTAAAAGTAATATTTGACATTTTAATTTAATTTTCTTCAGTGAGATCTTTAATTTGATATCAAACTCTATACTGGATTCAATTAAATTATATAAGAACAACCTCCTCTATACATTCCTATGCTAGCACACCACTTCCCCCTCGTCCACATTTATAGTGCGATTCATACATGCTCGTCCATTCTTCACATTCACAATTATTCATTCACGCAACAAACTATCTATTATACCAAACCATTTATTCCTCGGACGCCCAAGCAATCGTTCACCCGCATATATTAGTTTTATCAATCTTTCATACGACATTCACTCAAAATGGCCAAACTACCTCAAATGACTCCCACTTTTTAACAACATTCGTCTCAATTTCACACTCACCGTACACCAACGTATTTCGGATAGAATCACGTGTCGTATATTCACAGTCATCATATCTTATATACTTCGTACGAAGTATATATAATCATTGCCTATACCATACACCAATAAGTAGAGAAAAGTGATTTTTTTTCCTTTAGTTCACTCTTCAAAATATTTTCTAAGCTGTGGATTCAATCACGAAAAAGTTAGATGCACTCTTATTTGTATGTAAAATTGGTCCTACGTCATTTGACAAATTTGACCAACCTAATTAACGGAAAAAATCATTGGCGTGTACAATTAATTACGAAATTCCGTGTTTTTACCGTCGTAAATATAATCATAGAACCCTACACGAAAATGTGAATCAAGAACTCCTACATTAAGGGTGAAAGATAATTCATATAGCCAACTAGATCCCACCCCTACACCTATAATCTAATCATCATTTCATGGCCAGTTGATTCGCAATGGACACGCAATGGTATATGAATGTATGTTATATAATATTGCTTCAGTGTTGTCCCTGACATTGTATATCGACCCAGGAATAACAATAGGATTGAAGGACGACAAGCAGGAACATTCAACCTTTAGGTTGGTATAAGAAGCCTAGAATTAGAGGCGCAATTATTTAGGATAGAAAATTTGTAAAGATATTGAAAAGAGTTTCTTTAATTCTACAAATAAAATCTAATCTTCGCGTAAAACAGGGACACGCGAGCGTCTTTGGTTTCATGGCCACCTATATCTAGTACACGGTACACGACTCATGAATATATGTATATGTATGCACAGTCAAGCTACTTGAGAACATTGTAGGACCAGAAATCTTCGACTCTGAAAATCACGAGACAGTCCAACAAGGAGGTAAAATTAACAAGGAGAAGAGAAAAACTGTAAGGAAAACGAAATGAAAAGTGGTGTTAAATATTCATGACGGTGTTATATGTACATTTGGACTTATTTTTCATTTTAGTATTTCATTTATTAATTTTATGTGAGATACAACAAATGGACTTATGCATATTTTAGTGTCTTGAAATGCTTGGTTTTCATTGTAGGTATTTTCATTTGGAGACAAATGAAATATTTTAGTAGGCCTCTCTTGTTATCAAGATCTTTATTATTTACGATGATTTTTTTTGTTTGACATTTGTTTGGTAATAAATAATTCAGCCGTAATTATAATTTTTTTGAGGACTTCGTAAGTAAGAAAATAAACAAAGATTAACTTACCTATATAATTATTATACGGATTCTTATATTGTTTTTGCCTCTCATCAAATACTGGAAGCTTTTTTTTATCAGTATACATAGGATATGAAACATTACTTCAATTAGAGTTAAAGTGATTGATAGCAATGTACTAAAACCTTTTTTCTACTTCTGTGTAAATATATCCCCATTATTTAAATTTTTTTGAATAATTATAGTAGTTATAATTTACGAAAGTGAATTATGGATTCATAATTCACTCTTTTCGGCCAATCACTGAATCAGAAATCAATTATTCCTGTTTATTGTAAAGTCGTGTTATAGATTAATTCACTCTTCTCGACCAATCATATAGCCATAAATCTATAATTCACTGTTATTTTAAAGACGTGATGTGGATCACCAAGCAACGGTCATCTGACAATTGGCATATATAGTTAATTGTCATTGTGTATTTTTATGTGGACATTTTTGAACGTGTTTTTTCAATTTAAAAAAATGATTTCCGAATTTACATGAGTAGAAGAAGTATAGTATTATATTCGGGATTATAGTCATTATATACTCAGATGATTTGCTTAACTCGCCCTCGGCTCATGACGCAAACTTCATCTTCTTGAATAATGACTATCATAATCCCTCATATAAAATATACTATTATTTTAATTACTTTAATACGTATAAATTACATTACATAATTATTTTAGCTATTGTAAATTTTCTGTTTCAATACGTTGAAAAAGCTTTCAGAACTCATAGAAATAAATGATAAGATTTTATAGAACTTAAACAATTATTTCATTTATCTCTATGTATATTACGCTTTAATACATTGATGTCATAATCACGTATACTGATTAAAAAAACTCCTGGTATATGTAAAGAAGATTTCAAATTTTAATTCAATTTATTTGTTTATATTTGCTGACTTTCGATTTTGAAATATTTATAAATATTTCTAGGGCATTTGGTATATTCGTAAAAATAAAACACTTTTTATAAATCAGATTAAATAATTGATTCGGATAAAATTTTGAGAACCTCTGGAATAATATTTAAAAGGCATGCTTTCTTTTATGAATAACCATGTAGTTTTATAGTGTATGAACTTGTTTCAAATATATTAATTAGCCATGCTGTTGTAAAGTACTCGAAAAGTTTGGTTTTGTCAGTAGTGCGGGAACATTCGCAGTGATTTGGTCGTGTTTTAGTGTTTCTTTGAAATATATCTGTACAAAAATTATTAATATGTAAGTGTACTTGATTATGTAGTATATGCAAAATAAAATAGGCTGTAGAAAATCAAATTAATATAAAAGCTTAGGTGATATACTATAACATTGTACATAGTCAATAATATTTATCGTATTATTGGATAAGTACAGTGTATAAAATTATAGTAATTATAATGTATTTTTCAGTCCGATCTGGAGAGCGATGTTCTACTCATGGACCCTAGTCTGAGCAGATGAAGTTGCAGAACAGACTCTCCAGGTAATTTCATCATATTACACTTTACAGATTTTGTCTATCGTCTCATATATGTAAGAAAGATAACAAGGTTCAAAAAAATCGATAAGATGATAAATCTTAAGTGGTAGTTCACTTGAAGGCCTATCAGGTTCTTCTTTCATAGTCAAGAATTTACCATAAATTTTTTTATATTGAAGAACACATACCGGACGTAGTATTGAAACGAGGAATATAGAGATTTTATTATATTGCTGTAAATTTGTACCTGTACACTTTTCAGCAAAAGTGTAATAAATACAAAAGTTATTCAGAATTGTAAAATGCATGGAAAAGGACCATTTGGTTAACTAAATGTTAGTATTTCACGATATATCAATCAAATTACATTCAATATTTATTAAGAAAATTGTAACACGGCTAAGGAAAATTAAACAAAAACGACAAATATTTGACATTTCTTAAAACAGTTTTTGGGTTATTTGTTTATTTATCAAAAAGAATTGTATCTCGAATTCGCCATTATATCATTCTTCTAAGAAATTTCTACAGAAAATAATACAACACATTAATAAATAAATCTAAATCTATTTTCTGAATGTCAATATTTTTTGTTTTTGTTAAATTTTCTATGGGCATATTATAATTTTTCTAATAAATATTAATTTTAATTTGTTTAATATATCATAAAGTACTAATATTTACGTTACTAAACTTTTGTACTTACACTTTCGTTGTATAGTGAATAGGTAAAAATTAAAAATATAAAAAGTAGCATATAAATGTAAAATATCTTTCATTTAATTTATTAACTTAGAAATTATTATGTACGAGCACCTAACTTTTTACAACTAATAAATTTAATTTTTCAAAATCAAATATCAAATTTATACATTAACGATCCCCACATTGAGTACCTAAATCTTATTATTGAAATACAAATTAATAACTTAAATAATATCTTTTAAAATTTAATAACTATTTCACTAAAATATGTAAAGATTCTAGAATTTCCATGAAACTTATTAGTTTGTCCTATCTTCTAAATGTCTTAGCAAAACTTTGCGTCATCCTTACTTAGATATTTTGATGAGAATCATGTTATTATGCATATAATGGTAAACGTATTAGGAAAATAAATTAGAAATAAGATGGAACGGAAACCACTAAGAATATATGTATGTGGAAATGATTTTCCCGATTACCCCTCTAAATGGAATTGGATGTGAGATGACAGCGTATGATTTAATTTATTTTTAATTTGAAAATCCGAAGGGGCACAAATGTTGGTGTAATTCGCATGTGCTGCAATTTTGCAAGTGACACTTCTATAAATCCTTAATAATATATTTATAATATTATTTCTTAGGAGAAAAATCCAGTCTCATAATACTGCTTTGTATTAATGTAAAAAATAATTGTCTTTGTATTTCGACATCAATCCCAAGAATATGAAGATACCTGTACCAATTATTAATATAATGGCTTTCATTTAGATTCAAAAAGAAATACCAAATACTAGTTTTATTTCTTTAATTCCATATTTGATCAATATCAGTTCGTGGAGAAAAGGTAATATTTTTTACTCTTGCTGGATTTATTTTGCTCGAACAAAAGAATTATTTTACAATCAGCGGATTACATTTCAATTACCCCGTCAAAAATGGAAGTTAAATGCCAGGCATGGTAAACCAATCTATGCCCGTATAATAATTTTAATGATCACGATTCACGAGAGCGAAAGAGAATTGAGTGGGATTTGTTATCGAATGTGTCCGTTTAATTCAGCTAATTTATTGAAAACCGCTTGTTCTGTTCGCCGGATAAGCATTTTTCATTTTGTACAATGTTGTAGGATATGTGATGTACGCTTACTAGAGTCATCGAATGAATGCTAATGATGATTAATTCATTTTGATCATCAATTGAATGTCCTCGCCTCGGATATATTATTGCTGCGGATAAAATAAAAACAAAATCATTTTAAACGTATATTAAAAATAATATGAGCATTTTAAATTGCGTTTCTAGTATTTCTTTAGTAGACTGTGCCAAGGAAACAGTTTACACTTAAGGAAAAATTTACTTTGACTTGACCTTGACTTTGAAAAGACGATTTTTGCTACTATATAAACACTATCGACTATTACCTTTCTTCTAAAGTTAAGGATAAAATAAATTAGAGTTGACCTGCATAAGTGATTTTGAAAGATTCGTGAAAACGCATATAGACTTTACTTTGTCATCAGTGACATTAAATTCCTTCGCAATTTGAAATATGTTAGGTGTTGTTTCCTCAATTTATTATGTATTCATAATAATGTGATTGCATTTGCACTGTCATCATATTAAACAAATCACACTAGTATTTCACCGTATGTTTAATTTCAAATTGCTCTCCAGGCTTTTTCCATAAATACTACAAATCGTAATTCTTTATTAAATAAATTATTTACCTAATTACTTGTCTGCAAATTTTAACACAAACATATAAATTACTGGCTGTCAACAAGCGGATAAGTGAAGGACAAGCCAATAATCTAAAGTAAAGTAGATTTGTTCTTAATATGTAAACGTACTATTAACTTTACTTTTAAAAAATCGCCTTTTCAAAGTAAAGTTAAAGTAAATTTTTACCGTGCGTGTAAACTTAATCCGTATCTATTATCATTCTAACTTTTGACAAATTTATACAAAATAAAAGAAGTCACGCACTATTCATCTGTTGCAATATTTAATTCCGCAATTAGAAGCGCATGATGTTGATTATATTAATTCATTTATCTGAGACTAAAAGATATCGGTTATGTTATCTTCTTTCTTGTGCCATGTTAAATCAAGATGGCGGTTACAAAAATGTATTATTTTATGTATGTATACCATCCATGAGTTTGTTTTGTGAGTAAGCCATATATAAATTTTAGCCACTTACCAAATAATTCGTTTTAAAATGAATTTCATGATAGTCATTGAAAATCGCATCAGTCTGTCGATAAACAATGGTATAATTAACATTGGAGTAGTTTTAGAAAAGTAGTAATTGATTCAGTAATCAATGCTTGTACAAAGCGCTAATTATACTACAAATTGCATAGAAGCATTGGCAGATGCTAATAGAAGGTCAACTGAATAATGATTTTGACTGAATATATTAGCTTAAATATTACATATTAACGAAAATGTAATTACCATATCAAATGCTAGTATATAGACTAGGTACCAAAAATTATATGGTAGTTCAAGTTGCATATTTAAATGTTTCGTTGATAGTATCATCTTTACCATCAACAGAAGTAGATTTTTCTTGCTAAGTAGAATAATACAAATTAAACCTCAATGAATATTAATTATTATTTAATAATTTTTGGCTTATTTAGGCAGAGAAAAATGGCTTTGGGGTGTTTTTAGAAAAGTGTCAATGTTCTAAAATTATTTTAATAAAAAAATTCTTCAAATAAAAGTTGTAGATAATAAATTTTTCTGTAACTTCTATTTGAATAATTTTAGAACATTATACAACGTTATAACCGGGGCTAAAATACTTGTCTTAAAAGACCCAAAAACAGCCCTCATATAATATTATACTATACTATTCCATTTTATGTGTTTGCTAAATTTTATTTGGGCCTAATTTGTACAAGTAATTAAATTTTCTTTAAATATTATGTGTATACTGTAAACCATCATGTTAACAGTTCTAATTTTACATTTTCATTTTCTTAAGACTCTCACCGAAGTCTAAATTTATTTGATATGAAAGTGAAAATGTTTCTCTGCGTATGACGGTTTTATAAACAATAAGAACTACAGTTTTCATACAATATTAACATGTTCACAATGTGACTTTCAGACATTCTATATTAATATTCTTGCTTTTCGCTACCATCTCGCGATATCTCATTCAGAAACATTTGAAGTAAAGTTAGAAGATATATGTATGTTGTGTTGTTATGTATATTTACATTTAAATGTTTCCTTCTTGTTGAAAATTTAACACTGAAAGTGAGCAGTGTATCCGGTGTGCGTGACGTCATACAACTATATTCTGTAGATTTGATTCATAGCTTTGGTTATTTTATCTCTAAAATTAGAATTTCATCGGAAATTGAATATATGTATTATTATTTTGGGTGGAATTCTGCAGACTGGAATGATGATAGTCTCAGATATACAAGAGTTATTAAATAAGTTGAGAAACATTGTTTAAGTGCTTCTTGCAATATTCCGACGCCATTTTGTCACTAGAATCTGTTTTAACGATATATTTGTAATTTTATTTGTACTGATTTTGAAAATATAAAATAAATATGTAAATTAAATCCAGCATAAACCACCCAATATTTGAAAGTCTTGTTTAATTTTAGAAATTTTCGCCCTACAAAAGTAATATATTTCGCCCCATTTGATTCAACAATTTTAAAAATACGTAGTTGGAAATAAATAGTATAATTTTATTTATTTAGGCACTTCTTATATACATTACGAAATAGACGAAGGCTGTGTATAGTGTAAATTCAAGAAAATTGTTCTTCCTGAATCTTGATTTATTTACGAAGGAATGAATACGTAAGCTGTTGAAAAGTTCCTCTTAAGTAGTTTGTGATGTTTGTTTAAAAATTGCTGCAGTTCATTTTAGTACAAATATTCCTCTGGGAGGTGGGGGATGGTAAAAGCACCCCGTAGTCCTTTCTGAAACACTTTACTTGTCCCAAAATAGTTTAGAAAACCGGTAATAGCCAGAGTCAGCGGAGTCTGGCGAGCGGCAAATCCCCGCTTAGGCAGAGAGAAGAAGCGGAACCGTTATCGGCAGCGGAACGGATGTGACGTGGCTCTTGGGTCCGCTAACGAATTTATTTTTCAGCCGCATTGATTTGGCACGACGTGCTCCCAGCTGCTTTAATAAATAATTCACGCTACATTTTGTGCTAATTAGTCAAATGGGTTTTAGATGAGAGCACATTAAAAGGGACACAGAGGACCATTTGCGAATATTTTGCTTCCAGCAATAATAATATACTTATCCGCATGTGTTCTGCAAATTTTATGTTTGAAGGGTAACTAACTTAAAATGCGGTAACTAAAATTTCGTTTATTTTAAGAGTAAACTAATTTGAAAAACTTTTTCAATTTGTATAATTTTAATAGGTACCACCGTCGTTTTACAAACTGTAGGCTTAAATCTGGGGGCTAGTTAAGAAGTTTCGACAAAATTGCGCTGTTATTTTCACCTCGACGTTTATTATAATCTACATACTTAGCTACATTATGTTGGTACTTTGTGTAACCGTAACACTGAGTTTTTTAGTATTTCTTTATTTACGGTTCATAAAGTTTTAATTATGTAATAAACCTAAAGTTAACTTGAACTAAGAAGATAAAATTAATAATAGGAAATTGAACAACTCAATCTACTTGCGTTCATTAATAATTAATTAACATGATTTGAATCCATCGTATTTAGCAACGGTAAAGAAAACTTCGCTTTCGCTTTCCAAGTTTATAAGTTTCTTACACGTGAAGTACGACTACCAGTCCTCGAGCTATGCCCCTCCAGCCCCGAAGAGAAACCAATATGAAAAGTATAATAATAAAATCCGCTAAATTTTCTAAATATTAAAATAAAATAATGCTTTTGTCACTACTAACCTATCAACAAACTAGTTTTATTCGGCTTCCTTAGTAACGATCAATAATTTGTTAGTTTCCTTAGTAACAGTCAATAATGGATTATTATTGACCTAAACTAATAACTATAATTGGTACTCTTCAAAGAAATTCAAGTGTCTAAATAATATTTGACTCATTAAATACAAGTAAAGTATTAATTATGAATTTAAAACTGCCTCATAATTTTAAGTAAGCAATTCAGATTGAACAATAACCAAATTTTTCCTGTCAAATTTTACATTGTGAAATATGAATTTATATATTTAGTTATTGTAGGTAACATTTGTTATTAAATTCTCGAAAACGGTAAATTTTTATTATATTATTTAATTATCTAAAATTGTACAGTTTTTTTAGGGTTATAATTTCATTTCTATCCTGCCACAGTATATAAAAAATTCCTATGTTTGCAATTCTTCTCCTCTTAAACGGATTGACCGATTTTGTTGAAATATTTTTTTATACTTCACGCAACAAACCATCAATTATACCCAACCACTTATTCCTCGGACTCCCACGCAATCGTTCACCTTCAATCTCACCCACATATAAGAGTTTCATCAACCTTACAATCGACATTAGCTCAATATGTATAAACCACCTCAACTGACATTCTTTTCAATCTCTCATTCTCACATTAACAAGTATTCATGTTAAAATACTTATGTTATTTTAATAAAAAAATCCGGTAAATAGGATTTAAGACCTAGTAGTGAAAAGAAAAAAACATTATAAAAACCAAGTTTGAAAAGATCATTATTGACCAAGCGCTAGGTCAATAATTATCATCTTCATAGCCTTCGCTTATAATACTTCTATTAATTAAATAGTATATTGTGTCTAAAATATAAACTTGATTAATATTATTAAATGTTGTTCTGGTTTGAAACATAAATTCTTCGAAATTTGGGCGTGTTGCTAGTGTAATAACAACAGGAGAAACTGTAGTAATTTTGTAAAACGCTCCTTGAGAAGTTTGTGTATCTTGTTCCTGTTTGTTGCATTTACTTAAGTGTAATTAGTTGCGGTTGTGTGTTCGAAGTCGATAAATCGAAATTCGCCATCTCGCCGACATTTAGCGGTGAGGAACATCAAAGTCGGTAAGCGAATCGGACGCAAGGAGCGTTAGAGAGAAAGAGACAGTCTTAGAAGCACAAAGAGCTCGTTAGTTGGCACTGAGATGTTCTTCGTATGCTGCACTACGATGTACGACCGGGTATTATGTATAATGGCACTACATTGTTGTGTAACAGTCGCTCCCTTTAATAAAATTGCGCCCTAGATATTTGCAGCGAAACGCCCTAATCAACTTACTACCAGATCAATGATGGGTAATAGATCATTCCAAAACACTCGTGCAAAAAATATCTTTTATCCCAAAATTACCGCAGTTACGAAATTCTTAGAAGAACATATTTTATCTACGACCGTAGTTAAAAGTAGCCTTTTTAGCGGTTGCTTAGCAAGTTAAAAGTGTCACTTTCTAACACTACTGTTAAAAGTTAAAAGTTGATAATAATTTGTATCAATAAATCAACAAATATAACCCTATCTGTCAAAATATCATTCTGCATTTTTAAGTAGTTACACTAGGAATACCGTAGATAACATTTACTTTTCTGTCATTATGTATTACTATGTATATAATAATTTATATATCACCACACACCATTCTTTTCCAGATAAATGCAATATGTTAAATGAATTTGTTACCACACTGTATATTAATGCAGAAAACATTATAATGGTTACTTGGTACACTTACGGTTATAATTTAAGAAATGTTTAATGTTTATAATGTGCAACAGAGGTTGTCAATATTAAATGAAGTTTTAATCTTGTTCTTTTCTTCTAATTTATATATGAACATTCAGAACTTTTAAATTTTGTAGATATTCTAGGATGTTCAGAAAATGAACAAGCAAACATATAATCATATATTCAAACTATAACCAGACTAGTAAGATGCAACTTTTCGAATTTTTTTTTTTAGAAGAAAAGAAAATATTGTATTTTAGCTAAAGTTCATCGTACGTACGAGAGGAAAAAGGATATACCGGGTGTCTACTTATTTTATAGGACATAGGAAATACAACGTTAAAATTTTCATTATGCGCTAATTTGTTCCCTATGAAATTTATGACAAAAGTGTAACTATAAAAATGTTCACCGATAAAAACTGCATCAAATGAGCCTAAAATTATTGATGTGATACATTTCTGTCATGAAATAGACGTAAAATAAAATTTATAATTTCAGCTACTTCCAGAGTGCCATGGTAAACAAAATATACAAACAGTCGTATTGTTTGAGTTTGACAGATGATATTTGGCAAAGTTTTAATGTTTATTGACTCATTTAAATTATTTCTCAGTAATCAAGGACACATTTACCATTTAGAAATAATTTAAACAAATCAATAAACATTCAACTCTGCCAAATACCATCTGTCAAACACAAACAATACGACTGTTTGTATGTTTTATTTACCATGGCACTCTGGAAACAGCTAAAAATTGTACATTTTATTTTACGTTTATCTTATGACAAAAATGTATCACATCAATAAATTTAGGCTCATTTGATGCAGTTTTTGTTGCTGAAAATTATTTAAATGTACACTTTTGTTCTAAAATTCATAGGGAACGATCTATCACATAATGAAAATTTTAACATTATATTTCCTATGGCCAACGATTTCTATACATTTTTATAATGTAATTAATATAAATTAATTAGATCAATCAAGTTGCACAAAAGGCAAAAGGTCCTGTTTGAGGAAACCAGTCTCTCAGAAGTTTCCTTCGGCTGAAATCAAAACTTTCACTTTATAGAAACAGTAAACTAGTAACAGTTTCAGTCGCTGAAATATCTTAAACTCAGATATCACTTTTCGAAGAAGACTCTTTCATGCTCGTTAGAAGATTAAAGCGGTCATACATAATATAAGTCGGATTATTATTTTACTTCATTAGAAACTTTCTCAAAGTTACAACTTAATTCCTCTATCTCTATTATACCGTAAAATTATTAAAGTTCTCCTTTCACTTATAGGACAAGTTAATCTGCACGAAAAGTTTTCTATTATGTTAGCAAATTAATCTAAATTCTAATGAAGAATAATTTAACTGACTTCCCCAATACAATTAGAAACAACTTTTCCAAAGCTGATAAATTTACTATTATTTTACTACAGCTAAAGAACTTCAAAATAGCAACAATTTAATCACCAATGTCAGTAATTTTCGCAATTGAATTGATTCAATTCAACTCGATAATCTTCCCTACAAAAACTATTGATATTAAGTATATGCGCTAGAGCGAAATTCTAATGGTGAAAATACATACGAGACATAATTAAACCATGTCTAGATCTTTCGGGCGAAAGCTCATAAGCTCGCTACAATTACGAGCTACATTTCTATTCAACGTAATCTTACTTAAATACTTGCCTGTAAAACATGCTTCGGAGTTGAAAAGGATAATCACAGCAAGTGTGTTGACAACTTGTCCCGCTTATAATTTCGCGTTCTGGATGTAATGAGGACTGTACTTACTACAATTCACTCAATGAACGATAATTTAATATTTTCCTAAACAATGCGCCATTCTTTGTTTGAGAGATTTAATTTGTTGTAACATAATATTATGTATTACATTAATAAAACAAAATATTCAGGGGACAAATTCGAAATTTATTAAAAAGTCAGTCTTGGACTCACGTTGTAGGTACGGCAAAATTTGATTTAGAATGACAATTCAACTCATATGTCATCTGTCAAAAATGGTCCAATAGTTTTTGCGGATTTCTAATTTTCCACCAATAGAAAAGAATTTTACTGACTTTTTCACTAGCGATCCCATCGACATTTTCCACTTACCATCAACAATTTTAAATAATTGAACAGATACATTGTTGCTATGTAAGTGAATCTATTTGCAACTCAGTTTAAAGAAAGAATACATTTTTAATCGTTGAATTGTCCTCCAAATACCATTCGTGTTACAAGTTATGTAGACAATTTTTGGGGCTGTATCACTCAAGGTTATTACGCTTGAAAATATCAAATCAAGTGTAATAGCTAATTCGTTAGACAACAACAAAAAATTTTGAGATATCTTCTAACACTAAACGTATTATATATGAAAATTCCTATAACAATTTTATAAATTCTACATCTATATAATATTTATGTCACAAGGAATAACCTTTTATGTATATAAGTTTTTATTTGAACAAAGAACGAAAAAACATATCAATAATTGGGTTTAGTTCTGTATAATATTTATTAAACTCTTGTTCTAAGGATATATTACAAATGGATGGAAATGCAATTCTATAAAACAACTAAACCCAGTTATTGTTATTTATATTATGAAATCTTCTTTCAATATTTAAACAAACAACCCATTTCATTACGAACTATCGGACTAATAAAGAACGAAAATATGTATATTAGTTTTCTTTTCAAAATTTGAACCTTGCAAACTCTTGCGCTAACTAAAATTAGCGGAGCGTTAACTTCCAGCTAATATAGTTTTTCAAAATGCGACAAGAAAAATTCTAATCATTATCACTAAGGATAACTACTAATTTCGTGTTGTAAATACAGCTCAAGAATGCATCTACCCCTCAAAATATTTTTTCTAATTCCATTTTCATCCGTTTATAATATATCGTTCATATGTTATATAATTTCTACCAAATTTATTAGAAATAGAGTACAACACAATTACTTGCAGCATCCCACAAAGCAATATTCCTGGACCCATTCTATTAATTAGTAATACTCACTGCATATGCTAATGATATATCATTTGCAATATCACGCTTAATCAGTGATTAAATTAATGTATACTCCAATTATCAACCGTTGCACAAAATTATATCACCAATGCATTGACACCTTCATTGGAAATTGCAATGAGAATGATCTTGGTTTTTATTGTACATTAACTGCATGGCGTGACGTACATTTTTGATGATCTATGGTGTAAGAAGAATTATTGTGAAGCACGGTAATAAATAAAATTATATAGAAAATATGGTCCCTTTGCCGAAATAACTTTAGATCACATCGTACCTATGTGATACTTAAATAAAATAGTTTCTATTCTCCGCAGGATATTGCTGAAAAGGACGACGAAGGATATTTAATTTCCGAGATGTCCGCTGTGAGCCGTCTGGCGCACGTACAAGAAATTATTTATGTTCTGCTCAAAATAGCTATGGAAGCAATAAATAAAAGCTTAATCATATTATTTTTTTAACTTAGGAATTGTAACCACAACCAAAATTATGTATAGGGTATCTTCTGGGTATAAATATCAAATATATTCAGATCTTTGACATTTCTTCAGAACTAGTGTTAAAGAAAATATATGATTATTACACAAAACAAATTAATTTAAAATTTTGACACCAAAATTATTAACGTCTATTATTACATGTTATTTGGATGGTTTCTAAAAACAGAAATACAAGTTTTGGATTAAATAAAATAAATATTACGATGCAAAAGTCCAGTCGCATCAGAGATATTATTTTAAAGGTTATGGAAATAAAAAAGTAATTATCTACAGAAGAATATGGTTTTAATATCAACAAATCTTGGATATAATACTTCCTTTATGGGTAATAAAAGGGATTTACGATTGGAGAATACAACAGATCATCACAATAATCTAAACAATCTAAAAAATTAAATCTAACCCCTTATGGCCCCTTAAAGCAATAAGAAAACATCTATAAACGAGTATCGATAACTAAGGTATTGTAATCAGTAAGTGCAAGAGGGATAAAATCAAAATTACACAACTTACCTAATTTATACTAAAACGAAGCAATCAATCGTACCAAAATAAGTTTAACATAAATTAATTTTTTTTTAGTTGATTCAATCTTGATCACTGATTAGGTTTACAAGTTGTTTAATCTTGATTTTATCTGTCTTGCATGTTAACGTAGATATCAAAATGAGATTTTAGATGTTTTCTTATTACTTTAAGGCTTAGGGACAACGGATTTAATTCTTTAGATTAGAAATAAAAGTTGAAATTTCAGATAAACAGCAAGGCAGATTTTCATATTTATGTAATCTACAAGATAAATTCTACACGAACTAAAATGCAGAGTAAATGTATGAATACAATTATATCTATCGTTTAATATATTTTATATATTAGTAGAATAGTTTTTCTTTTCAAATTACCGTACTTCACCTTGTTCAGGTATTAGCACTTTAAAAATCTATTGCTTATACTCTATTGTAGTACTAATAAATTTATAACTAATTCTGCTATATTCTATTCATTAATTCGGTGTCTAATAAGAATGATATTAAATTTCGTAGGTTGATGTTATGGAATATTTCTTTGAGTTGCTTCAGCAGTTGGTATTTGGACAATAAATTATAATATGTTCTATGTTTACCACTGTAATAAATTCATCACATGTGACTGGGCCTTCTTTTTTAAATAGATATTTATGTATTATCTTGGTGTAGCCAAACTTTATTCTTGTGATCGCGATTTGGTGACTTCGTTTTCCAGTTGTTGGTTGCCATAGGTAATTGTTTTTTTAATTACTCTGAACTCATTTGAATTAGCTCTTACCATCTCTGTGTCCATTTTTCTTTTACATCCAAATGAATATAATTTCAAGGTTTCTTTGGGATTTCCCGTTTAAAAGGTTATAAAAAGGAAATAAGTGAACACTCGCAAGTGTTAAAATGTCCAAATATAGCCAAAGTTTACAAAATATCAAGTTATGAGATATTAGCGCCCGTTACACGTAACTTAATTCTAGTCTTGAAGGGTGGCACTACTGCAGCGAGTCGCAAGTACTAAATAGCAAACAAGTGCAGGTTAACGAACGTCTCAGGCTGCAGGAGTCGCAGTGTCGAGTGTCAACAAGGGCGGTAATGGTTTCTCTCCCCCTAGTCGCAAAAGACTCTAGCCGCTACCTCTGGATACTCTAGAGTCTAGAACACGTGCCTGCACTCAGAGCTCGCGTTGCTCTTCTGACGTCTTTTTAAAATTAAACATCGTTTCACTGAGGAAATCAGGTTTCTTATCGCGTCGCCTCCGAAACACAACACAGTATTACGCCGCGTAATTGTGTCGTAATATAACAGAACAGCAATTCGTTGCAGATAGATGGGAAGAAGTTATAGCGGGACAGAAAAAAAGATGTTTCCAGATTCTATTGCGCTTGCAATTGCTCCTACATTATGAATGAAAAGGAAAAGGTTTTCGCAAGGATTAAATTTTCCTGCGTTGACACAAAATTATTATTAAAGTTTGATGAGATACAATACTGCAACTAAACTTGCTTTGATAAAAATATGCATTGAATTTTTCAATGTCACTTAAACATTACTAACATCAAATCTAGTATGGCCAGTAAATTTGTTTACCATATATCAACTCTAGATACATTTACTCGAAACATGAATGTATCTAGAGATGCTTGATTGAGTGTTTATAAGGGAGTGTTCGTGTCTACATTGCTGTGTGGTTCTGAATGTTGGGTGTGGATGAAGAAACATAAACGACAATAACTGCTAAAGAAATGAGATATTTGAGAGGAGTGTGTGGGTATACGAGACATGATCGTGTCCGGAACTCATTAGTGTATGGTGTCTGTGAGTTTGAGAAGAATGTTAAAAGAGTTGGAGTGAGTCAGATGAAGTGGTTTGGTCATCTTGAGTTCAGCTTTCTACCACTAATTTTTAATTTTGGGTGTCCAATAGAAAGAGAATATTTTCAACACTGTTTTGCGTTGTCAAAAAAAACGGAAAAAAGTACCGTAGAATTTACCAAACTGCTCGGTAAGCTGAGGATATAAGATGCATCTTCTGAAAAATTCTTAGCAATTAAGAAACTAAACACTATTATGTACTAGCCAATAAATTTGGTAAATTTTCAGAAAATAAATCTTATCTCCTCAATTACCTAATAGTTCGGTAAATTCAACAATACTTTTATTTGTCGTCCAGGTAGATAGTACCTAAATACATGAACGTTACAGGAATGATATTAAACTTATAAACCAGCAATTTAATCTAAAATGTTTTCTCAGAACGCAGTTAGAATTTAAAATAAGTTATCTTTGATCTCAAAAGTCTCGTACCTAAATCACGATCCTGATAGTTCATAACAGTTTATAATTGCCAATCATGGACAGCTTATACACTTATAAACTTTAACCTTGCTCTAACAGTAAATAATGTTATCCATTATATATGAAATATGTACCCAGTTGCACTTATACAGTAAATTAATATTAATTTACGAGTACTTTCATCGTTTTGTAGAACCTTTACTAACTTCATGGAAATACGTTGTTCATCGTTGAATTTCATTTGAATATTCTACGATGTATTAACAACTTTTCTTTGTAGTGTTTCGTGGAAAACACTGGGATAAAAAATTAATATTAAATTAATAAATATATCATCACGCATTTTACCCATTTTGGCTGTGGCACTTTGCTTGAGCAAATCTCGGTGATTCAAATTGAATATCTCATAAATAAATATTAAATATTATATATTGAATTCTCTCCAATATCTCTTTAAATTCGTTTAAAACAAGACATGTCTGAAAGCTCAGGATAAGTAGTATCGTTGTTCAGTATTTTCTTTCGCAACACATTTAGCGAGAGCAAAGACAACAAGACGCAATTAATATTCATTAAAGATCAATGTTGACACTTTGCTAATATTAGTTTTTCGCACGTGTTGTGTTTACAGTAAACCTGCGCAAGATTTACATTTCACTCTTGGTCTTGAAACATTGAAACGTTCTGAATTTAAGCTTTAAATGATCCAATACCGAATAAACCACAAAATATTCTTGCAATATGTCTACGATATATGAAAAACTAATTTCATAGCGAACGTATACGCTTCAAACAATAAAACGTGACAGTTAACTGAAACAATTCGAAATAATACTATTATAAAACGAAAATGGAAAAGGTATTCCATGAATCTCAGACGCAAATATAATTTCAATTCCGTTTCAATAAAATTCAGTGATCTCGCAATTTTATTTTGATTAAAAACGTACTTCAATGAAATTTATATTCCATCAAGGCTTGACTCATACTTTTAATTAATTATTTTTCGAAAAATACACATGTACTAGAGATGCTCGATTGAGTGTTTATATTGATGTGTAAGTGACTGCTTTGATGTATGGTTCTGAATATTGGGTGTGGATGAAGAAGCATGAACGACATATAACTACTGTGGAAATTAGGTATTTGAAAGAGGGGTATACGACATCATGATCGGTGGTGTACGGAGAGTGTGAGATTGAGAAGAATGTTGTTAAGAAAGTAGGAGTGACTCAGTTCAGGTGGTTTGGTAATCTTAATTGATTGAAAGGTTGGTGAAACTAATGTATGCGGGTGAAATTGAGGGTGAACCATTGCGTGGACGTCCGAGGAATAAGTGGTTAGGTATGGTTGATGGTTTATTGTGTGTACGCATGATTCCAAATGAGAAGAATAGACGAGCATGTATGGTGATGATTAACGAATAGTTCGGTAAATTCTAAAGTAATCTTGATTGGCAGTATTTCTTTCATGTTAACTTCATAAAATGAGTGCAAAATAAGGAGATAAACTTATTTGTACCATGAAAGATTGCACAAACCTTTATAGTGCTGGTGAAATTACATTTCTATAACACTGTTTTGGAAACTACTCATTCCACTACTAAAAATTGTATTAGAATAACTATCATTCCATAAGCCGCGTATGGAATAAATTCGACGAATCATAGCCAAATATTGATCGATTACTATGGTTACGTATGTTTTTTCAACAGTTTTGTATTTATATTTTTTGCATAATTTCCAAAATCTTGTTATAGAAAGTATACTCTACAACAGGTAAAGGAATGGCATAACCCACACTCGCAAACCGTAGTCCTCGCCTTCGGCTCGTACTGCAAACTTTTGCTCGCGTGGAATATGTGCCATTCCATTACTTCTTGTAGAATATACTATTTTAGATTTTATCCCATTTACAACTAACAGCTATTCAAATTTACCGTCGTATACTGCAACTGCCAATATGGCCGCTCGGTCATCGGTCGATGCGACATGAAGATCAAAGGTGCCGACAGCGAGTGTCGCTGAATTCTCAGACTGTGCTTGCATTGTCGTTAAATTGGACGGACTATAGGTCTCGCAGTCCATAAAAAGCTCCTTTGCTGCAAAGCTCTCGCGCGCAGTTTAATTATTCATCACGACCAAGTCGTAATATTGTTTTTGCAGAAATTTTACAGTTAATTGTGCAGATGCAAAAATGCTGGAACCGGTGAAGCACTTAGCCGTCCATTACTGTCGCGGAACAAGAGCAGGAGCTTCGGCGCCCACTCTTAATGAGCGATAAAATCAGCCGAGGGCGAAGTGTTCGTAATTCGGTTACAAGTTTTAATCCAGATTGATATAATAAGTAACGAGGTGAGTCTCTGCGATCGCCACTTCTTCTCGGCTAATCTAATCGGGGCTAAAAGCCCTGCGACAGTCGATGGCTCCGTGTCACGTGGTCACTCGCGAAGGCGTGAATAACGTTCGACTCGTCGCCAAGCTTCAGGGCCAACATGGGGCTTTACACTGTTTTTGGTCCATCTATTCATCGATTTCTAGATAAGGATGAATGATTTTACACTAAGTGCCGATTTTCTCAAAAATATTTGCTGCACAACGACAGGGTTAAATCGGATACTTATCTACTTTTTTAAATTATACGCGGGATTGACAATATTTTATTTGATACCTTTTTTAGTAGCTGAACACTACTGAACTATAGTAATTCTGGAACGCGCACTTGTAGGCTTTATACATCGTGGATTTTCTGTTTTCGTCGTAACACTTATTTAGAGAGCGGTTGTTATAGGTTTATTAAGCCGTTACTATGTAAAAACATGATGCCAAAAGTGAGAAATAATATTTAACAATTTATAGATCAAATTTTTGAAAATTTCTTGAAATTTACATACATAATAGTTAAACTCATTTTACATTTACATTTTACTAAGCGGACTGTATGACAAAGATAGCTTTCCCTCGTATTTCCTGTTTCTTTCGGCTCGCATTTCGACGTTAGTGAGCGTTCTAGAATTACTATATTTAAGTGCTGAATACGTAGAAGAAAATTTCATCACTTAAAATTTGAAATTTCCTTTATTGTATTTCTTTATAAATTACGTTCTAAGAAACACATAACTGTAGAGCGCATCGTCATAACTCTTATATTTTTCGAGATACACCGATTTTTGATGTTTTTCGAAGAGCAATTTTGAAGGGCTGTATCTCAAAAATTATACGAGATATCTAAAAATATCTTCAGTTTTGTGTTATTTGTGCATTTTAAAACATATAAACAAATTTTGACAATTTTGAAAATTTTAATTTTTTTTTCAAAATTTTGATTACCAATATCTAGATACCGAGTTGCGGTGTTGACCATTCGATTTAGCTTGCCAAAATACATAAGTATGCCAAATTTCAGGTAAATCGGACAAGGGGTTCAGATTTTAGAGCAAAAGTCTGAATATAGCTTAATATCCGAAAAACGTCAAGGGGTACCCATTGAGGTTCTGGGCCGAAAATGGCCATTTTTAGACTTTTTGTTCTAACTTTTCAACCCGTTGTCCAAATTATTTGAAATTTTGCATACTTATGTAATTCAACGAGCTGAATACACTGGTTTATGTTTTGATTTGATATCTTGTATATTTTTAGAGATATTGCAAATCAAAATTTTGAAAAAAAAATAAAAATTTTTAAAAATTTTCAAAATTTTCAAAATTGTTATAAAGTACATGCAAAACACAAAACTGAACCCATACTTCGATATCTTGCTTAGTATCTGAGTTGCAAGCCCACAAATTCACCCTTCGAAAAAAACAAAAAATCGTCATATCTCGAGAAACATAAAAGATATGACGATACGCTCTATGGCAATAAATTTCTTAGTGACTAAATGATATAGAAATGCAATAAAATATAATTCTATTTTTGAGTGATATTTGGGTGAAACGACAAATATTGTTAACATATTAATACATACAGGTATTCTAATTATGGTACTGGTGTAATTAATTCATTATATTTGCAATATACATACACATACTCCGTAGTTATTTAATTATGTATGAAATGTTCAAAGTTCAAAGTTCTCGCAAAGCACAATAATCCAAGAGGAAACAAAATTATAAATTAACGTATGGTATTCTAGCATATCTCGATTATCTCATCTCTATAATTAACATAAATTATTGAATAAATTCAATATTCTAGACGCTAGTCTAGTCTAGATATTAATTTTGCGATTCATTGATTTGAATATTACACCATAGTTTGAAATTTATCTCACGCGCACATTCCAATGAAATTTATTTTAAATATACTAAAGGAGTATTCAAGAATTATTAGAAACCCAATTCTAAAGTCGCACCGCTAGCGTCGAAGCAAATAGTCGAAGTAACATCCCTCCACAAACACATACACAGCTGAAAGTAGGAAGACAACTATTTTCATTTCCTTTGTCCTCAACTTCTTCCAATGCCTTGCGATCGTATTTCAATTATGCGCATGAGACAGCACAAAACACTGTGCTCGTGTTACATGCTCAGTTAACCGGAAAAAAGCAAATTTAATCATATTACGTGGTTGCGTTGCGTTATTTAGACGTATGTGTAACTGTTTGACCAGCGGAATGAACATCCCACTTTGGGGACGTTTCCAAATTATTTTAAACAAGCATATATTCCGTACACAGTTGGTTAACGACTTTTATATACAATCAAAAGATTCCAGTTTAAATCCCTGCGTTTTATTGGAGAATAGAACAACGTATTTAATATTGATAAAAATAGAAAATCAAATATCGAAATTTAAATATTTGTAAGTATATAAATTAAAGACTTGGAACATTTGAAATATTTACCCTTTTTGAATTATTTAATAATAAATTATATTTACATAAGTAATGATTCAATTAAATAAACAGTATTAATTATCCTATTTATTTTATATTTAACGATATAATGGGAACTTTTAAAAATGTTGTGTTAGATTTTTTTACATGACATTTCATTAAAAATTATTTTATCTCTCTACATTACCTACAGTTGTTTTATTGTATTTTTATATCATTAAATGTATCATTTATATTTGCTACACATACTTAATGATTTTTAAATTATTTTACAGTACAATATTATTTTTGGATGTAAAATTCTTAAAATTTTGTTTTTAAGCCGATTGTTGTAAGTGTAACACGGGGGTGAACGAGGAATAAATAATAATACAATCGGACAATAGACAAACATTTAAATAATTTTTTATAAAATATAAATTTTAAACCAATTTTTTTAATAAATTTTAAACGTATTTTTTCGTTATTTTGTTGAATGCACGGATGTCCTTTTTGAATCGTATGGTTTATACGAGAATCGCCAGAAATTCCTCTTAACACGGATGATGCCGCAGGACGATATTTCAGAATAGTAACAATAACATGTGTGGCATAAATTTAAACCTAATAAACTCCTGTTAATTGTTATTCCAACTTCCAACAAGATTTTAAGCGCTAGCACATTTTAATACATCTTTCGTAGCCGTTTTGATAGGAAAACAATAAATTGTATTCCGACTAATCACCTGGTTACATAAGTACCTCAACTTTCCACTTTAATAAACGTGCACATAGGACCATAACAAGTTTGAATTTCCTTTGATAAACTTTGCAAGCTGTAAAAACTCATACTCCGCATCATGAAAATAGCCTATTGTGAGCCGCGTCTCCCTCGTAAGATAGGACGAACGATTATGTCAAACAGACTATAAAATTCTTTTAGATATGTATACGTGGGAAGTTTAGAAACCCCTGGACTCAATTCTAAACTACATCAGAGCATCGAAACTTCTGCCAACTTTAAGAAAACAAAAGCCCCAGCAGTAAGCGAAACCGACAATTCTCCAGAATGATCTCCGCAGACTTTCAATTCTATCTAAATCACAATCTCAACTCCAACATTTCTGCAGTCAGTCAACTTTCCAGCAGTCAGAACAGTTCGTGCATTCCTCCACGCAGGGTTTAAAATTTCCCCTGGATCCCGGCGAACTTGGGGTGAGTTAATTAAACGCGGAGTTTGCGATTTTTTCTGCAATGATTGACAGTCGTTCATTGGGAGCTCATCGCTTTGTCTTTGTCCGATGCGACGGGAAATCTGCCACGAGTAGGACATTATATAGGGGACAACTTATTCGATGGAAATGTTTGCTCATAAGCGTCATGCCCTACTTTGCAACATAATATTGCAGCAAACAGATAAGTTTTTTTCTTTTTATCTGTTGTCAGTCCATTGGACAGTGTAAGAAAATATGCGAATTATTCCGGTTCAACAAGAAATCCTTTCTTGTTTTCGCTTAATGAAATTAAAGTGGTTCAATGCAAGGACGAGAAAATCAAGTAAATATACTCTATATGGGGTAAATAGTTCCATGGCAACGCATCGGATTGTGGATTGTGGGATCCTCATTTCGAATCCCACACTCGACGGTTGGCATTCTAATTTTACGCCTGCAATTCCCTCTCCAGTAACAACTTTAATCAGCGAAAATAAAGTACTACATCTGAAATGAGTTAAATGTGTAATTGTACTCTTTTCAATGATTTAGGGCAGCAAAGAGGTAAATTTTAAAGTGTCTGTACTTGGAAATATAACTGTAATAATTTTGCAATTCTTAGCTATCCCACACAATGTAAACTACAAACTCTGAAACACAATCAACCAACAATCAATCTCCTTTAAAAGTTCCTATTCTGGCACAGCACTTTCGCATTGCCCACATTCATATTGCGATTCACACATTTTCGTGTATTCTTCACACTCGAAATCATTCGTTCACGCAACAAATTATCTATCATACCAAACAACTTATTCCTCGAACGCCCATGCAATCGCTCACCTTCAATTTTTTGGTTGCTCTAACCTTTCATTCGACATCCTCTCAAGATAGCCAAACCACCTCAACTGACTCACTCCTATTTTGAACCATTAAGTTATTACTGCTTTTGAAACGGCGGGTATCGCAGTTATAAGAGTGCTTGCCACTGGAAACAGAGGTCATGGGTACGAATCCGGATCAGGTCAGAAAAATTTTAATGATTTGATTTGGATCGGTACTCACGCCCGTTATCATTTCAAGTTGGGATAAAATTAACTTGGCAACTACAAAGCTATCGAACACACGCTAGTATTTGTTTGCAACAAGGGTTTGCATCGGGTGGGGAAGAGATGTGTAAAAAATGTGGCAATTTAAAGTAAAAATTAAGATGTATGTCGTGGTTTATCCTAGAGTTGTAAACCAGAAGGTTTCACAATTCCAAAACGATAAATATACATACAATAGATTAATACTGCCTTAAAAATGTTCAAATACAAATGCATTCGAGTGGTTTGGTGGTTTCAACTATTTAAATATTACAATTTGGTATTCTTAGTAGTTGCATAGATTATCGAAGGAAACAATAATTGCAGATTTTATGATGTCTCAACTTCACTAAAATATTTATAATAATTACATAAATACAGAAAATTTTGATTGCGCATCCATTCTAGACCTAAATAAAATTATATGCCAATGTATTTAAGGTATTAATAATTACTGATCAATTCTATAATTCATGACGACAAGTCACAAATCATAGGAGTACAACAAAATGCTTCCGTTTATAATTTCGTAAACAAATCAATGAAAGCATAGGACTTGAGTAATATAATAGAGTAGACGAATAATTTATGACAATATAATTTATGTAACAGAGAGCAGATGGCGCCATACGTAGCTTGAGAGCTGCCTAGCCCTTCATCACTCCCTAATGACACTGAAAATGTTCTCAGCCAGAGCCGAATTCAGTCAAATTGTTCCCCGGGAAATTAATATGAAAATGTAACCTACTCGGGTTTCAGTTTATACATTACTTTGTTTAATTAATTTCATTGTTATATGTAAGAATACGGCTTCCTTTTCTCCATAGAGATTAGTAAACAGTATACTAGGTACTAAAATATCACATACATTGTACGTACAGTATTATTCAGAAGTTATGCTCCATAACCCCTCCACAGGTACTGAATGAAAAATCGAAATACGTTCTCGCTGGTCAAATGAGAAAGATAAACTATACGAAATGAAGGTTAGATATATTATCCATCGTTTACCTGAGACAAGTGTTTCTTTGCATTTCTGTGAAAGTGTTCCCCAGTTTTACGCAAAATTTTTTGTTGCATCGTTGCTCCAGAAAATCGCACATTTCAAAAATCGCTACAATTAAACACGTTGCCCTCAAATAACAATATCACTAAAACTAAACGAGGTATCAACAATCCATGAAAATGTGGTTAAAGAAGAAGAAGAGCGTAATTCAAAACGTTCGGTTATTTCGTTAATTGCATTATCATCATCAGTACACTTCTTGTTTCAAGAAAATTTTCAGTTTTCTTTTTGTATGCATTCGTTGAAGAAAATTTTATTTCTTCCAAAATGATAAGGTTCAATTATAAAAAAAATATTAATTTGAATATAATTTTTATTTATTTTCTTTTTTCTGTATTGAAAGAAAATATTCAATATTTTGTTTTATAAGTAATGAAAAAGAAGTCATTTTATTTTTAAACAAAACATTTTTATTTAAACAATACGTTTTGAATTAAAACTACTTTCTCCCCAAAATGAGTCTCAATTGAATACTTTGATATTTTCCTTCAAAACTAAATTAATTTTCATACAAGAATATTTAATATACCTACAAAAGTTTTCATTGAAAACGAAATCGGATTGGCACTATTCAAATCCATTTTTTGCTTTGTTTAAGAGGAATCTTCTTGTTCCAAGAAAACATTTTTATCAGTCATCTACACTGATAAGGGATAATGGATTAAATCAACTGCATCTACAGATGAACATAGTCATCGAAATACGTATCTAGATATTTTCTTTATTTCTTTAAAGGGTAGATTTATTTATTATTTTTATATTTAGTAGAGCGAATTATTTCTGTTTAGCATTCCGCGCCCGGTAAGGCAAATATTATTCCGCATTACGTATTCCACAGTCGAGAGTCCTGGCAGTATATCGCAAGATCCTTGCGCTCTCTAAGTACCTGGTATATCGTCAATATCGGCTGCAAAGTACCCTCGCACGCCTTCGCCTTCCACGGATGATCGAGTGAATTCCGTAGCGCGTAAAACGTAAACACTGGTGACTGGCACTTCGCCGTCCCGATGCGCCGTGGGGCCCAGCGCTGGAATGCGCTGCCGGCGCCCGCCGACGCCTGCCCTTTTATTTATTTACTCAGCGGCGACGCCGCCCGCGGCTGCTTTTACCGAACTTCGACGGGAATGTGGCCAAACGATGAAAGGTTTTCGCACGTAATATTTTGGTTTTTTATTTTACGATCGCTGTGGAATAAATGGCCAGTGAAGTTGTATTGTGCGGTTTAAATTTGATTTTTCAGGGTAATTAAATTTTCATTGCATTGCTTCAACCACCCCTTTCATTTTATGATTGAAAAGTACAAGTGAAAATTCCAAAAAATTTCCATGGACTGATCTGGGTTTGCTATTTACGAATAAAAATAATAATTGTTGTGACAGATCATTTCAAAAAAGCGTATCTAATTTTTGACATCAATGTCAATTACTCCATATGACATATAACTTCGATTATCTTTTATTTATTTAAACGAAGTTTAAAATATAACTAACGTTATTGCAACTGGGCATAAGAGATCTTTTCTTTAAATCATAAAAAATATCAGTAATTTTTTTTATTCTCATTAAAAAAAAATTGAACACAAAATTTCACAGCACTAACAATAGGCGGCGTATAACCTAAGTAGTTAATTCACTTCCTATATTCACAATAAAAAAAAATTGTTGATTCGGTGACGTAGTGGCCATGTCACTGAAGAGCATCATTTACGTACTCATGAAGCGGCATATGGCAAAACTAAAAATAAATATCACACGTTATTTATTCAACTTGGGGTAGCACTTTGCTTTCGTAGATCTCTTACAGATATATCATCAATGCTCGAATGTTTATAATAGTGTGTAAAAGCCTATTCGCGACTAAAATTAACTCGTAGCCACCTAGCGAGAAAAATCGCAACTACTCAAAGAAGTACTCTATTGTGTTTGTAGTAAATGAAAAAGATTTGTTTATTGAAATTATGTATACTGTAGTATTTTATAGGTAAGTAATTAAACTGATTTTTGTTAATAATATATTATTTTTCATATTATTATAGGTGCTATTATTTAAAACTTCTTACTTCACTAATATTATGTTTTAAGAAACATAACCTATAACAATGAATTCTCCGAGAAATTTTCGAAAAGCAAACACAAATTGTTGCGTATATGGGTTTTTCTAAAAAAAATAAAGTTCTAAGTTTTTATTTATTCCCAAAAGCAGGAAAAAAGGAAGAACATACCACAAAAACCAGAAAGAGCATTACCTCTTTCAAGATATAGAAGCAAGCTTACGTCAAATGTAGATGAACCATCTACATCGACATGTTTAGAAGAAAATGACAATGTCGATGACCACTATTTATCACTTCTTTTCTTTCCATATAATTTCTTGAGGCATTTGTGGCTTGTAAATACGAAAATAATACTGTCGATATTAATCGATAATCTTTTCCTTCCAACATATTCATGTTTATCCACAAATAAAAATGATGTCATGTTGTTAAATACTTATAAACAAATAATAAACTCCTCAGCCAAATATCAATTTAAATAACAAATTATATTATTATTAATTTGACTTACAAAACCGATGATTTATCCTAAACACTTACATGTGTCATTTATGGAGTATCTTTTTAAGCGGCCATGTTGAAAAGCACACTAGCGCTGCGGTGGTAATTTTAGTCGCGAATATTGATGTATGGATCTGTATGTTTGGGGATGAAGAAGCATACACGTACTCGAGGCATAACTGCTGCGAAAATGTGGTATTTCAGAGGAGCATGTGAGTCATTTAAGGTAGTTTGGTCTTCTTGAGTTAATGTCGAATGATTGGTGAAACTAATATATGCGGGTAAAATTGAGGGTGAACGAATGCGGGGGCTTCCGAGGAATAAGTAGTTAGGTATGATTCCGAGTGTGAAGAATAGACGAGCATGTATGAATGTGCACTAGGTGAGGAATGTTTGGAGGAGATTGATTGTTGGTTGATTGTGTATTAGGGTTCGTGCTACATCATTGAGCAGGATATAGCATGCCGTCATTTATGTATGAATGTGTGAATATTAAACTTGAAATTTTAACTTTGGCATTATTATTTCGAACTCTTTCTGTGAACCGAAAATGTTAAATATTTAACAAGGATTTTTTCTTTGGTGGAAATTTCTCTTGTTTCTCATTAGTAACGAGAATTTATGTTTAATTTTTATGTAAATTATTTAATATCAATTCTTCATTTTGTATTCTTTTGAAACTTTTTGATCATTAGGTAATTCAATTTATAAATGCAAATTTCAAAATGTTTCCATGAATAACACCTACTTTTTTTTCTATTTTATTTATTCAATCGTATAATTGGAATTAACAGTAATTGAAAGTCAGCATGGTAATGGTTTAAATGTTCCTACTTTCAAATCTATTGTTTATTATACAAATTTATTTAAGAGCACTTTATTTTTAACAATAGTGTACCATTGTTAAAATAACAGAGTATATTAAGTCGATTGTTGGTGGTAAAAAATGCAGAGCAGTAACATAACAAAAAATGAACAAAGACGATTGCCTGAAGTGTTAAAATCAAGTTTATGTTCAAAATAAGACAATTTATTCTGTCAACACCTCCATACATACAATATTAATGTTAATAACATAATTTACAAATTGGGGTCAAAAATCTAATTCTCTCGGAAGCTGTTCACGACCACAACAAGTAATAGTAATTAGAGTGATAGTGCCACGGAACACACTAGTTGCATTAGTCGCACCGCGGTCCACGGTCCTCGGCTTCACAGCCCGCGTGGCACGCACGGCACTGTTGCACGACGGCGGCGCTGGCGGCGGCGGCGGCAGCGGTATCGATCCCTAGATGTAGCAGGTCGGCCACGCGCTGCCACCGCTGGATTCTTACACCACCGCGTTCGCCCGTTCCCATCTCACCCACAACAATTTGTTCTTAACTCTTATTTAATAATAAACGCTTCCAAGAACTAAACATTGTCTAAGGTTGCGGATTGTCAATAATCACTAGGAAGTGATGATTCTGTTTCATCATCATCTACAGCACGACAGTTCCAAACGTACCAGGGCAGTATAGTTTAACTAGAACTAGAGTATGAAAGTTGAGGTTTAAATTACTATGTGGACGTTATTTCTTTCCATAGGAACTAAGGGTATATTTTGAGGTACCCAGTCAAGTGTTGGATTTGAAAATTCCAGAAAAACATTTACTGTCTGGCTTAAAATAGATGGTGTACTCCGAATAACAACACATGGATGTACAGATACTACAATAACCCATTTGTTTTGAGCCAAACATACTCATGTGTTTGTGCAATTTTCAAGTCAAGTGCTTGGCTGGGTATGTATGTTATTCCCAGGAAAGAACAGACGTTATTCAGGGTTTCTTGTAGTTCTTCATAGCAAAATACGTACTTTCAAACATTTTTCATAGCGCAAACTTATGAAAAAATAAAACGTCAACATTTTACCTCCCGCTACATCCTGTAAGGGAGGTATAGCAATCAAGCTTAAAATTCGGTAGTGAATTTTCAGTGGATGAGCACGTTTAAGGGTTCCTAGAATACGATTTTAATAGTTTCGCGATGATGTCTGTGTGTGTGTGTGTATCTGTCTGTTTACCCAGTTACAATAATGGTCGATATGGGAATGGATGAATTGAAGGGATATTCCTCCTAGAGACTCCCGGACACGTCTTCCGTCCTTCCCAATACGTGTATTTGTAGCGAACCGTCACGACTATGGATAACATGAACCTAAACGGTGAAAAATGATAAAAATTGACGCGCGGTTAAAAGAAAAAGTTGAGGAAAATCTGCAGAATTTATTGGTATTTCCGAGTGTCCCAAGTAATTCGAGCTATGTGGACTGGAGAATAATAAAATATTTTGAATTCATTTTAGGTTATAAATTAAGATGAAGCCGTCGACCATGAAATTCTGTTTATTTAATTAAAATAATATGAATAGAAATTGCTCCTATATTAAATAACAGTATTATAAAGATATGATCAGAGATCACCCCTGGTTGCGAAGAAATGTTAATGGTCTCGGGTACGAACCACCATCGAGCTTAGTCTTAGTAGCCCTGTAATTCCATAACTAATGATGACCTCTAAGAAGTGTCTATCTTTCCAATAAAATCTTTGTGGACAGGAACTTTGGCGGTTGGTAACCGCATGTCACGCGCGAGCAGAATGTCATACCAAAAGTGGATCAATAGCGTTATGATCAGTGAAATATACTTAAACGACAACGACTTGAATAAAGGAGGATAGCACGAACCCAGAATCACTGACAACCAACAATCAATCTCCTCTAAACATTCCTTATCCTGACGCACCACTCTCGTCTCGTCCATATTCATAGTGAGATTCATACATGCTCGTTTATTCTTCACATTCGGAATCATTCGTTCTCGAAACAAACCATCAATCATACATAACCACTTATTCTTCGGATGCCCTCGCAATCATTCACCCTCAATCTCACCCGCATATATTAGTTTCACTAACCTTTCATTCGATGAATCGCAAGATGACCAAACCACTTTAACTGACTCACTCCCACTGATTGACAATAGTTTAGACAGCCATTGCAACATCAGGAGTCCGGGAAGTTTACTTTTTCCTACGTGGTACACATACTATTGTTTTTTCAATCAGTTTATATCCAATACCTAATTAGTTATTATTAGCAATTGTACCAGTTGTACGATAAATGTAAATTTTACCTAAAATAAATAAATAAATAATTATGCTTTTATTTGCCTCATATCCCTAATAACATACACATACAATGAGCGCATTTTTAAGTGGACGTAGAAAAAAGATATTTCCGTATTGTTATTTATCGTAACCTAACAACGACACTAAAATACCGGATTAATGCACTGTGCGATTCGAAAACACACCGAAAAGGAGTCAGTTTTCGTCCGATCTAAAAAATAAATAAATAAACAAACCGTTGAAATGTTGTTGAGTTAAAAAAAGTTAAAAAAAAACTTATGTTACAGAGTTCACCTGGAATCTACTACGTTGTTCAATCATGTATTTTTATTTAGAAGTGTGCATCTAGTAAAAGCCAAGCGTTGCTAAAGAATGTTTCTGTCATTTCTATTTTCAATTACTTTTTAAAATAGGAGTATATCAAGAAAATAATACGTAGATACCTATACTGTTGCGTTGTTTATGGTATTACTGTTTGATTCAACAATCTTTGCTGGATATTTTTGTTTTGTTGCCATTAGAAATAAATATATCATCACGCTATTTACCATCTTTTGATGTTGGATTCTGTTTCCATGGATCTTGTTACCGTTTACAGAATAATTAGCAAAACAACAAACATAAATGTTGTTACAAAATACAAACAGCGAAACACCTAGAGCCCTAAATGTGGTGTAAGGTAAGGTGAGCATTTACTTACCTCCAATTCGAGTAATTCGTACTTGGCTTTATAATAATGTCAAGCATCAAGCTAGCAGGCATCTAATATAATCAGGGTATAGAGGACATTCAGTGCCTGTTAACTGTAGCTCTTAACGAACCGAGAACTGAATCTCTTGTTGCAAGCGCGACACGCTGTAATGAATCCCAGTCCCTCCGTAACGTTCATAGTTGTCGAGGCGGGAACTACGAACCGTTGCGTTACCATTACGTTACAATGACTAATGATGTGCAGTGACGAACCACTTCACAGCTGCAAAATGGTTTAGTTCGCTGCTGTAAGGGAACGTACATTGGATTTGTTTGCTTTTTATCTTCTTTCCTTCATGTAAATTTATAGCTGCTATTCAAACAGCATTTGATAAATGGAATACATTACCAGAATCATTGAAAACTTCAAGTATTTGATGAAATATTTGTGAATGAATCTATAAATATTTTATGTCGGCAACGTATGCTTCGAAAATATAACCTATATGTCAAATATGTGTAACGGAACTTTCTAAAATTGGAAATTTATTTTTAACTAACGGATAATGTATTCAAGCTTCAAGCTAGCCTGCAAATCAATTTTTAGAACGGGGGAAATTTTTTTTGTGTAAATGAATTTCTGATTCTCTTTCGCAAAGAACATTTATCAAATTATTTCATGGATTATTTTTTGATGTTTCTTAAAACCACGTGTCTGCGTTTTAACCAATCCTGTCATTATTATACTGAGAATAAAGCTCTAGTAATTATTCTAGGAAATAATCTCTGTAGCTTTTTTGTTTTTGTTGACAAATGTCAGATATCAAATAGATATCATCAACATAAGTAAAAAATGAGCAAAAAAGATAGACTTAATGCCGTACCTGATGATAAAATAAAAAAAAACAATATAATTAAATATAATTCGAGAGTTCGATAAATTAGAAAATACTTTTCAAGTATTTATATCAAACTTGTTGCAATTTGCCAATTGCCACTCAAGCTCTATGGGCTTTCGTGGCTATTACCTAGCAACAAGTTTTCGAAAGATCTGTCAAATTATTTTCAATTTATTCTTACTCTCTTTTTATATTATTACTGAGAGTAAAGCTCTAGAGATTTTTCCCGGGATTAATCTTTATATCTTTTGTGTTTCATGACAAATATCAGATAATTAAATTAGGTTAGCATGAGACTAATTTTGTTCTAAATTTATGGATGAAAAAATATTAAAATATAATTCGAGTATTCGACAAATTAGAAATTAATTTTCTAGTTTCTTTCTCAAACTACGGGCTTTCGTGACTATAGTTTTCATAAAATCTGTGAAATTATTTTCAATTTATTCTCTCTCTTGTTGAATTATAACTGAATATTTCCGAAAGCAAGTTTTACAGAGAAGCGCATTTTATTCTATTTCATGTTTGCTAGAAGAGGTTTTTCAAAGCAAACTTAATTAAAAGTAAATAAATTAGTTCTTCATTACACTAGCTTTATAGTTAAATGTGGTTCAGTAATTGGATAATTTTAAAATGTCAAGATACTTACTAAAAATATCTTAAATTAAAACACGAAACACAATTTATCTCAACAATGTAGTCGGTCGTAAAATTCAAACGCTAAACTGCCGCGGCTGCTGTCACGCTGTGCGTCAATAAAACCACAATTAAAGGTGGCGACAGGGAGAGTCTAGAGTCGAGGCTCAAGCCTCCAACCCTTGAGGATTGACGGCAGGATCAGCTCGTCGACTCCTCGAGGTGAGTTGTCGCGATATACGTGATCGTGTTATCGTCATTTCATCAAACTTTAAATTAATTTATCCACGTGGTGGCGATAGAATTCTGAAGATAAGACTTCTGCTAGTTCGTTTGCGAATATACTCTGTTAGCTGACGCTGTGCAGTACAACTAAATAATAAGGTTGTTAAATGTTTCATTGTTTATATTATTGCATCATTATTTTTCAACTTTTCAGTTGATATTTCCAGGAATTTCAATTCAATTTAAAGTAATTGGAAAATAGAAATCTGGAAAATACATTAATATATTATTCAAGATTTCTAATAAAGAATTTACAAATAGTATGAAATAAAAATGGTTCATCTTCAAAATTATTAAATTTTTATTTCTTGTAATCCCTTTCTTTGTTTGGCCGAATTGGCAAAAAAAACCTGAATGTAAGATTGATCGATGACAAGATGGTAGAGGAATAAGGAAAACAAATTATCTGCCAAAGCTGTATGTACAGATTGTTCCAAGAAACAACTTTCAATTAACTGTTGTGATGCGAAATGATTGTTGTTGTTATTCTTAATTAAATTGTAAACAATTTTTTAGTTACACTTTTTGTGAAATCGGCATTATTGTAATGTATGATAATTATTGAACAAATAAGATAATTTTAACAGGTATACGATATACGATAATAAATTTGTACGAAACATGAAACAATATATGTAAGAAGAACGAACTATTTTATTCCGATGAATAAATTAAAAACGAAATATATAATTTTGACTGTTCTTTACGATAACTTCAATGTTCAAGATTAACAACACTGAGTGCAAGTTTCAATGTTAAGATACTAGAATATATGAGTATTCTCGTCCACCATTTTGGTTCCAGATGTCATAAATAAAACAAATTATTAGAATCCAGTTACTTTGAGAAAAAAAATAATTATTTTATCCAACACCTCTCGAAAAATGCTCTATAACTATGGCGATTTTAAACAAGGAAAGTAACAGATTACCCACTAGTGGGTATAATTTCGAGAAATGTCACTAGTAAGTATTCTTTATTTATAACAATAATAATAACACAACACCTTGGTAACCATTTCGATGGAATTACCCACTCGATAAAATTATCACACTTAGCCTTCGACTTTGTGTGCTACAATTTCTCTCGTGGGTAATTCCTTAATTTGTCCACTTGTATAGTAAATAACTATTTATTACTGATATGGTTTGTTTTCCTTGGCCTACGGGCTTCAGCAAATAAATTACATATTCGTGATGAAATGTAATATTTCAAGACATTGATACATAAATATCTATTATAAGCAATAAATGTTTCTCTCTCTCCTCTACTTTATACTGCCACTGCAAGGTGTCACTTTGATTATTTCGCGAATAGCATTGATGTGAAGGAATTCCAAGTGTATTTCAACTTATTTTGTGCCAAAAGTTTCGTAGAAAACAATTAAGTTTTACTTAGAAACTTGGCAGCACTTCTTAATTATTATAACGTAAATTTAATTAATTAAATTAGGTATGACAGAAAGGTTATAACAAAATAATATTTAACACGGAAATATTATGTTGTTTTAGAAAACAACGCAGAAAACATAAGCGAAAAAACATGGGAATATAAATTATAAAAGGCTTGTTGAAAAATGTATCTTCACAATATATTTTTATTTCTGGTGTTAAATTTTTTATTGCAGTTTACCTACACTCCGACAGTTCGCTGTGTTTGCTGGTTTTTCCTCCGCTTACTTTTGTTTTCTTAGCGCCAAGTTAAACCCAAGTAGCAAAGTAAACACGATTTTTATTTCTGTCGATACTGAAATACTGAAGCGATTTAAAACTCCCCATGTAAACAAACTGGTGAATCATTGCCTTGAAACCAGCTGCTTATAAACATTATTTCGTTGATCGGACGAACCGAGCCGGGATGTAGTGTGCTAGTGTTCACTTGGATTGTTCTTGTTTGACCTGACCCCGGGTATGAGCAACAAGTAAAATGTTTTAATGCTCGCCGCATGTAAACAAATAAGAGCAATGTTAGTTAAGGTTTATTGCCGCATAAACTCATAAAAAGCGGCGTATATTTTTCATTTCGCTGAAACTTACTAAAAGAAACAATAGGAGTGTGATATATGCGTCTATGCCAGTTTTGAAATATGTTTATAGAAGATGAACATTTCACTGTTGAATTAATGATGAACTAAGCTTCTGTTAATGCACTTCTCAAGCATTTTTCTCAATTATTTTAGAATTAAAATTAATCGATGTATATAGAATAGCTTAAATAACACCACGATACAAAATTATTAATTATCATAAACAATAATAACTACAGAAAAACCACCCATTATATTTGCGTTCACCATTACTACTAATATAATAATTTGTTTCACTAAGCACCAAAATACCAGATTTACAACAGAGACCGCAGTTTCAACCTAGGCATAAAGTGTCAACTTTAATGTCAATCGGCAAAAAAGAAATTTATACCGTGTGTCCCACGTAAAGGTTGGCATAGGCAAATAACATGTAAAATCAGTTTTTTGTAAATAAAAAGTGTCCGGCAAAAAATTATGCATCCAAATTTTATATCACAATACTGCCAATATACCTACATCTTATTTAATACAGATTACTTTATTTTGATACCGCAATTTAATGAAATTAATAATAATAATTCCTAATTTTCCGCCTACTCTTTTTATTGCTACTGACGTATAGTGTTTGCAATTTGTTTTAAATATTTTAATCTGTCACTGTCATCAAGCATACATTAAATGTCGAGAACCGTGTAAATATTATTAGAATGTATTATGGGGGCGCAGTGCAAGACAAATATCTGAATACACCACAGGAATGAACGCTGAATAATTTCCATCGCCAGAAATTGACAGTGACAGATAAAAATATTTAAAACAAATTGCAGGCACTATACGTCAGTAGCAATAAAAATAGTAGGCGAAAATTAGGAATTATTATAATTAATTTCATTAAATTGCGGCATCAAAATAAAGTAATCTGTATTAAATAAGATGTAGGGATATTGGCAGTGTTGTGATATAAAATTTGGATGCATAATTTTTTGCCGGACACTTTTTATTTACAAAAAACTGATTTTACATGTTATTTGCCTATGCCAACCTTTACGTGGGACACACGGTATATAAAATTATACTTACTCCAAACGCTCAAAAAATTATAATAAGCATTACGAATGTTAAGGTATTGTCGATTTCAGACAAAATTTGCATCTTTCAAAAATTCAGGTGTAAAACATATTTATTATTCTCAATTTTTTGTAATAAATTGATTTGGAATTTTCACAAAACAATAGAATTAAATTTTATGAAAATATAAATAACCAACTTGTTTTTACATTGTCATCCATGGGAAAACTGTCTTTACCGTTCTTGATAATTGATATACTATTATTTTGTAATTTACTCAGTCAATTTAATCAGACAAGGTAGCAGCGTAGTCATATTAATGACTCCAAGAAAAAACTCTATTTAGTGCATTCGTGCAGCAGTGAAAAGGTCACAACAAAAAATTAAAGTACTATTAACTTTATTGTCCACTGCACTAATTTCAATAAACGAACTATTTTTCATTAGATAGAGTACCAGCTGAAATGACCCATGCAATTTCACTCCTCAGCCGCATTGTATTTCTCTTAGCGCTGGCGAATTTCCAGTAAATGTTTATAGTGCCTCTATTTGTGTATGTGTGTGTGTTCAACTCAGTCGGCAATAAAATCTGCCGTTAATGGCACAAAATTGAAAATGTCTGTAAGCTGTAGCAACGGACGCCGCTGCTCGGGGCGCACGTGCCATACTGCAAATATAATTATATTCGGGGAATCCGGGTTCGAAATTGAATTTCCTGGCGGAAAAATTCGATAGCCACCGCCGATGTCGACGATAAATTAAAATCACGTATCACACATTGGGCCAATACGTATCTACCGCTGCGTTGGCAGGAACTGTTTGCGCAACATATGAAATGTAAAATTCAGGAGCTCTATCGGACGAGAACATTCATTTCGCTGGAATAATCTTCAATATACACACAATAGTTTATTGTACAAGCATGGAATGGCAGTCATTTTCTCACGACAATGACGCGACATTGTTGCTCTTTTCGTATGAGTTTTCGTGACTATTGCCTGGCAACAAGTTTTTGAAAAAAATGTCCACTGAAATATAGTAATTCTGGAACGCGCACTTGTGAGTTTTTATAAAAGAGAAAAACAAGCCTGAGACAGATAGATGTCGTAGGTTACCCGTCTTCGTCTAACACATGTTTGTAGAGCTGTTGCTATGGGATTGCTGAACGATTGCTATATGTTTATTGAACGATTACTATGTAAACACATTTGCACAATCTTGTCCAAAAGTGATAAATAATATTACTACTACTACTAAAGTAGGTACACGATATCACTCCGCGAAGTTTGCCAAAATAACACACCCTTATGACAAAATTTAACTTTACGGACTCATCTATCAAACTTGAATTACAAACGTATAATAACAACCATATTATTCTATAATACTAAAATACTATTGGTGTATTTATTTATTATTCACCTTTGATAATAATTTATTGGATTTAACACAGATCACATGCATACCACGTCTATGAACATGTAAATGATAATGAAAATTATGTATAAATATTTGGATTCCATATTCGTAATAAAAAATTTATACTTGAGGGAATTGATATACAAATAACTATTGACATTGTATTTTAAATAATAATAGTTAGTTGAACTCATTTTTATTAATGTATTATTTAATTTTCACATTAAACATTTTATTTAAAAATTATTGAATATTAATTTCTTTATATTTTCTTATCAATTTTTAAGCGGACTGTACAACAAAGATATGTTTCCCACATATGGCCTGTCTCTATCGGTTCGCATTTTCAACGTTATTTAACGTTCCAGAATTACTATGTTTCAGTGTTCATATCCATCTAAAAAAGTACCTAATTATTGCATGTTAGTATCTTAAAAACTTAACGATACTTAAAAATAAGTTGTTTCCTATAAATGTCAACTTTAGTAGGTTCAAGATTACAATTAGATTCGAACATCATGTCAAGTGAATCCCAAAACGAAAATTTCTTATCTAAATTTCATTGAGCAACCCAACAAGAAACCGCAGTAATAGGGAATCTGATGTCAAAAAACGAAAAGATTTACTCCCCAACTTAAATTACACGAAACAAAAATAATGAAAGACAGATGCGACACTAGACGAAGGACTCCGACAAGTAGAAATTAATAGCACACAAGAAAAGAAAACAAGTATTTCAAGTAAAAAGCTTTCAAGAGAGAAAGGAAATGTGAGAGCAGAATAGAAATACTGAAACGTTGATTACACAGCGAGCAGCGAAGCAAACCAGGGTGCATACCGCGCGGTGACGTTTGCCAACGAAACGGTAACGGTTACGGTAACGATACTGGAACTTGTTTCCAGGTTGAAACACAGGTCTGTGTTTTCGTATAACGCAAAGATTGTATATTTAACTTGAAGGTGTAACTTTTATTGTAAACACAAAATTGTACCAAGGCCAGAATACGATTTTTTGTTTTACAGTCAAAACGATTTTAGAATAATCAAGTTTCAAATTGCGTTTGTACTCATACAGAACTTCTTGATTTAAATTTATTACCACATATGTGTGAGGTACTTTGTTAGATTCTTAGTTTTCATAAATAATCATTTGAGATTATTGCGGTAAATATTCAGTACTTACATCCAATGTGCACGAAAGAAAATATTCTGATTGTATTTGCCATGCACGAGGGATATATTAGACGAATATTTCTCGACACATATTTCAGTTATAATTTTAAATTATTGAACATATATTTATTTTAATCTGTCACATAAAAGTCAGTCTTTGATAAATATCATTGACAAATTAGGTTAAAAATGAGTCATCAGCGTTTTGAAAGTAATTCTTTTGAAGAAATTGATTGAAAAATTGAAGATTTTCCTTTTTGTTCTTTTAAACTATTCCTCAATGTGTTTACAATTATTATAAATATTCGGGTAATGTACTTCTCCCAATACATATATGCAAAATATTCACTGATATTCGATTGTCATTGGTCGAAATTATGAAAATACTGTAACGTGATTGGTTGAAAATTTTCGAGGGAAATATTCTGAAATATCCGCTTGAGATGCCATCTGGGGTTGACAGATTTATAGATAGGCCTGCTCGAACCCTAGATTAGGAATTAAGTTTTTAGGTAATCTTTGGTTGGCTGGTTGGTTTTCCCTCCTCCTACCCCATGCCACGTAAGGGGTAGTTGGGTGTGTTTGGCCAATTGAAGGGGAGAGAATTATTTAGATTTTGAAACGAGTAGACGTATTCACACGTCTGCAGTGCGTCAAAATGTAGTAACTGGATATAAATTCGATATAAAAATGTTTTGGTAACTTAAACTATTTAACATATTAGAACTTTTTTGTCATTTGAAATAATTGTGTCATATAATTTGTCATACTGTTTAATTCATCTTTTGCAATATTTAACTATTTATTAATATTTTTATCATTTTTAGTAGTGTTTGTTTTTGCGACCCTTTATTGCTACAAAATAATATACAGAGTATTTGGGTTCTTCAGTCTACGGCATAGATAGAATAATAAGGAGGCTGAAATACTCACAGTAGGGGGGCACTGTTAATTATTAGTGGGGGTATGTGAAAAAATTAAAAATAAATAGAACAAAAACAAAAATAATTCACTTTGAAACCCCTTGGAAACAGAGAAATAACGATAGGAGATTTCAAATTCCAGAATGTTGAAAAATTTATATATTTATGCATTATGCTAACATGCAAAGGAAGAAAAGAAGCAGAAATCAAAGAATAGATAATGATAGCAAACGCAAACAAAATTACTATAAAGTAACGAACGATTGTAATACCAATACGCTGATAAAACTATAAAAATGACAATGGAATGATGAAGAAGATTTAAGAATAATGCAATGAAAATTAATAAAAACAATATTAGGACTAATAAAGGTATCGAAAACGAATACAGAATAAGAATGAACTATGAAGAGAACAAGAGTTGGAAGGTGAAAAAGATCAAGGAACAGAGAATCAGATGACTTGGACATATATGAAAAAAGGATGTAATTAAATCAGTACTAGAGGCTAGAAGAAAGAAGAAGACGAGGCAAATCCAAATCATTATATGGGCTAAAGGAAGTAGAAGAAGATTTAAATGCAGCAGGCCCTGGCAAAGAAAACAAAAATTTGGAAGACATGGAGAAACCTAACAAGGGTTAAAAGAAAAAGAAACCGATATTGATGCACTCCAACAAAAGGATCTAGAGAGCTTCATAAGAAGCGGCGTTAACCTAAAGGGGTATTAGAAAAAACCAATTCCTCAATATCTGTTTGATGATTATTTGGTAACAGCTTGAGAAAAACGAACTACCCACCTCAATATTAGTTATTACGGTCCTGACGAGGCCGAGGGATGTATTGCAAATGCGTTCACGGTTCATCTCGGTATGTGCATGCACTCAATCGCAGCATGCCATGCTTGCAACATTCCACCACGTGCCATGTACACTACTACAAGTGAACACGTTTGTATGCATTTATGTTTCTGTAGTATTATCATCACAAAGTGATTACTGATTTCACATAGCCCCTGAGCCTGAGATATTCAAGCATGCTAGAATATACCCTGGGAAATAATTATTCAATAATCCGAACTATTGGGCAATCTGAAATAGCATCGATGTCTATCACTATTCTACTTTAGATACTAAACATGTTTCAAGTGTAATTATAAAAGATATAAATAGTAGAGTTCATAATCCTATCTGTTATATTTTTTGAAACGTGACAATTTTTAATGATTTTCAAAATGAAAATTGGGACAAAAGATTGAAAGTCAGAAAATGGCTCTTTTCAGGACTAACGTAACCCTTTTACGTATTTCAGATCTTACAGAATTTTTCGAGATATTACCAAAAAATAACTTTTCCCTACAATTCATTAAATTTACTTTCATAAAAACATCAAAAACCTTGGTATTTATTAATAATCAATTAATCATATACATAACCGTTTGAAATTAGAGCGATGAAAAGTTTAAATGTTGGGAAGCTTGTACAATATAGTAATTAAGAATTATTGTTGCTGGTTGTCAAATTCGTAAGTAGCTTAAGAGAACGAACGTTTATTTAATTTCCAGGTGAATTGCGAAACGTGAAAAGTATGCACATTCAACCGTGGTCTTTTTCCGTAATTTATCAGAGTTTTTCATGCAATTATCGCGATCCTTTCAGCATATCTCTTTGTTTAAATATTCATTTTATTCTTTCGCTCAATAATTCGTTTTGTTCGTTGTTCGTTTCACTATTGTTACATTTTGCTCATATTGTGTACTTACGGTATTATAATTTTTGTATACCTATAGTGAAACAAATTACATGAATGCGTAGACTGTATTATTCGCTTCTCTGCTGTTCAAATATTAATATCATACCTTTAAAGTATTCGAGAACCCTTGTCTCTGATTGAAATTTTTCATGTAAATAGAATATTCGCATGATATTAAATATTCAGTTTTATTCAAAGTTTCAAATTTAACCCTTCAAACCCAAATATAAAATCTAATGTTCGTAACATTTGTTTCTCTCCTAAATAAATTTAACATTTATTTTAATAAATTGAACATTGTAATCAACACCAGATATAATTAAATTATCAGCATTCGGATGAATAAGATTCTTATTGGAGTAAGTCCTTTAGAATATAATATCATGGCCTCATGGCATACACGAAAAAAAAAAATGGATTGCTACAATAGCAATATTTATCCTATGTGTAGTGTAACAGTACGTATATATTTATTTCTCAGAAATAATATTCTTAACAATATAGCGTATTTAATACAACATGATCTAGATATTTACTGCAACAATGTTAGATTATTAAAAAAACATAAATATTTAGATTGTTGAAGCAGCAATCGAAAATAATATCATACTAATATAAATAAAAATTGATATTGTAAATATCTAAATTGCTATATACTATACGTAAGATAAATATTGCTATTGTAGCAATCCATTTTTTTTTGTGTACAGTTATTTATTTATAATATATTTTACGATAATAAGTAGATGATGAATATTTCAATCGTTTCACGGACAAAAATATTTATTATAAATAAATATATATTATTATAAACAATATACATACCACATCAAATATTTTTTTTTTGGGATGAATGTTTAGCAGCTCTTCTGTAAAAGTTTTAGGCAAATGAAACATTTTTACGCATAAACTGCAATTAACAGTCGTAAAATCACGGCCATTAAAGTTATTAGGGAAGGGTGAACTTCAGGGGTAGCATTATGGGGTGAAAATGTCAGTGTCAGCTATGGGATTTGAACTGAAATTGGGTACGATGAAAATAAAGTACTCTGACTGACATTTTTTAGCCATGTTGGTCTGAGTCTGCATTCTAATACTGATTTAATTGCATCCTTTTCTTCTGCACTCCATGCATCCAAGCTATTTGATTCTCTATTGCGTGATCGTTTTCACTGTCTTCTCCTTCCAACTCTTGTTCTTTTTCATAGTTTCTTCTTATTCTGTATTCTTTTCTGATATCCTTATTCGTTTTAATATTGTTCTTATTTCTTTAAATATATTTTTAAGCGGTCTGAACTGCTGAGGTTATATGCCGCCTTGGTATACCTCGTTTTCGTTGGTGTGAAAACGCAATGTTCGCTTGCATGGGTTTTCGCAAAGCGGTCGGTTACCCATCCTACTACAGACCTCGGGCAGTGCTGCCTAACTTGCTTTATCGAGTGAACCAGCGTCAATGCTACCTACCATGGCCGTTGTCTTATGTGAAATCGCACGATTTTCACCTAATTTTCCACTTGCCAACATTCGTATAAATTAGATGCTACCTCGTTGTAAATTCAGTTTCCTAAACAAATTGTTGTTGTTGTTTGTTCTCTAGTCCAAAATAAAAAAAGTTAAATTTTGGAAAAATGCTGTGTTTTGAATAAAATACATGGTCCAGAAAAGCTATTAATTGTTTAATGTCTTTCTATCAATATAAACAAATATTCCATAGGTAAAAATATCTGGAAAAATTATAGCCGATTATCGGAAAGTAGTTTTTCTTTTCTTGGGGTTACCCAGACCCTAGTGTAACGTTTGCGTAACTGTGAAAGAAATGTGACTGTCCAGGGTTAATTTCAAGTTTACATATTTTTTGTACAACACTGTACGTACAACGTTGAAATGGTTTTAGAACAGCTTATAAGCGAATAAAATAAAATAATAATTATTATATATTATAAACAATTCGAATGATTAAAAAATATTTGACTTTCGAGTTACACAGCGTCACCAATTGAAATACGGCCGAAGTTTGCTTTAGTCCTCTGACGTGGTTTACACGTCGGGTAATCTTGACTCTCTTGCTCCCTCTTGATGAAGCTTCTTATGTAAAATGTTGAGTTCTATCTCAAATTCTAACACCTTTCTAAGTCAGAAGTCTAAATGTTTTTACAATAATAAAGACTGTTTTCTTGAAATGAACCCTAAGAAATATTTTAAATTTTGAAATAGATGCAGGTATTGAAAAATGTTTCCAATGAAAATAAAGATACTCGCGTTTCGTTTGTGTGAAGAACATATCGATAAAAAGTTATTTACACACTATATTACAGTTTCAGTACAGCCCACACCTGTATTTATCTAGCACCTGCAAGGGCAAGGGTAGATTTATCAATACAAAAGAATTAAGCACGCTTTGTTGCCCTAGGCTCGAACTTCATTACTTTGACATGAAAGCACACGCCACACGTGTATAATATAGCGTGTAGATCGTTTCAGGTTGGGTGTCACGCAACCTGTACGCACACGTGCACGCATCCTGATTTTATTTCACCTTAATTAAAGCTTGAGCTTGAGTTCACACCTATTCATTAACTTCCCACTGCGCGAACACTAATATTAGCTGTTATGCTATTCGATATTGCCACGCCCATTCCGCGATAAGTCAATCGAGAAATAAAATATTACCTGTACTTTGTTTGGAAAAAATATATTCTCCTCAGTTCGTAACTGAATTTAGATAAAATGAAGGAAAAAATTGTTTATAAAAAGGGGAAAAAAGTTGAATGGCAATGCCCAAAACAAAACAAAGTATTTTGTTTATTAAATATATTTATGTTCGACTGTATTATAATTAATTCTTGTTCTTATGATATTGTTTAGCGGCCATAAAGTGATTCTTTTTGGACTACTCCGATAAAGTAAAAACAATAAACAACTTGGTAATCAAACAACAGAAAAAAGCACACTACAAAACTCTCAAAAAATATTCATATATCATCACACAATTTACCTATTTCTGGGTGTGGCACTCTGCTCAAAGCAGATCTTGATATCATGATATATTTTTGCGTGTGAAGTGCAATTACCAATTGTCAAATCACGGTCTTCACGAATGGTAGTGGTGGAAGAGCAACAAGGGTAATTTTATGTGGTAACAATTTTCGAAATTTAATTTTGAAGATTTATCGGGTGTGAGCCTTGAACCGAAGATCTTATGATCCACAGTTCGATGCGTTACCACGGAGCTTTTTGCCCTATGCGTGTCAAATAAATGTAAATATCATTCTAAGGTAAGAAAAATAATCTGCAATGCAGTCGGACATTGAATATTGTATGTAACACGTACATACATAATAGGGTTTTATTGATTCGCCCTTTTATGTGCCTCACATTGCTGCCCTCGCTCGGTCCCTAAACAGTCTCGTTCATAAAACCTTAAACTATGTACTTGCTACATAAATATCTATTTTTACAGTAAAATATATTATTTTTTGTCTCCTTCATCATATACGAGGCGTGGCAAAAAATAACGGGACTGATGCTACAACTGATGAACTACACACCCAGCCGTGGTCATCGTTTGTATAGAATCTATTTTTTTGTTTTGCCGAAAAAGGATAAGTGTTTTAACAGGGCCGTGAATTCTCGTGAAATTTTCGCTACTGAAAATGATCTTTTTCAAAAAGAACTACATGGCAATGAATATTTATCTGGTGCGCGGATTCAAACATAAAAAAAAATAAACATGACCTTCAAATTTGACGTTTCTTTTCATAACATTACCCCTACCTCTAAAGTGCATAGTTTAGATCAATTTTGAGTTTTTATGAGATTCTTCTCAGTCATTTATAGCAGGTACAACAATTTTTGAATTTATCTGTAGTGAACTAAGAAGAACTGAAATTTAGACAAAATTAATACACCCCATAGGTGGTTAGTTTTCATTTAATGATAATGCAGCGCGACATTACCAATATTATTTATATTTAAGTAAATAACGAAAGTAAATGCGGGATATCGTTTTCGGTGCTGCGAATAATTTCATATAAAGCTCTTAAGTTCCGCGACCACTTTGTGACGAGTTTGTCAAGTTATTCCAAAGCTGGTCGCCATTTCATACTTTACAACCAATTTTACAGCCAAGCTGGCGAACGAATGAAATTTTCTTTACTGCTTCGCTTTTTATTCTCCTGAAAAATCAATTAATACAGTAGCGTACATAGGGATACGCGATCGTAGCTTTATGGCAGTTCAAAATAATGACAAACGTTTTATGCAAACTTTACGAGTTTTATTTATGCCAAGGCTAGCTAAATGTATGTGACAAGGAAATTTATTTTATAGAGGTTTTAATTTTTCGTGTTGCATGAAATAAAACGTTGTATTAATGAGGGAAAAACTAGTAAAACAGATTTGATGTTGCACTCGTAAATTATTGTCATTTCAAATTATAATGTTTGACGTGGCAATCAGAATTAAAGTGCGATTTAATTGTATTTACATGCAAATGTTTTTCTTTCCGTATTCAATTGTCACAATAAATTTTATTTTGTTTTCAACGATTTTTTAATTTCTAGCAAAACTGAATTAATATTTATAATATGATAATTTTTATTTGAATCTGCCAGTATTTTCACATGAATTGAAATATTTTAAATTAAATTGAAAAATTTGTGAGACAACAAGACACGTGTGTATATGCAAATTATTATATATTGTGCGACCTTTTCATTTTGTTTATTTTTAATTGTCATGCTAATAAATTAAGAATAATTCTGATTTATATTAACGTGCAAATATGTAAATACAATTTGTTTTGCATATTTAATTTTATTTGGAATTATAATTATTTTTGTATCATACCATCATTAATGAGGAAAACTAGATTAATGCTATCAATTCATCTGTTTCACTTCCACAATTTATATTGATATTTTATTCACACTTGGAAATAAATTACTATAAACAAAGCAGCTCTATTTTATTGTAAATTAATTTGAAATAATGAAAGTGATGTTTTAATTATTTTATCTACGAGCATTGTTAAAAGTGGACCTCTATAATTTTCTCAGATAAATATTTTTTTAATGCACTAATTTTTTAGCTTTTAAGCAAAACCACTAAAGCAAAATGACATTAGGTAAAACCCCTCCCTTCGGAGTCGGGATTTACCATGCAGTTTGCTTTCGTGTTTGTTGCTAAGCAAAAAAATTCTTGTGATATTACCTCCGATAATTTCCCCGGGAAATTATCGCTTGTTTCTTAGTAACAGTAGTTGAAAGTCGATTGACAGTTATTTCAATATTTGATTTGTTTATTTCAAAATGTCATTTTCACGGTATGAGAATGTAAAGAATAATATTTATTGCAAAAAATATTCTCAAATATTCCTTGACCATTGATAAATACTCATAATTTTAACATAACTGTTCACAAATTATTTCGTAATTATCAATAGCCTAGGGATATTATAGCTGATAAAAAAACTGATAATTTCGAAGTGTGTTGTTTTTACTTTCTGATAACCAAGTTTTTATTGTTTTTACTTTATCGAACTAGCCCATATAGAGCCACTTTATGGACGGTTAACAATATCATATACAAGTGATTATAGTACAGTTGAAGTAATTTAAATGTACTGTTATTAATCTAAAGGCATCGGATTGTGGATCATGAGTTGTTTAGTTCAAATCCCACTTGTTTTGGGGCCGTAACGCATTTCATTCTGAAAAGTGGCGTGATGACATATTTTTTATTATTCATATATTCACCAATAGTTGAAATAAAACTTAAGAGTTATTTTCATAAGCGTTTTCAATTGAACTATAAATAATCAGTAAAGACCACAGTTACAGAAATAGTCACGTTTAACAATTAATTGAAATTTGTGTGACTAATTTTTCATTTCAAATTATTGTCGAACAGTCGCAAGTGTACTAAGAACCGAATAATTCAAAGAGGCACGTTACCACGTTTGCAAAACGTTTAAAATTCTGCTCTGAAATAATACATAATGAAGTGAGACCCACGCCTTTACCTTAGATGGTGAATATTTATATTTAGATTGAATAAAATATGTCCACTCACCAATAACAGTAGCCAGGATAAGAACAGCGAGCGCGATAGCCGTTCCCGTCATCCTCAACAGTTCAATCGTCGCTGGATCCAACGTAGCATTGCTCCATATCCCTGGGCTAGTCGTCAGGTTCACCGCGTCTTCAGTGACGTCATCTATACTCTCGGTGACGTTGCTCCAGTTGTAGTAGCCGTCGGCGACGTCGATATGCGGCGGACGGGGTTGCAGGATTATCTCGTGCCACACTTCGCTGTGGTCGACGTCCACCAGTGTGACTTGCGGCGCCGTGGTCGCCATGACTCCTGGGGGAGTGTCGGTCTCCCGCGGGTAGAGGATCGCTGCTAGGGGCCGCCAGGGCTGCAGATGGGACATTTCGCTTGCATTGTCTTACACGATCAGGTTTCCCGACATTGTTTACAAACTTTCAGCTTGATATTAAACCACGACTACTTTTACAACACTAGTACGGTATACTTCCATTAGTTGCACACTCATATTTTATTTTAAATTTACGACAAACTATTTTTATTATTAAATATTATTTTATTTATAAAAATAATACATCTATTATATTTTCTACAAATCTGTCTAAGTAATAAGTTAACAAAATATATATTATACTTTTATCATTAATTTATTCGAATATATAGTGATATACTTTTACTGTTATTTATTTTAATACACAAACAAAAATTCCGATTGATTAAACTACTTTATCTACACACATTTTAATTACTGGTTTTTGAATAATTATATTTACAGTTGGTCGTTTGAGTACGCTAATTATTTATCGCTATTTACTTTATTTTTACAGAATTATTAATTTACGTATATTTGGTCATTTTGATAATTATTTCACACATAAATACTTTGTAACTACACACAAATTCCATCAACTAAAAAATTAGTTACAAAATATGTAATTAAATAGCACTGTGTTTCAAGTTATACCCGCACATTTCTTTGTTAATTAATAATTAGCCACTTAGTTTAGTTTTGATTTGAGCAGATTTCTCTTTAAGAGGTGATCTGAAAATAAAAACATATTTATAAATTCAAAGGAACACCAACTACTACTGCTAGCAAAATAAAATTTTCTACAGAATGACAAGAAAAGAAATTTCCATTTATAAAGGAAACAAATTAAAAAAGCTAGATTAATACTCGAAGCACGTATTTCAAGTAACCATAAAACAGTTTTAATGGAAAAAGTCTGTTGACATTCATGGCCACCAATGATAATGTAAAGAAAACAGACTGTAATAAATTCTCACCCAAATTGTCGCTTTACAAATAGATATTACTTCGTACACGTGTCATCTGCAATTTTGTATGCAAGGTCTTAATTTGATGACAACTCTTACAATAAGAAATTATAGATACTTGAAGGTAAACAGGTTGACAAAAACTATAACCCAATCCTAAATGTTTCATACCAGAAAAATATGCTATAACTAAATAATATATTTATGTTGCTGTTGTCGCTATACAGCTCTAAATTATTACGTCATCTATGTAGGTATTGCACTGTTTAGGTAAAATATAATAATTATTCAAAAGATATTTACAAAATTTACCACAACAATAAATGTGCACCTAACGCTCGTCCACGGACTATAAAGAAAAATTTTTTTTTCACGATATTATTTATATAATTATTTATGTAATATTGAATGTGCGACAGTTAAAAAATATATTTTTCTACTCCAGTATAAATATATCCCCATTATTTAAATTATCAAAAAAATGTATTCAACAAGGCACCAAACCAAGGTGCCTAGTTAAATAATTAACTAATATTTGACACCTAGGTTAGTTATTTGTAAACAGGGCACAAAATATTGTTATAATGACCAATTTCTTAATAAATAATATATTTAGATGGTACACTTTGAAAATATAGCGATAAAAGCAGTGTGAAAATAATTAATTATATTTCATTATAGCAAATTTTTCTGGCAATACGAATACATTTTGGGTTGAGATCTATAATAGCTATAAAGTTATTCCAATTTGTTGCGGATTATTTTGTTGTAATTATTGATGTGTTGGCAGTGAATTATGAATGGCACTATTTAATTCTGAAACAGGAAGTGGCCATAATATCCGTTATTTATACGGCGCCCTTAATCCGTCTGTTTAATCCCGAATTAAACGACACGTAAATTTTTCAGTATAAAGGGATAGTCATTTCCGAAATAATTTACACTGCGGTCTTTAATTACGCGTGCCTGGCAATGAAAGCATTCTCACACATCCATGAGGAAAATCGTTACTCGGTTTTATTTTCTCGCTTGTGTTTATCTTTTTCAGGCGAAGTTTGAAACTTGGCTGGAAACTGAAAGACTTCTCGCTGTGATGTGCGCTAGTTTGTTCTAAGGAAAACGTGTTACTCATGCATCGAAGGAAAAGAATACGTGACTAGGATAAATTTTGTCTTAGATTATCCTTGATTTACTTTACGTATTCCTATACGCGTATTCCTAAATGTAATAAAATAAAACACGAAATCAGAACCTTATATGGAATGTAAATATAATATCTTCTTTCATTTTCTTCAATTAGTATGGACATCAAGTTTCATATTGTTAACAAAGGTAGAAATAAGTACTGCTAATTTATTAACTATATTGCTCTTTGTGGAAAACAAAGCTAGTATTGTTATTATTCATTTTTGTTAATATGTTGTTTAGCTTACTTCATTTTGCCATAAAAAAAAATGGGATGTGACACATATTTATTCAATAAATATTTTGCCTTATTCCCGAAGGATAAATATTTTCGTATTGAAAGAAAGTAGCAACCAGTAGTAGATTACGTACCATTCTGTTTTACCTAGCAACCGGTAATAGTTATTTACATACCAAATGCGGGAACCGAGTTAACGCAAGAGGTTTGTACAATATTTTTTGTACGAAAAGTATAAAACTAATAACAGGCCATACAAAGAAATGAAGTTCTTCAAGGAGTTATTTTGATATTTGTCAAAGTTGCACTATAAATTTAAACACAGAAATTAATTTGTCTAATATATTAGAAAACAATTAAAATATTTTTAATATTTACCTTATTCACTTGTAAATTTATTATATTTCTTATTTATATTGTGATAACTAACATTACATTTGTAGGTTATGTATTTTACAGCTGTCATATCGGGCAGATTTTATTGCCAACATTGGTAACCAAATGCACTAAATTTGTTATTTTTAAATTCAATTTCATTCTTATTCCATCATTGTTTATATTAATATTATGTAAAGGAATGTTTGAAATACTAAATTTTTTTATTATAAATATAATTTATTAATAAACGCTTTAGAAATAGGAATGTTTTCGTTGAAATTTCCCGGTTGTCTATCTGGTGGAGACCTGGGAAATGGACATTTCGGACGTTGCTTAGGCAACGCTAAACAACACATTTCAATGTATGAGTACAAAAAACAATATACAGGTTCGGAAGCAGACATGGTAAGTAAAAAAAAATCGTGTATGTATATCACTAAAATAATAATTTTCAAAAAAAATTAGGAATTTGCTTATAATTTTACAATATATTTTTTGTAAATAACATTCATATCGGTAATACTTGTATATTTTCCTCTCTAGAGAGGAAATAAACATTTTCATAACTGACAGAAGAAAGGTGGGCTTTCTTATTATATCACGTCAATACGACTTGCAATAATTTTGGTTTCAAATTGAAAATACCATACAATTACATAAAAATAATTACATTATAATTCGTTTATATAAATTTAGCTATGGTCACAAATCAAATTGTATCGCATTCTACAGACAGTGAAAAATAATAGTAAAAGTTATGTTAATAGTGCAGACAACGGTCAAACTTTATTTGTTTCAGAGGTGACAACAACCGTTCATGGGAATAATTAAAGGGTTTGAGCCCGACAAAGCAATTCCCAAAGCAGTTTGAAACTAATCAGAATCAGAAGTACCTTTAGGTACTCGAAACAATAATACATCAAACTATCACAAATTGTCTGATAGATCACGAACAAAGCTATTATCACGAATCAGTAGCTACAACCGATATTAGTTTCAGGACTAATAAAAACTGTAATTGCTAGTATGAACAGAATCTTTTTTCTCAACGATTTTCTTTCAAATAATTTAACTGATTATTTTTTGACGTTTCTTAAAACCAACGAAATGTATGTCACGTGTCTGCGTTTTAACCAATCCTATCATTATTATTATTAAGAATAAAACTCTAATGATTATTCCCGGGAATACTCTCTGTATCTTTTTTGTTTTTATTGACAAATGTCAAATGTCAATAGTTATCATGAACACAAGTAAAAAATGACCAAAAAAGATAGATTTAGTAGCGTGTCTGATGATGAAATAAAAATATATTCTAATGAAATATAACTCGAGAGTTCGATAAATTAGAAAATAATTCTCCAATACCCAGCCGTCAAGTCACATCCCCCACAGATGTTAGTAGAGGGAGAACCATAGGGTAAAATTGACAGATTTAATGCTATTCGATATTTGCTATTAATATTAATCACTTCACGCTAAAAATTATCGTAAACCAAACTCTGCTTTTAAACTGTGTGTGACTCAGAAATGAGTAAAAGGCATGATGATTTTATTTAAATCTCAATGACTATGATATCAAATATTTCTTTGTGTTCATTATTAAAAATCTATCGCAAGGGTATCATTAACGTACCGGTGAGAAATTTTTGAATCTGTCCCGTTTATGCCATACAATTAAGGATGAAGCGTGCTGAAATGTTATTATGTTTATAATTATGAACTGCGTGTGTGTATGTATTATTTACGAACAGATTATAAGCTGTACAAGTGAAAGGCTAGAGGATCTATTAAATTCTCGGCAGGGCAGCGCAGACCGCTATAATCGCTCATTTGAACGGCGCCGGGGTCTAGTTTGAGCGTTGAGCCGTAATTAAATTAACAGTAACTTAGATCAGGGCGGCTCTGCTAGCACGTGAAGTTTGTGCTCATTGTGAGCGACGCACACGGATTAATTATGTATCGAGGGGTAAGGGGGTTCGGATGGGATTATTTATTTATTTGAAGTGAATAGCACATTTCTCGATTGGTTTTCTCAAATATTTATTGGAACTAATATGTGTTTCCAGAATTCAATATATACCTGTCAAATTGTTTCCTCCCACAATACATTAATCATTTCATACCATAATTCATTGCTTTCTTAATAACATTTTTTTAATTACTAAAAAAAATTGAAGGAGAGTTCTCAAATAAATAAATATTATATTCTGTATTATTTCCATATATGGTAACTTTTAATTGCATATACTTTGTAATTCTCTTTACGTAGATTCTTCGTCGAAAGTTTTAAATAAATTAAATAATAAAAAATAATAACATTCTTTTAGTTAACTCAATTTAAAATACTAATCTTTAAATATAATATATTATTTTTAATTCAGTTTTTACCAGCTATGAGCTCATAATCATATCATTTGGCCCAGTTAAAATCATACAAAGAAAAATTATATATTTCACCATTTTTATATCATTCTATCATTTTTATCTCCCGCACATAAAGGAAGTATTATATTTATATTACGAATTGATTAGATTTTGGGAACAATTCATCAACAAAAAGTGGCCTGTCAGGGTTTTTAGGTATATTTTAGCCAATAAATAAAATAGGATAAATTTCATTAGAATCAAGAAGATGTAGAATAATATTATCTACAATAAAATAGTTATTGTGTAATTAATAATTATTGTATAACATACGAAGTGAAGATAGTCAAGGGTGTCAACAAAAAAAAAACACAATACTACAATCTTTATTTGATACATTTTTCTACATTTTGTTGTCATCAGATTCAAAAACAGTATTCGTGGAACCAGCCAATACATTTGAGCCAAATGAAATCTTTATGTTAGTGATTTTTGTTAATTTGGTATTATATCAGTTTTATTTTCCCTTAAAAAAAATTAAAATAATAGAGATACAAGTAAATTTTCCCTTTGTAAGATCAGAACAATTTTTTCAAGTTATTCCAAAAGTCTTAGTTGGGCTAAGACTGTTTCAAATATGTACGACCTTCTAAAGAGCATTCACAATGTTAGAACTATATTGCAAAATAACTTGTATTAGCATTTTCTTCACTAGTACTTCATTCATGAAGATCCGTAAAAAATGGCGGCAGCGCCAAAATATAATTTTTTTTGAAATTTAGGTACAGTAAATTACAATTCATAAGTCATTATGAATACAAACATTTTTTGTTAGAGTTACAATTTAGAATTAATAACGAGCAATCAGTGTGTTAAATTAAAAAATACAGTATTTATGGAGTAAATCCTTTGATTTGTAACGGAAAAAAATAAATATACGGGTACAAATGTTTGAAAGAGAGATGTAAAATACAAGCAAAGCAAATGAATTGAATAAAGAAAGGCTGCGCGAAAATTCGCTAATTAAAAATTGACCAAGCACAAAAACAGAATTTCTTTGATGTTTGACGTAATGTGGTAGTTTTAATATCATCGTTTGATTTAATTTGTAATATCAGCATGATTTTCCATCTTTATCACGTTAATAATTAGTCAAATTCGAACGTAGGAAGATATTGTTGTTATACAATAAATTAGATTTAAATTTCCAATTAAAAATTCAAACGTAAGCCAGAGATTTTCCTCGGGTCAAATATAAAAAAGCAAATATTTAATAATTAGTATTTCCAGAATATAAAACTTTTATAACCCCTTTGCATTGTTAAAACGCCGTGAAATACATCACCGTGCATACTAATGTGAAAAATTTAGTACAAATTAAAATAATAAATGGCGGTATTCGCCAATCTTGCATAATTCATGTGAGTGAGGTTGGTACAACCCTGACCTTGTCGATATCCATCACGGCCAGCCCTGATTGATGACTCCCGGCATGCGCATGCGCTACACGTACACGCTGTTCCGAACTATATTCACCCTAATCCCTAATGTATGGTGGATATTATTAAAAACCAACTCTAATGCATTGTAATCTACTGTCAATATTAGATATAATGTATTCATAATGCAGTATACCTGAAAATAAATAATTTCAGTTTGAAAGGCAGATAATGTGAGAAAATATAAATATTAAATTTGATATTCTATTGTAGCGATATCATAAGATATTATACACATTATATATTTATCAATAACAATATTTAAAATTAGATTTGAAGTAAAAATTGAATCGATAAGCATTATTAATTTAATTACAAAATTATTTATTTTAGAATAAATCCTAGGATATTACTCAAATAACATATTAAAAATAAACTACATATATGGGATGCTCCATCGGTTTGTATTTTTTATATTATGCTATTATTTGAAGTATTATCAAATATTTTTTCAAACAATGTTTATTTTAAATTAAAATGAACATAATCTGCTATTCGTATTTGTTGTTTAAAGATCTTTGGTTTCTCTCTTTTTATGAAAATGGTAAGCGGACTAACTACTTTTGAGCATATGCTGCTTAATGAGTGGATGATTGTGAATTTATGTAAACAAATTATACGACCATGCTCTTCAGTAGGAATCGAACCTAAGACCCCTGGCGTGCTACTCTTTCTATTAAAATAGGGCTGCCAATTATCTGAGTATCCAAAAATCTGGATATCTGAGACATTCGAATATCCGGATCTCAAATCTGTCCATTTGGGTATCCGGATAATTGTAAGATCCGAATCACGATTTTTTAATATTTTAAAGAGAGTGCATGTAAGATATTCGAAAACTCTTTTTATATAAATAATAATATTCTTCTCCACATCACTCCTTATGACCCTGTTAACTTTTTTAAACTTTATTGTATATAATTATTTTATTTGATGATATGTTAGTTATCTAACAGGAGCATTAACCTATCATAGTTGTTACCACTTAGATTTAAGGTAATCTTTGTAAAATAATAATTAAACTTTAAAAAAATAAATTGTTCAAAAAAAAAAAATAATATTCTTTTGAATATCTATTATATTAATGTACATTAAGATTTATATTAAAAAAAAATTCACCTCATGTTAGAGTACAACTCTCTATAATTGTATATAAAATAAATTTATCAGTTTGGCAACTAAAAAAAAAAAACATTATTGCAAGTAGCTAATCTTTATTTACCTTCTTTACTCTGATAAATCGTTCTAATAAATTAATTACATGTAGCAAAATTAACTTACCAAATACCGTTTGAGAATTTGTTTTTCATGGGGTCAAACTTTTTTTACTTTCACTCAAAAATTGTAATTTTTAGAAAAACAACTCAAGCAATTTAACAAAATCGCTCTACATTTAATGTCACGATTTTTTATGTCAGTTTCTCTCGTCTTTGTTTTCCAAGCTAACTTTTGTTATGCTAGGTAGAATTTACAAAATGAAACGAAATAAATATAATGAAAAATAATAATTTAAAAAATAATACACAAAAACTAAAACTTTCCATAATATTTAACCTTAACAAAATGAGTTGAAAAGATGAATAGTACGACGTCGGTAATTTCAAATTTCTTTTCATATTTTCAGCAAAAACTCTATCAAAATTTACCGAGAAAATCAAATTAAAAATATTGAATATTCTGTATGCAGCTGAACCGCATTTAATAACGTTTCAAGCGCGTAGCCTATTAAATCCTGAATCCTGCAGAATGCAGGCGCGGCAGGAACCGGGAAGGTATTTCCGATCAGGAGAGCGCTGCACGTGTATTCGTCGCGTCGCTTTAATTAGCTACCACCAGGGCGCAGCACCATCGTTGTTTATGCCATTATGCTTTATGGTTTATAATTTATAAATTTTAATTAGAGTTGATAATTTGAAGTCCTAGAAATTTTAATAACACGCAAATTAATAATTAATTGTTGGCAGTAACGCATCGGATTGTGGATCATAAGATCCTCGGTTCAAATCTCACTACCGACAAATTTAAGAAATTAAAAATTTTCGAAAATTTTCGTCATAAAAAAATTACCATCCTTGGGAGCCGTGATTAGACGGCTGGTTACCGTACTTTGTCACACCCAGAAATGGGTAAATGGCGTGATGATGAACTAATAATCGGAACAACCGGCATATGTAATCTAAAATTAAAACTAAAAAAATATTTCGCAATAAAAATTTGTTGTATAATTACTTATAGTAAAGTTATCTGCATCCGCCATATCTTGTAAAATGTATGTAAATACAAACATCAATTCCGGAAAATTCTTTGTAAAGTCAACAAACAACGTAATGAAATGAACATTCTAATAAACAGGCAATTCGATTATTTCTACAAATACATAATGCTAATAATACGTCAAATAAAACAAATTTATTATGTGGTGTTAAAACGATACACAAATAAACGTATCATTTATTTTATGAACATAAAATACAGCCAATGAGGTAACATTTTAGACATGCGCTAATATATTCTTTTATGGATGAGTTTGTATATCATATATCGATAATGTAATTACAATATTTTTGTTTATTTTGTTTCTTTAATAGATTTTTTTTTTAAATACAACGTGAACTTAATGTAAGTTAATACGACTTAACTTCTTTATATTATAGTTCTTTCAAAAATAATTTTATTACAGTCAATTTTCTCTTGTCAATAGAAAAATGAAACTACAAAACAACGAGCACATCAACAGAATTGCTAAAAGGTCTACAAAGGATACATTTAATTGTTTTGTTCATGTTTCGTTTTAATTACTACTGGTGGTAAATTAAAATTCTGTATTCTCATGTTTTATAATTTTAGACATAGCACTGAAACATGAATTATAGAGAATATAATATTATTAGTATTTTATTTGTAAAAAGAAGCGTTATAAAATAGTTTAATTAATAAAATAGTTATTTATGATATAAATGTTAAAATTGACATTTTATGAGTAAGTGAGGAAGTTTGCGAAACGAGGCGAAGAAGAGTGAAACAACCCTACGAACGAAATAAATCACTTTAAACACGTACATCATATAAAATTTTATCTACGATCTTTCTAGTGTATTAGTTAATACAAAAATATGTAGGATGATATTTTGACATTTGTTGATTTATTGATACAAATCGTTAGTAACGTATTAAAAGTAAAAATAAAATCACTTATAACACGTTGTTATATTACTTTTAACACTACTATCATAAAGTGACACTTTTATTTGCTAATCAACCCTTAAAAGGGCCACTTTGAATAACGGTCGTAGATAAATAATTTTATTTACGCGATTTTTCCCACCCATTTTGCGTGAGTTAACAGCTTCATTACTGCACTCATTGACGTGCTATTTATTATAAATATTGATTGTACATTATTTAAAATTCTTGAAATTAATTAATAATTTTTGAAGCTTATTCTTTTATATCTGACGAAATATTTTCTAAATCACTCATTTTCACGAAACGTTTCAAAAATGTATGAAAAAAAACTACATAATTGTTTTATGGCAAATTGTGGTTGCCATGGATTAAAAACATTTTTACAGCAACTACTTGGATTAATTTTTTAATTGTCAAAGAAATAATCACAAATTATTTTAATTTTTTAACTTTGGGCAGGCTTAGATAAAATATTGTACAATACACGTGTGATAATGCATTATTAATATACTTATGTGATTAATTTCACAAGAGTATCTTAATACTCTTATCTCACTTATATCGTAAATATCTATTATTAAGTATCCTTGAAATGAGAGGTCCTGGGATCGAATCTCAATAAAGTATAATTTGTTGTGTATCAATGAAGATTTATTGGCAGTAGGTCAAAACAACAGGGTTACTATACAAACATTGTAGTACTACTACTATCATAATTTCCAACAACAAAACAATCTAAACATAAACAACCACTACTAACAACCAAGCGACGTGGTGATCTCTGATCATGTGAACCTACTTGCAGATTACGTTGATATCCACACAGCGTCGGCACTGGAACATCACCAAGACGATGGTTCACGGGCCACGTCTCGACACGATCTGCGGAGCGAACCGTGGACGCCGAGATCGCAAGAGTGCGCGCAGTGTGCCGCCGAGCGTCGAGACTGGTACGGGGACGGGGGCCGGGCGTCGTGATGTCAGCGCTGACGTCACGGTGGCGCCACACCCCGCCAGGGCCGGTGACGGTAAGTACAACAATTATTTTGGAAATTTGAATTTTGGGGGTGGAATGCGTTGGAAGCCTTCTTCAAGGCTTCAAGATGTAACTGTGTTTTAGCAAATACTCAGGAGTACTTTGTCAAATATTTACGGAAAGTTATAAAATAATTTAGATGCCATTTCTATTTGAACTAATGAATTTATAAAATATTTTAATTTTTTGTTTAATTAATTATTTATCTAACATACCTATGGAACAGCAAACTATATCCCACTCAGTGGGATAACCCGAAGCCAGAAGCACAGTACACGATACAAAATGTTGGGTTTTATGGTCAAGCGAGCTCAATAAAGGGCGAGTTAATAAAACCCTATTATGTACGTGTTACATACAATATTTTATGTTCAACTGCAGTGCAGATTGTTTTTCTTATCGTAGATTGTCAATTGTATTTGACAAATGACATGATAATTTTGCAGTGTGCTTTTCTCTGTTGTTTGGTTATTGTTTTTACTTTAACGGACTAGTCCATAAAGAACCACTTTATGAACGCTAAATAATATCATAAACAAGAGTTTATAATACAGCTGAAGATAAATATTTTTACGATATACTGGATCGTAAATTAACTATTATTGAGCTCAGTCTCTAGTGGTAAAGAGTCTTAGCAAAAAAGTTTTTACAGGCTGTTATCTTCAAACTATAGCCAATATACATATTCATAATATATGTTTTTAAAGACTATTTCTATCGAATAGTTTAATGTAATCTGCTGCACGCTTCAATAAATGTAAGATATTTTTTAATTATTTCTGATTCAGTATAATATAAAATATTGTACAATGCTCGACCGTAACCCGAACTTTACATGCTCGCATAGACTCGCTGACTTCGTTAGATCGTTAAGAACCGTACTCGCCAGTAAAGTATTGCAATGTAAATTAACACGTCGGTATATGAATAATAAGATCCTCAATTGGTCACTACATTCGACTAATCTTTACTGCTTATAAATTTCGACTATGGCTCCACTTAGATCATTTTTTTGGGGACAGGAATTTGATGCTACGTGTGTTGTCCACACGGTACAAGCACTTGTTACAACTACTAGCCGGTGCCAAAGCTTTGTTAATTTTTACCTCTACTTACAATAGTAACCGGAGTGAGTACAATCCAAATCAGATCATGAAAATTTTTCTGACCTGTTACTTTTGGTAATCTGCGGAAACGCAGCACCACACCCTTAATTGTTAAATAGCGTGATGGTAATTATATTTATTTCTGTACGTAAAATGTAATTGGCGGCATAGAAATCCTTAAAAATCTTTGTTTTCTTCTTCTCGCGAATGGGTTTGTTTCTGTGTGAATAGATCGTTCACAGTTTCCACGTCCGCTTTTACTTTCTAACTCTCGTATTTATGGTAATCCACCCCTGTGCTGTCCTGTCTGGCCCTGCGCCCTGCACCCTACTCCTGCGGACCAACAGGTCTGCTCGCCGCCGCCGCCGCCGCCGCGCTCGCCCCAAGCCGCGAGCACTGAAGTTCAAAGCGGAGTACATTCCCTCAGATGATGGATGGAGTTGTACGAGAAAGAACGGTCAGTTATAAATGTTTATAAAATAAAAGAGATAAATATAACTATATATCAAATTATAAAGATAAAGTTCAGTAGTACTAGCACGAAATAATATTAATTGGTATTCTAGTATTTTGTAGTTATAACATTATTCATAACGATACATGCTCTAGAATAGATGAATTGTATTTCGTGTAAGTTTAAATTTAATGTTTCTAGTTGACATATACTAAAAAAATAGTAAGTACAAATTTTGTAAATTATTAGTTATTTACATACGAATAAATGATGCCCTCGTTGGCTAGCACGCTCATACTTCAAATAAGTGCTCATGCGAGAAAAATGTCCTCATACAAGAGGTTCGTACTATGCTTATTAAAATTTTATCAAAATACTCGTAAATTTTAAAATTATCAACAGCAAAGTTATAACAATCACCGGTTGTTAAGAAATTTGACGTGACATTTGAAAAAACAATGTATACATATATTTTTTAATTTTGGATAATGGGGTCGTTCACCATTTTAAAAACAATATTTTAGGAAACTTTATCTAAATTTAAGACTATTTACATTTTTAAAAAGTTTTAATTGTTACTCATTAAGCTACAATGACTTTAAAATTCTTGTGACGTTATTGTAGAGGTCTGGGTGGATCTTAAACAGTAGAGATTTAAATAATTTTAGTAACATAAATGTTCTATTTAATTGTAATAATAATAATAAAATAGAAATACAAAACAAAACATTTATACGACTACAATTATTTAAATCTACTGTTTGAGATCCACCGATACCTCTGCAATGACGTCACAAAAAATCGTTGTGGCTTAATGAATAACAATTAAGATTTTTTTAAAGTGTAGATAATCTTCAATTTAGATAAAGTTTCATAAAATTTTTTTTAATGGTAAAAAATGCGAAAATTGAAAGTACCTCAATGTCAATAGCGTGCGGCAAATATTGTTTCCAAGACGTGACTACAAAATATTATAGTTAGATTTTATTTACATATTTTATAAACCAGAAAGTAACTTAGGTATCTTGATTTGTATCAAATTTATTCCCTAATCAATAACTGAAAAGGGAAGGAAACAATTAAAATTATCCAAAATTAAATATAGTATTTTTCATATATTTTTGTCTGGTATCACCTCTGCAAAATTTAATCAATTTTTTTCGATCGAGAAGTTCACAATTTAGATAATATTTTATTTTAAAATTGAATGAACATCATATTATCAAATCTTTTGAACTCGAAACTAATTAGATATGAAACTGTTATTTAAAGAAATTAGATGTTCACCCCAAAAATATAGGTAGTAAAAAGAGTCAAATAAATGTACTTCATTTGACAAAAATAAATAGCTATGAAACATAAAAATGTTGAACTTTAAAAATGTTAAAAATATCGAAAGTTTCTCAAGTTTAATTAGGTTAAATAATTAGATAATCATTTGTACATCAAGTAAAGTCTTTTTGTAATTAATAAACTCCTGCTAATGATTAAAACTTGTACTTCCATACTAATTAGGTGCATCGCTAATAAATGTATGACGTCGCTGTAATTCTGACGTCAGACTAGAGACGATGCTATTCTTAACATGAAAGGCACTATACAGATACACATGTGTGGGCACAATCAAGTTACCGAAAATCAGTTAATTGAATTACCAATACATACACACTAACACACTTAGCGACGTACACACACTAATTTGTTACTTAATAATGCTGTAATCAATTAATAATTTGATTTGACACAAGTTTACTGCTGGCTTACAGAGCTCAATGTTTGTTCAATTATTTAGAACATGGCGTGTGGTTCAATTATATTTATACGACTAGTTCAACAAAACTCACACAATTTTATTTATTATTAATATTCATGTACGACTTTGATAATTAATTTCATTTTATTAAATGTATGAGGCAGAACAATATACGGTGATATTATATTTATTCAATTCCATATTATTTATTTATTTTTAAAACAAACCACTCTAAAATATTCATACAAATTGTTATTGAAAATATTTAAATTGGCAACTTATTTATATTCGATATTAAAATACTTTTGGAATAGTTCATCATGATACAGTGAGCGAAATATCATAGAAAATATATTTGCTGGAAATCTGAAAACTACATTTTCGCTACAGTTGGGCAACATGTGTGCATAGACAATATGTAGATATCCACGTACAAATATTGGTTGCATTCTTATATGGGAACATTCTGGTAGGTGGACATTTTTCCTCCGCCGTTTTTCCCCCGTTCATTTTTCCCCTGATTATTAATTCCCCCAATCAATTAAATTGATAAGTTCATTTGAGTCATGAGTCATGTGATTCGAGTTTGTGAAGCGTGAGTTCTTAGGCTTAGGGTTTATTTGTGAAAAGTGCGAGCGAAGCGAGTTTACATACAGATAATTCCCATTAAAAATTACTAGTGTGATTCGAGTTTGTCGAGCGTGAGTTGTGTAGGCTTAGGATTTGTTTGTCAAAAGTGCGAGCGAAGCGATTTATTTCCCTTTAAAAATGACTATTGTGATTCGAGTTTGTCGAGCGTGAGTTGTGTATGAAAAAGTGTCGTATAATCGGGTCCTTAGAATACAATTTCAATCAGTCCCGACGAAAATATTAATGCGGGAAAAATGAACTGGGCAAAATGGGATAGAGAAAAATGAGCAGGAGAAAAATGGTCAGTGGAAAAACGTCAGGGGAAAGGTGTACCCTAATCGTATATTCTTATACTCTTTGTGCTCAATTCAGCAAAGAGCATACTTGATTATGTAATTATTGTTTTCTGCTAAATACTCATCATTGACGTTTCTGGATCTATATATGGTTAAATTTAACAAATTTTCCATATTAGTGCGCCAAATAAATACCATGTTTGACAATTGTTTCAATCTCACATTTTTAGATAATACCTAATAAGGATAATTTTGGAAAACATATCGAGTTAGTAAATGTATCACTACATAATTAAATTTAATAATAATGGATTATATTACAATTGAGTGTAATCATTATACATAAGTAAATAGCTCCGTGGTAACGCATCGAACTGTGTACCGTGAGATCCTCAGTTCGAATCCCACAGCAGATAATTGCCAATTTAAATTTACCCCTGTGGTGCCTCCTCCACTATAGCTTTGGGGGATGTGACTTGACGGCTGGTAATTGCATTTCATATACAAAAATATATCACCTACCTAGATCTGCGTAAGCAGAGTGCCACACCCATAATGGGTAAAAGGCCTGATAATATATTTATTCATTTATACATTTCATTACCTAATTATGATGATTTATTTTAAGTAGCAATTTTTTGTGATAAATCTGTGCTTTAAATATATGGAAATGATGATTTATGTTATTTAACCAACAGTACTGTGTTAATGTGTATAATTAAGCATTTTGGGCAATTATGATTGTGGATAATAGTTGATTTAAGTCACAAATAAACTATTTATAATATACACCAATTAACAGCTGCTACTATAAGATCAATAATCAATAGAAAATGGCCCTCATTTTATTTAGAATGGAGTCTGTAGCCGAAGTTTTATATTTTATATAATGATACTAGAGAAGAAAATAAATTCCTGTATTCTTTTTAAATTGATAAAATATATTTATAGTTTACGACAAATAAATTATTAAACGAGAGGGGCAGGGATACGTGATGTATATATATATATATATATATATATATTTGAACAAGAAGAGATATATACAAATGTCAATTTGCACTGCATTTGTAATGTAGTATTGTGTATCACAATTAATATGAAATTATTGAATCCTTGATAGGCCCCACCAAAATTACGTCACGTCAAGGCGCGTATTTGAATTACAAATTGAAAATACGATAAAAGTACAAGATTATATGTAGTTTTTATTAGGAGGTTAATTTTTTTTTAAGCAAATGGTAAGCTGACTACTATGGTCATATATTGACCATGTTCTTTAGTGGGATTCGAACCCACCACCTCTGATGTATCATGCTAATGACTTAACCACTACGCCATCGAAATCTACGGTTAATTTACTTATTGAACAATTTGATTCATTAAATTCGACAGTGGTCACAAACAACATTAAAGTATGTCTTTCTTAATACTCGTATAACTTATTAGAATACCCAGTTTATTATTATTATTAAGTTACACTTAAATAAAATTTAAATCCTAAAACTGTAGTGGTTCACTACAAGTATTTAGAATGTCAATTTTCTAAATAGTTTTTTATAAAATTTTATTAACGCAAAATATTAAGCTAACTGTGTATCTTGAAAGTTATGTTGTCCACGGATGATTAGGCGCAAGACAAAATAATTTGCCCATAATTTTATCGTATCGTGTATTATATTCTAATTATTTTGAACAACATTTTTATTACCAGCTCTAATTATCTAAAAAAAGAAATTAAACACATCGGTTAAATAAATGAACTACTTCTTACATAAAGAACTAATTTTTTAAAGAGAAACTTATGCATATACATGAAATGGCACACGCAGTACGAATCCAACTTTATTTAATTTTTTTGCCTAGATATTTGTGCCGGAAATAAATTCATGAGATGTGCAGTTTCATGGCATTTAAGTGTTTTAAGCTACGATCTTTTAAATCGTTCCAAATTTACATTAATTTTTTGCGAGAAGCTTCAAAGACTATGAATTTTTAATGGTTTATGAAAAGGAAGAATGAGATACCGTCTGGAGCTATATTCATGGAGAGAATGAATGATTTTTAATCTAAAATTAGTATTAGAGGAACAACAATTATCATTGAAGGACATAGTTTATTCAGCTTTTAAATGAGGTTTAATTAGCAATGTTTTGAAATAATTTTTAAAATTTAATTATTGACATTGAATCTCCGATAACAATAAGTAATGAATATATTAATATTGATTAGTTTCTATATATAATTAATAATAAAAAATTTAATATCAAAATACCAAACTCTTATCATGTGACTTTTTGTTTGTTTAGTTTTTAGAATATGTCTGGAAAAATTGCAAAGTTATAATGAATATATATTTTTATTGGCACATTTTATTTACAGATACATTTAGTACTTTTATAATAAATTTTATATAGTTATGTGGTTATTAAATTGTTCTTTAATCCATTCAATATTCAGTTGTTTAATGATTATTTTGTTCATTAATTATTACTGATAAAATATATTTGGTAAAATGTCAATGATCTTTCTAATCAAATTAGACTTATAAACAAACTGTTATTTTATTTTGGATTAAAATTATTTTGTTGTTCGGGTAAATGACTTTACAGATAAAACAAAAATATTTTAAAACAATCTTTAATAGAATAATTATTTACATACCAAATGCGGGAACGCTTGGTTCCCGGATGAGTGTTTGGCGGCGCGAACTTCCGAGCACTGCCATAGAACGAATCCGGGAACTAAGTTCACGCAAGAGGTTTGTACAATATTTTTTGTTCGAAAAGTATAGAACTAATAACAATCCATACAAAGAAATAAGTGCTTCAAGGAGTTCTTTTGATATTTGTCAAAGTTAGAAAACAATTAGATTATTTATAATATTTACCGTATTCACTTGTAAATTTATTATATTTCTTATTTCCGTAATACATTCTTCTTACTCATTTAAACACAGTTCATATGTATTTCACGAAATATCACTAAAAATTGGCATATACTTTTATTGTATTTCTATATAATATAAACCCTAAAAAACTCACTGGTGCAAAGCGCATCACTATATCTCTTAAATTTTTCGAGATATGGCTGTTTTTGATGTTTTTCAAAGTGCAACTTTGAGGTACTGCAACTCAAAAGTTACGCAAGATATCGAAAAATACTCTTCAGTTTTGTGTTATTCGTGCATATTATAGCAAAATATCAAATTTTTGTAAAATTGAAAATTTTGAATTTTTTTTCAAAATTTCGATCAGCAATATCTTAAATAATAAACGAGATACGAACTTGCAGACTAAACCATTGGATTTAGCTCATCGAAATACATAAACCCTAAAAATTTCAGAACATTCGGATGGTGGGTTGAAATTTTAGAGCAAAAAGTCTCAAAATGGCCTTTTTCAGGCCAAACGTCAAAGGGTACCCTTTGACGTTTTTCGCCAAAAACGGCATTTTTACACTTTTTGCTCTAACTCTATAACGCGTAAAGCAATTTTAATGAAATTTTACATACTTATGTATTTTGATGAGCTGAATCGAATGGTCTAGTCAGTGAGTCTGTATCTTTTATATTTTTCGAGTTATTGCCTACCGAAATATGGGAAAAAAAATCGAAAAATTTCAAAATTTTCAAAATTTGCTAATTTGTAATAAAATGCATGAAACGCACAGAACTGAGTCTATTTTTTAATATCTTTAATAGATTTTGAGTTGCAGCCACTCAAAATAGCATTTCGAAAAACATGGAAAATTGTCATATCTCTATAAATTTAAGAGATATGACGATGCGCTGTACAGCATTGAGTTTCTTAGGGTATATATTATATAGAAATACAATAAAAGTTTGTGCCAATTTTTAGTGATATTTCGTGAAATCTGAAATTGTGCAGTACTTTCTTAACATGTATTTGTTGTCAATGGTAAATGAACTGTTAAATTTTCTTACTTGAACAGATATTATAAACATTTTACAAATTATAACCACAATCCTCGATTAAATAATTGGGCCATATTGTGTAGTTCCAGATAATGTACCTAACAATTTACTGATCTACAGATAAGTTATCCTCAGAAGTGAAGCATCAATATAAAATAAAAAAGTAATCTTTAAAATGTTATTAGTTGTCAAAAAAATAATAAAAATCATGTCAAAATATTTTTTTATTATTATTATAAATAAAAAATACTCACTAGTGGCTTTCCTCAAAATTATACCCCCTAGTGGATAATCTGTTACTTTGCTTGTTTAAATCGCCATAGGTATAGAGCATTTATTGAGAGGTGTTGGTTAAAATATATTATGAAATTGTTGTGCATGTCATTCACGGAAAATGATTAGATAAATAAAGTGTGAATATTTGGTGTTGATTGAAATGTTATTGAATGTAACACAACTTGCGTTCAATTGTCACTGATTGATCGGCTTAATTGTAGTCGATCATGTTTCGTCAATAACAATTTCTCACTAGTCAGAAGTTATTATTTTACAGAGCCATCTGTTAGGAACAGAAATTAGTCTATATTTGTCTCTTATCACACTATGTATGTTTAAGTTTAAATTTAAATGAGTCACCATACTAATAAAACTGTAGTATAATAGAATGTTTTTAATTCCAAAATATGTACATTAATTCATACATACATAACGTCAAGCTATATCCCACTCAGCGGGGTAGTACGAACCCAGAAACACAGTCAACCAACAATCAATCTCCTCCAAACATTCCTATCCTGACACACCACTTTCGCCTCGTTAACCCTCATAATGCTTCACACTTGGAATCATTCGTTCACGCAACAAACCATCAATCACACCTATCCACTAATTCCTCGAACGCCCACGCAATCGCTCACTTTCAATCTCACCCACATATATTAGTTTCACCAACCTTTCATTCAACATTCGCTCAAGATGTCCAAATCACCTCAAATGACTCACTCCCACTTTCTTAACAACATTCTTCTCAATCTCACACTCACCATACATCAATATATTCCGGATACCATCACGTTTCGAATACCCACACACTCCTCTCAAATATTTCATTTTCTACAAAAATTATACGAAATAAGTAATAATAACATAATGAGGAAAACAATAAAATACTTTTTTATTGCTGTTTTTATTTTAATTAATTTGAGACCAATATATTGCCAAGGAAAAATAAATGAACATTTCAAAATATGTTGCAGGTTTCATGTAACACTTTGTATATTTTATACTTGTAGTTTCACTAGAAATTTCAAGACATGAACGGAAATATACGTAACATATATGTATACACTTTGACCTTTTATAAATTTAGCTTCAACGTTTTCAGTACACGGCGATGACACTAGCACAAACATTTGGATAGTGTTTCAAATATAAGTGTAATATAATATATTTCACGTATCATTTTATACATTTCCTTTTATAAATTCAAATTATTGTTTATACATATTGCAATCGTCAAATATTCTTCTAAATATAAACTCATTACAAACTACGGTAGTTAATTATGTTTTAAATAAAAGCTTAATACTTTAAATAGTTGTACAATGTTTAGTTATATAATAGTAATGTATTATTATAAATGTTACGGCAACTGGAAAACGATTGCCGCTGAAATAATTCATTTAAATGACAATTCTTTAAACGTCAAAGTATAATAAAGTATAGCTAAGTACAAAATTGTTAATACTTTCAGTAAAAAGGAATATGTAGACATAATTATGATTTATGGAATAAATTCATTAATTAAGATTTCTACAATTCACTGCTTTTCCCATTATTTTTTGTTTGGTGCATAATTCAAAATTAAAATAATAGCTAATTGTCAGATTTGAAAGAAACATATTTCATAGAAACGAAAAAATAAAGATTATTTTCTGCGGTATTCAATAGGTAGGCGTTAATTTAAATGAACTTTAATTTGCTGTGTCTTTTTGGTTATTGAGTTTTTGTCAAAAGTTTATTAAGGAAATAGTATATTGTACAACGAGCATGAAATGGACATTCCATGCGAGTTGTACACTATACTTTTCTACGACCACGATATTATTTCCTAATTCATTTAATTTTAATAATAAATTTGGCCCGCTTTCACCATTCCAATATTTGACAATTCTAAATAAGTATCCTAGCAACGGCGCCTGTACTTAAATGAACTGACTTGTAATGAAATACTCACAAAACAAATTCATTTCGCACGATGCTTGCAATGTATCTCATATCCCTAGCAACAATAAACATACAATGAGCAGATTTCTAAGTGGTCGTAGAAAAAAGCATTATTTTGGGATCACCTAGTTACACATTCAATCTTTTCCTTTAGTTATGAATCATCCTGTATTAAGAAGTATATGGATAAATAATCGTAATAATAACTCATATCTACTAAATACTTACGGGTTTAAATTGCAGTAGCAGTAATAAAACTATAATACAGTTATCTTCTATTTATGTATAGGCAAATTAGTTATTACCAACACATTTCATTCTTTATCATAATCTACGAGCGTGGATACTTTATATGTATATATTATTTGAATAATCGGTATTTGTAATTTATTTCTATCGGTAATCATTTTTATGTAGTAGATAACTAGTCTTTTGAATGCCTCTATTTGTACATTATTTTCCGCATACAATATATTCAATAATTTGTAGAATATCAATAAATGTATATTATATATAAGTAATTATTGTGATAATGACCACAAATGTTATTGATATAAATAATTACCCGTTAGAATGATATAAATATTAGTAATATAACAGGTCATGAGGTCAACTTATAATCATATAATGGCAATACACCATATTGACCTTTATGAAGCATTTTGCATTCAAACGATTTAAGAGATAAAATAACTTTAAACACTAAAATTTTACGTTAGCAACTAAGGAAATAGCAATACTCTAAACAGCCGAACTCTTATTTTGATAATAAAAGCAATAGGAAATCTATCTATCTCGTAGAGGCAACATTCTCGCATGCTAATTATTTGGTCAGGTGCGGCCAACGCAGAGCCGTACTCAGGAGGAGAAATTTTACCGCTTTGTAGACGTATGTAAGCGCGAATGTGTGGTAGTGCGTGTTTCCACAGTGCATTGAGCTAAATTTGCAAGTTTCTTAGCGATATCCCATTGATATTATATATGTGGACTGAGTATTGAGAGTTCATTAGCATGCGCTTTTAATTATCTGCAACATACATTGCAAACAAATATATTTTTTAACTCAACACGATGGGTTTTTGTTTTTCATTTTTTTTTTCACTGTATTTTTAATTTATACACAACTTTATTTGTTAAAGAACAATAGAATAAAAAAATGGGAAAATTAACGACTAAGACGAAACGACTTGAATTAATTGACCTAACCTTAAAATGGACCCCTAAAGCAAATGCAGCATTCTTTTTTTTTATTATTTATATCGTGTAATATTATGATTCTACTCCTGCATTATATCCCCATTATTTAATTTTTTTCTATGAATTATAGTACCCATAATTCACTACAGAAATAAGTAATTCACTGTTATTTTAACAATGTAATCTAGATTACCTAGCAACGGTCGTCTGACAGTTGACAGTGTAGTGAGATGTCATTGTGTGTTTTGATGTTGACATTTTTCAATGTATGTTTTCAACTAATTTCGATCATTTCCAAAAGTGATTTCCAAATTTACAGAAGTAGAAAAAGTATAGTGTTATATTCGGGATTATGGTCATTATTCACTCCGATGATTTGCATCAGCCGCCTACGGCTCGTGACACAAACTTCATCTTAGTAAATAATGACTATCATAATCCCTCATATTATAATATACTATTGTCGTGCAAAAAGTTGAAATCATTTTTAATATACCGGCTGTTGAATGATAATGTAACATAGGGATTTCAATACTAGCTATTTATGTAACCAGTTAGGAAATGCATCATTTTGTGTAACGAGTGGGATGTTTGCGGGACGAGCGAAGCGAGTTCCCGCAAAATCACACGAATTATACAAAATCGCATTTCCTATCGTGTTTCATACAAGATTTTTTCTATTTTTGATTATAACAGTTTTTTTTAATTATTAAATTATTAATTTCATAACTTTTATTGACATCAAGTAGCTACGCATATTTCGCTTGTTTGTTTGAAATTTTGTTTATGCTTCAATCATTTCATCACCAGTTGTGAAATATTTTTTTTTCATCACTAGTTACGAAAAATATGACGTTTCGCAACGTCAATCAATTTTGAAAAGTGACACTTTATATGTCAAAATTAGAAAAAATTTTTTATATTGCTGTAAATGTTTAACTATAAGTTTTAAAATAGTGTAAATACAAAATTTGTTCAGAATTTAAAAATTCATTCAATAAGGCCCATTTGGTTACCTAAATGCTAGTATTTCATGATATATCAATCAAGTTAAAATTAGTATTTATTACAAAAATTTTAATACGGCCATGCAAAATTAAACAAAAACGAAAAATATTTGACATTGAAACAGATTTAGATTTATTTATTAGAGTGTTGTATTATTTTCTGTAGTACTTTCGTAGAAGACTGTAAAGACGTATGGCGATTTGAGAATCATTTCTTTCTGTTAAATAAGTAAATAAATCTAAAATTGTTTTATAAACTATCTAAAATTTTTCAGTTATGTTAAATTTTTCAAGGCCCTGTTACAGTTTTCCTAGTGATATTAATTTCAATTTGATTTGAATATTGTGAAATACTAATATTTAACTAACTATATGTACCTTATTGCATACATTTTAAAAATATAAACAACTTTTGTGTTTACACTTTTGTTATAAAATGAATAGGTAAAAATTTACAGCAACCTTTAAAAACAGCATTGAAATTCCTAAACGCCACATTTCCGTTTTATTTGTTCAATAATCACAATTTTGCAATTTGCGATAAGATGTCTAATAACATTCTTTCATTACGTAAATAAATTTCTGAAATTTTTATGGCTTCCATTGTCCAGTTTAACCCATATTTACATAGAAGCCATATGGGTAATGATAATTAAACTGTTGTTTTACTTTGACAGTAAATGGTATTGACCAAATATTGATTAAATTCCTATCTTTAATATTAATCAGTCATTAGTTAATCACTCGAACAAATCTTGAATTCGTGTTGTTCACACATGGTTGTCGCAAGGGGAAAAATATATTTAAATATTTTAAATTTTGCAATAACTTTTGATAAAATTTATTATTATTAATGAATTTTGTACTGTCAGAATTTTCTATGGTATAGTCTTAAATACACCTCATGTCAGTAATTATAATTTTTACTACAGTACCTAAAATTGACTTCCTAATATAAAATGAGCATTGTAAATGCCAAAAAGCGGTATTACGAAAAATTTATAGCAATGTGATTACAGTAGACCATGACTAATGTAGTTTATTAAAAGTACAAATCATAACAATCTTGACATATTTGAAAACAGAGAATGTGCTGTAGAAAATTATATTTTATACATTCTATTGTATTTCAAAAAAACCTAAATCAATTTAAACGGGTTCTTACATAATTTAAGATTAGATATCAGGAAATTTTGTCTCTTTATTATATAGTGAAATTCTTAGAACATAAAAATTAAAATTTATTTTCACAATTTATTTTGAAATTCTTGGAATATTGTATGATGTCATCAATTTTAAATATGTAAATTTAAAACTTCAAAATAACCTTGTTAGTTATAATCAAAGAAATTATATATAACTACTATCCAATAGTTTAGGCATAATCGTACGGAAAACTATTGCGTACGCCTTTGTTATTGCCTGGTAATCACTTACATTTAATTTCCTGTAAATTTGTATCAATCCATTAATCTTTTGTTTTGTTTCTACCAATCATCGCTTTTAAAGATCTAAAAATAAAGTATATATTTGAGTAGGTGCCCAGCGAGATCTTTTAATATTTTTTGTACTTCACTTCCACTTGTGCTAGTACACAACTAGTAAGCGGTATCAGTGTGCGTACAACGAAGTGTAGCAGTTTAATTAATATATTTGTGGCGAACAAAGGTAATACTCACAAGACAGTGTAGTACACATGAGCAATTTGTTGCAAAAGAATAGTGTAAGATTATCAATTTGAAAGGTAGGTCCAAATTTTCGATATTATTTCCTAGTAGTAAAATTGTTGTTTCGGTTTTATTTCTATATCCACGTTGGGTGCCAGAATTCCTCATTGTAAATTTTTATTCATTCCTTCCTTTCATTTCTGTTGTTTGTTATTTTTTTAGTTTTTCTAAATTTTTAACTGTATTGTTTCCTATTTCTGTTATTCGTATTTCCCATGTTTTCCTCGGTTTCCCTCTTTTACTTCTTTTCTCTATTGGTTATTTTCCTAACCTAGATGTATTGGTTCATCCTTATTTTGGCTGGTACCACGAGCTCTGTTTTTGGGAGTTTTAGATAACCTTGGTTTCAGCGCTGTATTACAATGTTTTAAAATTATTTTATAAAAAAAGCTAACTTTTTCTTCTTTTCCTTTATCTTTATACCAAGGTTGGGTATTTTAAGATTAAATTTTTTTGTCCATTTCTTTCATTTAGTTCTATTCTTTGGCATCTTGTTCATTTCTTCTATATGTTTTCTTCCTATGTTTCTTATTTCTGCTATTCCCATTTCTCATGTTTTCCTCGGTTACCATCTTTTGCTAGTTTCATCGATGTTTCTGGATTCTATAATTATTTTCCTAACCTTGTTGTGCCTGCAATTCTAATTACTTGAGTTCTACTTTTTTTTAACTATATCTATTTCTTATTTCATTATTCTTCTTATGTTTTTATTTCCAAAACAATAACTTTCTCCGTGTTTCTTACGAAATTATGTAAATGAAAATATAAAATACATTAATTCGGTATTGGTGTATGGATTAACTTCCTAAAAAAAACTTTCCAATTTTTTTTTTCGTCTGAATGCATTTTTTATTATAAAAATTTTCACATAATTCTGAAAAAAATTGTAGTATGTTCCTTTTAAAACAATAACTTCGTGAGTAAAGAAGTAAATGTATTATTTTCTAACCACTGCAATAACGTTTGACTATTTTCATCAATTATTGATATTAATACAACTAAATAAGATAACGCACACCTCTATCTATTTTCTACTGCTATACCGTTTAATATCTGTAATAACTTTTTGAAACACATCATATTAAAACTAAGTTTATTTCGAGCTAATTTTAAACAGGAAAAATACCAATTTTTTACCGTATTCCAAGTAAGTTCCCAAAAAAATATTAAATAAATGCAACCAACCTGTTTAAAATTCAGAAACTTTCAGCTTTAAATTTTTTGTTGGTCAAATGCAGACAATAAAAATCGATAAAAATTTTAGTGTGGGATACTTCGTGGTACATTTTTTACCAATTCAATTCACTACACGTGTGAGTGTGTCAGCGTATAAGGCATTAGTCCAAAGCAGTAAGATCTGTAGTAAGCAGCTGGCTGCTTCACGTGTTTCTATAAATACAAGTGGACAGTTGGCGGGATTCGGCCGACAACGACGCATCGGGTTCCGCGACGGACAATTGTCATTTGTTACAAGGACCTAGGGCACAGTGTCATGCTTACCCCGAACATCTGGTATCTCGAGGAACACGACTATATTAGTGTGTTGATTACTTCCAGAGAACACTATATGTAAGTACAATCAAACTATATATTTTGACTTGACACGTGGGTATTTGACAATAGATGCCAAAATTTCGTCATGATTTCATTTGTTTGTTGGACCTACGTTTTTTTGTTCTAAGGAGTTTTTGTGAATAAGGACGTTTAGTAATATTTGTAAATAATAACAACCATTGCAACAGTATTTGTATCAGAAACGTTGATAAAATTTTACCGTGAACTTATCAATTTATTACACATTATTTCCTTATAAATTACATTAGAATTTGTGCAGTTATATTTTGACTTCATTCATCCATCATTTAATTTCAAATATTTAAAATTCTTGATGTTTTATATTGCATTGACACCTATGCATTAATTTCCTGAATAGTAAAAGTAAATAATTCCGTACAAACCCATCTTTATATTTATTACATAAGTTTATAATATAATTTATGTAAGACGAAATCAACCTTTTTTTTATCGGAAACCTTGAATTTTTTAACCCAATATTGCCAAAAAAAGTGAGTTTAAACACTACGTATGTTTAACTAAAATTTAAATATATAATTTCAACGTTTAATAAAAAGCAGAATTAATCATCAAATATTTGAAGTGTTCTTTGACATTAGTATTTTTTTATTTAATATTTTGAATGTCATAAGTGTCTGAATGAATAAATTTCTATTGATGAATAAATATTACTTTTAACCGGTTCAAACTGACTACTACTAACAGTAGGTAATTTAAATAATTCAATTTTTAAAATTCGTCACATAGTGTTGTATAGTGCGTGTGCATCAAAAGATGTGATTCGTTTCTTTGTTTATAAAAGAAATGAATAATTAAATTTGGAAAGAATGAATTCCTTGGTTTGTCAAATCATTAAATTGTAATTAATTAGATTTTATTAGGGATATAATAAATTTACTTTTTCGGCTTGTAAAAAATTCGATTAACACCGTCACTAATATTACGAATATTTCATTCTGAATTTGTAAATAAATTCTCTATTTTAATATAATGCGCAATAATTTTGAATAACTTGTTAATATGTTTTTAATTAATTAAAACGGTAAATTAATTTCATATATTTGTTTCTCAAAATATCAGTTTCAATATAATAAACGAGTATGTGAATACAACTAAATGACACCATTGTTGTTTTTATTATAAATATTCATTACTTTAATATAATCAATATGACTCAAACTGTATGAGTTTTTATCTAATTTAATTAATTATTAATGATGTGCCAAGGTCCTGCAGCAGAAATTAATCATATGTTTTTATTTAGTGTATTCATAATATATTCAAATCTTGAAAATTTTTAAATGTAATTCTAGGAAATTTTTTATTATTAATGTGTATTATTATCATTAGCATAATAAATATTTGGTATTTCAATTTGTAGTTAGTATTATCGTTCACACTTAAGTCTGCTTTTTTCAAAGTCTATCTTAATCTATTTTTAATTATACTCCTATAATGATTAAAATTGTACGAGGTATCAATTGTTAATCAGTTATTTATAGAAACTTTTTAAAACAGATTTAAGATAAGAAATATGTACTATATTTATTTTTGAAAATCTGATATAGAATATTTTACATAGTTCCCTTTCGATAAAAATAAATTAATGAATGATATATTGGTATTAATACGATATCTAAATTTTAAATGTTTAATAACATCCATAACTTCGATTCGAGATTTGAATCTGGGACCCTAGGTTTTCGAAACATTATGTTTAGAATTACACGTTCTCTATAAATTACAAAATGAGAAATTTTGATACCGGTTTATTTAAAACAATAATATTTACCATAGGTTTTTAATTATCTGCAATATAATACTTTTGTTTTTTTCTCAAATGAGTAATTGTACAAAGAATTGTCTAGTTGTAGTAGTAATAGAAGACAGTCTAGTTGCATTTTACATTTTTTATGGTATACAATAGACATAACATGTTTTTAAGATACTTAAATTAATATGGTATTCATTTCATCACGTTGTAGGTTTCATTTGATAACAATAATAGTATATTGTGATATTAGGAGTAAACGTGATACTTTTTTAAAAGTCACATTTACTCTGAATAACACATGCTATTATTTCTTCAAACATAGGAAAAAGAATTATAAATCATTAAAAAATGTCCAAAACTTAAAAAAATGTTCTGTCTTTCCCAGCATTTCTAGTTGCCATAGAATATGCTGTTTTGCTATTTGTGTTTATTTGTTTCATTTTTAAGTGTCAAATGATTGAGTTACAACCTAACTCTTTTTCATAATATTTTACTTTGTCCGCCGCCGGAGTAGAACTGTTGTCAAGGAGATATTTTTTACACGGCGGCTACAATATTGAACTTCTGCTTTTTGAATACAAATACATAACTACGTACTTTTATGACGTTTGAAGTAAAATTATTGTTTGTTTTGATATTTGATACATTTGGAAACAATGAGTATTTCAATAATTGCTATTGTATTTAAACAATACATAATTGAAATGTTGCAATTAGTTATATCAATAAGGTTAAATGTGAGTAAAATATTTAATGAAATATTTTAGATATAAGTTATGAAATAATAATGGAAAATTTTGAGGTAATTTTTTAACTCGGGCAATGCCGAGAATTGAACCCAGAATCTTAGTTGTGAAAGCTCTTAATTCTTAATCAAGCGTAGTTTGAAATTTATCACTATTTCAAATCCAGGCGTTGTAAGAATTTTCCTTAGAGTCACCTATGAAAAGAAGTATTTAAATAATTAATTAATCTTGTTTCTGTGAAAATTGACGACTTAAAAATGCCCCCCCCCCCCAATCTCATCAAATATTTGATGTTTAATGTAGTATCAAGAAATTATTTCAGCACCTAATCTATTTTTAGTCGCGTCATGTTATTACTTTAAATATTATCTCAAACGATTAACTTGTGAACATTTGATTTTTCGCAAAACCTCTGCTTACATCAGAATCGACGATAGAGTACACGCACGCATAATATATGGCATACCAAGACCACGACCACGAGCTGTTTTGCACGATAATTGCAGATCGGTTTGAACTGAGAGCTCATTGTTCTGTTGCAGATGAATTAGCGTGGCGGCGATGCCTGGCTTGTTTGTTCCAATTATTGTTCTGACAACTAAAGGCTGAAAAGTGAAGTGCTGCCTGCCTGAGAATTGTCTGATTTTCCCTTTTGGAGGATCAAGTTTTGTGCAGCATGTGGACTCAAATTTTAGCGGTTTTTGCAGGTACTTATAGTTTATTTTATTTTCTCATATTTATCTAGTATTTACATTTGATTTATATTGCAACTTATCATGTTTATTACAAAACAGTTGTATAATAGGAACAAGCTCTGTTTTTGGGTTTACTAAGAGAAGTACTGTATGTGTTTTAAATAATTTTATAAAAAAAAGTGATGTGGCCTAAACATAACCTCCCGCCCAATACAACTCTTAATCGGTACTAAATATTATTTAATGACACAGAAAAATATCTTCTTATTTGTTTATTTTCTATTTATATTTGAGAAATTTAATTTTCTTTCGTATATTTATTTATTTTTTTGACAAATATTTCACTTATAAAACAGATTCACAATCACAATCACAATGTCATGTGTCACATTTCGTAGAAAATAGAAAATTTTTAAGTTTTTCAATGGTGTACATGGAATGCTAGATTTATGAAATTTAATTATCTCTAAATCTAAAGAAAATTAATAATATTAGTGTAATCAAAACAGATGTAAAATTTAATATTCTACAATTTTCAAAATAACATAAATTGTTGAAAAATGAAATTTAAGCAGTGTTTTTTCACGAAAAACTGCCAAGGGGTTCTACTTCCGGTTGATCAATTTTATCCAAAATAATTGTTATAAAGTATTTTGTTATAAAATAATTTTAGAACATTGTGCAGCACTAAAATACTTCTCTTAGTATATGCAAAATAAATAAAATATTCATGTTGACTTAATTAATATTTTTCTTAAATATTTGAATCCCGTTAAACATTATTGTGCGAGAGTGTACAAAATGATTGAAATCTATCTAATATTTTATAAATGAAAATCGTTACTAAATGAATTCGTTTTTCTACGCTTTTTAACAAGAACATGACTTTTATTAGCTAGAATTTTCAATTTTCATTATAAATTTATGGCGCGGAAACCTATTGTTAAATATTTATTTATTCATTTTTTAATATTTTGCAAATAAAAATATTTATTTACATTTATTTCCTCACAGAATAATTTATGTAGATTGTTAAAACAAAAATTGCGAAATTACAAGTATTCCAAGCAATATTATGATAAATTAAAAATTTTTATTATATAGTAGTAATATATATAAATGTGAAATTCTAATTTAAATTATGTTATTTGTTTTCATTTTATTTGACCCCATCAAATTACATACAAAATATAGCACAAGTTTAATGTATACAAGTTGAATTTAACTTTGAAAATTAAAATTCGAAATTTAAAATCATCAGTTTAATAATTACGTACACCAGAAATAGCTCGAGGAAAAAATAAACTGTATCAATCAAAAACGTTGACCGCTATATATTTTTTTCATTTCTTCTGGCATAGCTATTAAAATAAATTTATAATTGCACTATTGCATGATTCTGAAATAATTCCCAGTTCGAGAAATTAACAAAGTTTTAATTTGACATCTGTTCTGTTTAAATGTATCAGTAGATTAACGAAAAATATTCTGCGCATTTTGTATCTGCTAGGCAACAAAATGCCTTTTTCTGTTGGCTAATTTTAAATAAATATTGAGAGCAATGTCCTACTTATTTTGCTTACTAGACCTCTTTCTATATCTGTACTTTACTTTTTTCTTATTTATGATTTGCATAAATTTTCATTATTTGTCCTGTTGCCGGTAAATGTTGAAAGTTTGTTATCTAATTGTATTTAATGTTTTAATACTACGTGTGTAATATTAGTATTATTAGTTCATAATGTTGTTTTACATATTAATGTAAATGTTAATGAAAATAAATGAGACTGCTTTACTTATTTTCTTCGCAGACATATTGCATGTAAAACTAATTCGGTCAATTAATTCACCAATGAATCGTTTAACCCACTTGTATAATTACTGTACGCATATTTCGAAATTTACCATTGTATATTTTCTTCATTATTCTTAATCAGTTAGATCACAGCATGCGTAAAAATTTTGTGTGCGTACATCGTACAAAATATATCTTAATAACTGTGATATACGAATTGAATAAAAAAAGTTTTTGTTGACATAATTGATAAAATATTTTAGTTGTTGTTGATAATATTATTTACAGTTATAATCTGATATCCTTGATTTCTTTTGTCGCTCACACGAGTTTCTGTAGTATACAATTATAACCTCCAAAATAATGACCTCCCAATTCTAATCGAATAAAATAAAAAATATATAAATGTTTTCTTATCATTTTCTAGCAACGGTGGGCGTTATATCCGACGGTATCCAATACGGTTGGTCCTCGCCTGCATTACCAATTCTGGAGCGAGATGATAGTCCAGTTAAAATCAGCAAAGATGATGACTACTGGCTAGAAATGTTGTACATGTGCGGAGGAATGGCCGGATTACCCATTACCATATTTCTCGTGGACCGAATCGGTAGGAAATGGTCCATTATTTGTGCCTCATCCACTAGTCTAATCGCGTGGATCCTCATTGCTCTTGCCGATCGCGTGGAGATCCTATACGCTGCTAGGTTCTTAACTGGAATGGCGGCGGATACGGCTTTCGTTGCTGCTCCTATGTATATAGCCGAAGTAGCAGATGCCAGAATAAGAGGCTTCTTAGGAACGTTCATCTACATCATGATGATTATAGGAGTTCTGGCTGCTTACTGTATTGTTCCTTTTGTCCCAATCTGGGCATCGAGTACCGTTGGAGCATGTCTGATAGTTATTCAAATTCTATTATTCACTTGGATGCCACAATCTCCATATTTTTTACTCATCAAATCTAAAAGAGAAAAAGCGAGGAAAGCATTGAAGTGGCTTCGAAAAAAGGAGGATGATATCGATGAAGAGTTGAAGGAAATTGAAGCAGCTGTAGAACGACAGAATTCCGAACGGGGACGACCAATTGATCTCATTTTAATTAAAAGCAACCGGAAGGCCTTGTTGATTATGACAACTTTAAACACAGTGCAACACTTTTGTGGAATTTCCGTTGTTCTCATGAATGTTCAACCTATCTTAACAGAAGCTGGCAGTGTAGTAAGTCTCGAATTATCTGCCATTTTATTCGGTGTTTGTATGTTAATAGCATCGATTGTTGGTTCACCTCTTATAGATAAATTTGGTAGGAAAGTTCTGTTGATATCTTCTAGTGTATTAAGCGCTATATTCTTAGCAATACTCGGAGGATTCTTTTTAGCGAAAGATGTGTACTGTGTAGATATTACTAGTTTTCAAGCAGTGCCTTTAGCAGCAGTGTTAGGTTATGCATTAGCTTACAAGTATGGGTTGGGTTTAGTACCGATTGTTACCACCGGGGAGCTATTCCCGACTCCTGTCAAAGCCATGGGTATGACTCTAGCTGACTTAGTGTATACTCTAATGGCTGTAGTCTCTCTCAAAGTGTATTATGTAACTATAGAACGATTTGGAATGTATTTTCCGTTTCTTTTATTCGGATTTACGGGGCTGTTTACAGCTATTTTTGTGTACTGGGTTATGCCGGAAACCAAAGGAAAGACCTTAGAAGAAATTCAACAAATACTCAAGGGAAATGTTCAAACTAAATTATGAAATGATAAGCTAAGTATTTAATTTGTTATAGTACGTGTATGTGCACACGAAAATAGTATCAATTTTTAATGAAGTATTTTATTTAATAAGAGATTTCAAATTAGTGAATTCGAAAATCGGAAGAAATATCTATGAATCTGAAGCATAGAAGAATAAAAGTACAGTAATATAGTGCTGGTCATAAGTTGTACTTTTCTACTATTAAAATATTTCTCTCATTAGTATTTCAAATTGCATTGTAAATAGTCACTTTAGTGTTTTATAAGTATTGAATAATGTATTTTATTATAATTAAGAATATACATATCAATATATTATATTTTTAAATAAATTTTTATTTCATGAATTTATATTTTTTATATAATACACACACAAGTAAACATATTTTTTTACATCTGTATGGGAATTTGAATTTAATCATTATGTAATTGGTATCCTATTCATTATTTTTTTAAAAAATTTATCTTTAATATCTTTTTCAGAAATTGATACTAAAGTACACAATATTACTACGCCAAGTTAAACTTTACAGATTTTACTGCACAGACTTGAATTACAAACCTAAAATAACAAACAAATTATTCTATAATACTATTGGTGAATTTATTTATTATTTACCTTAGATAATAATTAACGAATTTAATGCATAACACGTCTGAGACTATATAAAAAAATAATGAAAATTGTAACCAAATTTGACACTTTGACAGTCATTCCCGTCGCAACAGCTAGCTGACGTTTTACAAATACATAATGCTATTTAATTTATGCTCTAAATTAATAATTTAACGATTTCGGAAAAAAATATAAAGTCTACCTTAGCAGTCTTGGCACTAATTGCATTATACTTTAATGCCTTGAAATAGAAATCAATTAACTCTTTTTGAAATGGAAAAAAATTATCTGACATTAAAGAAGTTTAAATTAAATATTAAAATGTAGTGCTGTCAAAGAGACTTGAACTTAATAATAATAATAATAGCTTAATTAAGAAATGCTTATTACAATGGAGATAAGACATCAGCTATTTTGTGTGAATTATTTACATACAAATATATTCTGTACACACATTTATAAGATGAGCACACACACTCCCATATTCCATCATTACTGATTAATTATAAATAATTTTAGTTCTAGAGCACTTATTACGTAGTTCTGTATATAAAACATTTTTGAATTATTTATGTCTATTAGAATATTTATGTTTGGGTGTTTTTTTAAGTATTGATCTATTAATTCATCCCTTAAGACTTGAAGATTTCTTAAATTTTGAATTCATATAGCATGCTTTGTAAGTATTTTTTAAAATTATTTGTCGTGATTGTTTAGATTGTTTAGTGGGCATTTAGTATTTACTGTAATCTGCTGCATAAGATATTTTGTTGTTACATGATTTCAATTCTTCGATTTATATTGACTTAACAAATAACAATTCGTTAAGTATCTACTCGTATATTATATAGGATTTGGATAAGTTTTTATTATTAAGAAATTTTGATCATCACAAATTCAAGAGGAATGGAAGAAAGGTTCGTATAAATCTTATCCAATTATATTTGAGTTGGTTTCCTCAGTATATTTCTTAGAAGTATTCATATTTCAATTAACATATTATAGTATATTTTAGCATATTTTTCTTCCGTCATACTCAAAAGTTTTTGCAGTAGTATTAATCCAACTGGTGTATTAGCTGTAGTTTGTTGTACTTGACAATTATCAATAATATCAACATAAAATAAATTGTAAAATTCGAAGGCGAAGAACAATCTAAAATATTAAATCTGACCCCTAAGCTTTAAAGTAACTTCTTCAATCTTGACCACTGACTTGCTTTAAAAATTATGTAATCTTTTTTTATCTCTTTTGCTTTGCTCTTCTGCTGGTGTAATATGTATTAACAGTGTATTCCACGAAACCTTTCTTTAAAGGGACACAAATCCACGTGGTTTCCTTTGTTGTGATTGGTCCTCGAACACATGCTAAGCACTATGTGAAATACAAACATGTATACACTTTTCAAATGTCACACTACACTTTACTGTTTTGAGTTATATTTCACTTTGTTGCTTCTACATTGTGTACATTAGAAATATTTATGCTTAAATTAATATTTTTTAAAAATTACTTTATTTGTATAAGGATGTGCAATAAACTAAAACAGCCCAGCAATTTATTCTTTCTTTTCTTAATAACATTGTAACTAGTGGTAAAATTACAGTTGTGCACATAAATTAGTTCAAAATTCCGAGCGTATACCGCCGAATGCTTGTACTTTGTACTGGTACACTGAATTTTTTGAACCAATCACAGAACTATATTAGTCCCTTTAATGAAAGGTCTCGTGGAATATATTATAGATATTTTTTATTACTTTAATCCTTAGGTGGTAGGATTTAATATTTTATTTTATAATAGTTTGGCGCTCGCATTTCTCTAGTCATTTGAACTTTATTCATTTTTTTAATTAGATTTATCAATTTAAATATTTCCAAAAACGATTGTTGATTTTTAATTTACATTCTGCATTAATATCAATTAGACAATTAGAGTATAGTGCCCTGGTATTACTCATAAGCATCTTTGCTATATTATTATATTTCTTTTGTCAATAATTATCGCATGCTATATTTGAAGATGTATTATATTTTGTTATTTATAACATTTGTAGATCACTTGGTATGTTTTTCAAAGATGGATGAAAAGTAACAGCTTTTAGATATTATAATATTACCTGATTTATCTTTCTAAAGCTAAACACGTGAAGTAATAAATAGTTATTTAAGCTAAAATGAATGCAAGTACGTAATAACATCCGAGAAAGGTAAGAACTAAGGTGTAAGAAGTTTATAGTACTTTTATTAAATAAGTACGTACATACACTCGCTGTTAGTTTCACAAAATAAAAGATGAATCTTTATTGCAATTTCGGCTGCTAGGCCATCATCATTATGAAAGAAATATAACACTCCTAGAATCCTTCGAAATCAAAAAAGCACCTAATGAAGGTAACCGTATGAATGAACAACTAGACCTGATGATTCACTGCTTCTAGAAATGTGAATCCCTAAAATCTCTATGTAAATGTATTTACTTTAGAACCATTAAGAAACCATTATGATAGGAATTCCAACTAAATAGAATTATTGTAGCTCCCCTCTACTGTTTCTCTTGGTATAAATTTGTCACAATTTCTGTACACATGGCCTAACAGCCGAAATTGCAATAAGCTCTGTTCGATGAGAAGTACAGAAAGAGACAGTGCAGAATAGTGCAGTGCAGTGTAAACTAGTGTACTCTAGTGTTTTAATAAAACACTCTAGTGTATGTTTGGGCAAATTTGACCAGCTGTCACTGCTGTCAGCGTAGACAAATTAGGCTGTTTGTAAACAAACACGTTATAAATTTGTGAAGAAGTCTGTAAAAATATATATATTAAAACTCACAGATATATTAGTAAATATAATTAATAGTTTTGTGAATTTTATTTTCTCAAAATATATGGTTTAGATTAACGGAAATATCAATAATCTACACTTAGTTACCATTTCCAATCTGCACTTTCTGTACTACCTCAAGAGTCAGATCAGAAAAGTGTGCACTAGTTCTTAAAATTTTTCTCATCGAACAGTTTATCAGAAGCTGCACGTTTCTCATAAAACATGTTAGTGTAAGAAAGTTTACACTAGGTCAACTTATTTCACGTCATCGAACAGAGCCAAAGATTCATCTTTTATTTTGTGAACCAAACAGCGAGTGTTTGTACCTACTTATTTAATATTCAATACACTAACAGCTACTTCAATTGAATTTATTTACAGTACTTACATTTGTTCAGATATGCCTGTTGCTATGCAGCTAAATAACTGAGGTGTTTAAAATGTTGGGAATAAACTATATATTTTCTAGAAATATAAGTGACACTTTGAGTACCTTGATTAATGCTCAAACCAAATAAATAAATGTTATGATTCACTAATGTCTTTTGGTGCTACAGATGGAATAGAAACGTTAGTGGTTTAAAATAATAATTTCTGCGGTTTCAGCATATTTTCTAGTAAATATGTAAATTAATTAAAGTACGATTTACATATATTTGCTAATAATAATCTTATGTCATATAGTTTCCTCATGTGTTTATTTTAGTTTGAAAAATTTTAAAAATTCGAGATAATATTTAATTGTTCGGTAGAATTATTATACGGTAAAACGCGTCAAGGTTCAAAATTGAAGCCAGACTGTATTTGCTTATGTATTAGCGTGATATAATTTTAATCTTGCCTTTGTTCAGTGAAAAGATTGAAATACTGTTTGTGACAATTATTAGTTTGTTAGCATTGAGCAGTAACATATGAATTAAAATCATGTTTGTGTTTAGTAATATACGACCATATTTGAGCCAACTTATTGCCTTATTGTCAGGTAAGTTTGTAACGAAATAATTTTATAATGTGTTATGTATATTTAATATGTAATTATAGTTGCAGTGTGTTATCAATGATAATATAAAACAAATAATTTACATCTTGCAAGATTCAAGTCAAGAAATTAGTGGAAAATGCACTCGAAATATATCATTATTATTGTTAAGAATTCCATTTAAAATATTTTTTGTAACAATAGAAACAAACAATTAATTCAAACAGTAAAACGAATGAATTGTTATTTTCTTAATTTCAGACAGCTTTATGTTTTGTTTCAGGCACAATGGTTTCAAAATTAAACCAACGCCTGTTTTGTTAAAGTGTAAAAAATAATTTTAATTCAATAGATAAAATGTTAATTATGAAACGCGCAAGTATAATAGTTTCTTTTCGTTATCGGTTATTGCTACCAATGACATACGCGTATGTTATTTACTTGTCGAATTAATCTTGAACCTAAAGCAAGATTTTGTATATGGGATGTGTACAAAAAAGTTAAATAGTTTATTGTGGAAGAAAATATTTTTCGACCTGAACCAGAACAAATGATAGAAATGTTTATTCGTAATTTTCTAAAAATCATCAGCGCCATGACATAGCAAAACAAATGTATAATTATAAGTTATTGTTTTATTTGTCATCTGTTTTTATCAGTGTTTGATATCAAGTGTCTTGATTAAAGATGTAAAATTTAGAAGAAAAATAAAATATAGTAAAATGATTTTATGGTAAAAACTCGACGCATTCCAAGTTATACTAATGTTACAATATTAATTAGATAATTTGACAATTATGGAACTGTATCTATCAAATAATATAGTTTTGAACAATTATTATAATAAATAACATTTTCATGAATTAAAAGAAATAAACTCTTAATTAATATCACATTTATTTTGTAAGAAAATTATCAATTCATATTTCCGTCATTCTTCCGGTTCTAGGTACATTTAAATTATAAATATTAGTGTCAATAAAGGCAGAAAATTTTCCTGTAAAACAAACTATATCGTTTTACATGAGGATTGGTTAGCATTTATTGTTTACGTTACTATGCAGATTCGTTTTTTATTTTATTTTTTTGTAGTAATTATTTTTTATTATACCTGCATCATAATCCGTGTTTAAAACACGATACAGCGTGCGCAAACGCAAGATTAAAACACCACGTGCTTTAAAGGTTGCTATGCTACAAAATTAATAATTACTATAAATATCTGTCTAAACTGTCATGACAAATTAAAAAAAAAATCTACATAGTAACATAAACATTAAATTATAACCAATTTCCATATAAATGATATACGTCAAACATCACACGTGCAAAATTATGAAATGAATCAAAATTAAAATGTTGCTTTCCGGTTTTTCTTTTCAGAATATGATGAAGGTATAATAAAAATAACGTTTGAAGCACTCCGCTTCGCGTCGTGCTCTTAAACAGGTCGTTTTAAAAGCTTACTTATACACTTGTATCGTAATATATTATTTGTTGTTGCTTAGCAATTTGCACGGCGTGATTGCACCAATGTTAGTTAAATTTTAAACTTGGTTTAAATAAAAAAAAGTAAATCGAAGTTATATGTCATATGGAGTAATTGACATTGATGTAAAAAATTAGATATGCTTTTATTTATTTAAACCAAGTTTAAAATTTAACTAACGTTGGTGCAACCGGTCATTAGCGTTTTCGCACGCTATTTAGTTGAACAAAGATTGATGCGGGTATAATAAAAAAACTAATTATAGTAATCGCAAATAATCATTTTAGGTGCTCTAGCTATGATTTCCTGTGGCATCGAATACGGATGGGCAAGCCCAGCTCTCCCAGTCCTCTTCTCCCCTAACACTCCACTAAACCCACCCCCAGATCCCTCCGAAATATCCAGTGTATCCAACCTACTGGGCACCCTCTACATGGGTGGAGGTGTATGTGGATTACCGGTGACGTTTTCCCTGGTGACATACTTCGGTCGCAGAAAGACTCTTCTTACCGTCGCGAGTATTGGGTTGGTATGCTGGGTGCTGCTGGCCACAGCCACCTCCCTGGAGCAGATGTATGTGGCAAGATTTGTGAGTGGAGTCGTGGCAAATGCGATGTATGTTACACTGCCGATGTACAACGCCGAGTGCAGTCAGCCGGAAGTGAGGGGGTTGTTCGGAAGCATAGTGTATGTTATGAGTATGACAGGTGAGTTAGATACCTGCTGTGAAAAAAAAAACCACACACATCAAAACTGTGATACTTCGACAATAAAATAAAGTCATTATTAATTGTACAAGTAAATTATGAGTTGATAATGTGAAATAGGATTTTCAATGGAAATAGATCAGTCTAAAAAATTATATCCACATCTGTGTGGATTATCGAAATGTTTATAGCGGTGTTTCTGTTGTTCGAGAAGTAAATTTCGTTCCTGGTAGATTTATTTGCCGCAGAACTGACAATATTCCAAATCTAGTATTGCAAATTTTGATTTATTACTTCAATTCATTTCCGAATAGACTATAGATAGAAATAGAAGAGTTTCTGTTGTAGCTAAAATATGAAAATATAATTATAATGGCTAGAACATTCATTTTAAATTTTTATAAAAATAAAGAGGAAATGTGTTAAATTTTCCGTGGGTATAAAATTAATTCGGATAAAATAAAATAATGAACTTTTTAAAATTGTAAATTGTAAAATATGTTAACATATTTTGCTCAGTGTACTTGACGTATTTAGTAAAATTTACAATATTTCCTTAAGAGTCAGAAGCATTTAGAAAAAAAAATAACTTTTTAGTTTGTAATTAAAATTATGGTTTGTTGGTAGTTTTGGAAACAAACAGTAATTAATATAATAATAATAATAATAATAAATTTCTTTATTGACAAAAAGTAGTCAAAGGCGAGGTTCAGTCAAGGCTGTTCATTACATAATATATATATATATAAACAGTTTTATAAAAGTTGAAAGAAAACCAAAAGGTACACAACTGAGAAACAATTTTGATTTAAAACGAGCAAAACATGTTTTTAATATGTTTTCGGAAAGAAATCATAGACAGAGCCCTTAATGAATGAGGAATAGTATTATATAACGATGGTGCTAAATATGAGAAAGAACCCTTGTACTTTGATTTTCTAAAGGATGGTACTATAAAAAGATCTTTTATTCTAAGGGTATAATTGCATTCCTTTTCAATTAACTTGTCCAGCAAGCAAGAGGGAGTTCTTGTCAGATAAATTTTGTGTACCAGACACAGATACGCAATTTTCATTCTTTCATCAACTGAAGGTATTTTAGCCATGTCTCGATATTTTGTTATATGGTCATATTTACGCACCCCGTATACAAATCGTAAACATGAATTCTGGAATAGTGTAATTCTGTTTTTATCGGCCACCGTGAGATTTGGTATATATATGCAGTTGTAATAATATATACTCTCTAGGTAGAATATTAAAATATAATACAACTAAGGAATAATTTATTATTTTTGGCCATTATTCATAGAACAGACAGTCCAGGGTCTCCGGGCCATAAAAAAAATTAAGCTTGATGAATGAGATATAAAAAATGATAAAAATTTTGCGAAGCTTTGTTTAAGCATAAAGCAAATTTATTTTACTAAATACTTTTATTTTATATACATTATAAATATACAAGGTTTAATCGCAGTTATAAAATAAAACCGTTTGTTTACATATTTAATTTTTTCGACCGTTTATTTATTGATTTGTTTTCAAAATAAAATTACAATGAATTATTTTAACTAAGTATAGTTCAACTGTGCTCTGTGGTTTCTTTACATATGTTTCTGTTATGAATAATGTTTCAAAGCAATATGACGTTTATGTAGTTTGCTATAAAAAATTAGAATTGTTAAGAAATCCTGAATAATTTGTTCTTTCCTAGGTATAAACTATAATACACATTCAGAGTCAAGTGTTGAATTTGAATATTCCACAAACAAATTAGCATGCTTGGGTCAAACCAGGTTGATCATTATAGTACCTTTATTATATCGTACATCTTTATATTGTTATTCGGATAATATAACTTTTCTGCAGTGATCCATCTATTTTAAGTCAGGCATGCTAATTTTTATCTGGATTTTGGAATCCAACACTTTGTTGAGTATCTGGAAACAGACTCTTAATTCCTAGGGAAGGAAACCATGTTAAATGTTAACTTTACTACTCTATTTAAACTATAAAAACCGCTACATTAAATCCCAAGTTTTATTACTAGAGAGACGGTATATAGCACTTCATTCTAATATAATTGTTTTTCAGGTGTTCTGGTAGGCTACTCTATAGTTCCATTCATGCCAATTTGGGCATCATGTTTACTGCCAATTTGCTTAAACATCATCATGCTAGTGACCTTCTTCTTCCAGCCAGAAACTCCTTACTATCTGCTAAAGTGTTCCAAAAATGAGGAAGCCAGAAAATCTTTACAACATTTCCGTCCAAAGGCCGACGTTTCAAACGAACTAGCGGAGCTCACTGCTGCAGTTGCCCGCCAGGAATCTGAAAGAGGTCGACCTGTGGATTTAATTAAAGTACCTAGCAACCGAAAGGCGACTTTGATTATGCTTTTGCTAAACACTGCTCAAAATATGGCTGGAATTAGTGTAATAGTTATGAACGCACAATATTTACTTCAAGAAGCTGCAAATCTTGGAGGAGTGCAATCTCCTCTTCCGGACGAATGGGCAGCGATTACTTTTGCTGCGGTCATGTTAGCTGCCGGAATATTGGGAGCTCTACTTATTGATAAATTTGGTCGTAGATTCTTACTAATATCATCAGGAGTTTTATCTTCAATTTTCCTGGCTCTACTAGCACTTTACTATGCTCAAACTGATATATTCGTTCAAGCAAATCTCACTTGGATTCCTATATTTGCTATGATAGGCTATGCTTTTGCTTTTAAATGTGGGTTAGGTTTAGTTCCTATTGTAGTAAATGGAGAACTCTTTCCGAGTAATTTAAAGGCTTTGGGAATGGTTTTGTCTGATTTGTATTTTACTGTAATCGCTACGTTATCCATGCAGGTTTACTATTTAATTGCAGAGCCCTTAGGTCTATATGTACCTTTTGTGATATTTGCAGTATGTGCTGCTGCTACTGCAATCTTAGTGTGGATATATGTACCTGAAACTAAAGGAAAAACTCTGGAAGAGATTCAAATGATTTTGAAACAACAAACGGAAAAGAAGAAAAAGAACAATATAAAAATATAGTCTGGAATAGTATTACTGTGTTGAAAGAGTCACCCGTGTTTTAAGCCCATATGAAATGTTCAATTTTTTTTTGTACATTTTTGAGTCAATTTTCTGCACATTTTTGTGAAAGTGAATCACTGAAAGAAAATATACGCCAGTTTTTACCTCCCGCCACATTTTCGTAAGGGAGTTATATGAATCATGCAACAATTCGGTAGTGAGTTTTCAGTAGATGGGCACGTTTTAAGGCTTGTTTATGTGAGATGCAACATTATGAATTTATATTAGCACTTAAATTATACTTATCATTAAACTTCATCCGGTTGATGTACTTCTCAGATATTGGTCAGTTTTCTCAGGATAACCCAATAAGAGCAGACCAGTAAAAACATTAACACCTCCGTCCGTTTTAAAATAAATTCAAATTGATTGAAATAATATAGACATAGAAAATGTATAGTGACACAGAAGTTATAATTTTATCTACTATTTTAACAAGCTTTGTTGCGTTAGCTATCAAACATTGCAGAAACGACCACCAACGATTACTTTTCAATTATGTCACATGTCATAAAATACCGTACAAACATAAACAGTTCTGATTAGTGAGTCTTATCCTTATGCCTTAAAAATTGAGAAATTCTCATATTTAAGGGTTACGGGTTACTGATGATGTAATTCAGCTGTGCGACTGCCCTATTACCACAACATATGTTTCCGTATGATTTAAATACTAATGTTACGGCATAATGTTAATGTTAGGGTAAATTCATAATGTTGCAGCTTACATAAACCAGCCTTGAAAGGTACCGTCAGTTGCTGCATTTTATTATTATTATATTTATATTTTATCATGGATTACGAAGATCTTTTGACTTTGGCTTTAATTTAATTTCTTCAAAATGTATTTCACTAATCACGAACCACAATCAACCTGAAATTGTATTTTTCAGCTACTCAACTGACGTTTTGCGTATATGCGCATTTTATGTACAAGAACATTGAAGCAAATAGAACAAGTTCTATTTTTTCATTGACATAAAAAATTGATGAGAACATTGAACGAATTTATATATATGATACAAATGTACAAATAAATTGAGCGTGTCGTACAGGCTTTAGTCATTAATTCGAATATTTTATTATATTTTTAATGTGTAAGTACGATTTAATAAAATAAAACAACAATCTAATTATATGCTTCATGCACCCAAATGTAACACATGTAAAAAGTGATTATACAAATCGTGAGGAAGTATTTGAAAATTTCTGTTTCACAGCAATACCTAGTCGAGTTATGCACGCATAATAGCTGTTTCTTCGCACTACCCAGCATCGGACCTGGTGAAGTCGTGAAAACCACGTTGGAGATGACGCCGTTCCCCCGAGATACTACGTCGAAACCAGTCAGCCACGCGCACGATTCCATCCCTCGGGAAATCAACAAATAGTATCTTTAAGCCTCCGTAGCACCAGACCACTACGTGGCCAATATCATTTTTGAAATCAGTTTGAAATTTAAACGAGCATGTCAGTATATTCGTCCGAAATACTTCACTTCTTACTTTATGGGTTTACCAACGTTATATATGGATGCGTGTGTCAAGTTTATGTGTGCTGTATTTCTTTTTTGTATTTTCTTAATGGCAGCGAGAGTGGCTGTTCATAAAAATTATGGGAGAAGCGAAAGATGCTAAGAGTCAGTTACGATAGAATGGACGACCAATTAAGGCTGATTGAATATCTTTTGTCTAACATTTTTGCAATAGTGAAACTTCATAAATTATTTTACAGAAAAAAAACTCTGAGCGTATTTTCCTTCTAATAAAAAAATAATACTGCAGTATCATAATAATTCTTGAGGTGCAAGACCTACTGCTGAAAACTTCCAAAGCTTTAACTTAAAAAAAAATGTTATAAGGTCCACTTAATATGTATTAATGTCACTTCATAAAATTAGTCTTATTATTATATAGCACACGAAGCCGAAGGCTGAGTATGATAATTTTATCGTGTGGGTAATTCCACTTTGCCCACTTGTGAAGTATAACATTTTACTAAAGAAGTATTATTTGATTGTGACATATGCTTTAAATTTTTTAAATTAAAATGTCAATCGAAGTTGAAGATGTTGTGTGTTATTATTATTGTTATAAATAAAAAATTACTAACTAGTGACTTTTCTCAAAATTATACATACTGGTGGGTAATCTGTTACTTTCCTTATTTCAAAATATAATATACATATTATTCCCATTATTTTAGTGGTGGGATCTAACATATTATGCTTCTCAGTGGGGTAATTTGATGCATTTTTGTCCAATATCTCACTTGTTCGCTCTACTTTACTCCATGGAATAGTATATTGTACAACGAGCATGGAATGATACTTATTTCCTACGAGTATGAAAGTTTGTAGCATGAGCCGAAAGCGAATGTCCATTTCATACTCGTATGAAATGGACATTCCATGCAAGTTGTACACTATACTTTTTCTATGACCACGATATTACATCCTAATATATTTATAATAAATTTGTCCCGCTTTCACCATTCCAATTTTCGACAATTATCCTAGCAATGACACCTGTACTGAAATTAACTGACCTATATTGAAATACTCACAAAACAAATTCATTTCGCACGATGCTTACAATGCACCTCATATCCCAGCAACAACAAACATACAATGAACAGATTTATAAGTGGCCATAGAAAAAAAAAAGATAACAACTATAACAAAATTTCATAGAAACAAACAAATCCAATCTATTCTGATCCTATGATTTTGATTATATAAATTACAGCAAATATTTTTTTTTAATATTTGTGGTGTAGATAAAGTCTTATATAACACATGTGAATAAGAGGCAGAACACATTCTTGAGAATACACACTCATGGGTTTATAAAGCCTCTACCTCACTAGTAATATAAATAACTATTATAAAATTATAGGATTTATCGCAAGTAATAATAACATTAACGTTATTGTAAAACATTTAAAAACCATGAAAGGAAAAGGAACTGAACTACTGCCGTCCTCTCTGAGTTATTTCTGCAAGTAGCTCTGACCTGGATCTATACATATCCTGGCGGAGCAGGATGCTGTAAATTCATTGATCCATGATTCTAGAGCTAGCGCCTTTTGGCGGAATACTCACAAACTAAAATAAGTTGTAAAAATGTTTTCTTATTCAACATTCAAGTGTGATTTTTAAAAGGGTAGCATATACCTAACACACAGTTGCCTTTTTATATGAAAGCAATGAATTATAGGAGTACAACAAGGGTAAAACAGATTCCAAATTTCTGCATAGTGTATAACATTGTTACTATCACCATCTATGTGGTTAAAGTAATAATAGTACTGCATTGATTTCTTGTACTTTTATATTTTTGATTTCTCTAAATGAATGTAGAACTTTAAATTTGGAACAATGTCAGTTTATTTATTTATGCAACTTGTTGATATATGTTCTATGATATATTACCAGAAATTTAGTACAGATTTTAATTACATGGTGTTTTCATTATTACATCAATATTGATGAGATAAATATTATAATTAAGATAGATAGTTAAGCGTATTAAGGCGCGGCTTCTGTCCTGGTCCAAGTTTGATTCCAGATCTGTACAAGTATATTAGCTTTTTCTACTTTGAAAATTTATTTTGATAACCGTACTTTATATGCATTTTTTATTGGGAATTGTAAAGTGCCGCTATTCTTCATAACTAAAATATTCAGTCAGAGATTTTACGATGACCTTTACTTGCTTCTATATACAATTGGGATCCTCTAGAGCAGGGGTGGGCAACCACCGGCCCGCGGGCCAGATCCGGCCCGCTTAAAGTTCCAATCCGGCCCGCGAGATCTTTAGAAGAAATAATAAATTATATTTCCAAAAACAAAAATTTTAAATTAGGTTTGTACCCAACATAAAGAAAAAGGGGAGATTTACAGTTTAATTTTCGATATAATTCGTCTAGTTTAAATTAAGAAATAAATGTAGTACTTACTTAATTTTGCTTTATTATTTTTACTTTCTTATACAAAGTATAAGGAAGTATTGGAATCACGAAAAAAATCGCTGATGAGATTTTTGCGGAAATATATATTTTGACGTCCACTGAATCCGTTAAGATCAATTTCTCAAGGATAGATGGATGGATGGATGGATGGATAGATAGATGGATGGATGGATGGATAGATGGATAGATGTCCGTGTGCGCAATATTTCATGAGTTGATTTTGAATGAAATTGAACAACCGGAAGAGGAACTTTACTGGACACAGAAAACAATAAATTCAATTTTTTTCAAAAATAGAATAAGCTTAGAGACAAAGTTTCAAATAAAAGATGTTAGCAATAATATGTGGAATATAAAATGTTATTTGCACTTTTCTTCTACATGCTTCTAATTTTGAGAAAAACTAAATTATATTATCAAGAATATATTTCAATAATGTTAGTTACAATGGGAAAAAACGAAAACATTTTTAATATTTATGTGTCAAACATGTCAAATAATTGTGAAGTGTCAAAAATATGTGTCTTGTGAAATATTATAAATGTAAGTAATATTTGTATTATTAATTAGAAAGTTTTGCTGACTAGATATTAATAGATTTCTATTTTAAAATAAAGTCATACGCAAGGAACAAGTTATACGTGTTCAGTTGGTTTTATTTGTATAAGAAAGTAGTGTGGTGCCCACACCAGATTTTGTTTGTTTCTTTTGACAAAACTGAATTATATGTTTAATAAATTAATTTTAATTGCTATGCGAACAAACAAATAACAGAAACTGCAATTATTAATCATTCAGTACAGATTCACATACAGATAGAAAACTCACGGAATATCCTCACTTAAAATTGTAATATTTTTTTATTACATTTCTTTATAATATACGCGCTAAGAAACCCATTATAGCAGAGCGCATCGTCAGATCTCTAATATATTTAGAGATACATCGATTTTTGGTATTTTTCGAAGTGCAACTTTAAGGGCCTGTAATTCTAAAACTATACGAGATATCTAAAAATTCTCTTCAGTTTAGCGTTTCTGGTGCCTTATATAACAAATTAGCAAATTTTTAAAATTTTGAAATTTTTTTGTATTTTTGTTCAAAATTTCGATCGGCAATAACTCGACAAATATTAAAGATACAGATTTGCAGTATTCACCAATCGCTTCAGCTCGGCGAAATACATAAGTATGCAAAGTTTCATAAAAAACGCTTCACGGGATGGAAAGTTAGAGCAAAAAGCTTGAAAATTGCGTTTTTTGTCCTGAAAGTCAAGGGGTACCCCTTGACGTTTGGGCTGAATTTGGCGATTTTCAGACTTTTAGCTCTAACATTTCAACCGGTTGTCCGAATTTTCTGAAATTTTCAGGGTTTATGTATTTCATCGAGCTGAATCGATTGGTGAACACTGCACGTCTATATCTTTCATATTTGTCGAGATATCTCCAATCGAAATTTTGAAAAAAAATTCAAAAAAATTTCAAAATTTTCAAAATTTACTAATTTATTATAAATGGCACGAAAAACACAAAACTGGAGATATTTTTTGATATCTTGTATAGTTTTCGAGTTACAGCCCCTCAAAATTGCTCTTCGGAAAATATAAAAAATCGTCATATCTCGAAAAATATTAGAGATATGACGATGCGCTCTGCTGCAATGGGTTTCATGGCGCGAATATTATAAAGAAATGTAATAAAAAAAATTTACAATTTTAAGTCATATTTGGGGAAATTTCCGTATTTTCAAAAATGTTATAAATCGCCATATTTCGATAAATATAAGACATATTACTATGCGTACAACAGCAATGAGTTTATTCATGTTTAAATTATACATAAGTAATTAATAAAGTTAAGTTTGGAGGAGTATTTAATTTATTTTCTAGTAAACAATTTACTGGTACTAACCTTTTGATACTTATTATAAGTTTCTTTCTTAATTTAAATAATTTTCTTAATTAAGAAATAAATGTAGTACATACTTAGTTAATTTTGCTTTATTATTTTTTATTTATATTTTCAGAAAAAATTATAAGTAACAAATATGTGTCAATTAACAACTACGGCCCGCGTACGAAACGTAAATCTTATTCTGGCCCCAGTTATACAAAAGTTATACAGAGTAATGTCTCGATTAACATTGTAAGAAAAAAAGAGACAGATTATTTCTAAAATATAAAAATAAGCACTATACGTAAAGCTATCAACAATGTACAATAATTTTTAAATGTAATTTTAACCAAATTGAATAACAAGTTAATAAATAGATTGTGTGTATATTTTAAATAACAATTCTTCAGGGAACTGAAAGTAATTATTGGACAAAAGCAAATATTACCATAGAAATAGTTACCTATCTACTAAGTGTAAGTGTACCTATTAAACCTTTTGCCGAAAATTATACGGTGTCTGTATTGTTAATGTGTTATTCATTAGGAGAAGGAAACGACAATTTGGAGATAGTTGAAACAGAGAATTAATCGTGTTGGCGTAGAAAAACACCTATTGCTTTTGTTAAAGGACAATGCTAGGCACATAGAAACAAGGATGAAATAGAACTCCAGCTCAGTTGTAGATAATTGAAAGAAATAAAACAAAATACTAAAATTATACACATTCTTTCTCGAATATTGTTTGTTCTATGCTTTCCAAGTTAGCAAAAAGGTCAGAAAACAGAAAAGAGGCAATGTTACGAGAACTTAAAAAATTTTACAACGGTTGTTTTGAAAAACTTGTTACGTAGACCCGCAAACATACAAGGTACGAGGATTATGCAAAAAGACATATACAAAAATAAAGTAAACAATTTAAAAAACTTTTGTTTTCTGTTTCACTCAAATGTTTAGGTTATAGCTACAGTGGAAAGTTATTTGAAAACTTTATAAATGAACCATGTTTATGATTCGTCAGGATGATATTATATTTTTAATTATTCTAGCCCTGGGCTACAGTAAAATATTTAGACTATTAAAATCTTTCAACCAGGTGTTAAATTTAAAGTTATATTTGAATTTGTTAGGCTTCCAAAAGTTCACATTTTGCTGCCATAGATAAAATTCTTTTCTTTCATATTCACAAATATATTGTAATATGTTGCCAACGACTGCTCTAAATATAAATTTTACATTTAAACTGAAAATATTTAGTTTTAAGACATTCTATTAGATAACCTAATATTTCCGTTATTTTTTTGAACAAAATAAATCACTTTTAACTCGTATATTATAGAAAATTTTATCTACGATCTTCCTAGTGTATCAGTAAATTCTAAAAAATGTAGAGTGATATTTTGAAAGGTAATTTTATATTTGTTTATTTATTCATACAAATCCTTAGCAACGTGTTTAAATTAAAACTAATACTATATTATACATTAAGGGAGAGAAGTGTATGGTTTTTTTCCCGCGGAGTAAATTGAAGTACGAGACGTAGGCAAAGGCTACAATGCGATTATAATATACTTGTTTCCTGCGATGTATGTACTATTTTTTAAGGCCCCAATATTTATAATGGTTTTTAAAAAAAATAAATATATCATCACGCCTTTTACCCATTACGGGTGTGGCACTCTGCTTACGCAGATCTCGGTAGGTGATATATTTTTTCGTATGAAGTGCGGTTACCAGCCGTCAAATCATAGCCCCCAAGGATGTTAGTGGAGGGGGAACCACAGGGGTAAATTTAAATTTGTAACTGTCGGCAGTGGGATTCGAACTGAGGATCTCACGATCCACAGTCCGACACGTTACCACGGAGCTATTTATTTTTATGTATTTAAAATCATTTGCATTGTAATATAATTTTTGATAGTTACTTTAGGTTTGTTTAATATTGTTCTTTTTTCATAATATTTCAGTACTTTTCCTCATGATGAGAGAGAAAGTACACAAATCTTCCTTAGATACGAAATTGGCTATTTCTGTTATGATTTTGTTATCATAGAAACCGAGTTTTTCTCGCGGTCGTGAAAAAATAACTTTTAACACGTTGCTGTTACTTTTAACACTAGTGTCAGAAAGTGACACTTTTTACTTACTAAGCAACCGCTAAAAGGGCCACTATTAATAAAACGCTCGTAAATAAAATATATTTTTGATATATGATTTCTGCAATGAATTTGTCATCGCAATGACATAATTTAGGAGTAATATTAAGTATAGCAGATATCGAAAATAGTTTTTGCAAGTGGTCAATATATCATTGAAGTTAATTTGATGATACTAAACGTCCATCCAAAATCGTTTCTTAAGTGATTCACCATTATTTTTCTGTGACAGTTGACAACTGGTCGCGATTCATTTTGTGTGTTTGCGAGTATTTTTAGTCGCAAATCGAAGCCACGCTTTTGCCAAAATACGCCGTTGACAAGTGAATGATACAGCGAATGCTTGCGTTTCTTAACAGATAAATCTTTTTTACTTGGTGTTTCTTCTAGAACATAAAACGCGTAATTGATTTCAGGTCAACCATTAATATATTCAGTTCAGAAATTCTCCGCCAAATTTTAATACCGCTGTAGGTGACTCGGTTTCATGTTTGTGTTTATAGCTTAATTTTAAAGGACTACATTTAATATTATATTATGATCTCATATACCGATGTATGAGTCATGTAGACCAAATTTTTGGCAGTACTAGCAAATATATACTCATAAATTAAATTAAAAATGTATCAACATACTTTTCGGTTTTTCTCTTTGAACATTTACCAAATAATACTTGAACTATATAGCTTTAATATTTCTTAAAAATGAGATAAAAATTTGGCAGTTGAATTGTCATTGTCTGTATTTTGTTGTAATTTAGTATTATTCAAACCATTTTCTGTAAAGTAATAAAGGAAATTTGGTGTAGTAATATACTGATTTTAAATGAAACTTTAACTGGCGGTTTTCATCTTTCCGAAAATGGTGTTCATTTTAATGGGAGGGAACACTTTCAATAACAAATTAGTGAACTATATTAGAATTCTAAATATTCATTATATGAAAACATCGTATATCAGACAGACTGATGATATCATTTGTAATCAGTTACTTTGTTACAAGTAATTAAATATGAGTACACGTACTGTAATAAATATTTACCTCTCTCAATGTTCATTAATTAAATATAAGGTTTAAAAATGTTTATAAACGCAAAGCTAATAAATTAAAATCTATCTAAATAGTAAACATGTTTGTTAATTTAAAATAGAACACACAAAAAAGTAAATCACAATCATGTTTATATTTGCCACCAGTTACCTCATATTATGTTTGATTTAGTTTAAAAAATTCTGAAACACATAACTTTCCGTCTACACAACTTTTAACCTGTACAAAATAGAAAAAAAGTCAAATTATAATTGTTGTTTAGTTATTTGTATATCAAGGCACTAAAGTATGATTTTTTATGACGAATATGGAAATACGAGGAATAAAATATACTTTAGTGCCAAGGTATTCCGAAATCGATAAATTATTAATAAAAACTAAATAGCATTATGGATTTGGAAAACGTCAGCTAGCTGTTGCAAAGGGGATGGCTGTGAAAACAAAAGTACTCTCAAAGTGTCAAATATTTGTGTAAAATTTTCAAAATTTCACATGTTCTTAGACGTGATTCGCATTAAATTCGATAAATTATTATCAAAGAAAATAATAAATAAATTTAACAATTATTATAGAATACAGATGAGTCCGTAAAGTAAAATTTTGACATAAGAGTCTGTAATGTTTTACTTTAGCTACTATTTTGGTTCCGGAGTCATTTCAGTATTGATTTATTAAAGAATATTTACTTTAAGTAAAGTACCCGCTAATAGAGATTGCTATGAAAATCTAATCAACTCGTCACTAAACCTTTCAAATTTTAAATATGAGATTTCAAAATGATATTAGCACACGCACACACTAACATTTAGACGTTATCGTGAAAATAGTAAAATTATTTTCTACTCACTACCGATAATTTTGACCCGTCACATACACATATATATATATATATATATATATATATATATATATGTTATTTATTGTTGTGTATAAAATAGACTGTACTGTAATTGGGAATAACGTAATGGCAAACAATTATATTGTTAATGTTTCACATATCCGTATGCGTCAGTTGTTTCAGAATATTTCAGTAGCTCGTATATTTCAAAACGAAAATAATCAACGGGGATTTGGAAGAGAATGAAAGACGGTATTAAACAGCAAAATAACTGAAAGTATAAAGCGGACAGGTATTTCCACAACACATAAAAGTTGTTTAAATACAACTATACATATATCAATTAGATTTTCCAACGATAGCAATCAATTCTAATACCCGTGATTATCCTTTTTGACGTTTATCTTGGGTTTTGGCACAAACCCAGAGCAAATGTGACATGTTAATGTCGTATTGTGTGCTGTACACGAATTATTACTTGTGTTTAAGTATCTCTTTGTCCTCTTGCAGGTTAATGAAATTGTAGTTAGTTTTGTGACTTAAAATAGAATTTATTGTTCAAATGTTAAATGTTTACGTGCTTAAAATATTTTGTTTTTAAGAGCGAAATTTGTGGTCTATTGTGCTGCTCCATTCAAGGTTCATTAAGGAAATTTATTTATTTTTGTAGCGAATTTTGTTTTTCTATATCAATATTTGTTATACAAACAATGAAACAACATATTTTAATTGTTATTGTATATAGTTTAATTGATGAAAAGTTGTTGCGATTTCCTGCTTTTTTTCTGCATTTAATTATAGTGGGAAGCAGAACAATCAATTCGAACACAACACGAACTTAATTATTATTAAAACGATTCTTTTAGACGACGCTAAATTTCTTCAATTATTTTTTTGAAATTATCTATTTGACAATACATTATTTATTAAGAATACTAAATAATTAATGTGGTAATTTTTATAAAATGGCATAGACTTGCAAACGTAAGCAATGATATTTATTAATTTCTTTACTTATCTGTACAATATTTTATGCTGTGCTGCGTTGTGATAGACAGTCACTTGTTTATATGTTTTTGTGATGGTAATTTTTAATAACAAAGTAAAACAATTGCACGACTTTGTTTACTCGTTAAATGTTACATCAATATTTACTTTATATGCATTCTCGTTGATATGTTTACTGTCACTAAATGTATAACATTAAATACAGTGGCAATATAAATATACTTTTTACCTGCATGTAAGAGCAACCAAATAGGATACTTGGAAGGTAGAAATGACCTAGTTCTATTTATTTTATAGTGTTATTATCTCATGCCAAATATGTACATACATCTTCTTCATTTAGGTAATACTTTGTGATCAGGGGTAATACTTTATTTGTACTCATAATTTTGGAAACAACATTTGACACACGCTATTGATAACCAGAAACTTTCAAATAGTACATTCCTGTAGTGCAATATACAAAAAAATATTGACTTTCCCCAAGTATTCTACAACAAAATCATCTTAAAAATAACAATTTATTAGCAACCTTTGATTGCAATGGCTGTGAATTTGCAAATTTACGAGAATTTGATTAAATTTTAAATCTGTTAAAATAATTTTGATCGTTACAAAAAGTATTGTACAAACCCCTTATAGGAATATGTCATCCAAGCATTCGCGCTAATGAAGCCCTCACTCGTAAGTTCGGTCTTGGTTCAAATAAACACTAATGCGGGAATAATGCATTCCCGCACTTGGTATGTAAATAACAATTATTATGTGCAATACTGAAATTAATAAAAAAAAATTATTTAGGAAATGAATAACGTCTCAAGTCTCACAGCTGAGAGTTGTCATTATAAATGACTTCTGTAGTTTCTCTCCACTAAAACATGGGGAGGGGGGCTCTTATTTGACGGCTGGTAACCATACTTCATGCATCCATAATGGGTAGAAAACCTGGAGATACATTAATTTTATTTTTAGTGGTATTTGTGAAACCTAAATTTTGTAGAAATATTTCAAGAAATTAATAACTGCGTTTCCTGAGTAGAACGAACGTATTTGAGTTTGACGTTTGTGAAAGTGTTAGTGCGGCTCTGCAAACCTATAAAAAGCCCTCTTTGATTCCAGTGGGAGTGAGTGACGTTGTAACCTGTTAAAAATATTCCCACATTCACTTATAGTTATCACAATCACCGCGAATATCCACATCTCGTGAATAGTTCGGCCCACCGCTGAGCCCGATAGCGACTTGGCGATCTGCCGATGCCAAGTTGCGGACCCGCTGCTGGACCCGCTCCTGCTTCCAAGAAGCTTAGTTCTCGCCGGCCCTGGCCGGTTCTACACGCGTGTGCGAAGTTTCAGTTTTGTAAGTTTTAGTTTTGCTTTGGTTAGTTAAGTTGCAGTGGAACCTTTTCAGAGTGATTTTATTTTCTTTCTTAATTATTTATTTAAGTGAGGTTGGACTGTGTAAGTTTTCGAGTGGCCATTTCGTTTCTGTGTTTGTGGATTTTTATATTTAGCTTTAGCGGTTATGTAAGTTGCTGATTCAGAATTGGAACTCTCAATCACTAGCACTTTTTAAATTTATTTTTTTTGTGATCCCCAGTCTTTTTTACAATATATCTGTACAAAGATATTAAGTAAATTTTAGTAAAATAAAGAAATCATCACGCCTTTTACCCATTACGGGTGATATAGTTTTGCGTATGAAATGCGGTTACTAGCCGTCAAGTCATAGCCCCCAAAGTTGTTAGTGGAGGGGGAACTACAGGGGTAAATTTAAATGGACAACTGTCGGAAGTGGGATTCGAACTGAGGATCTCACGATCCACTGTCCGACGCGTTACCACGGAGCTATTTACCCCATTAAAATTTTGTGATTATTATATGGCATGGGAAAGTTATTGCCAATAAAATCGATTTATTTATTTAAAAAATTATTGGATAGTACAACGAACAAACCCAGAATGAATTTTAATGTTTTCTGCTAATTAATTAAATTCATGTGACTGTTCCGAAAAATAACATTAATTAATATGTATCAATTATTGCAAATATTTATGCATGAATTGTGATTATAGGAAATTTTTCTGATAAAAAATTTAGTTTTAAAATATGCGAGAATATTAATTAAAATTGTATTTTCACTATACCAGAATGATAAATAATACATATTGTTTCAATCTATCTGTTCGTAACAATTGTACCACATTTTTACCGACCAATTCTTTTTACCATGCCAAAAATAACCTGCTCCATATAGAAACAAACCCAAACCCAAAACCCATCAAGAAGAGGACCAAATTAGGGCTAATTGGCCACAATATCCAGTTTTAGATGTAAAAACAAAAATAATTATAGAAAATAGTGGTAAAATAACTGTGGTGGTAAAAAAGTATGATACCTGTATCTTTCTTAACAGCGTTTGCTAAATTTTGGATGCATGCTGAATGCAGTATTCACTTTTAATTGTTTTATTTGCATACCTAACCTAAAATAATGTTGAGTTTATTATTTCAAGTCGTGATTGAGAAGGAACATGACATAAGTTACCTGTCTTTATGTAGGTATAGGTGTGGAAATATCTAATTCGACTAATCGCCTATTTTGAGCTTAAACACTAATCCTTGACGTCAGTTAGACGTCGAATGCAAAGCTATGTTTAGACAAGCCACATACACACTTATTTATGATATGTCACAATCATGTGTATTGCAGGCACGGCTGCAGGGGTTTACGCAAACAGCGGCTCGGGGCGTTGCCCCAGAGGGGCCTCGGATTACGACTTGGGCCCCATATAATTTTCGAAGAGAGAAAATTTCATTTCAGTTTACAGTTTACAGGATTGCTAATTAAGTGAGTATGTTGATCTGTAAACATGCGAGTTTTTAATGTTAAGGTTAGTGCGTGGGTTTTGGGGAAACTCCCCATAAAACATTTACGCGCCACTGTTAATTACAGTTCAGTCAGAATTTTGAATTATTGTTATTAAACTGGCATCGGCAATTCAGCAATTAGTATTCATTTTTGGTTAGTTTTTAAGTAGCTACGCTTAAAATAATCTTTAGTTTGTAGTTGAAACATAAAAAATTTATTTTCTCTTCTGATATTCTGAGAGTGCGCGCAGCGCTGCCACCATTAAATTGTTTTATTATGACATTCATTTATTTGAGTAACGGACAGACGGTGATAAAGAATTCTGCATTCGGAGTAAAAACTCTAATTTATATTTTATTTCTGTATAAAATCTCTTCTCGCTAAATAATATTTTTCCCCATTCGACCATTTTTTCTGCGGCTGCAGACTAAAAATATTTCACAATAGCATTTCTTATTCTTCAAGCTCTCACATAAAGCTTTGCGCCATAACGCAGCATCTTCTTTCTTTTCATTACTAGACTTAGTTCTCATCTGGCATTCTCTGAACCTGTCAGCATATCGGCTTAACTGACAAATTAATTACTCTGTACGTTTCTTAGGGGAAGTTTGTAACGTTTATTGGCCTCATATTTATTTTTTGTATTAGTTTACAACTCTTAAGTAACTTCAACGTTAGAGCATTGCTTGAAGGAACTTCAAGATAATAATATATAAACTACTCAAACTCAAGGATACTTTATTTATTAAAGTACGAAAGTTTCGAAAGCTTTTTATTGAAGTATGTAGAAAAGAATCCTTCCGGAAATTAAGACCACCGAGTGTGAATGTTTCAAATGTTTTCAAGTTTTTAAACAATGTTTTTTTTCTAAATTGATTTACATTTAAAAATTATCCATGTTAACAGATTGTACTTAGCAAATTAATTCCATTTGTAAAGCGACTATTTATTAAGACAGGAATAACAATTTATAGAAGTATAAACAATTTTTATTTACCTCTTTCGTAAACATGTTGTTGCATTTTTATGATTTATTGTTTATTTAAACAACTATTCAAAAAATAATAAATTTTCTGTTCATTTTTGTTGACTGGAAACATGTCTTTTTCAAGAATTTATTCGGGATAATACCACAAGACCTGATTTTATCGATATATTATTAGTTTTTATGATTTTTTTTTTACTCAGCAACAAACATGAAAGTAATGCACGGTGAATCCCTAAGCCATTGATAATTACGAAATAATTTTATCACAGTTGGTGAAAGAACGTTGCTTGGTACTTTCAAGCAACGTTCTTGAGGTAGTTGTGATCAAATTATGAGTATTTATCTGTGGTCGAGGGATATTCAGTGTGATTTTTTTTGCGATTATTATTATTATTTTAAATTACATTTTGAAATAAACAAATCATATATTGAACTGTCAACCGACTATCAACAACTGTTATTTAGCAACAAGTGATTATTTTCCTGGGGAAATTATCAACTATAATATCCCTAAGCCATTGATAATTCGAAATAATTTTATCACAGTTATTTATCAATAGTCGAGGGATATTCAGTGAGAAAATTTTTTGCGTTTGGAAATGAACAACACTAATATTGAATTAACTGTTAAACGATTATCAATAACTGTTACTTAGCAACAAGTGATAATTTCCCGGGGAAATTATCAGTGTAATTGTGACTTGATTGGTTACTTTGCTCACGTGATCAGAAACAGGGATTCAATTCGATAATTTTTTAACCTAAAATTTTCGGGGTAACGTGATTTTATCAGTATAATACTGTTCTCATTGGTTGAATTTTCAAGTGTCATGATTGATTAAAAACCAGTCGTAAGAATTTATCAATGATATTTCTCTTAAGATTTGATATTTCTCACTTCCAGAAAACGAAACTAATCAAAGTCGAAAATATTTTAGGAGCATCGTTAATTATAGTGGGTTTTAAATATCTAAATATTGAGAAAAACAAATTTGACATTTTATACCGGGTTTGCGGGAGCATACGCACGTGTTTGTGCATACCACGCACGCATGCGTGGCGCAGCGTTCGCCGTGAACTAAAAATAAGGTGCAAATCCCAGCCATTCCCTGGTGCTTGCTGGTAACGCGCTCACCATGTGACTAAATTTAAACACGCTTCTGGACTCCGAATACCTTCGATTACAACTTGCTATATTGTAATAGATCAGTTTTGTTTTATTTTTTATAAACCCTATTGCGTTACGCAAATAATTTATTTGAAAATATCATACGTTTCAGATGGCAGCACCATATTCTGTTTTGTAGATTTGAACTAAGTCAAATTGTTATTTGACGTGGAATTTTTTTCATTCTATGATTATTAAAATAATTCGTACGAAAACGACAAAGGTTTAATAATGTTTTATTAAAATTAATCACTAATTACCTAGTTGTTCGTTGTTGTAAAATTTTCAACTGTTTTCATTTGGCATAAATCCATGATGATGTTTGTAAAAAAAACTTGATGCTGCCAAATATTTTTCGAACGATGACCTTTCAGTATTTATTGCTATCATTATTTTTCTTTATAACAAATAGTTAAATTAATTTCATTCTAGGACCTCTACCCACAAATACATTTCAATATATTGAAAAAAAAAACCTGATAATTGTAGGAATATTTGAAATATAATCGTAGTGCTCTGTAATTTAATAAACATATATAATTGTTTTTATTGGAGTTGATCCATTTTTCTAGTAAAGTTAGAGGAAACAACTGTGGAGTCCTTGATTCTAATATAATTCTTCATCTTCTTAATGAAGAATTATGTACATGTACAATAATTCGAAACGTGGTATTTAAACAATATATTTGTATAGAACTTAATTCAAAATATTTTATAATTTTACTAATAGGTATACTGATAAAAATGTTTTCTTGGAAAAAACAGATTCCTCTTAAATGAAGAGAAAAATTGATTTGAATAGTGCCAATCCGATTTCGTTTTCATTGAAAACTTTGGTAGGTTTATTAAATATTCTGGTTTGAAAGTTAATTTAGTTTTGAAGGAACATATCAAAGTATTCAACTGAGACTCATTATGGGGACAAACTAGTTTTAATTCAAAATTATATCGTTTCAAATAAAAACGTTGTATTCTTTTTATGAAGAAGTTAAGCAGGCTAACTTTTTTTCGTTATATGCTGCTTAATGAGTGGATGATTGTGAATTTATGTGAACAGCAGTAACGGCCATGCTCTACCGTGCAATTCGAACCCACGACCTCTGGTGTGCTATATATTTTTATTATAACAGGGAAATAGAGCATTCATATAAATAATTAAATATATCATCACGCCATTTACCCATTATGGGTGTTACACTCTGCTTACGCAGTTTTCGGTAAGTGATGTATTTTAGCGTATGAATTGTGCATACCAGCCGTCAACTCATAACCCCCTAAGATGTTAGTGGAGGAGGCACCACAGGGGTGGCAACTGTCCGATGAGTTACCACGGAACTATTAACTATATAATGGAAGTATTTGTCAAAAGTGAAAATAGTGCGAAAAGGCCAATGGGAGAAGTTGGCTCGGCAATAAGGTCAGTGTCCGCCCCAGATCTGCCGCCCACGAAATCCTTCAGTACGTCCCTGTACGGGGACATGCGATACATACATTTGCACGCGCACTCTCTCCAAGAATACGCGAGTTCTAATTTGGTCTCCAGCGATTCTTTCTTCCTGCCTCGCACAAGTTGTTGACTCTTAGTATCCGTCGAGTTCTCTAAGCCGGCACTAGCTGAAACTTCCACTCTGCATTGTTTTATTCGCCGCCTAATCAATATTATTATCTGTATTTTGTTGATTGAAGACGATACAATGTGGGACTTACGCCGGATCTTGGCAGGCGCGTTATAATTCTCAAATTTGCAAGTTGTATTGTTTTGCGCGTTGTTTTCGGTTGAGGTATGTAACAAAGACTCTTTGTTTAGGCATTTATTTGGTGTTATTTATTGTTGTTTTCGGCAGTGTTCTATGTGTTTTAAAAGTTTCCATCAGTTCAAGATAATATTTGTGCGCAATATTACTGACATTATTAACTTTTTCCTCAAGCTGTCAAACTATATTTTAGTATCGTGCGCAAATCTTATACTTAGCTACACAATTTATTTGAACTAACAAATAGTTTATAAATTCTATTAAGATACAAACAGATATTCAATTAGTATTTAAAAGTATTAACAATAATCGTCGCCAAATTTAATTACGATTATGAAGGTACTTACTACGTACGTAGATAAGAGTATAGACCAGTAAAATGAAAAAGAATTAAATTGTCTAATATATTTGGTTGACGAAACTAAAATAAACATAAAAAGTATCACAGAATATATTCGGTATACTAAAAATATATGATGCATTTCATGAGAAGTTCATAACAATTATTAACTGAACACTTTCTGAGCAATTAAAAGTATTTATCAAAAAGTTCAGTAAATTTTCCTTATATCCGCAGTTCATTAAATAATTTGGTAAATTTTACTATATTCTATTTTTTGTAGTTTGTGGATAGTAATTCTAACAATAGTATATTATACATCAAGGGAGAGAAGTATAAGATTTTTCCCCGCGGAGAAAATTGAAGCACGAGTCGTAGGCGAGGGCTACAAATAGACTTCTCTCCTGCGGTGTATATACTATTTTTTTCATGACCTCAATATTTATGAATGTTTAATTTTGTTCATTTTTCACATTATTTGAGCACTTTTCCTCAAGCCGGAAGAGAAAGTGCACTAATCTCCCGTAGATATAAAATTTCCTATTTCTGTCATGATTTTGGTATCATATAAACCAAGTATCTCACCCGGCCATGGATAAATATATTTTGCAACAAGCAAATTTTTGTTATTTGTTTAAGTATCTCTAGCATGCCTCGCGTATGAACTCCATCAGGAGTGTGATTAACTTCTATTTATCTATTTTTATTTATTTTCTGTGAAAAGTTTGTACATAATTTTAGCGAATGAGTTTGAAAAAGAGATCAAAGGAATTTAGTTTTATAGTACAGTTACAGAAAATTTTCCTGTAAATAATTTGGGAAAGTTTGTCAGCGGAAAAGTAAAGTTAGTCATCTTTAAATTTAAACGGAGTATTTAGAATCCTTTTCTAAGAAATTTAATAATAGTTTCAAATTTGTTTAACTTATGTAAATATGAAAAATATGTTTAATTTAAATGATAATCCCAAAGAAACTATATTTTTGATAAAGCTACCTGTTACGTGCCAGTAGCGTTTCTTCCTGAACTGCCTAATTTATTTTTATATTCATAACAATAACAAGTACTAAAGTGAGCTAAAATAATATTTAATAACATTTTTAGGGCATACGACAGATTCTTCCACTCATTACTGGTAATGAGTTTGAGATTCAAAGTAGTTCATGGTTGTCTAATTACGGTGTGCACTACATTTTTTCTTGCCAAACTTATTTATAAATTTAAGTATCCATTACATGCGATCTTTAAAATAATATTTGATGTTAGGCTAGGGGTATGATTTAGCAAAAATTAAAAGAAATTTTCAGCAAAGTAGGAATAAACACTAATTGTTTTTTCATGCCAGGAATATCCGCCGTATTTATTTTTAACAGAGTTAATTTTATTTTGTTTTGTTTATACGCTGTCCTAAAGGACAAGCCCAATTAACACACAGGAACAAAATAAAAATAACATTTAGAGTCAAGAACATGTAAATATATAAATAAAACTTAATTTATACCGCTTAGTTAGAATTTTTACCGAAAATAACTTGCGTTAATTAAGTAAGGACGTTAGCGTTTTAAAAATTAATGTAACTAATAATTCTTCAATCTATTATGTAGTCTACTAAATAGCTTTATCTTCAGACAGTATGGCAAATTGCTACGCGTTATTATTGGATGAAATTTGAAGTATTTCGAATTATTCTCGAAGGGTTAAAAATAGAAGTTAGGTAGTATTTTCCTGATATATTTGTTTAGTTTGAACTGAACTGTATTTAAAGATGATGAAACGCTAGACTGACGTTTCACTGGCCACGCATTGGAGATAATCCAGGTAATAAATATTTTAATGCGTACGCATACAAAAATATACATATATTGAATGCCTTTGTCCCAATTATGGCGCGCCATTGTAACAATTGAATGATCGAAGCAACAGCAAATATGATGTGTTTGCGTAGTTTTTATTAGTTTTGATTTTTGTATGATACATATTGGTTTGTAAAGTGTAAAAAATACACGAAATCTCAATCATACAGCATTTATTCTTCTTACATAACCGACGATTTGGTTTACATTTAAACCTTCTTCAGGGTTGGTAAGATCATACAACAAACAAGCATGTAAGAAATATATTCGTAAACACTCATTAAGTTTTTTGAAAAAACGGAATTCGTTGTTAGTTTAGTGTATGTGTTATGTTTTCGTATGTACGAAGTTTTCAAAGAATTGAATGATTGTTTACGAATGTATTTGTTGCATGATTGTTAGTTACTAACTTACTAACCCTGAAGAAGGTTTAGGTGTAAACCGAAACGCCAGTTATGTAAGATGTATAAATGCTGTATGACTGAGATTTCGAGTAATTTTTACACTTTACACAGTCGAAATAACATACAGTTCAATATTGGTTTGTATTTATTTAAGTTTCAGGGTTACATACATAAAAATATCTATTTTCAGTTGCTTTGAAGCCATGAGTAAAAAACAGATTTAACGCTGCAGAATTTTCTTGTATCTAACAGAAGTGCTCGTTCTCTTTCAGTTAAATCCTACAAATAATTCAAGATGGAACAATTCGAGCAACTATTAACATGTGCGATCTGCTTGGATCGTTACCGGAACCCCAAGTTGTTGCCATGCCAACACAGCTTCTGCATGGAGCCATGCATGGAGGGCTTGGTGGACTACGTCCGTCGCCAGGTGAAGTGCCCCGAGTGTCGTGCTGAACACCGCATCCCTTACCAGGGGGTGCAAGCCTTTCCCACCAATGTCACACTGCAGCGGTTCCTCGAGCTGCACATTGAGATCTCCGGCGAGCTGCCCGATCCCACCAGCGGACAGGTGGGTCAGAACAATTTTTTGGGCCAAATGATATGATTCCAGACTAGTATGTATGTGCGGGAGGTAAAAAGAGAACTATATTATTTGTTTTCGTTCGTGTAGGTGATGGAAAGGTGTGCAGTATGCTCAGAAAAAGCCTATTGCGCAGGGTGCGTGCACTGCGACAAAAAAATCTGCCCAGAATGCAAAGCTGCACACATGGACATCTTAAGAAGGGAAATTGCTAGAATCAACAACCAAATTCGCAGAGGCTTACATCGTTTACAGGTAAGATAATATATAAACTCCATCAAAGAACAAATTGTCCTACAAATGATTTCTTCTAGGACGCGTTGTCGGTAGCAGAGAAAAACGCTACATGTCTTCGTACCAACTGCAGTTCTGTATCGGAGGAAGTTGAAGAAATCCATCGACGATTGTCCAAAGCATTAAAGGACCGCACGGAACAACTAAAGAACGACGTTGATAGGTACCTATCAGTAGAAATGCGTGCTCTGGATACCCTTCGGGAAAACCTGGAGTTGGAGATTGGCAACATTCAAAGCAACTGCGAACTGGCGGACAAACACATGGGGGAGAATGGAACTGCTGATTGGGATGATAGGTAAATAAATTACACCTAATTTAAATACCTAAACACTATAATTCTTCTGTGTAATTATAGAGAACTAATGGACGCCAAGGAAATATTCTTGCGTACAGTGGAATTCATCCGCAGTTTCGAATGTACAGAAGGAGCAGATTGGTCTCGTAGAGTACGTTTCGTCATGGCTCATGATCCCAATCAACTGGTGCTGCATGTCGCCGGGTATGGTGATCTCAACGTGACACATCCTCCAGGCAGTGCAAGTGCTGGAAGTCTTCTCCAGCCACCTCAACCTCCCAGTGGAGGTCTCATGCGCAGCAAGAGTGACCATCGTCTTGCGTATCGTCAGCCTTTGGATGCTGATGAATCTGTCAACGAACCTGTACTTGGTGGACGTCGCTTTGGTGAGAGACCTCCTGCACGCGCTACTGACACTACCGCGGGGCGGTATGGACGTACTGGAGATTATGATAGCTATGATTACGATGACAGTGGTACTGGTACTCGTAACACTCGATCACGGTTCCGATCTAGGTAAGATGATTTACCTATACTATATGGTGTTCGGAAAAATGGTGATAAGTTTCAAGTAGAACGATTCTTTAATTAATTCTGAATAGACAATCTTAATATAAAAAACACCACAATACCTCTCGCCATTTCTTATCAAAGTGTTGTTTTGATTCGATGTTGCCAAATTTACAATTCTTTTAAGTAGCTCGTGTGGCATTAAAAATAGCCATACAATTTTTTGCATTATGTTTATCGACTCTTAATTAATCACAGAATCGTTCCACCTGATGCTTATTACACCTTTTCCAAACATACTGTATACGTGATACATGAAGATCAAATCTTATCTTTATAATGTTCTTAATAGGTTCACACGTCATCAAGACAATGATTCTGATAACGAGACACCTACTACTCGTACGGGCAGTGGTGTACGTTTTTCGGGTACAACAGAACATGCTGCTCCACAACGAGAACGTGTTCTGGATACGGAAGATGTTGCTAGAGGTCCACTGAGTGGAATTTCTAGATTGCTTGATTCTCCCAGGGTTATGAAGAGGCTTCAGGTACTTATAAGAACATCGGCTGCTGCGCTTCAGCTATATGCTAGATATTCAGGAATATGTCTTTCGGTTTCAGTTATATTGCTATGCTTTCTAGCTATTACCTGAAAAAATTGTCTGTATCTTTTCGAAATTTACTCGTTACCTCAGTATTAATTTTTATTTAGTTTTTAATCTAGTCAATTTTTATAATGATAATTAAAGTTAAGATTTTCCTAACAATACTAAATGAAGATAGCGTTAATATATAGAACATTCAATGAATACAAAATAGTCGGATATATCGTATCAAATTTTTATCAACGATGTATATATTACTGCCACACAATTAATGCTGAGGTGGCGACATTTTTCCACAGGAAGGTCCCAAAAAGAAGGATCCTGTGCCTACACCTCAACCACCACCGCCTAAAGTTACTGCTACCCCTAGGCGCACTTCAATTTCCACTCAACCACCACAAAGGCAACTAAGTGAGGATGACGAAATCTCCAGGTATACATTGAATTTTTTTTACATAGAACCTGCTAATAAAACAAATAATTTTGTAGAATAAAAAAGGCCAACAAAGGAGCAACTAGCAGTACGACAACAGAAAGTGAAAGACCTGTTTCTGAACGCGTTGCAGCTTTAAAACAACGAACTGAAGATAGTGAAGAAAACAGAAGAACAACCGGTGGATCTCCAACAAGAAGGACTCAAGCGCAAGAAGTAATTTTTTAGCTGTCAAAATGAATAAAACGATTTTTAACAATTATATTTTTTCAGGCTTCAAGTGAAGCAGAATCCGACGAGTCAGTGACTTCCTTGCAGCATACTCGAAAGACAACACCAACTACCCCTGTTGTAACAAAATCTGGAAGTGTTTCTAGACGTTCTTCCGCATCTTCAGATGTGACTACACCAACAACGCCACGTATGAAGACAGTTCGAAGCACAAGCAGCGATTCTAGTACTAGCAGTGATTCTTCTGCTGTGCGAAATACTGGAGCTGCTTACACCACTGAAGAGCTTAAGCAAAAATATCAGGGTAGAGGTAATTATTATTTTTATAATATTTATTTTAGTAATATAAATACTCATTGATATTTTAGGAAGTGATTCTTCGCCTCCAGCGACAAAGGAAGCAAGCAAACCATTCCAAAGTCGCTTCTTACCAGCTAATAGACCGTCACAAGCGCCAACTACACCAGTTACTACAAAAGAAGAGGAAGAAGAAGAAACGGAGACCGAGACTAGCTCTGAAGAAGAAACTGAAACGGAGAGTGATGAAGAAGATAAGAAGGAGAATAAGGAAATGTCGAAAACAGATATTGGTAAGAACAACTTTATCAATAATTTAAATGTTTTCTAAATATTTTTAAAAATTTTTAGGACCACTGTTGGCTCGCAGTGCGCAAGCGCGTGACAATTCTTCTCCAAAACAAGAGGACCCACCTGCAACTCGTCCTTACACTAGCCGTTTTTTAAATAAAAGTAGAAGTTCTGCATTAGTAGATGACGAACCTGCCTCTACAACTTCAGATGCTAATGACGCTCGTTATCCAAGCGGTCGATCACGGTACGCAGCTTTAAAAGACCGAAGAACAAGGTTAGCCAGAAGCAGAAGTAGTCATAATTTCGGTGGCGGTGAAGATGATGAACTAGATCTTGAAGAGCCTATGTCTCCAACGACTTCGTCTCCTAGTGCCTATTTAGCATCTAGGGGATATGGTACTAGCAGTGGAACTGAGTTATCCAGAAGTCGATCATCTCATGCTTTAAAATCCCGAGAATCTTCACCTGATCGAGGTGCAGAAACTCAAAGAGATGGAGCAGCTCTAAGTTCTTGGGCAAGATACCTCAAGAACAAATATGGAAATCGCAGCGGTAGTGGTGCAGGCACAACATCGGGAAGTAGTAGCACAAGTAGTGATACAGCCAGGAGATTGTCTCTTGGTCTTCCATTGCACTCAACTTCTGACGACGAGCCAAAAAACACGGAAGGCTCCCCCAGCTCCCGGGGTACAGCCGGTATCGCAGCAGGTTCCTCCCCTAGGAGTCAGTACCTGCAAAAGCGGCGCCAGTTGTTTCAAGTCGGGGGCCGGGGGAGCGAGCCCGGATACTTCACGTGGCCCCGCGGCGTTGCCGTGGGCCCGGATAACGCCATCGTTGTCGCGGATTCATCCAATCACCGCGTTCAGGTGTTCGATGCCCAAGGAAACTTCCTTCAGGAGTTCGGCACATATGGCTCTGGTGACGGCGAGTTTGATTGCTTAGCCGGAGTCGCTGTTAATCGCATCGGACAGTTCATCATTGCTGATAGATATAACCATCGAGTTCAGGTAACTTCACCTTACTTATTCAAATTTCCTGCATGCACACCTATTGGTATACCTAACTCTGAAAACTAATTTTATTTTTCGCTACCAAACTAATTTTTAGCAGAGCAGTGAACAGTTTTATGTCGTGACAATTTTCAAAAATTTTTCTCATAATTACAAACACATGTTTTACCTCATAGCTATTTACCTCTTAACATTTTTGGTACCAATGCTTCAGTAAGAATATATATTTTATATCGCTTTTGTTTAAACCAGTTTCTTTGCTCAAAGAAGGAACTATATTTCACTGAATTATCACCATTTTTATTTCTAGTAGCTTACCATGAACAGAAATTTAGTTGACTTCAAATATGATCTGAATTTATGACTGATAAATGTATACTCTAAATTTAATCGCTCTCTTTACATATTTCGCTGGATAGATATTCGTAAACTAACCTCAAAACTTGCTTGTGTTAACGCGCAGAGAAAATAAAGGCTGTATGCATCTGTGTGCGCTGATTTTCTATAAAAACATTTGATCTGTTCGATAAAATTTTTAAAAGTGCAGCGTATACTACATAGTTCCACGTTTCCAAAAAAACACTAAAGTGTAACAGCGAACATTCATTAGTACAGCATTAAGGTTAAATCGATTAAAACAACATTCAAAACTGATATTAACGTTACCAAGACAGTCAGTTAAGAAAAATGTGCACTAGTGAAATTTTTCTCATCGAACAAGCTGCACTAATTGCACTTTGTCATGGAACTCTGCAGTGTTAAATATTTAGCACTCTAACTACCTAGTGCAAATCATCGAACATACCTTTTGAAGCAAATAGAATAAGTTCTATTATTTTATTGACATCAAAAGTTATAGAAAACATTGAATAAATTTACGTGTATGACACATTCAGAAAATGAAAAAAAAATTGAGTTTGTCATGGATGGACAATATTTTAAGAATCAATACAATTGGCTGATGGTCAGAAAATGACCCGTGTAGTAAAAAACCAAAAAGAAAAACTTTAACATGTCGATTTAAGATCTAACACATAATGATTGTCAGTGTTTCTAACCAGCGCTTATACTAACAGTCAACATTTGTGATATGAATTCCGTCTGAAAAGTATTTTATTCTCGCAGGTGTTTGACCCGTCAGGCAGATTTTTACGAGCATTCGGTAGCCAAGGCACATCAGACGGTCGTTTTAATTACCCTTGGGGCGTAACTACTGATGCATTAGGTTTTATCTACGTTTGTGATAAAGAAAATCACCGCGTCCAAGTCTTCCAGTCAGATGGTACCTTCGTAGGCAAATTCGGCTCTTGCGGTAGCCGCAATGGCCAGTTAGATCATCCTCATTATATCGCTGTGTCTTCCACAAACAGAGTAGTTGTTTCTGACTCCAACAACCATCGCATTCAAATCTTTGATGTGAACGGTCGCGTACTCAGTACGTTCGGATCAGAAGGAACCGAAGAGGGTCAATTCAAATTCCCTCGCGGAGTTGCAGTTGATGATCAAGGTTACATTTGTGTAGCAGATTCAGGAAATAACAGAATTCAAATTTTCCACCCTGATGGAACGTTCCTCAGAGCGTTTGGATGCTGGGGTTCTGGAGATGCTGAATTTAAAGGACTTGAAGGTGTTGCCATTAATTCTAATGGATCAATTGTAGTTTGTGATCGGGAAAATCACAGAGTTCAAGTCTTTTAACAGTAAGAAGATAATAACACAGAAAATGTTATTTTGGCAGTATGACTTTTAAAGAGGAATCTAGAATGCTATGGAAACAGTTTTAACTAGAAAAAATAAATGAAGTTGCCAATGCTAATGAATTCATAGTAGCATGAATTCTTTGCATTAATGATTGTGTGTGCCAAGAAACCTAGATTTAAAACTTTGTAACACCACGAATTTTATATCTGACAATGTATTGTATTTGTTTAATGTTTTGCTCTTTTTGGAAGTGTAAATACAGATTTGCATACTACGAGTTTTAGTTTCCTTCCCAATTAAAATTAGTGGCTGATTTTAATTTGCTATGGTTACCTGCATTGGAAATTTAATTAAATTTGAATTGGAATACGTGATTTTATGGAATTATTCAGTGGTCACTCAATTCATTTAATTCTTTTTGGTTTTGCTTTACATGGATGGTGGATATTTTTTGAGCGTTTTTCAGTGAAACGCTGTCCTCCTACATTGGTGAAAATAAACTTGTTTTATGTTCGCTTTTAAGCAGTTAACCAAGTTAATACGGTTTTTAATTAGTTTCGGCAATTGTAACATTGTCACATTATCATTTGGGTTTTCAGTAAACATAGAAATTTGAACTGTAACTAGTTTAAAACCCTTTTAAGAATTCGATTCCTCGTCAACCTTTCAGCAAAGAGCCGCAAGCATATCCTACGACATAATGATTCTCCGTTTGCCGGGCGTTTCTGACAGTCGATGATGATACAACTGATGATGTCTCAACGGGTTTGGAGCTACGTGGAGAGATAACCTTTACTGGTTCCAGTTCTCTGTATGTGTGTAGGAATAGAGGTCGCCTGTATGTGGCAGAGAGAGATAGAGATGACACAAATGTCTGTGTGTGTACTCTAGTGGTTCCGGTCCGTTATGTTGGCTCGCTGTTCGTTCGATGCTGGTGCAACGGAATGATTCCACGCTGGAGTCCGTGCGATCGAGCGCAGCTGTGCGAAGTGACGTCTGACCAGCAGTTTTCAACCAGTGATTTCTGCACAAAAGCAGAGAGCAGGATTGTTATGAAAATAAACGATGTAGGATTAAAGCAGGAGTTAAGTCAAAAACAATATAACCTAAATGTTGGGCAGTAAATCCCAATATATTATGATTGATTTCATTCAACACTCATTCTTGGCAGCTGCAATACCAAAATATATAATTGTCAATTTGGTAAGGGTCTAGTTTAATACGAAATTGAAATGTGGTCAGTAAAAATAGCATTAGTTAACTTTAGCTGATGGAAACTGACAACCGTGGCTGAAGTAACTTAGATTTCTTCAACAAAAATTAGAGTAAAAAGTAAAAAAGAAAATGGATCAGGCATTAATTCTAATAGAAACAGATGATCCATTAGCGAACAGAAATATTAACCTCTGTACTGCAACCGATTGTAAAAAGTACGAAGGTAAAGTTCAATGAAAGTTGACATTTGATTTTTTATGTACTGTGGTTTTTTATTTTTCATGGGTTTGGGCTATGAAGGGGTTTTATACAGGTGAAAAAGAAACTACAATTGTAATAAACTCTAAATGTTCTTTCTTAGGCATAATATACATACTTAGTCAAGCTCTGGGTTTAAGAATTCCACACGCACATTAATGTTCGAACGATGTATCTTAACGAGCAAAAATAATGCAGTTTGGTCCACTATTCTTGTCAAAAATTAGTTTATTCTTAGATGCCGCATAGCTTGGAAAGTGAAATTGCCATTTTACAACCTTTTATGTTCAATGTAAAACAGAATCCTGCTGAGCTGATATCTTTATTAAACTTACACTGTAGCACTTCTATTTGCAAATAGGCGTGCAAAAATCTTGATTTCAAATAATTTTTAATATTTATTACTCCTTAGTATTTTTTTGATCTGCATTTCGTACCTGACATTGTAGAGTATTTTTTTTTCTACATAATAAATAAATTTTTCTTTGCTATAGTGTTTGTACCTTTAAACTGAATATTTTCAGGCGCAACTATGGTTTTTATAACATTATCCTTACCACAGAAAAATTCTAAATTACTTTAATTCGCCAAGATACATCGTTCGGACTATAGCATGTTTGGCACAAAATAGATGGGTCATTGTAGTTCTTGTATGCATCCCTGTGTTGTTATTTGAAGATTATATCTGTACTACAGTGATCCATATATTTTAAACCAGAAATGCTAAGGTTTTCTATAATTTTCAAATCCAACACTTGACTGTGTATCTGAAAACAGACACTTAGTTCCTATGAACAGAAACCAGGACAATAAAGTAAATGTCAATTTTCATCCTTTAGTTAAACTATACTACACTGCACTTCTCAACTGAATTTGTTGCTCAACATAATTTGAAATTATAACAAATTCTGTATATTTGAAAACTAATTTAAATTGTTTCAACGTACGTATCATACGTAGATACTATTGAAGTAATCTGTTAGATTAGAGACAATATAACTTAGAGATAATGACATTACTGAAAGAAAGTAATGAAACCAATTTTGCTTGGTGGTTCCGTTTCCTTTGTTCCATTTAGTCCGAACTTCCGGAATTGAATCATTTTCAGAGTTTCATCACCTGTTGCAAACATCATAATTGTGAAAGTGGAATCAATCATTTTAATTGTATATATGTCTATAGTTTTATTAATTTGTATAAAATGCCGTTCTTACTTTACTTAAAAAATTTACAAAGTAGTAGGGTATTGTAGGTATTTTGCTGCAAATATAAATCAGCAAAATTTATTAGAAAAGTTTGGTTTCCAAACAAACTGTTTACCATAATTTTAAAAAAGAATTATAAAAGAAAAAGTACAGTTTTTTGCTTAACACACATGGGTTAAAAACTGCTGATTTATCTGGCTGCATCAGTGCAGGTCAAAATATGTAATATTCATAACGTTCCACACCCTGCAAAAAATAAGCAGTGAACTTAACTTTGAAACGATTACGTACTAAGTTTCAGCAAATGCGGGTCAGTGAAGCCCCAATTCCCCTAGGCGCGGACATCCTGACGCGACCGAAATAACTAGCTCTGTACGAGTACACGGCGTTTCGCTATTTCGCGCAATCGAATCAACTACGTATGATCAATAATGTATAAAATACTCCAGGATCAGAAATCATGCAGGGAATATATGAATATACGATACATTGCACCATTTTTCCTTCTCGCTGTTATATGAATGAAAATCTGCTCTAAATCTTTATTCGATATATCAAACGTAAACATTGGAAAGTTTGAATTTAAATTATAAATTTAAAGTTCACTCACAATAACAAACAAATATTTTAAAACTCATCGATCAATTAATAACTTTAAATTGAAAGCAGCAAATTATATAACAATATGTAGAATAAATTTATATTTCCAAAATACTGGGCTCACAAATAATAAATACATTAGCGAATATTTATTGCGTACACTGCAATCGCCCTTCAATATTTGAGAGCGATTCAACAACTTAGTTTTATGTATTGTATCTGTTTTTAAATCATACATACCCGATGTAGAATTTAAATGTGGAATATAGGGATTTCAATGCATTTTTTCGATACTCACTTTACAGCAAAGGTGTAAATACAAAATTGTTCAGAATTTAAAAATACATGCAAAAAGGCAAATTTAGTTACCTAAATGTAGTATTTCAAGGTATACGAATCAAATTAAAATTAACATTTATTAGACAAATTATAATACGGCCATGAAAAATTAAATAAAAAAGAAAAAATTTGACATTTCAGGAAACAGATTTAGATTTATTTATTACAGTGTTGTATTATTTCTTGTAGAAATTTCGTAGAAGATTGTAATTATAAAATGGCGAATTTGAGAGTTAATTTTTTTTTCATTTATTTCTAGTAAATAAATAAATAACCCTTAGCCTGTTTTATGAAATGAAACATACATTTATTTTTTAAAAGGATGCGATAAAAAATATTTGATTGCTAGTTCGTTGTTTTGACTTTTCCAATATTTCGTTTTTGTTCAATTTTCCATGGCCGTGTTAAAATATTCCTAATAAATATTGATTTTAATTTGATTGATATATCCTAAAACACTAATATTTAGATAAACAAATGGGCCTTATTGCATGCGTCTTTAAATTCTGAACAACTTTTGTATTTACTCTTTTACTGTAAAGTGAATAGGTAAAATTTACAGCAATATCTAGAAAATATCATTAATATCCCTTTCCACATTTCAATTCTACATCCGGTGTATAAAAACATAACATCATGCTATATGCCACACAGTAGGGTATAGTTTAACTGGAACGTTGACGTTTAAATAATTTTATGGTAGTGTTTTCTTTTTATAAGAACTAAAAACGTTTGTTTCAAGATACGCAGTTTAGTTTTGGATTTGAAAATTCCAGAAAAACATTAGCATGTCTAACTTGATCACTGCAGTAAAGTTATAGTTATAGCAACACAAGGATGGATACAATACAGGTATAACAATGATTCATATATTTTGAGGCAAACATGCTCATTTGCTTGTGTAATTTTCAACTTCGGTGCTTGACAGGGTTTCTTACAACTCTAGTTTTTCATGGTTAAATAAATAAAGGTAATATTTCTTTCTAACATAGCATAAAGTAATTATTAACTTTCATTAACTAGTTAGCACGAACCCTGAAACGCAATCAACCAACAATCCATCTCCTCCAAACATAATACCAATAAAATATATCATTTACTAAATCTATCTTATTGTTCTATTCCAATTTCAAGAGGAAGTTGTTTAATTTGTTTCAATAAATCCCTAAATTATATTTGGCTAAAATAAAAAGTCGCATGGCCTAATCCTAAAAAGCGATACAGCAACATTGCGATTGCCACTGCATCCACATGAATCACATGGTTTTAATATCAGAAAACTGCAGTAATTTATACGTCACACTGCACATTCCCAATGAAGATTTTCAATCTAACCTGTAGTGAAACATTGCTTCGGAAAGATATATTTGAAATTGTCCTAGCAGATTTAAAATTTTAATTACACTTTGAAAGAGCCGTTCCTTATCTTTTTGTAACTAAAACTCAGTGAACGATTCTTTTTATTTTTATCAGTCCTGGTGAAGTTCATCAAGATGAGTATTGAACTAGGGATTTTTTTGTGTTGAATAAAGGTTGGTAATAATTGAAAATCGCGGCCAACTTGATTAATTGATTTTATATCCAATTCTCCTTTCTTTTCCATGGATTTTTCCCTCGGCGATAATACTGCACTGTTTTACATGATGGAACATCAAATATTTTTATCCTTCAATTGTGATTTATGCGTTCAACATTAATTAATTATATCGGATTAATTACTACTCATAGATAATATTTATTATCGAAATTTAGTTTGCTGTGTTGATTAATTTTGATATGATATGATGACGTATTATTATACCTCGCTACTTCATATGGATATTTGTTACAAAAATTATTTTTCCTGTTTCACCTACACAATGTGAATTTTGTGACACTGACACATCGGAAAGCAGTCAGTTTTCGTCCGATCGAAAAAAAAATTATTTATTTATTATCTCGAGCTGTCGAACTACGTGTTGAATAAGTTTTAAATACAAATAATTGTTCTAATTATAATAATAAAAACGGAATACTAAATGTAAAGAAGAAAAATTAGGATTCTTGAATGTCTTACTGCCACCTATTAAGAAACAAAACTCGCTAAAGAAAGGAAAAGTTGTGATTAGTTGGGCCTGGCAGGAATGCCAAAATTTAATCAAAAATTTACATGAACTAAAATTCTTGTGACCGTGGGAAGGATGTTAAGTAGAAGAAAGGGAAATAAAAGCTTTTAGTGAACTGGGAATTAGGTACATTAAAGAAAGGCCAGCGTATAAAACTGAGTGACATTAATAGCAAAATCAATGAAAATTTTTAATTTATGTGCGTTAATTACAACAGCAAAAAGCAAATAAACACAAACAAAAAATTCAATAGAGTGCCTAAACAAAAAGTAAGCTGCTGGGCTGGTTTTGTTATGAACTAAAAGCTCGTCGTTGAAGAGGATCGCCTCAGAGAACTTTATGTACGATTTAAGTTCGTTAGCTACCCCTGTCCTGTATTTCATACTTCCCTTTTAAAAATTTTGGCACTATTTTCATAAAAGTTAATATGAAAAATTTAATTAAACAGCTTTAAATCCAGCCCTCTTCGTTTAATATATTTTGATCCTGATTCGTAATAGTTATTAAAATCGTAATTTCGTAATCGTCGTACGGAGAGGGATATTGTGCAAGTTGCAGAATTAAGAAACAAAGCTTTCTCTTCACTTGGTCCTTCAGCAAAACTTTTAGGTCTCGCAGGAGTTATCAACACGGCAACCGATGGCGCCACCGAGGCAATCTCTTGGTAGAACTCGGTAGGAATCTAGAAATCTCCCTGGTGCAATAGTTTCAACCCAAATTCTTATTAAATTAAAGAACAACAATATACAACGTCTCCTTTAAGGTATAAATTTGTAGTAGTATTTCTGCAAAATACAACAAATATTTATTTGCTTCTGTAGATCATAAGATCCACAATCGACATATCGCTACTTTGTACTTTATCCCTGTCGTTTCTCCCCCACTAAGATCTTTAATATGAGTAAATATATGTCAATCTAAATCTACGATAATAGAATGCCACATGTTTAATTAGAAATACTGTGATTATTTATTTTCAACACTTAATCATGATAATTTCCTTCAGTACAATATAAGCCAATAAGAATGCTTCATTTGCACCAAGAGGACGGTTTTACAGCGACAAACTTTAACGACTAGTTTTTAACCAAACAGATGCAAAACACTTGAAAATTCAACAAACGGGAACAGCTATACTATTGTTTTTTGAAGATTCTTAAAATCAATGAAATGCTTCATAGTAAATCATATGTCAGCGTTTTAACCAATTCTATCATTATTATACTGAGAATAAAGCTCTAGTGATTATTCCCTGGGATAATCTCAGTTACTTTTGTTTTTGTTGACAAATGTCAGTTGTCAGATAGTTATCATCAACACAAGTAAAAAATGAGCAAAAAAGATGGATTTAGTGCCGCGCCTGATGATGAAATCGTCTAAATAATTATAACTCGAGAGTTCGATTAATTAGAAATTAATTGTTTCAAATTTGTTGCCATTTGGTAATAGCCACTCAAATTATTTTCAATTTATTCGCATTCTCTTGTTATATTACTATTGATAAAACATAAATTTCTGCTACCAAGTAAATAAACAGTTGTTATTATTTATAACTGTCAGTGTGTCAGTTAATTAATATATTAGGTTTAAAAATAATTAAATTGTTTCATTTTGCATTGTCTTGGCACCTATGAAAGTTATTTTACCAAATATTGCACGACCGCTCTGATTTTTCAAATGAATATTTTTTTGTTTTTTAACAAAATCATTCAAGTAAAAAATATTCATTCAAAATGAATATTTATCGATGATAATACCACTAGAGGTTTAATTTGGCCGGATATTTTTTTATTTATTTGAAAACTTCCTTGTTTGAAAATTTTTTGAAAAAATTTGTACGATTAAATCACGAGAGTGAGAGTAAAAAAATATTCCGTGCTAAAAAAATCGAACCTGCAGTCGTATTTGTCAAGCTAATTCAATGAGTAAATAGCATTATTTAAAACAATGCGTTTCCATGGAGAAGGTAAATAAAAAATATCCAATTTATCCACATGCATTTTGTCTTCCTTCCTATTGTAGTGGAATTATTTTTAAAATTAGGAGTTTACCTCTTATAAAATTTTGGTAAAATCCATGCACCATATCCTAGACAACCGTTTGTTACTGTTGAAAATTTTAACATTTAAATAACTAGTTTATTTATTTTTGTTTAAATTCTGTAAATAATCTTCTGAATATAACTAGAGCCATGATTTATTCGGTAAAATATTTCAAAATTTCATAATAGATACGGCAGTTCATGCCAAAAATGACTCTAAGATCTGTGCCATTTTTGACACCCGGCTGTTCTCTCGGAATATCATGTATGAAAGTTGCAAATTTTCTAGTGATATTAACATTTTGCATGTATAATTTTCACATTATGTCCAATGAGCAGATCCAGAATAGTGGAAGTAAAGTTTGTTGTAAATATGGAAATAAGTCAATAACGTTTGGTTTAATAATAACGAAATAGGTTAATAGGTTTAATAATGGCGCTGTACACATTGTTCAAAATCCCCGATAACGGCTCCTTTAAGACCAAATTTTATGACGTCACATTCGTGCTGCGAGTTATGCACATGACTGTTCATTACGACTACTGACAAAGAGATGATAAATTGTTCTTGCTTTAAGTCCGCTGAATATTTATCACACTATTCCATTTATAATGGGAAATATGAAATTATTTTACTGAAACATTAAAGTTTATTCAATTATGTTGTCAGAAGAATAACAAGGTTTTTTACTCGCTCAACCTATATTGAAGTAAATTTATTATATACAGAGAATTTTCAGAGCACATTCATTCGAATTTCGAAAATATATTTGATGTTTATGAAGTATTGAAAATATTATTTTTACTAATTGTTAAACATATCCATTAATTTTTTGTAGCTACTTTACATAAAAAAACATATATAATTTCACACATATTTCAAATTAAAATATTAAATTATATGTATATTTCTTTAAAGCATTTATATTTATGCTGTGTTGTATTCACAAAGCGTTGCTACAAAGCCGATAGAACAAGTTAGGAATGGTCTCGCAGGTTTGTACTAAAGCTAAAAAATATATGAAATAAATCAGTTTAGCTCATTCAGTTGAGCTGTCATGTATTATTTTATGTGTGTTTAAGTTTTACGTGTATAAAATATGTTATGCGCGATGTTAAAATATGAAATTTAAGTGTTTGGTGCTATTAATTAAGTGTAACACATTTCAGCAGTCGTTGTGGTGCACTGTTAATATGTGGTGTTGTGTTGTTTGGTGAACAGAAATGCTAGAAACTTTATGGAGCCGAAATTGGAGAGTGCTTTGATATGGGTAGGATTTTCTAATTGTTGCTTTGTTTCTGTAAAGTATTGTTTTTATTTACAACTATTAAATAATATTTTACTTTGTTTCAGATGACGTCCAATGTACAAATATCAGCAATACTCGTACAAGGTAAGAATTTTATTTTATGCATGTATTCTACAATTGATTAATCGTGCAGATTACTAAATTAATTTCGGTTATTTATCGTAACCTAGCAACGACAGCAAAATACCGGATTAATGCACTTTGCGGTTCGAAAACACACCAGATATGAGTCAGTATTTGTCCGATCGAAAAAAAAAATAGAATTTGAAATTCCTAAATCGGCTCTATCGGCGTCTCGTGCGGATACATCTTATTTATACCATAAAAATTCATTTTCCACATTTTTAACGTAAATATCTATCCTGTTTTATTGTATAATCCATTAATGACATTTAGAAATACATTTGAAAATATTTACGGTTTAGAAATCAAGGTAGCACATTCTTACAATTAACTAAAATAATCAGACATAAGCCAATGTACTCATCGTATTTAAATGAAATTTCCGAAGCTAGTTGGATGTTCCATTTCACAGCGGAGTGCATACCAATAGTGCAACGAAATTCCCCTAGACAAGTTTGAAATTCTCCAAACACACAGAAAGCCACACCACGCAATTAACTGCAGGGTATAAGTACCAATCGGTTTACAACGATGCATATTGGCGTCACCGATACCGAGCTAACCAAATAGAGAAACTTCCTTCGGGTGTAAATTGATGTGGAAATTCAAGCGAAAAATGTGGGGAGAGCTAATAATTTGCAAGTTTAATGAATTGATCAACTTAGTGCAGGATCACTGAAGTATTGATTCCGGAACTTTATAACTGTTTGACTTGATAACTCCCACGTATTTCTTCATACGAAGTTGATTTCCATTTAAAATTAACTACACGTTTTTTAAATATAAGTAACAACCCACAAAGACATTAGCTGAGGAATAATAATTTCCGAAAAGCTTCTATTAAATCACTGACTGTAATTTCAGGTTAGATTCTTTTTCCATTAATACGAGTATATTTAGGGATTTCGAGAAACTTCAGTACGATACATGACATAATAACACTTATGTGTATTAGGGTTCTTTCAAGCCCCAAGCCGAAAAACAAAAACATTATCCTTAAACGACTACTTGAGACATTAAGAACAAGTTGAACATCTAGAAGGAAGTAATTCCGTTAACTGTTTTTCTGCCTGAAAGAAAGAATTTGCTACAAATGTGAAATAAAAAAAACTTTTGTTTATTATTACTTTATGAATAATGAAATTATAGACTGATTGAAATATGTGCCTCACCAGAAATGAAACGTAAAATATATCACCTATTTATTGATTTTGCGAGATGTCAATATTACATGATTTATTCTGGAATATACAGTGCAAATATATAGCGTTCTCTATTTGTATAGTATTTTTATTTGAAAGTCGAGGGATTGGAATAAAACCTAAAAGCACCTGTACTCTAAAACTACAAAGGAACCTTTTAGTGCGGCTACCGAAAATCGGTTTTATCTATAACGGTTATAACAGCAGCGAAAGTGTGAAAAATTCGTGATGCCTGAATTTGTTTTCAAAATGAAGAGATGGAATAATTTGAATATTGATATTTGATTTATTTCTTAACGAATGGGCAGTACAACCCTGTGAAAAAGGCCGTATTTTATATTTTTGTTTATTGCGGGTCATATTTTGCGTCCTTTTGTAAAGATAAAAGACTTTAAAATTTTTTTGGTGATCCCTCGACTTTCACTACAAAATTAAGTTTTTTAACCATTGTTGGGTAATACATTTTTGCATTCAATTAGTGAGATATATTAACATGAAACTGTACCATTTAGATTCGGTGGATATTAGCTATCAAACGTAGTTGTACTTTTGGTAATAATGGCGTTCAGCTGAACCTAGCGGCTAGCTAGCGTTTGCTTGTAACAAATCCTAGCAGATGAAAAGTAGTATGAACATGAACGGAATTTTGCTGGTACTGTCATCTTGTGTCAGTCAAATTAGGTAGAATTAACCTCAAATTCTGATAATAAACAAATCCACAATAGTATTTTAAAACTGGTAAGTAATAGATGTCAAATATTTCATGTATTTCAATATATTTTAAGTTATTTTTATAGTTTTTTTTTTGCAGACATGGTTAATATTGATAACATTGCAAATGAATTTTTATACATTTGACAGTTCTAGAATGTTCGCTAGCTCATCTAGCGCAAAAATATTTCGCTAGGTCGCTAGTTTAGCTGCTGAAATCTACCGGTTACTTAGCAATACGTTCAGTTGAGACCGCTAGATTAGCGATCTAGCTGCTAGGTACGGCTGAACGCGCCCAATGACTGCTACTATCAGATCTATTTTTGAGTATACTTAGACGTACTTAGCGATGTGTAATGTATTAAAATTATTTTTAAAAAAAAAGCTTCGAATAAAAGTTACAACTTTGTACAGCGCTGAAACACTTCTCTTGGAATCCCCTTTCTATCCCAAATACTCTAATCGCCTGTGTATCTTAAACTCCCTAACGAATGTGTTTCATTTTGCCTCTACACGTATTTTAAATCTAAATAATCTGTTTTGCTGGAAAATCTATCCCGGCTAAAAATATTTGCCAGAAAATCGCATCAGCGTAACTCTGCTGTGTTAAGTGGCCCGGTTTAATTTACTCGCCAGAGAATGCTGTATCAGGAGATGGAAAAATCGTTAACCTAAAGACTCAGCTTGAACTAAATAGAAAAGTGTTTGAGTATTGTGGTCGCGTGTGCGTGTAAAGTGTTGAGCACGACGGAGTTGCGACGCTCTCGCGGGAGTGCGAGCGCCGCCACCTCCGCCTGCGGACACTGAGACCTGCAGAACACCGCCTGAGCTGTCAGAGGAATTCTTAATAAGTCGCTACCGATCAATCGATAAGTGCGCGGTGCTTCGAAGGTTTTCTTCTTCACCACGGCTTGCTCTGTTCTCGTTTTTTATTTGCAGAAGGTTTTTGCTTTGTGTGGCTCCTGTGTTTTGTACTATTTGGACCCTTCTGCACAACCAAGTTTCTGCAGGACCGGATTTTGTGAGAATTACAAACTTTTGTCTTTGTATTTGTAAACGTAATTTCCTGCTGAATGCTGAATACATATATCACACGGCGTGTTTTGGGTTTATAGGTTTCAGAAATTTGTGTTCACAAATTTTTGACTCAAAATATAGCTCCAATTACTTTAGTGTTGGACAGGCCACAGATTAATTGTATTTGTAATATGTTCTATAATATATATATATATATATATATATATATATATATATAATATATATATATAGTCAAGAACCTTTCTACCGTAAGATGTAGATTGTAAGAAGTTGAACATTTTTTTTACATCATCGCAATCCTTCGTGCATCTTGCAGTGTAACGTTCCTCTTTTTCAGAGTCTTGTTGATCCCAGGTGTCTTTCGGTCTTTCACGATTCCTCTATTCCTTCTTGTTTATCATCCTTTGCCTCATCAGTCTTAATTCATTCATTCTTATGATATGGCTCCATCTATGCTTTGCAGTTGTTCTTTTATTATTTCGTTTCTTCTATAATAAATTTAATAACATATTTTTTTTTTACAATAAAATTTTTATATTTATACACATATTAAATTTACTATAGTAAGTTGTGCCTTCCAGCTCATTATGGACAATATTTAATTTCAATATAAACAAATAAACTGGAACAACATTATTTATTCTCAGAACATATAAATAATACATATTCAAGTTACATAATTCAATAAAAACAAAAATCAAGGTAATTTATACATAAAACAATTGCCAGAGGCATGTAATTTATATTATTATTCCTGTTCATTTTGAATCTTTACATTGCAACACAAAATTAAAAAAATAAATAAATATATCAAGCCTTTTATCCTTTATATATGGTGAATTAAACAATTTTCCAAATGATATGATTCTGGGCTTGCATAGCATAATCGTTTATGTTGTTCACATAAATTCACAATCAACTACTAATGAGGCGGCATATGGCCTATGTAGTTAGTCTACTTTTCATCTTCATAAAAGAAAAATGCAGTAGATTTTCTTGTAGAAAACGATCCCGATTCCGGGCCTGCGCGAACTTGAGAGAAAAGCTAAATTGTCACATTCGTTAGCCGGCATCCCCACATTCTTTTACGTTGCAGCTCTTGTAAACGTAACACTATATGTACACGTACATACATACATGAACCCTGCTGGACACACCATTAGCTAGAACTTGTTGCACTTTTTGGACTCTTCCGCTTCAACTTGTCACTTCCGTTCGCGTTTGCGTTCCAATCCACTAAACGGAACTGACTACACTCGTAACGTTCAAGTGAAAGAGTAGGAACACTTTAGGAAAGCGAATGATTTCGTAATTAAATTTGTGCACGGATTTTTTAATCTTAAATTCTTCCAACGAAATTTAAAAACATGACGTGCTTTTCACTCTAAATAAAGTAATCTGGTAGAAAGTTTGAAAAGCGTAAACTTCAAGAAAATTAATTAGAAAGATAAAAGAAAAATATTTTAAATTTCACAAATTGATTTTGACGGTGATACACTGCAGTTAATTACCAATTACCATTATGCTATAAATCTAAATGGATTAATATTTCCTTCAACCTTTGACACTCAATAACCCTTCGTTAGTGTGGTGGAAATAGTCATGCGTTTAGTGTTGTTGGGTATGTTATACCCCGATCGAAAGTTCACTAAAACTATCAAGAATTTTTAAATTTTATAAATTAAATGATCAAACATATTTTTATACTTCATTATAAGTCAAAGAAATCAAACAAATGATACCTAATATTCATTTAAAATATAATACAGTAAAATTTACCGAATTATTCGGTATGCTGAGGATATAAGATGCATTTTATGAAAATTTACCTAACTTTTTGGTAAATACATTTAATTGTTTAGTAAATAATCACGTGTAGTTTCTTAATTGTTACGAAATTATCAGAAAACGCTTCTTATATCTTCAGTTTACCGAATACTGGTAAATTCTACGGTAATTTTTTTTGTGTAGTTTTGGAATTTGAAACATACTGAAAAACTCTAAAAATGTCTGATAATCCAATTTTTAGAGTTTTTCATAGTTCTATCAGAAAACAAATAAAATAAATAAATCATCACGCCTTTTACCCATTATGGGTGTGGCACTCTGTTTACGCAGATCTCGATAAGTGATATATTTTTGCGTATGAACATGTAGTATATTTCAAATAAGTAGGATGTGGGGTTTTTAGTAAACTATAACTTTAGAGAGATGTATAGTGGCTGTTGGATTTTCATCTAAAATTATGGTGGATATATGAGTTCGAAGTGAACATCCCTACTGCTAAAAATAAATGCTTTCTATTGAAGCGGAATTGTAAGAAACTCACACGAGGATTCCACGGACACTTTGTATGTATTCCAGATACGAGATCGCTGGTATTATGTCGTACGTCGTAATATTCCGCCACAGTTTATTCTAACAACAATGTAGCTAGTTTTACTCCAACCTTTCAGTTGTTGTTGTGCTATTTTATTTTTAGTTGGAAAATTTCTGGAAACAGGATTAGAGATAACAACATACAAGAGATCATGAACTTAACGTAAAAACGGGAAACAAAAAGAAGAAACAAAAGCGGTGTCAAGTTCATTTTCACTGGGGAAATATCACACTGTCTATTAGGATCTATCGGCCTTTTTATTTAAAACTTTTTTATTCTTAAAGGTCATGATTGTTAACTTTTTATTACTTTATGCAAAGCGGTTGAAACTTGGTGTTTTATATGTTTGAGGGTAGTTTGATAAACCAGGATATCTTTACATAAACTTTTGGCCTCAAATTCAATTTGATCGAAACATCTTCTGTGTAGACGTAAATCGAAATTTGATGTCCATGAAGTTAGAGTTCTATGGAAACATTTAGAATAGTATCAGTCATAAATTTTTATCTTTGGTGCATTCGCAGATCTCGGAACTGACCACGAGGGTATACTTCCGTTCACAAAACTCGAAGGATCGTAATAAAACGATTAAACACACCTCATATTAAAAGTACAAAAGAACCTTCCAACGCTTCAGTCTGTATTACATTATTCTTTTTTTGGCTAAAAACTTTGACAAGTCTTATACTAGATTTACTTAGAAAAAGTCAATCCAAATTTCGTACTATACTCTGAACGCCCAAGAGATAGAGTAGATACTTCTCCCACAAATGTGCGCGAAATTGAAATGCAGTATTGCTATTGGTAAGCCAGTTTTACACTGATCGACGAACTCCACAGCTGAGATCGGTAACAACGGAAACTGCTACAACCGGCATAACCGCATAACCGCCATGACATTTTTTTGGCATTTGTGTTGGGTGGTTACGTGATTGAGCTTTGTTCTTCTTAAGATAGATTATTATTCCTAACGGTAAATTCCATTTTATTTTAATTTTATAATTATTTTGAAATTATATATCATTAAGTTATGTATGAATAAATGGATACATAATGTTTTAATTTTATTTTATATTTCTTTAAAATTATGTTATACATATATGATAAAATATATAATGTTTTAGTTTTACTTATATTCATTTCAAACTAAACGATTTCATTCTTCAGCGTTTTTTAAATTTGTAGCTTGTAAAGTTGACTTCTGAACACAACGTATTGCGCAGTTTATACTCTGCCCATTTATTTAATTACTCCATCTGTTGGGTGTCCAGAATGTACAAACGTCTTTAAAAAAGGATCCAATTTTGATTCAAGTTTCATGTTGCGCATTGAACGCGTATTCCGTTTTTATCGATTTTATTTGACATTTATGTTTCATATATTTTAATTCAATTTAACTTTTATTCTATTCATTTTAAAAACACAGCATTCAAAACGTCAAAACCACAACCAAAACTATTTTTGGTTTTTGGATTGGCAACATTACTTGACGAATGACCTTGTAACAACTACAAAAGGTACTTGTGATTGTAGGGAAAAATGTCTAAAATCTAGTTTGTTTCTAGCTAAAAAAAAAAGGAATGTTATACAGGCTTTATTCTACAAATTGCAATGTATGTTTGCACAATACATTTTCAATAATATTGTTTAATTCATATTTATGGATTAAGTAAATGCGATACTTATTATCCTTGTATTACCAAATTATTATTGTTTGTATGTAAAGAATTTAACCTGTATTAAAATTTTCAATTTAAAATGACATTTGCAAAATATATTATTTACATGTACTTATTATACAACCTAACAGAAATTAATTTTCAGTATAAAATTATTAGCAAAATAATCTGGATAAACGCATCTCGTTACTATTTCATATCTATCCGTTATATAAAAGTGATGTATTATTATAGCATCTTTCATTTGTGCTTCTTTTTTTATATTAGCAAGATTCAAAATATATTTAAAATATTGTGGCAGATTATGTTATTTATAATACTGAAGTGCAGCAGCATTGTTATAAATATTTAAAAAAAAATAATTTTTATAAAATTTATCTAAATTTATAGAATATCTGCAGTTTTAAATAATCTTAATTGTTATTAATTAAGCCGCAATGGTTTTTTTTAAATTTTATGACGTCAGTGTTGGCGTGTGTTGTGAATCTCAAACAGTAGGGATAGTAAATAATTGTAGTCACATAAATGTTCTATTTTAATGTTCAGAAAATCTATGTCATTCAAGATGTCTTTAATTTCATTGTGTCGACCTAAGCACGCGGTTTCATTATCGCGCAAATTCATAAACAAGTGTGATTTGTATTATTTGGTTACGAATTCAACATAAAACAAAAATATTGAAATTAGGTGCCAATCATTTGACACTTCGACAATCTGACAATGACATCTCAATAATAAGTACAAAGAATTTAGAATAAAATAAATGTGAGCGAGAAGCTTAAACAAATCAATATAAAACTTTGACGCTAGAATTGCTATCTTTAAAACTCAAATATCTGAATAATTAATAATATTTTTTAATCTTATATTATATCTAGTATGATGTTTTTGGTTCTAGTTATAATATAAATGACTTCCGGTTTCACGAACGTTAGTTAAATTTTGAACTTGGTTTAAATCAATAAAAGCACATCGAATTTTTGACAGCAGTGTCAATTATTTCATATGACATGTAAATTCGATTTGCTTTTATTTATTTAAAGTTTAAAATTTCACTATGGTTTGCGAAACCGGGCATTATTCGCCATTTTCTGATCCTAGTCTATTCTAAACTTAAAGAAATCAGCGATAGTGTTCAATTTTTTATTTATGTCAAGTATAATTTTAGAATTCCTTGTAAACCTAATTGAGGGATGTTTAATCGTTTTATTACAATCCTTATATTAACTCGATTTTTGTTATCTAATAGTCATAAAAATTCAGAAAATCACCATGGCTTTATACTCAAACGTAAGCTGAAGGAAATAGAAGATTTTCAAAGTATTTCTCTTTGAGGTCTTTTTCAAATATGTAATTTATTTAACCTCACCATATTGTTCTTGAGTTATCGAACACTGGCAGAAGGAAAGACAAATACGCAAGCGGACAGATAGAAATCATCGCGTAACGTGGTTAGATAAATTCAATATTGATTGTCTCGTGTATTTTCCTTGAGATTCCTAAAATTTATCTTTATAAGAGCTTTTACATAAAACAAAATAAAATAATAGTGTTTAGTTGTCTAGAATATTATTGGTTGTAATAACATGAAAATTGTGAAAGCGTGCTAACAAAAACTAGAAGGAATATTTTAAAATTTCTGTTGACCCCAACCGGACCCAAACAAATTGCCGAGCCAGTTTTTCGGCAGTTAGCTGAAGGGCCCTTTACTTTTTGCACATCTTTAGATTTCTCTTGATCTCTTAAAGTCATTTTTCCTGTGGAATTTTCTGCTTTATTTAGTTTAACTTACAAAAAATATTTTCATGCTTTCATAATTATTTGTTAGCATGTGTTTGCAAACGTTATTTTTAAAATCACTGCAGCTATAGTTATAAATAATAGCGACTTGCAACGAGGCAACGCAAAAGAAAAAATTCAGCTGGCAGCATAATAAATTCAACCGGACATTGTTTGCTAAAATTAAAAATAGTTTACTGCTGTAACCAGCTATACGAATATAAATTTCAGTTCAAGTTGAAAAATGATGATTAATATTTTAATATTCTAACTGTGTAATTTGGAAACACAAAGTATTTACATATATTAATTATATGTTGTAAAAAATTAATAGACATCGCGAAAAATATTTAACTTTAATTAATTTATTCTTGTACGCTTCATAAATTCATAGTTTTTGAAATTTTTCGCTTGTCTAAATGTAATTTATAAATCTTTGTGTACGATATAATAGCGAAGTCTACGGCAAGGCATAATTAATTTTAATATTATGAACAACAAAAAATTGATGTCATTAAAATATAATATAAAACTGAATGTAACGTTAACATTATTCTGAAATAAAATTGAATAATTTATAAGCCCTATGGCCATCGACATAGTAAAATATCTTCCACACGAGGCATTTAATAACTGTTAATAATAAATAAGGCAGTCGAATCCAGAGGCTGACGGAAATATCTCAACATGGATTTCATTTTCGTAGCCCGGATATTTGAATTCCAATCATTATTTTGTCCATCAATTTTCATCTCATGAAGAGAAATTGAATTTTATCACAGTTATTAATATTTGGGATGGATATATACATTCCACATATTATTAATAAAAATATTAACCTTGAATAGTTGCCCTTATAAACATAATATAGAAATATCACCGTGATTATTTTAAACATTTATTTCTTAAAACTATTGAAATGTGTCATTGTTTTTCACGTGGCTGTGTTTTAACCAATCCTCTGATTATAAAAGTGATTATTTTTTGACGTTTCTAAAAACCAATGAATTGCTTCATTGTATGTCACGTGTCTGCGTTTTAACCAATCTTGTCATTATTATTGAGAATAAAGCTGTAGTGATTATTCCCGGGAATAATCTCAGTAGCTTTTTTGTTTTTCTTGACAAGTTTCAGATGTCAGGTAGTTATTATAAACACAAGTAAAAAATGAGCAAAAAAGATAGACAAATGACAGGCAGTTAGTTTAAAATAGCAGTAGCTAATAACACATATTAAGTGCGTTACCGAATTTTGTTTTGAAATTTGAGGATAAAAAATAATCTAATTAAATATAATTCGGGAGTTTGATAAATTAGAAAATAATTCTCCTGTTTCTCTGAAATTAATTCCAATTTATTCTCACTCTCGTGTTTCAATATTTTGCGCTGCTACAATTTGATAGATCATAATATATAATTTTAATTTGAATTAGTTGAACAGTGTTTTGAATTGTGGTTTATTATATTTTACTAAGTGCACCATTCTCCCATTGGTCAAGTGTTTATGATATTTGGAAAGAAAACAGAAGAATACAGAACAAAATTTGGAATGTTCAAGTGTTATAAGAAATTTGTTGAAATTAAAACTTATTAGTAAGAAATCTAATACATTATTCTCCATTGAATGAACGTCTTTTCGAAGTGAATTTTCGAACAAATAATGATTAATTTCAAACTACAACAGTTTGGATAAATCAAAAATAAATTCATGTCTGACCTTATTACTGTTGTTGTTTGACCAATTAGCCCGGTCAAATCATAAGCGGTTGTTTACGTGTTCAATTCCCAGTAATACCAATTGTATCCGAGTGGTACTAGATTCAATATTAAATACAAGTTCAGGGTATTATAAACCGTGTATGCCGCAGGCTAATAACTCTTATTGTCATTGGAATTAATACATTTCGTTTAGTTTTTCACTATAAGTGAATTTTTGTCTTTGAATTTCTTACTCAATTAATTTTACCTTTAACGATAGCTGTCATACTGTCGAATTTAATTTCAAACCAATTTCAACTCTGAAATTATTCTTTAGGCTGATACGAAGTCAATCAGCATCAGCACTGATGTTCCGTTGTGAAGGTAAAGTACATGTCCTTTCTTTATATCAGCTCATCAGCCTTCGCAATTATCATATCTTTGTCTCCGGTTACCAGGCTTGATCCGAGTGCTTTACTCGTCTTACGCTCTGCAAACTCTGTGAAAGGTAGATAAGATCCTCATAGTGTGTTCCAAGCCTTTGATGAATCTTAGGCCCTTTTGCTATTTCTTTACTTAGATATTAAGTAGAAATTCATTGTTATACTAATGGAATACCCAGATCTTATTTTTGTACTGACATGAGATATCGTATACTCTATAATTTCCACATCAAATATTTTATTACTTTGTAAGCTGTATTAATAGTATATTGTACAACAAGCCTGGAATGGTATTCATTTCCTACGAGTATGTAATGGACATTCCATGCGAGTTGTACACTATACTTTTTCTACGATACGATATTATTTCCTAATTAATTCAATTTTAAAAATAAATTTGTCCCGCTTTCACAATTCCAATATTTGACAATTGTAAATAAGCAATGGCACCTGTACTGAAATGAAAAGACCTGTATTGAAATATTCACAATACAAATTCATTTCACACTATGCTTGCAATATACCTCATATCCCTAGCAACAACAAACACAATGAGCATATTTTTAAATGGTCGTAGAAAAAGTATATGTACAAACATGCATTTAACACAACATATGACTTATGAATAATTTTCAGGACTGTGTAGGACTAAGGTAAATTAATCAGTAAACATAATTATAATGTGCTTTATACATTATCTCCCGCTGTAGACTTTTGTTTATTAAATATATCAATAAGCATCAATCAATCATAAAACTACTCGAAAGGAGAATGGCGTATTTTATATTTTGTAATGAGCTAATAAAAAATGTTTATAGATAATAAGTTATAACAATAGAAATATTGTTCTGATAACTTTAATTTACCATAAAACCTTAATTTATTGAGAAATTTTAAAATAATTAATTACATCTTTCTAAGAGGATACAAATGTAAAATACAAATATAAAAATATTCAGCTTTCCAGCAGTTCTGCATTGGATTCAGCTCGTCGAAATACATAAGTATGTAAAATTTCAGAAAAATCGGACAACGGGTTGTAAAATTAGAGCAAAAATTTTGAAAACGGCCATTTTCAGTCCAAGTGTCAAGGGGTAACCCCTTGACGTTTTTCGGAAAATCAGCCATTTTCAGACTTTTTGCTCTAAATACTGAATCCGTTATCCGATTTTTCTGAAATTTGGAATAGTAATGTAATTTGACCAGTTGAATTGATTGGTCATCATCGCAAAGCTGTATTTTTCTTATTTTTTGAGATTTGGCAATCTAAATTTTGAAAAAAAAATCGAAAATTTTCGAAATTTTCAAAATTTGATAATTTGTTTTAATATGCACGATAACCAATAATCTGAAGACATTTTTTGATATCTTGTATAGTTTTTGAGTTTAAGTCCTCTAAATATGCACATCAAAAAACATCTTAAATTGGCATATCTTACAAAATATAAGAGATATGACGATGCGCCCTACTGTAATGAGTTTCTTACGGACTAAATTATATAGAAATGCAATAAAAATAATTTTTGTTTTAAGTAATATTTTTGCCTGAGGGAATCGATCTCAAGATCTTATGTTCCATTGTATGTTACTACTATTCCTAATATACGATGTATTACAAATATATATTTAAGTAAATAAGTATTTTGGAAAAACGAGTTAAATATTAGAATATTTTATGTGAGGAAAATAATATTAAACCTTTTGTTGAAGTGTTGATGAAACTTTTGCCTGTGTAATTGTTAAACGCGTGTGTATAGAAGTCTTTTGAATAAACTGTTTGTATTTGATTACATACAAATTGTAGAAAACACAAAGGGTAAAACCATAAATTAATTACAGCAGTCTCACGCATCAAACATTGCAATTATTTCATGTGGATCGCACCCCCAGCGGGCTTCTAGATCGAGAGGAATTTCAAGAGGTATTTGTTTAACGACTAAATCGGCATCCTCACAGAATAATAGATACCGTACGATGCACGTGTAATGACATACTGACAACATAAAGAAACAGACGTATTGCATGATTTGTTGAAAACTACTGTCTAATATTGAATGTTATAAAATCCAGAGTCGGGATAGGCAAGTTTGGATAACTAGCAGCAAGTAATAGGGCAAGATTATATTAACTTTAACCCTTTTAGTCATCCTTTTAGCCTGTGTGATTTCTTTGTATGTTATTTTCTAATTTCATTTTACTTTTAATAATTCTATACTTGAAATCGGAAATAAGTATATTGTATATCAAGTTGCTTAACTGGGAGGTTATGTGTTGGACACATCAGATTTGAATAGTTATTTGTCAAACTAGAGTGGAGAAAGGGCTTTCCTCTCGTGTAAGATACAAAATTTTTTTCATGACACATTTCTGAAAACGATTTGTCTTGACTTAAAATACACTTTGACAACACAACTGGAACGTTAAAAGTTAGGTTATCAGATGCAAGGCGGTATAGCAGTGTTGCCAATGAACCAATTTTATATCTAAATTAAAGTTGTCAAATTGTGATTTAATCTAGAAAAAGGAAAATATAAGACATAATTGTAAGATAATATAAATTATGTATATCACTAAAATTAGAATTTTCAATTAAATTAGGGATTTATTTCTAATTTTTATAATATATTTTTTGAAAATAACACTCATAATGGTAAATTGGTAGCACTTCTATAATTTCCTCACTATTTCGAGAGAAGAACGGTGGTTATTTTATTTATTTATAAATAATTAACAATGGATAAAAATATATTTAAAAATATGTAGGTACCTTATTCAACAACAAACAACAATCACTGCCTTCCCCCAAATAAAATTTCTGAAATTCCCTTGTGGCAAAATACCTCTTCTTCTTTATTAAAGAGTTGCTTGTAATCAAGACGAAATGCATTCGCCGAAAATCAACAGGAATATCATTACTTTGTCCGATACAAAAACAATTGGGGTTATCTATTACGTGGCGTTGCTAGATACATGGTAAGATTCCAAGGGCAGGCATGACACAATCTACCGAATGCGATGATGTTGACGCGAAGTGCGAACCCACTGTCATTTGAGGTGGGTGCGTGGGTAATTCGCAAGGGACTGAGATAGAGTTCTCGAACCCTTGAGACCACATGTCGGTCCGTCCTTCCACCGTGCCGGGTCATTCCATCGAGATTTCACGAGTTTTGATTTTGATTTTATATTTTAGACGTGCGCTGTTAACAAATTCGGGTAGTAGGTTTCAGTGATATGAAATATATTAAATAATCCTAGAGAGTTATAAGCGACTGTATTAATTAATGAAAGGTAGAAATAAACAGGATAATTATGGTTTATTAATAAATGTATAAATATAAATAAATTTTACATCCTTTTGAATTATTAATTGAAGTTTAAATGGTAGGTCTCAGGATCAATCAAAATAAACAAATATATAATGTTATAATTTAAATTAGGACGTTTCGACCTTCATATAAGTCATCGTCAGCAAGAAATACATTTTAAATTAAAAGTTATAAAATGTGAAGTTAAGAATGTAAATTGTACCAAATATATAAAATATATTTTGACAGTAAATATGTCAAAAAACAGTAGTAGTTATATATCTGTTTATTTAATAAAGCTCAATAATGTTTTCGTCATATCAAAATGTTCTCTTTTTAAGCACTTCACACTTATTTGACATATAGATACTAAAATTATTTTAGTTTTTGTTCCCATTGAAACTAAAATTATTGAAATATGTTATTAAATGTATAATTACATTTTTCTTAGCTGCTTCTATTTTTTAGTAAAAAATGGAATATTGTTTAGTGTGTCTAATAAACTTCCTCTCCCGGTTTTTAAATTTCATTAGAAATCAACTGAGCTTTTCATATTTTCACGAAACTTATAAATTCCAAATTTCGTTTACATATCTTGTTTCGTTCATGAGATGTTGCGCATACGGACATCCATCCATCCACACACAGAGACATAATTGAGAAATGGTTTTCATAGGTTCAGTGGACGTCAAAACATGTATTTCCGCAAAAACCTCGTCAGTGATTTTTTTTCATAATTCCAATAATTTCCTTATACATTGTATGAGAAAGTTAAATAATGATTATTGTCCACTGATTTTCTAAATCTTTTATTTAATATAGTTCAACTAGAAAATTGAAGTTTTAATTATTTTATGCTCTGTTGTTTCTCTTAGGTTTGTGCTATGAAAAAAGTTTGAAAGTAATATAACTTTTATGTATATTGCTATGACAAACTGAAGATGTAAAAAATTCTAAATACTGTCTGTTCTTTCCTAGGTATAATACACATATCCAGTCATGTGTTGAACTTGAAAATTCCACAATCACATTAGCATGTTGACTCAAAATAGATGGGTCATTGTAGTTTCTGTAAACATCCCTGTGTTGTTATTCGGAGATCATAATTTTGCTTTAGTGATCCATCTATAGGAATTTTCAAATCCAACACTTGAGTGGGTATATGAAAACAAACCCTTAGTAAAATGAAAAGAAACGACGACCATAAAATAATGTATGTGTCAACTTTAATACTTTAATTAAACTACACAAATAATTGAATTGTATTTAGTTGCCATCAAATCACACCCTGAAAGATTTAAGTGGATAAGTTTGTTATTCGTTGTCTACGAGAATTGAACTAGAGATTTCATGCTTCCCTGCAGACAGTTCGAACAGAATGATACATTATTATTTATTTTTCAAATAAACAAAAAATATTTGATGAGTATTTACAAATATCTCTTGAAGAATATCCCGCGCAAACATTTTGTATATCACTGGTATGAATATTTCAAAGAATCCTTTGATTTTCACGCCGTTTTTAAAGAGTGCAAAGCATCAAATCATTGTGTAGCGATCCGAAAAGTGCGCCTTCCGCTTCCTTTACGTTCCAAGCGCCACATGCGGAGATCCGCCTAAACGTTATTGAATTTCGCTTGAATTTGTAGGCGCCAAATTCAAACAGCCACTGAACTGAAAGTGGTAGATATTTCTATCTTCTTATATGCCATTTCAATAGGAATAGTTACATTCCATTGGTTGACATGCATTAGGTGTTTATTTCTCTTAACGGATATAGGAAATAAAACTGTATATAATATTATTAAATAAAATAAAATAAAATAAATACATAAGTTCGTTGCAAAAATTTATTATACAAGATACACTAAAAAAATAAAAATTAACCTGCAATAATAAGCTTTGTCATTAATATAATCACCTGAGATAAAACATTGTTTTTATATATATGAAGGATGTTTTAATTAAATTAATTTTTGCGGTGTTTATTTGTAATTACTCTGGTAAATAGAACATAGTCGTTTTGTTAATTTCAAAATGCCAAAGAGCAAACGATACGTTTATTATTGTTTGTTTCTATATTGACATGACATATGCACAACCGCTTACAAATTTTCAATTAAATTTTGATTTACATATTTTTAAACCAATACAAAACTTTTACATTGTTGTTATAGAGAGTAAATTAAAAATGTATCTTCCTACGACAAAACAAAATGTCACTGTAATTTATAAAAAATATCGTTTTTTCACAACCTGGAGAGAAATTCGATTTCTATGATACCAAAATCATGACAGAAACAGCCAATTTCATATTGTACAATTTCTCTGTCGTGAGGAAAAGTGCTAAAATAATGTGAAAAATGAACAAAATTAAACAAATTATAAATAAAATTACAATTCAAATAATTTTGAAATACATTAAATCCATCATAAATATTGGGGTTATGAAAATAATAGTAGTTATATACACCGCACGAGAGAAGTGTATTTTTTCCCTTGTCGTATTGTAGCCCTCGCCTACGGGTTGTGCTTCAATTTAATCCACTTCCCTTCTTTAATGTATAATATACTATTAATTTTAAATTAATTTATAGTAGGATAAAACTCTTGAAATGTCCATATATCGTTTATGAAAAGTGAAAGAATTAAAAAAGGAGAAAATAAATGAGTGCAGGTGGAACATTATTAAGTTTCTTTTTTCTTATTTACCTAACAAGCTAGAAACTTTTTCATCTTAGCCCGTAATTGAACTGAATTACGAAAGTATTTATTTAGAACGACAAATGTTTCGAAACAAATGCAATCTACTGTCATGATTACGTTTCTCCCGACATAGACTTTCTTTGTTTACTGTTTTCTAGTGTCTGATAGTCAATACAACAATAGGAGTAAACCTGAAATTGAATGCTTTGCAATTACCCTTACAAATGTTTGACATACAGCATAGATATTTCAGTTATTTTTTTTTTCTCTATGATTATTGAAATAATTATTAAATATCTTTCTCAAGAATTGATGCGGATGCAAGAAAATTACATATTCAAGTTTTCATTCTTTTTTCGTCGTTTCGTGTATATATTTTACATTTCAGTTTCATTTTTGATTTTATGTCTATTAATTAAAATGTTATTGTTCTTTTGATTATTACGTTGTCATTTTATTTTCCTTAAGCTTTTCATGGACGAGCACGCTTCAGGGTCCCTAAAATACGATTTTGATAGTTTCGCGATAATGTCTGTGTGTGTGTATGTTTGTCTGTCTGCATGTGTGGATCTCTGGAGTTACGGTTTCTCAAAAAGTACAAAACTGTAAATTTTGATATTTTGTATATATCATTTATATAACCTTGATAGAGGTGGTCCGTGTTCCTGCATTGTTTGATGACGAAAATGCCAAAATGTATATCTTTTTCGCGCCGCCGTCCTTCATTGACACAATTATATATCTCTAAATCGGTCGGAAATCATGTTTTTGTCGAACTAGTTCGACAAAAATTGCTAACTTTTTATGGTTATATGTTGGCATCACTTCGCTAATTTTAGCTAACTTCTGACGCTAGAAATGTCAAAGTATTACATTGACTTAAAAATATTATGGCAATATATCTACAATTGAGTATTTGCAATAAAAGAAAACAGAATATTTATGGATTTTAAACATATTTGTAAGTAATTATAATTGAATTCGCAGTTTAAAATCCAAATAAAAATATGTAGATATTTCTGGTTATGATATTGGAAAATAAACATTATTGACATTCAAATATTGTGAAGTTAGCAACATAAAAAAATTCCCTGTCATTAAGAAAATGAGTAATAAATTAAATTTATTTATTAAATTTAGATACATGTTGGCGCGAAAAATCTTGTGTATCCCTCGGTTGGAAACTATTTTGCGAGTGCTCGTATTTGTAGGACTCGCCTACGGCTCGTCCTATCAAAATAAACTCGCACTCTCAAAATAGCAGTTTCCAACCTTGTGATACAAATAACTATTAATGTGTTGTTTTTCGTAAATGGAGACGGTAGGACAAAAATGTTTCAAACAATTGTAGATAATAATATTTGAAACATTATTCTAACAAAAATTGTCATTAAACCATAATTTAAAATAAGGGCTTTAAGTAAATTGCCACTTCCGGTTATTGGATTATCACCAAAAACTAATCAGCTCTTCCGAAGGAGATACAGTTGATAGGTATACAAAATATCAAAATTTTCAGTTCAGTATTTTTTGAGAAATACATAACTTCAGAGATTCACACAGACCGACAGACAAATAGATTGACAGACAGACATACATCGAAATTTTAGCATGATTCCTATACCTCCATTTCAGCATGTGGCGGGAGGTAAAAGTGTTCCTTTTTTGTCCAGCAGAATAAATTTGAAAACATATATTACGTATATCTTGTGCTATAAATAAGAAAGTAAAATTGGACAAAGGAACACGGGAATACAAATTGGTTAGATAAATGCGACAGATATGTATTCATAAGTTATAATTATACACCGTCATTAGTATAGCCGGTATAATAACAGTGTCATTGTAATTCTCAATTTACGCTTGTCAATCATTCTTTTTGAATTAGTCAAAAGTATTATTATTTTTATTGCTTTTTCTGACTTCTATTATTTTCCTTTCTCAATTTATACTTTAAATATAGCCATGCAGAGGTTTATACTTTTGGATAATTGTTAAAATGTCACTTGCTTTCTATTGAATTTATCACCAAGCATAGAATAACTACTGTGCCCTTTTATTTTTAATATATAGATCAAAATGTAGCAACGGTTAATGTTCCTCAAAAATGAACCATATATTTTTCTTACTACAGATTTGGAAATATTACAAGCACGAGGTTTACCTATAAGTACAAAGCGAGCTATGCAGATTGTGTTAGCAGTGTTTGTGTAGTGGAGCAGAGTACATTAGAGCAAGATTAATTTTTAATGCTTTCGCTACAAAACAGAATTACTAAATCAGCGTTACTGTAACTGCAAGTGTACATGGGTATGTGTCTGTCATAATGAAAGATATAAGAGCATAATATTTACTCTAGGTTTTTTGTCATAACGTTACCGTCACCATGACCTATTGTGACTTGGATTCATGTAGAGGACAACAACTTAAACTAATTATATTATTACAAATATTTTTTATTATTTTCAAATTTAACGTTGTTTTATTAAATATGGTGTTATCAACATTTAGCCAACTTCCTAAACAACATTTTTAGTATTTTAATCTAGGTTTTAACGTTGTAAAATGTTCTAAAACCAAGGCTAAAAGACTCGTCTTAAAATAAAACACCCAAAAATAAAGTTAGTGGTACCAGACAATATTATTGTACTTTTTTTTTAAATATAAAAGGTAAAATTAATTTATTTGAGTTATCGGGGACGATCAAATCGTTGCACCCAAAACGCACTGCCGAAAATTCGTCACAATACTTCCCTATATTAAATGTGAGGGAGGTAAAAATAATAATGTATTTTAGTCCAAAGTTTTTGCATAAAACATTTTTATATCCACTGTATAATATTTTATCGTAAATCGTAGCAGCCGATTCTCTTGCTACTATCCGAGTGAACAAGTTCGTTCCGATTAATTAGTGGTCTGAATAAACTGCGAGAAAACATTTGAAACAAATCAGTTTAGCTTATTGCCTTGAGTTGTATGCATGTGTATTATTTTGTGTATGTTTAAGTTTTAAGTGTAAAATATATTATGTGCGGTGTTACAGTATGAAATTTCAGTGTTTAGTGCCATTAAATTAGTGAAACATATTTTAGCAGTGGTAGTAGTGCATTGTGTTTATGTGGTTTCATGTTGTTTGGTGAACAACAATGCCAGAAACTTTATGGAGCTGATGCTGGAGGTAATAGAGTGCTTTGAAATGGGCGGGGATTTAAAGTACTGTCATATTTAATTGTAGCATTGTTTCTGAAAAATATTCTATTTGTTTATTCCTTCCCCAGTGCACTCCTTTGTAGAATTCGAGCTTTGGGCTAAATCTCAGTTCATCACAACTTACTTCAGATAAATTTAAAAATTTTGTTCCTTATGCTATAACTTGGTTGAGAATAACTGAGTGTACTTACATCCCCTTTACTGATGCTGCATCACCCGCAAAATTAACACGAAATTATTTATTTATTTATTATTCCACTGTTAATCATCTTCATAAATGTATTTGTAGCAATCTCAAATCGCATAACTTAAATCTAAACATTGAATTTTAATTGTATTTTGTTACTCATAGTACAGAAAATTAACGATAAAGAAGAAAATGATAATTGAACTATCTTTCATTTTTGCAAAAATGTATAAAGCTAATGTTTTATTTTGTTTCAGATAGTGTCCAACTATCAACAAAATAAGGTAAGGCTGATTACCAAAATAATTTCCACAAATACAGTTATTAATTATTATATCAAATATTCCTTCGGGATAGATCATAGAATTAGCTAATATAACTACTTATTATAATGAAAAATATATTTTAGATCTTTTGGAATTATTAATTGAAGATTGAATGATAGGTCTCAGAATCAATCAAAATAAACAGATATATAATGTTATAATATATTTATTAGGATGTTTGACATTAATATGTCATCATCAGCTTAAATATATAAATCATTAATACTCCAACAATATAAATTAAATAACAAAAATCTTATTCAAATTAAATATTTTAAACATGAATTAAAAAAAGTAAATTGTAACAGATATATAATAGGTATTTACTTTACAAGTGGGCAAAGTAAGGAATTACCCACGAGAGGAATTTAAGCACACGAAGCCGAATGTTGAATATGATAATTTTATCGAGTGGGTTTTAACCAATATCTCTTAAAAAATTCAAAATTTATTAAAGAAATATTTTGTGACAGTGACATATGCTTTAAATTTTATAAATTAAAATGTCAATCGCAGTAGATACCAAAGTGTTTGTTTGTTATTATTATTGTTATAAATAGCAAATTACTCAGTAGTGACTTTTCTCAAAATTATATCCAGTAGTGGTTAATCTGTTACTTTCCATGTTTAAAATCGCTTTATTGAGAGATGTTGGATAATAGTTATTTATGTATCAAGGCACTGAAGTTTAACTTTTTATCACAAATATGTAATTTATTTGTCGAGACCCGTAGGGCCGATGAAAATGAATCATGTGAGTGATAAAGAGGAACTTCAGTGCCGCGTGCAAATTAAATTTTATTTGTAATCTAACATTAGAAATAACAGCAAAAATATTATTATATAGGTTAAGTTTATACATCAGTCAGACGTCAATTGGAACTGAAATTCAGTGTTGCCAACCTCGAACATTGAGGTTATCGTAAATAACACTCAAAATTATGTGCTTTGTCATCAATTTCTTCATCGGAATTAATTAGTTAATTCTTCTTGCACATATTGTTTCATTTTACCTATAAATTTACTATAATACGTCATATATCTATCAAAATTATCCTACTTGTTAAATAATTATTTTACGGTTGCCAACACTGTGTTGCTCAAAATTGTCGTATAATGGGTTACTTTAGTGACGATTTCTGAGATTTTTATGACGATTTTTGAGCACTTTAGTGCCGATTTCGCATAAAAAATATTTTGATAGTAAATATGTAAAGTCCCCTGTAGTCTTTTTTTTCGTTTACTCATGATATTTGTTAAAAACAATTTTTATTTTTATTTGGATTTAAAAGAATTAACTTTTAAAAAGAACGAGTAGGTAACTATTCTCTAATTTAAAATGCAAAATTTAGAGTAGCTCTCCATTTCTGAAACAACGTATACCTCTAAAACAATATCAAAATTCATAACTCTGCAGTGGTGACAGTCCCGCGACTGGTGTTGTGTTGTAATACTAAGTCGAACACTGAGCGCGAATAGTAGCATGCTCGTATGTACGTTCTCAGCATGTAAGATTGCGAATTCTGCATTTAACATGTATAGAGAGTAGAGAGTAATGTATGCATATGTTTGTAAATCTAACACTTAACAAGATGCTATTGTGTGGGGCTTTGAGCTCAGAATTTCAGCATATGAGGAGCTGCTGATTAAAAGCAGTAGTCATCAAACTGTAAACCGCAATATGCCACATTCATATTTGTCACACCAACGTCAAGTCTTTACTTTCGGCTAATTTCATGCTGGCAGTGTTTCCGTTTTCTTAAATTGATTTAAGGCCTAAGCTAAGGTTTTGTAGAAGAATACGGGTAATGCTTTAATAATTGAAGATTACAATGAATAATAAATTAATCGAATATACCTACTGACATCGGTGCGGCAGAGGTTAAGACAGGCTTATTGATCATTTTCATCTTAGGAAGCGAAAAGCGCAGATTGCGGAAGCTAATTTAAAAATTCTCTTTAAACATTTATAGTTAATGTTGCTTCATGATAGTTGTGAAAGTAAAATTAATCAAAAGAGCAAAATATAAATAAATTAAGACAGTTAAAACAGCTTGCATATTCACGTAGAAATTACAAAAGAGTATTAAACTAGAATTTGCAAGAAATGCTTCTAATTTAAATTTTAAATTACTCCGATTAGTCTCTGTTTACAGTTGTCATTTCAACACACTACTCTCACAGAAATTCATTTTTAGTTTTCGTAATTCCTTTTTAAAAGAACTCTAATCTGAGAGTACAATATTTTACCAATCACTATCATTATAGCAAATCTTACAAAATATTCCGCTATTATGTATAATAACAACTATCATTGTTAAAAAATGTCTGAAATAACTCGGTGGAATATCAAGTGTTTATTAAAGTATACCGGATGTATTCTTTTTTTTATATGACATAGGAAATGCAATGTAAAAAATTTCATTAAGCAATATTTCGTTCCCTATGAATTTCATAAAAAAGTATCAATACAAAATACGTTCAGAATCAAAAACTGCTCCAAATGCGTCTAAAATTATTGTTGTGCTATATTTCTGCCATGAGATAGACGTAAAAAATATTATAATTTTAAGCTGTGTCCAGAGTGCCATGGTAAATAAAACATACAAACAGTTGTATTGTCTGAAGTTGACATATGCCATTTGTCATAGTTTTAATAATAGACTTGTTCGAATTATTTCTAAATGGCAAATGTGTTCATGATTATAAATATATAATTTATACAATTCAATAATCAATAATAATATGACCAGAGAGTGAGAATACATTGAAAATAATTTGAGAGAGATACTGGGGAATTTTTCTAATTTATCGATTTATCGAGTTATATTTAAAAAGATTATTTTTTTATTTCTTCATCAAATTATCTTTTATGCTCATTTCTTACTTGTGTTGATGCGCTGAAAAATATCTGACATCTAACATTTGTCAACAAAACAAAAAAAAACTATATAGTTTCTACAGTATAATAATGGCAGGATTAGTTAAAACGCAAACACGTGACATACAATAAAGCATTTCATTGGTTTTAAGGAACGTCAAAAAATAATCACTAAAACTAAGCCAAATGTCATCTGTCAAACTCAAACAATACGGTTGTTTGTATGTTTTGTTTACCATGGCATCCTGATACTAGCTAAAAATTACACATTTTATTTTACGTTTGTTTCATGACAGACATTTATTAAATCAATAAATTTAGGCTCGTTTGATATATAGTTTTTGTTGCTGAACATTTTTTATTTTTACATTTTTGTTGTAAAATTCATAGGGAACGAATTATCGCATAATTAAAATTTTAACATTGTATTTTCCATAAAAAAGTTGGGACCCGGTATACAATATTGTATTGTATATATTTCAGTGAGCTAGTACCTATCTAACATGTATCTATATTATTATTTATGGGATGAACAGCTCTAGGGTAACTGTGAAACACGCTATATTCAATTCTGAAAAATTTCCACACATTATAATTACCCTTGTGGTTTTCCCCAAATAAAAATTGTTATAGCAGATGTGCAACATACAAAAATGGGTAAACGGTGTCATAATATACAGGGTGTTTCAGAACTAGTGTAACAAACTTTAACAGCTTATTCCTGAGGTCATTTTGAGTCAAAAATGTCATATGAACATTTGTCCTATTCCTTCTAGTTGCCAAAATACAAGAGGTTGAAGTTCTACAAATAAAACGAAATTTTCTAATTTATGTAATCAAGGTTCTTTCGGAAAACAAGAGTTTTATTGAAAAGTCATACCTTATTTGTCTTAATAAATTTTATTTATTAATATTAACGAATACAATTTAGAGAACAAAACACACAATGACACACTTAAATAGACAAATAAATAAATTATAAACACAGAACATAACAACATGGGAAGGTTGGCGTCTATTTGGGTATCTGCCTTGGTATACTCTAGACGCGTAACGGGTATTACCATTACACAATCCATAAATAAAAATTATATCTGAATATTAAGCAGTACTATAACTATCCATTATGAAACAAAAATACAATCAAAAGTACAACAATTTTTAATTAAGACAAATAAGGTATGACTTTTCAATAAAACTTTTGTTTTTCGAAAGTACCTTGATTACAAAAATTAGAAAATTTCGTGTTATATTAGAACTTAAACCTCTTGTATTTTGGTAACTAGAAGGAATAGGTCCTATATTCATATGGCATTTTTGGCTCAAAGCGACCTTAAGAATAAGCTGTTAAAGTTTGCTACACTAGTCCTGAAACATCCTGTATGTACTAACCCCAGAAACTTATTTTACAAGCCCAGTCTTAGCTTATTTCACATGAGAATTTCCAATTTATTGACATTAATGCTCTAATTTGAAATATGGAAATTATCACAGCTCAAACAGGATTAAGCTTAGTCATATAATAATTCTAAATACATAATGAATAATTCCATTTAATTAAGATAATACTAATAATAATGTACTTCAGTATACTGCTCGAACACATCCAACATCAACAACTACAATTTACCAATTAATTAAGCAGCCTTTGACATCGTGAGTAACACGGTATGTGAGCCGGTTGGTTTTATTTATATCACTGATTGTAGCAGACATGTAGTCGACTCCTACGGCAATGTAAGCGCGTACTGCTCTCCGGTTAACATAGCTTCTCGTATGGACACAGATGCTCCACAAAGCGAGCAGTGAGCAGTTAAGGGTAAGCTTTAATTACTGAGCTTTTCTGTCAGAAGCAGGAACGATGAGCCAGTGGAGCTCAAATGTTTTACACAACTTTTTGATTCCGCGAATTTTTGTTGTTTCGTACTTTATTTTCAAACAATACCGATGTTAGGATGATTGGAAATTTAAATTAAATATATTAAATTCACGTAAACTCATTACGGTCTATCGCGAATAAATATGCTTCTGGGGTCCTCAACTGAGGTTTTCACAATACGAGTACCTATTATTAGATACTTTATACAATATTGAATATTATAAACAATTCTTTTTTTTTACGAAGATGGGAAGCGGACTAACTATGTAGTATAATAACACAAACGACCATGCTCTTCAGTGGGATTCGAACTCACGACATTTTGCATGCTAGGCTTGTGATGTAGCCACTACGCCACCGAGATCAGCAATAATCAATTATTTATTAATTTAAATATAAAAATTATGACTGGTATATTGAATGCGAATGTAAAGTACGAAATTATCGCAGTAAAATTTTTTGAAAAAAATTCTCGAATACGTCAATTTTTATCTTCATTGAGACCTATTTTATTGTGATTGTTACCTGTGATAATGGTATTAGCGATTTTTTTGTACAAAAAATCAAAACAGTACTTTTTATGATTAATTTGGACAGGGTATGTCACTCTAAGACCAAATAATGTTAAAATAAATAGTATATTGTACAACAAGCATGGAATGGTACTCATTTCCTACGAGTATGAAAGTTTGTAGCATAAGCTGCAGGCAAATTCCGCAAATTATACGAGTATGAAATTCCATGCAAGATGTGCACTTTTTCTACGACCACGATATTATTTCCTTATTAATTTATATTTTAATAATAAATTTGTCCCTCTTTCACCATGCCAATATTAGACGATTCTAAATAAGTGTCCTAGTAATGGCACCTATATTGAAATACTCTCGAAACAAATTCATTTCTCACGATGTTTACAATGAATCTCATTTCTATAGCAACAACAAATACAATGAGCAGATTTCTGAGTGGTCGTAGAAAAAATAAACTGTAAATTCTAAGGCAAGAACAAGCTCAAAAAAATTACTTCAGCCTTAAAGTAATAAGAAAAAAATCTAAATGCGTATTTCTACAACCTAGTTTTCATTATCAGTAGAATAAGAGGGATACATTAAAGGTTGTACAACTTGTAAACTATGCCAGTGGTTAAAATTGAATCTAGGATTTTTTAAAATGTTAAAAAAGTTAAAAATGTATTGTCAAATTTTCGAGATACTTGCTTTTAAGGTATAAAACAAATATTTAATAACAGTTCTACTAGTTCCAAGATTTAATAAAAAAATTGAGTAGTCAATACTCAAAAATAAAGGACACTCTGAAAGTATCAATTGCCCTAACATATGTGTCATTATAATAAAAATTATTCTGCTCAAGGATTATTGTGAAAAAAGATTTTACGCTGCCACAGTATTTTCAGAAAACGGCTTGCTTTGTTTATACAAATAAAGTAAAATTTAATTTGAATTGTGGAGTACAGTAGCACTTAACACTTAATGTAAGAATGATTCTAATGTGCCCCTAAAAAAAAATTAATATCGTTAATATTTTTCCTGATAGAATTCGCATAAAAACTTACAACAAACTACCAGATAATATCAAATCTAGTTCTGCTGGTAAGAAAACAAAACTTAAAAATATATTTATTAAATAAATATTAATCCAATCCCTAAATTCATTTTAATGTTATTTCTCAGCTATTGTGCATTTTATACACATGTACCTGTATTGTTTTAAAGTTATTTATTTTTCATGCACGCAGTATCAACATCAATATCTAAATAAATAAATTCAAGTTAAGTTTACACATATGTAAAATAGAATAATCATTTAAAATTTCCGTCGGCGAAAGCTTTCGTGGATTCCGCCCTTGGCGGCGACCACTAGCCGATAATAACAGAGAGTGTCTCCTGGGAAATTCGGGAAATGATTCATGCTGCGATCTTCGATTTCCCGGATAGAAAGGACACGTTTTCACGTCTTCTTCAATGCGGAAAGGCCTGATTTTCACACTGGTCTATAGAGCAATATGTCTTGCTCACCAGTTGGTGCTATTTCATTTATAGAAGGGTTTGTGAAAGAAAAACGAGGTTTTCATATTTGTCAGTAAAATGTTCGGTAATAATAACAAGAATATTTTTTCATTTTCAGTTAACTTTAAACTTTTAAATTCACAAATATCAGGAACACTTTTGTAATGTGGACTCATGCAGACAGATTTTCTTAGGATAGTATCCGTAAATACGTGAACACGTGCATGGAAATATAATAAGAAGAATAAAGCAGTAAAGGAACTTGCAATCAGGAAAATTTAATCTCACTGCTTTATGGAAATTTAAAGAAACTTTCTTGTCCCTTTTCCCTTCTGTAAGAAAGTTAACAGATTAAAAAATCTATATTCGAATTACTCAATTAAAATTTATAATTAAAACGAAATCTTCTCCCTTGGATCAATGTTTATTATAAGTTGATGCATTGTTAAATTAAAGTTTTGACGTGAACTGCATTAGTAAACATTTTACATATGGTATGGATTAAAAATAAATGTTATATTTATTATATCATTTGTTTATTTAGTGCCGGTATTTCTAACCTCAGATAAACTAGAGAATTAATGTATCAGTGGAATAAACAAAAAAATATCGCATCAAAAGATGACAGCTAGAATAATAATCATTATTTAAGCTATGATTTTAATGCGATATTTATTTATTCTCTAGTCTAGTTTATCTGAAGTTGGAAATTTCAGCCCTTAATAATATTTGGTAATTATATTTACCTTGTTTTTTGTTAGATATAAAATCATATTTGTGTGATATAAATTTTAATTTGTTCTTAGCGATAAAATATAAAATAAAATTTTAATTGATTTAGAGATATTGGAAACAGACTGAAAATAATAAAAATATACATACATATATAAATTCAATTCAAGGGAAAATATTTTATGAATAATAATTTTATCTTTAATACGACGTATCTCTACTGAACATCATGATCTGCTAGATAGGTACTTATTTAAAGTAATAGCGACATAAAGTAAGTATTATTTAAAATTATGGTATATGTTATTTCCATGGGAATTTTATTATACTTGTTCACATTTTATATTTAGTCATATTATATGTAGCAATGAACGAAATGTAAGATGTTTTTTAAAAATTACTAAAATTGTAAAAACATATTTTCGTTATATAAATGATAAAATTCCATTTCAACGTAGTAATTATTTTACGCGAAAGTGCTTGTAATTGCGTAAAATTTTAAAATTGAAATTTTCATCACAATAAATTGAATTAAAAATTTTGCTTAATTTCAGTAAATGGGACTTTTATTCTATTTAAGTGGCATTTAAGGGACATACACATAATTCAACCTACTTATAGCAATTATTGAATTACTCACTTTGTATAGGAATTAAATTATATTATCTATAACTTTTAAATTATTTAATTAATTAACAATTTTAAAGAAAATATTTTCCTTTTACTTTAGTTATCTATTTAATTGTTTAATAGAGATCAAGTATTTCAAAACAAGGTTAATGCGAAGAGAAACATAATATCTACGTATATAGAAATTATTTGAAAATAAATACTGATAGAAAGCACAATGTCTTATTTATTTGTAAGGAATACGAAGTAAAATTTTATGAAAATATTTTCACTGTAATAGATACGTGGAATCTAAATTTATTACCCAATATTTTAAATTTCAATTTCAATGAAAATCGTTTTCCTTTATGTCAAAGAATGAAGAATTTCCCGCAATAAAAAACCACTTTACCGCATTTCCACACCTCAAAAACGTTTTCTCTTTCATTTTCAATCAATCCCTAATCCACAGTACCAACTATATAAACAAAAATCCCTGTGATACACATCACAGGGAGTAGTTAAAATAAATACAAAAGCTTTCAACCTTTGGAACTACGTTTCTTTTACGTTGTTAACCCTACAAAGAGCTTCCACCATCCACTGGAACTTTATCGCATCAGGCTTACATGACCACTCGGCTATACACATTCAGATGTTTTAATCATAAACGTACTCCATGCATTCAACAGTCAATCAATTTGCAAAAAACTTCATTTAATATGATTTTACTGCAGGAAATTTCATTGTCCTGTATAAAATATATATTTAAAATTATTCGAACATTTAAGAAATTCTATGGCGACTCCACCGAATTTCTTATTTGAATTTGTTTCCATTTAAATTAATATAGTTCCAGTAAGTTAGATTCTTACAAAGGGATTTATCATGCGGCGCAGTTATATAATCTAGGGTTTAGGGTTGTAATCCCTTACGCATTGAGGCTATGGAACTTCCTACCAAGTAAGAATCTAAGGATGAACTCTGTTGTTCCCTTGTTGTGTTGAAAACTGGAGACTCCGAACTGAAATACACACATATCGACACGAAGCAAAAGTCAGAGGTATTTATACAAGATGCTTCAACAGACACAATTATCGAGCCTAAAAAATAGTTCTATTTTTATCTCCTACAAATTTCTGTACGCAAGGTATTGTGACAGGTGTATTAAACGGTATTTGCGTTTATTACGATTAAAGATTGCAAATTATATTAGAGATTTTAAATTAAGTAAATTGTTCATTGTTAGTTGTTCGGGGAAAATTCTAATTCTTTAGTGTTTCAGTTAAGTTCACGCGTAAACAGCGGATGTCAATATGTTGTAGGAAATATTTAACCCGTGTCTATTTAACCATTGCCCAGTTAGAGTTATTTTGAGTTGCACTGTCCCACCCCTTTTTATTTTCTTATACAAAGTATAAGGAAGTATTGGAATCATGAAAAAAATCGCTGACGAGATTTTTGCGGAAATACATATTTTGACGTCCACTGAATCCGTTAAGACCAATTTCTCAATGATGTCTGCGTGTTAGCAACAATATTTGGGATATAAAATGTTATTTGCACTTTTCTTCTACATGCTTCTAATTTTAAGAAAAACTAAATTATATACCCAAGAATATATTTCAATAATCTTAGTTACAATGGGAAAAAAACGAAAACATTTTTATTATTTATGTGTCAAACGTGTCAAATAATTGTGAAGTGTCAAAAATATGTGTCTTGTGAAATATTATAAATGTAAGTAATATTTGTATTATTAGTTAAAAAGTTTTGCTGACTAGATATTAATAGATTTCTATTTTTAAATAGTCATAAGCAAGGAACAAGTCATACGTGTTCAGTTGTTTTTATTTGTATAAGAAAATAGTGTGGTGCCCACACCAGATTTTATAAATATTATTTTTATATTAAAAAATATATAATATCTACTTTGAAAAATCATATCTCGGGTAATATATGAAATTTTCACATCGGGTTTTCACTGATCGTCATATATTCTAATAAAGTTTAATAAATTTTATTTTAAATTGGTTAGGGGCCCATTATATGTTTAATAAACTAATATTAGTTGCTATGGGAACAAACAAATAACAGAAACTGTAATTATTAATCATTCAGTACAGACTCACATACCGATAAAAAAATTTGAAACTTACGGAATATCCTCATTTAAAATTGTAATTTTTTTATTACATTTCTTTATAATATAAGCGCTAAGTAACCCATTGTAGCAGAGCGCATCGTCAGATCTCTAATATTTTTCGAGATGTCTATTTTTCGTATTTTTCGAAGTGCAAATTTAAAGGCCTGTAATTCAAAAACTACACGAGATATCTAAAAATTCTCTTCAGTTTAGCGTTTCTGGTGCCTTATATAACAAATTAGCAATTTTTTAAAATTTTGAATTTTTTTTGTATTTTTGTTCAAAATTTCGATCGGCGTTAACTCGAGAAATATTAAAGATACAGATTTGCAGTGTTCACTAATCGATTCAGCTCGTCGAACTACATAAGTATGCAAAGTTTCATAAAAATCGCTTAACGGGATGGAAAGTTAGAGCAAAATGCCTGAAAATGGCGTTTTACGTCCAAGAAGTCAAGGGGTACCCCTTGACGTTTGGCCTGAATTTGGCCATTTTCAGACTTTTTGCTCTAATATTTCAACCAAATATCAGATTTTTCTGAAATTTTCAGGGTTTATGTATTTCGTCGAGCTGAATCGAATGGTGAACACTGCAAGTCTGTATCTGTCATATTTATCGAAATATCTCTAATCGAAATTTTGAAAAAAATTCAAAAAAAATTTCAAAATTTTCAAAATTTACTAATGTATTATAAATGGCACGAAAAACACAAAACTGGAGATATTTTTCGATATCTTGTATAGTTTTTGAGTTACAGCCCCTCAAAGTTGCTCTTCGGAAAATATAAAAAATTGTCATATCTCGAAAAATATTAGAGATATGACGATGCGCTCAGCTGCAATGGATTTCCTGGCGCAATTATTATAAAGAAATGTAATAAAAAAAAATTATAATTTTAAGTCATATTTGGGGAAATTACCGTATTTTGAAAAATATTACAAATCGCCATATTTCGATAAATATAAGACATATTACGATACGTTCTACAGTAATGAGTTTATTCATGTTTAAATTATACATAAGTAATAAATTTCAAGTTAAGTTTGTAGGAGTATTTAATTTATTTTCTAGTAAACAATTATACAATACAATATAAAAGCAATATTTGTATTATTAGTTAGAAAGTTTTAAAGACTAGATATTAATGATATTTTAAATTAACATCATAGTTGAGAACACAAAATTAAACAGGTATAATATCCATATGTCAAATAAATGTCACAATAGTTATACGTAAGAAACAAGTCATACATATTCAGTTGGTTTTATTTGTATAAGAAAGTAATCTGGTGCCCACACCAGATTTTTAGAATTGATTAAGCAGGAGGTTATGTTTTGGAAATGTCTGATTATTTTAAATGTATATTTTGAGGTTAATAAAAATAGAAATGATTCCTACCTCGTAAACACATATTTGGTTTGACTTGTCTTTTACAAGATAAATATTTAACAAAATCAAAATGATTAAAATAGATTAAACAAAAAATTTTTCTTTCTATTTAGTATAGCAGCTTACTGTTTTTAACAAAATGAAGTTATTTCCAATTTATAGTACAGGAAACATACTTTTTTGTTGAATTCTAACTAGGTCGGTATAGTTGCATTGGGATATAAATTGAAATTTGCAAACTTTAAATTCCCGATCGCTTTCAGAAGCCGTAGAAGTAAAATAAAGTTGAATGTTCTACCACTTAATTGATTGAATAGTCAATTTATCATACGAAAGTTATCATTTATAGTCTTGAATTTTACAGAGAACGAAAAGCATTATATTTTCATTTAACCAATTATTAAAACATATATGTTCTATAGCCATAAGTAGGATAATTCGCAGTTTTAATTTCTAGAGAATTGACTTCACCTCTTACTAAGTTGGTAGAAATTTCATTCGCTACTAATTATTCTAAAACGGATTAATTATGAGTTTATCAGTTTAGTAGGTAATCCTTTCAATAACGAGACTAATAGATATTTTTTTTTTGTGCAACCGGCATTTCGACATTTGTTATAGTGGTAACGACTGCGAAATCCAAAATGATTGACGGCGGCCGTGAAATAAGGTAAAAAACAATCATTTTTGACATTTGAGAATTGACATTATTTTGTTTATCAGATGTCAATTTCGTAGCCAATTTCTATTTACAATAAAACTGTTTAAAATATGTAATTAATATTTTTTACGGTTGCACAAAAAATAGTGAAATCCTTTATCGCCGTCGAGATTGCCCTGCCTCGGCCTCAAGCGCCCTTGGCGACAATTTTTCTCTCGGTACGCTAAAGAGTGATTTTGCGGCCTTGGTATACAAATAATTATTGCCATATACATATATGTATATTGTACAAAAACAAAGTAATGATTAAAAATTAGTAGATAAATATTTTTGGGTGTGGAATTGATAAATGGTATTTTTCCATATAACCAGTGGTCAAATCACGCCCCCGAAATTTGTGGAAGATTTTACCGGGTTAAAATATAAATTATTTAGTACCTATCGATTCTCTAAATATTTTAGATAATCCTCTGCTAATAGAGTATTGTAAGGCTGTCCGCAAGTGTATTCAGCAGAATTAAAGAATAAGTAGCCATAATATCCAGTAGAAATTTCTGCAACAAAATTGAAAAGTTATTGTCGTGTGTGTTAATATTTCTGTATTATTGTGCTAAATTTGTTTTGCGTACGCAGTTTTATGTGACAGAGTTTTATGCGGCTTGTAATGAATAATAATAATACCGTTGTTCCCAAACATAAGCATATAATTTGTGTTGGAAAAAAACTAAATAAACATTGAAAGAGCACATTTATAATTTTACCGTTTCACTTCACTCATAATACGAAACATTATAACTTTATAACTTTTCTAACTGCAAAACATTTCACTTACACATAAAAGAAAACTTTTGACACTGTGCTGTATATTTAAGCGAGAAAGTTGGCTCCCTGCGGAACCCCTCATGGAAAATAAACCGGAAAAACCCAACGCAAGTTAACACTCAATGTGCCCATGAAGTGAACGTATTTCGTATTCACTAATGTCGTTTAATAAAACTTGTAACGGGACTTTTAAAGTGGATTAGTGTGGCTTAACACCTCGCTTAAAATTAACTTAGTTTTAAATTTATTACGCATTTTATATTAATAGGGTGGTACAACTAACTTAGACTCCCGTACTCACTTTTCCAAGAAACACGTCTTTGTGGCGGTTATTATTAATAACGGTGCATGTATTTTATTATTAAACCATCAACTTTTAATGAACAATGTTCCAATATTCTAATGTGCAGTGTTATCAACCTATTACAACGAGCTTGGTTATAGTGAAACTTCAAACTTTGAATTGTTTTATTATTTAAAACGATAGTGTACATTATAGATATTCTGTATTTATTTAATCAAAGTTTGATAGTAATAGTCAATATTTTCAATCTACAATGTCGACTGATTTTCGTGTCTTTAATCATCTTAAATCTATTAATAAATTTCAGGTAAATATCAATCATATGTACAGTTTATTAGCTTAACATTTGTGTACATTTATAATAGTTTCTTCAAAAGATTTACATCATTCCATGTATCTAATTTTATATTTCAATCAACTGTGGACATATAAACAAGATATACACAGCTTAAAAAAACAGTTTAAAATTTGTTCTAATTAAAAAATATTTACAATTGGAAACATTTTAAACTTCGTTTTAAGATGAAGAACAGTAATGTTGATATTATTTCGGAAAAAATTAATTAAAAGTTATTTTTCTTCCTTCGTTTAAGAAAATAAGTTATACAGTTATTTTTCAGTCAAAAAGAATACTTTTTAATTAAGATCTAATTAGTGTTAATCAAATTTCAACATCTAAACATTATATGCTTTGAAATATTTCCTTATTATCAGATATAAGATCTACAAAACATTATGCATACATTTATAAATTTGTTTTTGAATTATTAGACTTTATACAATGTGTATACAAAATATTTTTGAAAATGTTTTCTGAATAAGAAACATTTTCAACAACAATGAAAATAGTTAATATCCTTAAAAAACTAATAAATAAAATAATTTTGTTATGTCTGTCAATATAAGTACAATGAATACACCAGAAATTACAAATACAAACATCGAAATTTAGTTCGACGTTTCATTTGAATTTAGTAAATGTTTCCAATTCCGAATTGATATTTGTTTATAAATATTCATGATTGTGACGTGGCTACCTGTCCACATATCATTCGGTGATTTATTGCTGAAAATTTAATAATGATTGTTGAGAATAACAACAGGAATTTCAGTGTCAAATCCACTCCAAATTATAAATGTATGTTTGGGAAGAAGCTTACCAACAGTGACATATTTTAAACGAAGTTTTTACTAGCAAATTTTGCAGAGAAAAACAAACAAAGAATTAATTGTCGTGTTGACAACTTTGGCTGAGTATTCAGAACTTAGTCAGCTGAAATTCTTTCCGTTGAATTTATTATTACATGTATAATTCATATTAAGCGATATTACAATATGGAATCCATTTGTCATTCTTCTCGTTTCTGGTTTTGACTACCAGATTTCTTTGCGCACTTTTATCATTATTTTCTTTCTTTATTTTCCAACAAATCTTAAATACTTTTTGTTTTTGCAATTCAAACTTATTTGCTCAAGAATATATTTTTTTGTATTTTTCATGGAAATTTTAAATTTTTTTAAATTACTATAGCAGCTATATTTGGTACAGGATTTCGAATGTATATAAAAAGTATAATCTCATGCTGTTTCTCAATGAGGTATTGTATTTTTTTTTACATTTCAGTTTCCATTCAAAAGTTATGAATTTATATCATATCTATAAAAGTATATCAACTTTTTTATTTGAAATATTTTTTCCGATTTGTACGGGAATTATATCAGAAGGGAATTCATCGTTGAAATATATTAAATCCCAACAAAGTGAAGACCCAAAATAGCGTTATCGTTTAGAGATTTCAAAATTTGATATTTTTATAAACCTACGTTCAGAGCGACTCAATTTTTAATTACAATTGCCACTTATAATTAGCACTGCCGATTTAAAATATCAATTATATTTAAAACTATCACGGAATTAAAGTGACATCTATTGAAATATTGTTGAAATAATCAAGAACTATTTCAATAATTAAAAGTAAATATAGGGATAATTTAGAGAGATTATTATAACTACATTACATTATTATTACATTCTTATTGTGATTGTTTTTCTCTATATTGTATGACGCACTATAAACATATGTGTGTATCATAGTAAATTAAATAAATATGAAATAATAATCAATTACAATGAAAGAAACATTCCAAATCTAAACAAATAAGATTTATTTTTTTAAATACTTTAGTACTTTAATAAATTACATTTTAATTGCCTATTGAAAATTATTCCTGTGTTTTAATAAGATGAAAATGCTTTCAGAATTCAGTAATAAATAAACTTTACAGAACTTAATCCAAAAATTATTTCATTTATCCCTATGATAACTAATAAAAATAAAAGTATATTAAGCAACGGTTTGGCAGGATGCGTTCATATCGGTTCTTTCGATAACGCAAGTTATATACTGTCCGCGGTTAGTAGTTGGATGGGTGACCGCTTTGAGAAAACTAACTAACGAACGCTTCACGCCGTTGTCACACCATCGAAAACGAGGAGCCGAGGCGACATATAACCATAGTAGTTGAGACCGCTTTAATAAAAAAAAAAGTATATCATTATATGAGAGTTTGTAGTTATTATTCACGAAGATGAATTTTGCGTCACGAGGCGTATGCGAATGATGCAAATCATCCGAGTGAATAATGACCAATCCCGAATCATTTTTGAAAATAATCGAAATCAGTTAAAAACTCGTTGAAAAACGACAACATCATAATACACAACAATAACTGACTACACTGTCACTATCACACTATCACAAAAATTATTTAAATCTGTACTGTTTTAGATCCAGCAACACCTCTACTATGACGTCGTAACATTTTATAGAAAAATTGATAATAATTGGGTAGATTTTGCGTCTGTTACAAAGATGCTATTGGTAATACAGTTTCCATCTTTCCTTAACTGAAGTAAGTTAGGTTATGTAAATTTTAATCTCGAAAATAGGAACAGTTTTGGCATGGCCTTAAAGTCAACAGACCGTATGGCTCCCGGCAGGAATATACGATAACTTCACTCAATCAAATATAAAACGAAAGACATTAACGTCTACTTGTACAAGTTTCCAACCTAAATATTTAGTTATAAATTTTACTCAGAACTTTTCATCGTAGAAATTAAGTTGAATTAATATATTGTACTGCAACCAACGGGTAATATGAGCAACCAGTATTATGACTCTTAAAATTTGGGTAAATGGAAACATGTTTTCCAAACGAAGCAATGATTTGTGGCGTCATAATGAAATTGAATTAATATAAACTCAAATCACGTTTTCAAGCTAATACAGAATATCTTTTCTGAATTCCAGTATTGTATCATTATGATTTACGCTCGTAACAGACTGATAACTAATGGGTCCAAACACACTCCTAAGTACGTGCCTGGAAGTTACAGGGAATATATCACGGTCCGACATTAACTTCTAGGATCGAATACAGAGGGTGGCACGATATAGCGCAATGCCAAGCTCTGCTCTGGTTGCTGTTTCGTGTTTCGCGTGTTTTGTCGAACACCTTGTGATAGGATGTTATTTATGAAGCAAACGGTCTTGATTTTATACCCAAGATGCTCAAATTTATAACATCACTTCTTATTCGTCGAACCCGGATGATAATTGATATTCGCTGGGTCACTGAATTCGAAGATTACAAACATTTTAGAAAACCAAATAATCGTTGCCACCACTCTTATATTTATTCATTTTAAACGAAACAATTTTACAAAATAGTTTTTCGCATTTGAAATTCGTATTTTTAAAATATAGCTTACCAAATCTATTCTTTAATATTCATTATACTAAATTTCAATAATTAAAGTTGTATTATACAGCTTGAAGACTAGTCAGAAAATATTGCTTTGTAAGCTGCAGCCTCTTAAGCACTTTAGCTGTTCCATGTTTAATAGATCGAATATCGTGCACAAAACAAAGTTAATATTTCAGTAATATTAATAATAGTCCGCTGAATATTCCGTCAATATATTAGGTACATTAGCCGAGACAAGAGACAAGGGTTAGTGTCCTCCCTTTACCCTTCCCTGCCATACTTCTCGTCAGCTAATCAGCTCCCAACAGCAACAGTTACATTACATCATGGATGTATGTATGTATACAATGTGTGAGTGAATGATGGCTGTCATAAGTCACACTGCTCCCCAGTCCTTCCTTATCGCGCCGCCACTGGCCGAATTAAGTTCACGCGCATGTCAAAAATGATGGAGCGTGATGACCCACAGCGTGACGCCGCGTGATGCGTGATACGAGACTCGCAACTCCGAAATTTGATTTCACGATTGAGTATATTTAGCCTTCTGGGATTAATGATTTATTTTACAGAAAATTAAAATCGAAATATCGGCAGTAAATATATTTTAAGAACGCTACATACGCTAAAATTTCTCGCTAAATTTTGCAGCGACTGCTCTCGCTAGTGGGCGGGAAAATTGAATACGTTATGTACATTTCAATATTTCATTACCCGGGCGTGGCATAGCTAATTTTGTATCAGGTTACATAGCTTGAGGACATATGTTCATTTCAGCCAATATCCAAAAGTATGAAAATATTTTTTAGCTTTTAAATCATTGTTACAGCACATTTACGACTCATATCTCTTGCTGATGTGATTTACCATCTGTTAACTGCCTCTTCGCAGTCAAGATATATACGAAAGTCTGTTTAAATGAAAACTGCGAAAATATATTTTTCTTTTAAAATACATAAATTATAATTATAAAGCGTTTCTAGAGAAAATCATTTATTCTAAACAATATTTTCTACACCAGTTGTCTACTTTTTTTGTAGGATGCATATTAGAAATTTTATTATAAATATTTTTGTTGCCTATAATAAGTTTTACTTTAACCCTCGGATAATTTACATTATCGTAAAAATTTTTAGAAACTAAAATTACGTATTTTTCAATCGTATATAATTTCTTTAAAATATTTTTTGCAATACCTGTTCTGTAAGTTACCCATTAATAACAAAATTTAAACACAGTAAGTGGAACTTTTATTGCACAATTGGTTTTCATGGTTACATCATTTTCTTACCGTTCACGGTGGATGGTAAGTGAAACTTAAGTAAATATATATCATTCAAATTTTATTTCTAACCTCAATCTGTCAGCTGTTAATTTTGATACCTATTTTTCCTTTTCTTATATTTACGCAGGTATTGCAAAAAATAACTTACTAACCTCGAACTGTAAGTGATTTTTTAGGTCTCGAATGTTTAGGAAATCTCGACCCTACGGGTCTCGACATCCCAAACTACATTCTCGACCTAAAAACTATCACTTACAGTTCACGGTACGTAATATACTATTATCTATGGTTTTTAAAAGTGGCTCTTTTAACAATAGTTTAGAAAGTTAAAAGTGTCACTTTCTGACACTAGTGTTAAAAGTAACAGCAACGTGTTAAAAGTGATTTTATTTTTTAACACGTTAAAAGTGATTTTATTTTTAACATGTTGCTAACGATTTGTAACAATAAATTATTAAATATAAGCTTACCTGTCAAAACAAAAATCGTTGATAAAATTTTGTATGATGTACGTGTTAAAAGTGATTTATTCGGATACGTATCATTCGCATCCCCACTTACTCCTAAAATGTTACTTTTAAAACTTATATCATAAATAACTATTTGCATAATTTTTGGTTTATGTAATAAATAACATTTACCACTTTTTTTTTGTTACTCAGATTTGGCTTTTGAGTCTTATCAATTAGCCAGTATCATCATTGTAAATATGATTGGGTATTTATTAATTAAAAATTTACCACTTTTATGTAAAAAGATAACAATTGTAATATAAAATTGGGTATTGTATGTAAAATTTTACGAAAAATCAGAAAAATAATGTTAATTATTATGTAAATATTAATATTTCACTGAACTAATATATTACCATGACATTTACATAATTTAGGTATAAAAATTTCATAATTTTCATAGAATTTTACATACCATTGAAAAATTTCGTAAATAATGCATATGTATATATCTATATTTTATTGAATTATTACATATTACCTTGAAATATACATATTAATATGTAGTTAATATTTTACGATTTTATAGAATTTTAAATAGAAATATGAAAAGTTTGATGAAACGTGTAACATTTTCCTATAATATATACACATGTAAAATTACAGTATTTTTACAATGTAGGAAATATAATGTTAAAATTTTCATTAGGCAATAGTTTGTTTCCTATTAATTTTAGAACAAAACTGGAAAAAAATTGAAGTGCGGTATATATTGTGAACAAGTAGAAAATAATTTTTAACAATTGACGATGGCAAATTTGTTTCACAAATCTAAAATGTCGATGTAGTACAATATATAATGTAATCATGCAAAATAAATGTTTACCAAACCGATGAATATAGATAATGATCGGGACTGAAATAATAATTGTCAACAACGCATTATCTCGTGCGAAGGACCATTTATTTGAGGGATTCAATAATAACCACTACAATTTGTGTATGGAAATTTTTTCAAAGTTTTTGGTAAAACGGAAATTAAAAGGAAAATGTTAAAATTATGACAGCAAAATTACTTCATACATAAATGATTTGGTATAATAGCATTCATTAATATAAACTGCACATAATCGTCCCACAAAAATAATTTTCCTTCCACAAAAATCAAATTTAAATACGATTAATAATAAAACAATTTCATAAACACCGCTATTATTGGGGAGTAGGGTATTCAGTCCACCGCACGGAACGTTTACTTTAACATTCAACCCTTCAATATACATGTTTTCAAGTTAAATTTGTTTTTCGCCGTTCGGGGCTCACACTGTGTTTACTCCAGTTGACATTCGTTAGAGAGAGATGAGTGAAGGAATGGTAATTGGTGCTATCCTTCTCCCAAAAGGTCGAATTAATTGTTTGTAGTAGAATTTTGCTGTGTGCGTATGATACATTTTTGTAATTAATGCTTTTTTTGTTTAATTGACTGTATGCGTAACTTTATTGATGCTGTATGTCATTTAAGTACAGTAGTCGTTTATAATATGAATGGGGTAAATTTAAAACTCGATTTTGTTGGAATAAAAATAAATAAATAATTTTTTAAGCTGGCCTATAGAAGGAGATTTGTTCCGTTATTTGAATGTTTGAACCGTTTGAGACAAAACCATTTGTAAATTCTTAAGTGTTTTTCCAGTCGGATTAAGGGCTGTTTTACTTTTAACCCTCCCGCTCTTTTCTTGTGTTTCAAACTTTCAGAAAATACTAGACTCAAAATAGATAAATAACGTGATGATATACATATTTATTTTCATTAAAACTAAAACGATAATTACATATTCGCGAAAATAGTTGCTAGCAATTTAGAAACTAATTAATTTGCTGGAGATAGCTATATAGTTTACTTATTTTTCCCTTTAATAATACAAAAAAGAGAGATTTACCTTAAATTGAACGAGAAAACTATTTTAATATTTAAAAGTGCTTTAAGAAATAGATTTAAAATGGAAATTAAATTAAAAGTCTCAGGGAGGAGTGATACACTCAAAAATAACAAAAATTAATTTTTAACACTCGTCAATTGTTTCTCTACAATAGTTAATTGAATCATCTCGATTTTAGTGTCAAACTAAAATGTTAATAGTTACACTCATAAAAATAACATATTTCAATAAAATTTTCAGTTTTCCTTTTTTTATGCGTTCGTTGAAAAAAATTTTATTTTTTACAGTGATTAGGTTCAATAAAAAAAAATTTAATTATGAATATATATTTTATTTATCTTCTTTTCTCTGCATTGAAAGAAAATAAATATATTTTTAATTTTGTTTTAAAAAAATATTGCCGAAGAAATTTTTCTAATTTTAAACAAAATGTTTTTATTTAAAATGATATCATTTTGAATTAAAACTACTCCTATTCAAACTACCTCGTCCCCATAATGAGTCTCAGTTGAATACTTTGATATGTTCCTTCAATAATTTTCATGCAAGAATATTTATTAAACCTACAAAAGTTGTCAGTGAAAACGATATCGAATTGGTACTATTTAAATTAATTTTTCTCTTCATTTAAGAGAAATCTATTTGTTCCAAGAAAACATTTTTATCAGTGTAGTTTTGAACGATCGTCATATGTTTTTTTTAACCATAGGTAAATAAATCTTACCGAGTTTACTTTCAAATTAAATGTTCTGTAATAGTTAGTTAAATCTTCTCGGCTTGAGGGTGAAACTAAAATTACAGTAATTAATTTTGAACGATCGTCAATTGTTTTTTTTTAACATAGTTAATAGAATCTTGTTGAGTTTGGAATCTAATTCTAATCTAAGTCTCATAGAGGAGAGCTGCACTAAAATATCAAAAATTATTTTTTATTGATTGTCAATTGTTTTTGAAAATAGATATTAGAATTCTTTTGAATTTGATATTAAATCGAAATTTTCTGAATTGGAAAAATATACTATTAAATCATTTATCCATTTAAAACTTACGCTGCTTTACGGTATATTATAATTTTTTTGAGGTTATCTATCACAGATCGTATACAACTGAAAGATTTATTATATAGTTTTTATATCTATATGTATGAGAAAGTCCTGTGATGACCACACCATATTTTAAATTTATTTGCAGGTAGTTCAATTTTTTTATAATAATTTTTCATTACTGAAAATAACCAAAAATCTTTGTTTCTCCAACATAAACTTTCATCTTTACTTTTTTTCTCTTATTATAAAGTGTGTGAGTTTTAAGGTGTGGCCCTAACCCAACACAAATTTCGGTTGACATATTTGTGTGCGCGTGAAGTACGGTTATCAGTTGTCAAATCACAGCCCTTGAAGATGTTAGTCGAGAAGAAGCCACAGGGGAAGTTTTTTGTGCGGCAAAATTTCAGATGTCAGCTATAGAGCAAAAAGTATGATCAATAAATCTAGTTTTTATAACAAAGATAATTTATCTTTGCTATTACATACCTACAAGATATTAACAATATGTTTTCTTCGTGTTTATGGTATAGGATGGATAGTGGTCTGTATTGAGATAAGTGTGTAGTTATGGCTTTAATTCTCTAAAAACTCTTGCGATGAACTCATCATTTATGTATTGAATAATGACTGAAAAATATGACCATTGCATTTTTAGGGCTACCCCGGTTTCATTCTATTGTTACATGATTGTATTGGCGTAGACATAAAAAGTGGAAGCCATACGATATTCCTCATATAATTTTTAATGTTGAAATGAATTTTGTGCTCCATATTGATCCTAAATTTTTATCGCTTTTGCTAATTTACATGAATATCTACACCAATGGCAGATATGTAAAATTTGCTTGCATTGTTTTAATATTTTTATGTTTGTAGTTTATAACGCAAAATTATTAAAATTATAGTTAAAATTAATATTTGTTCTGTTGTTTAACTACAGGCATTTTAATATTTACATGAGTAAAGTTATGGATTGCGTATTTCAATTAACACATTATAAAGATTATATATCATTTCTATAAAGAGCTTGATATTTAATAGTTTTGCTCCTGTAAAAGGCATCTAGTAACGTGTATAACGGCTAGAATTTTCTACAATTATAATATTGGCACTTGGCGTTTACGAGTTCGTCTGTATAAAATAATCGGGTTTTGGGTGTTTCAAGAGAAGTGTTTTAGTTTCGGTAATAGCGCTGTACAATGATCAAATAGTATATTGTGTTATTAGGAGTAAATGTAATACATAATGTGCTGAGCATGTAAGTTTGAACAACGAGCGAAACGACTTAAAGTCATATTTATTTTTAATAACACATGATATTTTATCTTCAAACATAGAAAACAGATTTATAAATCAATAAAAATGACCAAAACTTCAAAAATGATTCTGTCTTATCCAGTATTTCTAGTTACCATAGAATATGATGTTTTGTTACTTTTGTTTATTTGTTTTTTACTTTGGGGGTTATGATTTGATGGCTGGTAACCGTAATAAGCAATATATCACCTACCGAAATCTGCGTAAGCAGAGTGCCACATCCATAATGGGTAAAAGGCGTGATGTTATATTTTATATTATCTTTGTTTTATTTTTAACTGTCAAATTATTGAATTACAGCCTATTTTTCATATTTTGCTTTGTCCGCCGCCGGAGTAGAAGTGTTGCCAAGGAGACACTTTTACGCCGGCGGCGACAATACGAGCTTCTATTTGATGAATACAAATACATAATAACGTACTTTTATGACGTTTGAAGAAATAATTATTTTATAAAAAAATGCTTCGAATATAAAATGCAGGGAAATAAATTATTTACCACTTTTAATAATTTTAGAATATTATATAGTGCTAAAACCGAGGTTATAACACTTCTTTTTAAACACTAGCCATTGTACCTATGAAAGGAAAGTCAATTTGAACGAACTAGTCAATTCATTTTGCGTCTTTAATTCCATATGCCGGCATAATCAACTGTGATTTGCGGATAAGGTTTTTAATATACTTCGTTTTCAGCCGTACGTAAGATTGGGACCTATAACCGTCTCATCTTGATCAGAGGATCTTTTGTTCCAATGTGGGCATTGAAATATCCAGCTTTTATTGTTTGTAGATTTTCTTTGCCTCCTGAAATAGAATTCGAGTTGCTGATAAGATCTTATTTTAATGACTGGGAGCCCGAGTTTTCAACCACTGCTTTGAAAATGTCCTGGAAAATTGCCTTCGAGTTTCGGCGTATAACCTGATAGTTTTCCTTCGAGCTTAACGCTCCTTTCTGGATGAAATTAAATGAAGACATTTTATACTCTATAACTACTGTTTCTATTAATTAAAATAGAATGTAGTTATTTATTTTTACCTCCCGCTACATCCTGTAATGGAGGTATAAAAACATACTAAAATTGGGTACTGAGTTTTCAGTGGATGGGCACGTTTTAGGGTCCCAAGAATACGATTTTAATAGTGTCGCAACGATGTCTGTGTGTGTGTCTGTCTGTCTGTCAATCTGTGTGAAAAATTTTAGGTTTTGTATATACCAATTGTATCTCCTTTGGAAGAGCTAATTCGTTTTAGTAATAATCCAATAACCAGAAGTGGTAGTTTACTTGAAGCCCTATCAAGTTATGGTGTAATGAAAATTTTGTTATGAGAATAATGTTTCAAATATTATTGTCTACAATTTTTGTTTGAAACATTTTCCTCTTACTGTCACCATTTATGAATTACAATACGTTAAAGAAAAGTTACATTTTGATATTTTCGTTTAAATCTGGTAACCTGTGTTTTTTGAAAAAAGTAAACAACGGTTGAAAAATGTCATAATTTTTTGAAGGGATGAGCGTTTCTTGATAGTGTTGATCCGTGTTCTTGGATTGTTTGATATGAAATCTAGGGCAGGAGTTATTGTAGTGCCCACAACAGATTTTTAATTATTCTACATTGTTTGGTGTGCTAGATACTTTATTTTTGTTGGACATGCAATATTTGTTAATTTTCATATATAAATATTGGATTTAGTTCAAACCATATATCATGAGAATTATGCTTATTAAAACATTTAAAATTTACAGATATATTTATTTTTGTAACAGTAGTCTGCGGTTTCATATCATGTGCATTAATAAAAAGTAAATAAAGTTAAAATTTATGTGCATCATCGCTATAATCGTTAGTTTTCTCATCAGTCTCGGTGCTAGTAGTAGCAGTTGTCTAATTCTATTTTGAGAAATATTTCCGCCATTAGTTTTTACGTCAGTAATGTAAGAATACAAGCGTATTTATGTTCCGTAATTTCAGAATGCTGGAATTCTTATAATTAAGTTGTCGGTTGAATACAGCACATAAACCTCGGAATATTCCAGCTGATTTCATTTGTACTCTTTCTGATGGCGTGTTAGGTCTGTTACACAGTGGCGGCGCCTGCGGAGAAGGGGTAGTAAATACCAACACAGCAAGAGTAAATTCCCAGAACAGCTTATTCCTTTTGTTGCTGCGGCGGAAACGAACGGCCGCATAAAGAACAGGAAAACGCAGAAAAACACGCGAAACTGCGACGCACAAATCCACCGCTAGAAACAAAGAACTGTTGGACGCGGCCGCGACTGGGCTCGAGCGCTCGAGGAGGGCCGTCGCAGCGCCGTTTAGCGATAATGCTTGCGCAGATATCCGACATTAACAAGCTGTGCTTGAATTACGGAAAATTCTAGTTTTAACACAAATCGCAGAGCCTGATGAAGATTTATCGATTCCCTTGCGTTATTTCGCCAATACTCACACAGCAACAGTCCTTCTATTCCAAGAGCTGGGGTTCCGCGAACCCCCACCTTAACAATTAATCTTTGTGTTACATTCTTAAGAAGAACCGCCTCATCCACATTCATAATTCTGTCAGACACAACTCATATACTTCTGTCAATTTCAGCTGTTTGTTTAAAAAAATACTTTTCGCAAAATCGCTTAAAATTAAGTAATTTAATTTAGAAACTTCAGGATTGTTATTATGTAGTGAACCTAGGTTTACAGACACTTCAAATATTTGGTGAAGCGACAGGCTTTTTGCTAATATTTTCAAATACCGGATGGTCCATTGATCTGTGTTGTTTTTTTATGCTATTACATTAAATATGACCAAAAAATTTAATATAATAAATAACAAATGGCCACATATCTGCAGTATAGGTTTTTCTACCTGATGTTCCATTTTCGCACAATAATACGTAACTTTATAGTTTTTAATGGCATACGCTAACGCTATATATTATTTCTTGTATGTCTCTTTCAACTATTAAGGTTATATGCCGCCTCAGTTCTTCGTCTATCGGTTATATGGCATTGATTTGATATTCGCTTAAGCTAAACTCACTCCGACTTTCTTTACAACATTCTTCTTATTTTCACACTCACTGTACACCAACATTTTCCGGATACAATTACGTCTAGTATACACAAACCCTTCTGTCAAATACTTCATTTCCACAGCAGTTATACGTCGTTCTTCCAAACCCAACATTCAGAACCATGCATCAATGCATATGTCAAATCCTAAAGTTGTAATTGTACATTTCAAAGTTTTGCATCACCTGGACAAAAATCCCATGCATTTCATAAAGTAAAACCTACAGACATATCCATTAGAAATGAGTACTGTGGTTAGAGTTTGTTGAGCGAGAGTTGTATAGGCTTAGGGTTTGTTTGTTAAAAGTGCGAGCAGAGCAAGCTTGCCTACAATTAATTTCGATTAAAAATGTATACTGTGATTCGAAAAACTTTCAAATTACACTATGAGGAGCAGCTTCATGAAGTGGATGTTCTGTTCATGAAATGTACAACTACTTCTTCTGGATTCACCATATATACTTCAGTATACTCGAACGAATATGTAATATTTGTAATTAATTACAGTGATTTATGTTTGTATTCTTTGCACCGCCTTTTAGCTATATAAATAAAAATTTTATTCCTTTTTAGTACCTTACTAGCGGTCCGACCTGCTTCGCAGGTCTGACCCCTAGGCTCCGCGACTCTAAAGAAGATTACAACTAAAATGTAGAGAAATAAATTGAATAGTGTCTTCGTTTCTCGCTTCCAAGTCAATACATTGGCGAAGGATGCTCGTCACTTCGTTCCTCGCATCCTTGTCAGTACATCGGCGAAGCAAGCTCGTCACTTCGTTCTTCGCTTCCATGCTAGTACTTTTGGATTTTGAATCTCCTCCGTGAGAACTTTAATTTCATACCAAACACGATAGGATTTAAATAACATTTATAAAAAACAATTGATAATCGTCTAAAACAACTTTTTGACACTTTAGTTTAAATCTTCTTCATAAGATTGATAACAAACACGGTAGGATTTAAAACATTTATAAAAAACAATTGACAATCATCCAAAACAACTGGTCCAAAAGTGTAGGAGTAATACAATTGACAGTCGACCTAAAGGTTTCATTTGTCATTTACCATCACGCTACTGAACACTGAACTCTAAATAATATGACCCAGTTCATGCTATGAGTTCTACGATTTTAATTCCCAATAATAATGTACGACAAATTTAATTTTATTGAATTCTAGTTCTGCAAGTGCAGATTTCAAAATCGAGAAGTACAATTTGTGTCACATTTTATAATTGCAAAATATCTTCACTTCGAGGTGATCCTTTAAATACCACCGTGGATAACTTAGATGAAATTCAGATCCCAAAAATAATTGGCAATTACAATATAAACTGAATTTATTACAAATCATATAATTACTTATAAAATATCTACGACTCTCGGTTAATTACAACTAAGACTAAGATAAAATATGGAGCTGCAAGTCCAGTAGATAGATAAATATAATTTAGTCAGCTTATATATTTGACATAATTATATTTAATCTACAAAAAATATAGAGTTGCAATTTCAGATTAAAAACTATCTTATTCAACGATTGATAGATAGACAGTTATCCTACTAATTAATATGATTAGTTCATATTAAATCAGTACCAGTTAGGAACAATTGAATTCTATGAAATTCCAATCTAAATTAATGCCAATTTCCAAGTCATGAAAAAACACACATACATACATAACATGATACTATATCCCACTCAGTGGGGTAGCACGAACCAACAATCAATCTCCTCTAAGATTCATATTCTTTCACACCACTTTCGCTTCGTCCACATTCATAATGCTCGTCTCTTCTTCAATCAATTATACTTAACTACTTATTCCTCGGACGCCTGCGGAATCGGGTCACTTTCAATCTCCCCCGCATATATATTAGTTTCAACAACCTTTCATTCGACATTCGCTCAAGATTTTCAATTCACCCCAACTGACTCATTCCCATTTTCTTAACAACATTCTTCTCAATCTGACACTCACCATACACCAATGTATTGGGATACATTCACGTCTTGTATACTCGCACACTCCTCCCAATATCTCATTTCCACAGCAGTTATACGGCGTACATGCTTCTTCATCCACACCCAACATTTAGAATCATACATCATTGTACAACCAGTCACCAAATCATTCTTCTCAAACACCAACACTTTACATTTATCGACATTGAACAACAGATTTAAACCTTTCCCTGCTTCACAATCATTCTTCTCAATTGCTTCTCGTTTTAACCAAACACAACATCATCCGCATAAACCAACGCAGGCACCATACGTACACCATCCTTTCCATTCAATGACTTTTGTAACAACACATCCATATACAAATTAAACAACCGAGAAGACATTCCGCAACCCTGTTTCTCACCAACATCTACGAAACCAATCACTGAATCTACCACCAACTCTCACCGTAGTCTTATTTCCTTCATACAACGCTCGAATCGCTCCCAACAAATTACCATCAATACCGTACTTTACAAGTACATCCAACAGAACACCTTTTTGTTCTTATCAACCTCCTTGCATATCACTAAACTTAGAAATTGTTAAGGCTTGCACCTTATGAATTAGAATTTTTCCATACAACTTCCCTTTCACACTGAACAAACTTATCGCTTGAAAATTTGTGCATTCACTTAAACTGCTTATGCCTTTAAATAAAGGACAAGTGACAGGAGCCACACACCGTTTCAAAAAAAAAAAAAATTTGAACAAATAAACTAACCAATCAAATAATCTTTCACTACCATATTTCATTTGTTATACCACCCATACCGAGAGACTTACTATTATTTAGACGCATCAATGCAAATCTGACGTCACCTTCATCTATATCCCATTTAACGTTTCTAGCATTTATTCTATTTTTTCCTTTATTATTAATTCCATTTACACCACCATACAATTCCTTAAAATACTCGCACCATCTATTCTAACATCTGATTCACTGGTCTTATACTCCCACCTCTCTATCTTTTTATAGTCTGTCAAATCATTCTCTTATTCATATTAAAATAATTCGTTAATGTTTGACTCACCAATTCATCAAAACGTTTTATAACTCGTTCATTACAATAATTGTACATACATACATACATAACATCACGCTATGTCCCACTTAGTGGGGTAGCACGAACCCAGAAACACAGTCAACCAACAATCAATCTCCTCCACACCACTTTCGCCTCCTCCACATTCATAGTGCGATTCATACATGCTTGTTTATTCTTCACACTCGGAATCATTCGTTCACGCAACAAACCATCAATCATACCCAACCAGTTATTCCTCGGACGCTCACGAAATCGTTCACCTTCAATCTCACCTACATATATTAGTTTCACCAACCTTTCATTCGACAATCGCTCAACATGTCCAAACCACCTTAACTGACTCACTCCCACTTTCTGAACAACATTCTTCACAATCTCACACTCATCATACACCAATGTATTCCGTATACGATCACGTCAATAATACAATAATTGTAATAATTATAATTAATTACAATAATGTACTGATTAGAACAGTGTATTAATGACAATAATTTTTTGATTACAAATATGCACGGACTACAACAATATACTCATATCGATTACAACAATGAACTTATTTGAATACAGAAATATATTTGTGTTGATTACAACAATACATTTGATTATAACAATGTACTGATTACAATATGGGAGGCATTTTAGTTTCCTGCCGACTTAAGAGAAGGTATTATGAGTATTAAATTACATAAAATAAATTATTTTAAATTCATTGTAATTTAAAATAGTGACCCAAAGGTCATTTTCATTTTCCAAAGAAAATTAAAAACATATTTCTAATGTAAATGTCAAATTTTGATAACGTGCTGGTGAAAAATAAAATAAAATTTGTGAAACATATTAATTTAATTTTTTTAATTTCCGCGCCATACACGTGAATCAGTTCCTATAATGTAGTTTCCTGCCGTGTCGCAAAAAGCAGCACTATCGGTTATGTTTTGTAACTTTGGACAAATAGCATTCAGCAATCTTACAAAGTTATTATCTCCCGTCATTTGATAGTTTAGTAATCAGCTTTTTAAATTATGTGTTATTTTCTTTTTAAATAATTTATTTTGAAATATTTAAACATATTTTCCAATATTTTTATGTCTTGCCTCTGCAGTTTTCTATCTCATCAAATTGCACATTATAGAGAATATTTTTAATGTATATAAGCATTCTTAGCTTTAATAAGAATATTTCGATTTAAGATAAATTTGACGTATGTCGATTGGCAAAGAATGACGTATGTCTTTTCTTGATTCTGCCATAACTGGTACAAAGCATATAAAAATGCCTATTTTATAAACTATAGCTATTATATAAATACCTACCTTAAAATTATTGAAATACATTATTGTACTAATTAAGTTTGTCTGAATACATTAAAACTTGATAAATTTCAACTTTTGTTCATTACGGTTTCGAATCAGACTGCCAAAAAGTTAGGTTAGATATAAAGTTATACATCACATTTTAATGTATTATTTAACAAACTTGGGGTTTTATAGAATAATCTAACGGGTTTAGCTTTGTTTTAGTAGTACAACAAACTGAGCAATTACCAGTCTTTTCTTTATATATTTAAACATCACCCGAAATTTATCTTCAAATCATTTTGTTGAAAATATCTGCAATAAATGTATTAAACTATATAGATATTTAAACAAATATTTATCTTAAATCTTTATTGTACTTCGATAAGCCAGTTAAGTTTGCCTGAATGTATTAAAACTTGATAAATATACGTTTCATTTCTGGTTTTAAATTGACCTGTCAAAATTTAAGTAAAATGTAATTTATATATCACAATTTATGTAATTTTACATACCTGGATTATGGAACAACATTAATTTTTGAAGCGTTACATGCCATTGTGTTATTATAAAGAACTGTGTCTCTTAAATTATTCAAACTTGGAAATTAACCTTTGAGAAATTTTGATACAACAGAATTATCATTGTCACAATCAGTAACACCTCAATTCTCCATTATGTATAATTGTGCTTTCATTTGTGATCATAATAATCTGAATTTTCTTAAGTATTGTGGACTGACCGATTAATACGATCAATTATTGGAAACATGCACTCGCAACACTGTACACTGACACTTTGGGTGCGTTCGTTATTGAAATCTATCCAGCGTTCGGTATACCGCAATTTTTACACTTTTGTATTATTAAACATGTACGACGTTCATTAATTATACAACAGAATTATAAAATATAATGCCAAAAGGATTTATTTTAGGTTATGTAAACTCAAATTAACATTTTTTGCCTGCAATTAATAAATTATAATTATTTTATTACTTCTATTAACTATAGGAATATATATGCAGCAGATATACATTTATATTTACTTATATACTGCTGATTTTATTTTACATCTTTAAGCTAAAATGTCAAAAAATTAGAACACTTCAAAAATATAAATTTTCTTCAAATTCATTGCACAAATAGATTAACTATTATAATTTATTACATTAATGTTCAAATACTAAAAAACTTTCAATTAAAAATGATTAAACTTGCACACATATTTGTGAAAAGTGACAGCTATAACTTAAATTTTATAAATTGACTTTTCAAATATTTACATTATAGTACACAGGTTCACTCATTTTTTTAAATCACAGATAAATTTACAAAACATCTTCAACTTGTCTAGAAATAGAGTAATTTATACTGAAAATTTCAAACAGATCTGTCATATATGTCAAATTGAACAAAAATTTGTGAAAAGTTACAACTACAATCAACAAAGTACACTTTCGTAGCAACCCGAGGCCCCCCTTGATGGAAAATTTTAATGTCTTTCGCATTTAATATTTCGCACATCATGCGTAAGAAAAATATGAGACATGCAAAAGGCACTGTTCCACAGGGACCTTTAACACCCAAAAAAAGTTTCACCTGAATACATCAAACCGTCTAGGCTGTAGGCGATTCCGATGGCCGTTGTTAGATTGGCTAATCTATAGAGTGACAGTTCAGACCCACGCCGATTAGTATATAGGACTAGCGGTCCGACCTGCTTCGCAGGTCTGACCCCTAGGCTCCGCGACTCTAAGGAAGTTAGCAACTAAAACTATAGGAAAATAAATTGCAAGTTTAATCAGATACCTTAAATTTGTTAGCACCCAATTGTTAATAATCCTTGTTAATAAATTGGCGAAGAAAGCTCGTCACTTTGTTCCTCACTTTCATGTCAGTGCATTGGCATTAAATACCCCTAAGTTAGGTTTCTAGTAATTACCACAAAAACAATTGCTGATCGGTATTATTTATGACAAAGAGGATTCATCACTACTTTTTCCTATTTTTTGAGACTAAACCATTTCTAAGTTCCTCAATATTTCACTTGTAAAACATTTCACTTGGTACTCCAAAAGTCGCATATTCATGAATTTTAATGAAAACAATTGCCGATCAAAATTGGTTTGCGGAAAAAATTACAAAAAATACAATAGATTTTTCGTGGACATTACCAAGATAAAGTGTTTTAATTTTTAAAAATAACTATCTGCCAACTCCTAAAAAATTTTTAAAAAAGTTTAATCAATGGTCGATCGTAACAATTTCTGATAAAATTACGTCACTTTGACCTTTCTTTCGATACCGAGTAAGTGATTTTTAAAAGAAATTTATATTAAATACAACTTGCATTAATTTTGTCAATCTGACATTCTTGGCAATTTAGAAATACCGTCAATAATAATGTTTAATAATTTGCATTCCATATTGACAAATCTGGCAGATATACATTATTTTTACTAAATTTGTTCGTGTAATACCAACATTATCCGGTCTTACGTCAGCTTGTCAGTTACACTTTAAAGTACAATCGAAGCGAAAAAATTAAAACTTGTCCATCAAGATTCATATATAATACCAAACACATATTTCTAATGACTTTTATGAAAACAATCGGCCAGCCTCCATTTCTTATATTATCATTTGTTTAGTCTATTCGACACCGTTCTTTTGATACCCGCGTCACTAACACTTCAACGGTAGAAAAATAAAATGAGTAGTCGTAAATAACTACCATTTAATACCAAACAAATGGCGAAGCAAGCTCATCACTACGTTCCTCGGTTCCATGTCAGTTAATTGCCGAAGAAAGCTCGTCACTTCGTTCTTAGTTTCCATGTCAGTACATCGGCGAAGCAAGCTCGTCACTTCGTTCCTCGCTTCCATGATACTACTTTGTGACACTTAATTAATTACCAAACAATTGACGATTTTTGATAATTAAGTTTAAATCCGCTCCATGAGACTTTAAATTTAAATCAAACACGGTAGGATAAAAATAACATTTACACAAAACAATTGATAAACGCCCAAAACAACTTTTTGACACTTTAGTTCAAACCTCCTCTGCGATATCTTTAATTTGATTCCAAACACTGTAGGATTTAAATAACATTTAAAAAAAAATTGACGTTCGTCCAAAATAACTTTTTGACACTTGAGTTTAAATCTCATGAGCGAGACCTTTTATTCAATACCAAACACGGTAGAATTTAAATAACATTTATACAAAACAATTGACAATCACCCAAAATAACTTTTTGACACTTGAGTTCAAACCTCTTCTCCGAGACCTATAATTTGATTCCCAACACGGTAGGATTTAAATAACATTTTTAAGAAACAATTGACGTTCGTCCAAAATAACTTTTTGACACTGGAGTGTAAATCTCATGAGCGAGACCTTTAATTCAATACCAAACACGGTTGGATTTAAATAACATTTATACAAAACAATTGACAATCGCACAAAACAACTTTTTGCCACTTTAGTTCAAACCTCTTTTGCGAGACCTTTAATTCAAAACACGGTTGGATTTAAGTAACATTTATACAAAACAATTGACAATCGGCCAAAATAACTTTTTGCCACTTTAGTTTAAACCTCTTTTGCGAGACCTTTAATTTGATTCCAATCACTGAAGGATTTAAATAACACCCAAAATAACCCAAAATAACTTTTTGACACTTGAGTTCAAACCTCTTCTTCGAGACCTGTAATTTGATTCCCAACATGGTAGGATTTAAAAAACATTTATAAAAACAATTAACGATCGACCAAAATAATTTTTTGATACCTGAGTTTAAATCTCATGATTGAGACATTTAATTCAATACCAAACACGCTAGGTTTTAAATAACATTTATAAAGAACAAATGACGATCGTCCAAAATAATTTTTTGACACTTGAGTTTAAGTCTGATGAGTGAGACCTTCAATTTAATGCCAAACACGGCAGGATTTAAATAACATTTAGAAAAAACAATTAACGATTGTGTAAAATAATTTTGTGACACTTGATTAGAAATAAAAAACAATTGATGATTGTTTAAAATCACTTTTTGTTAATTCTACAATTTTAGATAAAAAAAAATCTGAAATTGATTATAAATATTTAAAACGAACTTTTTATATTCGATAAGTAATTAACTTGTTTAAATTTTACCGCCTAAAATACTTAGAAGCATCGATGTTGTGGAGCAGAGACATCTGTTGTATTTTTTGAGAAGATAAAGAAACCATGTATGAAGTGAAAAATAATTCTCAACTTTTTTATGTTAGATAAGAAGTTAACTCATTTGAATTTTACCGCCTAAAATCCTTAAAAGGATCCAACGACATTTGTCACATTTATTTTAAATTTGAAAAAAATATGAAATTTAAAATAATTACAAAATAATAATTATGTTCTCATATTTATTCTAAACACAAATAAATTACCAAACTTGTCTAACTGAACTACAATTAAAGTAATTTTTAATTAAAATTTCAGACTGAAATGTCAAATTAACTAGTTGCACAAAAATTTGTGAAAAGTGACAGCTACAATTTTAATTTTTTTAACTGACTTTTAAAATATTTTCAAAATAGTACACATGTTTGCTTATTTATTCAAAACACATATCAATTTACAAAACGTCTTCAAGTTGTCTAGAATATATGTATTTTATACTTTATTTTTTAAACAGATCTGTCAGAAATGCCAAATTGAACATAAATTTTTGTAAAGTTACAACCAGAATCAACAAACTCCACTTTGATAGCAACCCGCACACTCTGATCCGTAAACGAATTTCCGCCTTATTTATTTAATATCTCGCACATCATGTGTACTAAAAATGTAAATTCATAAAAAGGACCTATTCCAAAACAATCTCTATATGCCTGTAAAAGTTTCACTTAAATCCGTTAAACGGTCCAGGCTCTAGAGCTGCGCACATTTTTAGTTACTAGGCAGATGAATCTATATATAGAGAACCACTCAAGCCTTTTAGTATATGGGACTAGCGGTCCGACCTGCTTCGCAGGTCTGACCCCTAGGCTCCGCGACTCTTAAGAAGATAGCAATTAAAACTATAGGAAAATATATTGCAAGTTTAATCAAATACCTTAAATTTGTTAGCAAGCAATTGTCGAAGAAAATTTGCCTCTTTGTTCCCCGCTTCCATGTTAGTAAATTGGCGAAGAAAGCTCGTCACTTCGTTCCTCGCTTTCATGTCAGTGCATTGGCATTAAATACCCCTAAGTTACATTTCTAGTAATTACCACAAAAAAATTTGCTGATCGTTATTATTTATGACAAAGAGGATTCATAACTACTTTTTCCTTTGAGCCGAAACCATTGCATTCAATAATCCACAAGCTAGGTTTAGGAAAATATTCAGTAAATTAATTGCCAATCGTACATATTTGTAATACAGATGGATCATTTCTAAGTTCCTCACTATTTCACTTGTAAAACATTTCACTTGGTATTCCACAGGTCGCATATTCATGAATTTTAATGAAAAACAATTGCCGATCATAATTGGTTTGCGGAAAAAATTACAACAAATACAAAAGATTTTTCGTGGACATTTCCAAGATAAAGTGTTTTAATTTTTACTCCTACAATAGATTTCAATTGACATTAAAAATATAACTATATGCCAACTCCAAAACATTAAGATAGAGAAACTACAAGTTAGGTATCTACAAAAATTTTATAAATAAGTTTAAACAATTGTAGATCGTAACTATTTGAAACAAAATTACGTCACTTCGACCTTTCTTTAGATACCGAATAAGTGATTTTTAAAAGAAATTTATATTAAATACAACTTGCATTAATATTTGATCATGTAATGAAGACTTTTGTCAATCTGACATTTCTATTGTCTTCTTGCAAATTTAGAAATACCGTCAATAATAATGTATAATAATTTGCATTCCATATAGACAAATTTGGTAGATATTCATTATTTTTACTACATTTGTTCGTGTAATACCAACCTTATCTAGTCTTACGTCAGATTGTCAGTTACACTTCAAAGTACAATCCAAGCGAAAAAATTAAAAGTTGTCCATCAAAATTTATTTGATACCAAACACATTTTTTTAATGCCTTTTATGAAAACAATCGGCCAGCCTCCATTTTTTATATTATCGTTTGTTCAGTCTATTCGACACCTTTCTTTTGATACCCGCGTCACTAAAGAAGATTACAACTGTAGAAAAATAAAATGAGTAGTCTTAAATAACTTCAATTTAATACCAAACAAATGGCGAAACAAACTCGTCACTACGTTCCTCGCTTCCATGTCAGGAAATTGGAGAAGAAAGCTCGTCACTTCGTTCCTCGCTTCCATGTCAGTACATCGGCGAAGCAAGCTCGTCACTTCGTTCCTCGCTTCCATGATACTACTTTGTCACACTTGAGTTTAAGTATGAACTTTAATTTAATACCAAGCAATTGATGATCGTGCAAAATAACTTTTTGTTAATTAAGTTTAAATCCGCTCCCTGAGACTTTTAATTTAAAATCAAACACGGTAGGATGAAAATAACATTTACACAAAACAATTGATAAACGCCCAAAACAACTTTTTGACATTTGAGTTCACACCTCCTCTGCGAGAACTTTAATTTGATTCCAAACACTGTAGGATTTAAATAACATTTGTAAAAAAACAATTGACGTTCGTCCAAAATAACTTTTTGACACTTGAGTTTAAATCTTATGAGTGAGTCCTTTAATTCAATACCAAACATGGTAGGATTTAAATAACATTTTTACAAAACAATTGACCATCGCCCAAAACAACTTTTTGACACTTGAGTTCAAACCTCCTCTGTGAGACCTTTAATTTGATTCCAAACACTGTAGGATTTAAATAACACTTATAAAAACAATTAACGATCGTCCAAAATAAATTTTTGATACTTAAGTTCAAATCTCATAATTGAGACCTTTAATTCAATACCAAACACGGTAGGGTTTAAATAACATTTATAAAAAAAATGACGATCGTCTAAAATAATTTTTTGACACTTGAGTTTAAATCTGATGAGTGAGACCTTCAATTTAATACCAAACACGACAGAATTTAAATAACATTTAGAAAAGACAATTAACGATCGTCTAAAATAACTTTATGAAACTTGATTTTAAATCAGTGCCGTAAAACTTTTAATTTAGTACCAAACACGGCAGGATTAGAAATAAAAACAACTGATGAATGTTCAAAATAACTTTTTGACAATTCTACGAATTTAGATTTAATAAAATTCTGAAATTGATTATAAATATTTAAACCGAACTTTTTATATTATATAAATAATTAACTTTTACGGCCTAGAATACTTAGAAGCATCGATGTTGTCGAGCAGAGACATCTGTTGTATTTTTTGAGAAGAAAATGAAACCATCTATGAACTTTTTTGTGTTAGATAAGAAGTTAATTCATTTGAATTTTACCGCCGAAAATCCTTAAAAGAATTGAGGTTGACGAACATAGGCATCTGTCATATTTATTTTGAATTTGAAAAAAAATTACAAAATAATAATAATGTTTGCTCATTTATTCTAAACACAAATAAATTACCAAACTTGACTAACTGAACTACAATTAAAGTAATTTATATTTAAAATTTCAGACTGAAATGTGAAAAATAACTAGTTGCACAAAAATTTGTGAAAAGTGGCAGCTACAATTTTTATTTTTTTAATTGACTTTTAAAATATTTTCAAAATAGTACACATATTTGTTCATTAATTCTGCACACAGATCAATTTACAAAACATCTTCAATTTGTCTAGAATATAAGTAATTTATAATTAATTTTTGAAACAGAACTGTCAGAAATGACAAATTGAACATAATTTTTTGTAAAGTTACAACCAGAATCAACAAACTCCACTTTCATAGCAACCGCACACTTTGATCCATAAACCTTATTTATTTAATATCTCGCACATCATGTGTACTAAAAATGTGAATTCATAAAAAGGCCCTATTCCAAAAAAATCTCTAACTGCCGGTAAAGGTTTCACTGAAATCCGTCAAACCGTCTAGGCTCTAGAGCTGCGCACAAATTTGGTTACTAGGCAGATGAAAGTATATATAGAGAATGAATTTTGCCTTTTAGTATATGGGACTAGCGGCCCGACCTGCTTCGCAGGTCTGTCCCCTAGGCTCCGCGTTACTGAAGAAGATTACAACTGAAAATGTAGAAAAATAAATTAAGTAGACTTAAATAACTTCAAATTTATACCAAACAATTGGCGAAGCAAGCTCGTCACTACGTTCCTCGCTTCCATGTCAGTACTAGACGAAGAAAGCTCGTCACTTCGTTCCTCGCTTTCAAGTCAGTGCATCGGCGAAGCAAGCTCGTCACTTCGTTTCTCGCTTCCATGTTACTAATATTTGGCACTTTAGTTTAAATCTCTTCCGTGATATACTTAATTCAATACTAAACACGTTTTTTGACACTTGAGTAAAAATATCCTTCATGAGACTTTTAATTTGATACCAAACACGGTAGGATTTAAATAATATTTATAAAAAACAATTGACAATGCTCCAAATCAACTTTTTGACATTTGAGTTTAAATCTCCTCCGCAAGGCCTTTAATTTAATACCAAACACGGTAAAAATTAAATATCATTTATACAAAACAATTAACGATCATCCAAAACAATTTTTTTGACACTTGAGTTCAAATCTCCCCCTTGAGACCTTTAATTTGATACCAAACTCGGTAGGATTAAAATAATATTTATATAAAATAATTGACAATCGTCCAAAACAACTTTTTGACACTTGAGTTCAAATCTCCTCTGCGAGACCTTTAATTCAATACCAAACACGGTAGGATTTAAATAATATTTATAAAAAACATTTGACAGTCGTCCAAAACAACTTTTTGACACTAGAGTTTAAATCTCCTCCGCTAGGCCTTTAATTTGATACCAAACACGGTAGGAATTAAATATCATTTATACAAAACAATTAACGATCATCCAAAACAACTTTTTGACACTTGAGTTCAAATCTCCTCCTTGAGACTTTTAATTTGATACCAAACACTGCATAATTTAAATAATATTTATAAAAAACAATTGACAATCGTCCAAAATAACTTTTTGACACTTGAGTTCAAATCTCCTTCGCGAGGCCTTTAATTTGATACCAAACACGGTAGGATTTAAATAATATTTATAAAAAAACAATTGACAATCGCCCAAAACTTCTTGACATTTGAGTTCAAATCTCCTCCGCGAGACCTTTAATTCAATACCAAACACGGTAGGATTTCAATAATATTTATAAAAAAACAATTGACAATCGCCCAAAACAACTTCTTGACACTTGAGTTCAAATCTCCGCCGCCAGGCCTTTAATTTGATACCAAACACGGTGGGAATTAAATAACATTTATACAAAACAATTGACAATCGCCCAAAACAACTTCTTGACACTTGAGTTCAAATCTCCACCGCCAGGCCTTTAATTTGATACCAAACACGGTGGGAATTAAATAACATTTATACAAAACAATTAACGATCGTCCAAAACAACTTTTTGACACTTGAGTTCAAATCTCCTCCGCGAGACCTTTAATTCAATACCAAACACGGTAGGATTTAAATGATATTTATAAAAAACAATTGACAATCGTCGAAAATAACTTTATGACACTTTATTTTAAATCTCTAATGTGAAACTTTTAATTTAGTACCAAACACGGCAGGATTAGAAATGAAAAACAACTCATGATAAAAAAATTATTCTGAAAGTAAATAAATATTTAAAACGATCTTTTTATATTAAATAAGTAATAAACTTATTTAAATTTTATCGCCTTAAATACTTAGAGGCATCAAGGTTGTTGAACAGAGACATCATGTATATTTTTTGAACAGGAAAAGAAACCATATATGAAGTGAAAAATAATTTTCAACTTTTTTGTATTAGATAAGAAAATAACTCATTTGAATTTTACCGCCTAAAATCCTTAAAAGAATCGTGGTTGACGAACAAAGACATCTGTCATATTTATTTTGAATTTGAAAAAAATATGAAAAAAAATTCACATTTAAAAAAATTACAAAATAGTAAATAATGTACGCACTATTATTCTAAACACAAATAAATTTGCCAAATTTATCTAACTTGTCCACAATTAAAGTAATGTATAATTAAAACTTCGAACTGAACTGTAAAAATGACAAGTTGTCATTCTTTTTTTCAAACAATTAAAGATAAAGTGTATTGACAGTTCACTTTGAAATTGTAAAAATAAATTACTTTATTTGTAGACAAGTTAGATAAGTATGGTAAATTTATTTCTGTGTAGAATAAATTCAAGTACATGCTTAATATTTTGTTAAATTTTAAAACATCAATTTAAAAATAACAAAATTAATTTCAGAGTGAAATGTCAATTCCCTTTATCTCTGAATTTTTAACAGTAGTAGCAACGCGTGTTTATTTAACATAAACTACACGGAATACGAGGCCCCCCTTGATGTAAAAATTTAATGTCTTTCCTATTTAATATTTCGCACATCATGTGTAAGAAAAATATGAATTTATAAAAAGCACGTAGTCCCTATTGCCCTTTACATCTTAAAAAAAGTTTCACCTGAAACCATTGCACCGTTTAGGCTGTAGCGATGAATAATTATGGTTGTTAGATTGGTCAAAGTATAGAGTGACAGTTCAGATTAGGCCGATTAGTATATAGGACTAGCGGTCCGACCTGCTTCGCAGGTCTGACCCCTAGGCTCCGCGACACTGAAGAAGAAGGCAACTAAAACTATATGAAAATAAATTGCTAGTTTTCTCAAATTTGTTAGCAAGCAATTGTCGAATAAAATTTGTCTCTTTGTTCCCCGCTTCCTTGTTAGTAAATTGGCGAAGAAAGCTCGTCACTTCGTTCCTCGCTTTCATGTCAGTGCATTGGCATTAAATACCCCTAAGTTAGGTCTTTAGTAATTACCACAAAAACAATTGCTTATCGTTATTATTTATGACAAAGAGGTTTCAACACTACTTTTTCCTACTTTTTTAGCCTAAACCATTGCATTCAATACTCCACAAGCTAGGTTTAGGGAAATTTTAAGTAAATTAATTGCCAATCGTACTGATTTGTAATAAAGATGGGTCATTTCTAAGTTCCTCACTATTTCACTTGTAAAACATTTCACTTGTTACTCCAAAGGTCGCATATTCATGAACTTTAATGAAAAACAATTGCCGATCATAATTGGTTTGCGAAAAAAATTACAACAAACACAATAGATTTTTCGTGGACATTACCAAGATTAAGTGTTTTAATTTTTGCCCCTTCAATAGATTTCAATTGACTTTAAAAAAATAACTATTTGCCAAGTCCTAAAACATTTAGGGCCGGTATTTCCAATCTCAGATAAACTATAGAATAAATTATCAATGGAATAAATAAAAAATATCGCATCAAAAGATGACATCTAGAATAATAATCATCATTTAAGCTATGATTTTGATGCGATATTTTTTGTTTATTCTATTGATAAATTTATTCTCTAGGTAACTGAGTTTGGAAATACCGCCCCTTAGTTAGATAAACTACAAGTTAGGTATCTACAAAAATTAAAAAAAAAAAGATTAAACAATTGTCGATCGTAACGATTTTTGATAAAATTACGTCACTTCGACCTTTCTTTCGATACCGAATAAGTGATTTTTAAAAGAAATTTATATTAAATACAACTTGTATTAATATTTGATCATGTAATGACGACTTTTATCAATCTGACATTCTTGGCAATTTAGAAATAACGTCAATAATATTGTATAATAATTTTTATTCCATATTGACAAATTTGGCAGATATACATTATTTTTACTAAATTTTTTCGTGTAATACCAACCTTATCCAGTCTTACGTCAGCTTGTCAGTTACACTTCAAAGTACAATCGAAGCAAAAAAATTAAAACTTGTCCATCAAGATTGTTATAGGATACCAGCAAATTTTTCTAATGACTTTTATGAAAACAATCGGCCAGCATCCATTTTTTATATCATTATTTGTTCAGTCTATTCGACACCGTTATTTTGATACCCGCGTCACTAAAGAAGATTACAACGGTAGAAAAATAAACTGAGTAGACTTAAATAACTACCATTTAATACCAAACAAATGGCGAAGCAAGCTCATCACTACGTTCCTCGCTTCTATGTCAGTAAATTGTCGAAGAAAGCTCGTCACTTCGTTCCTCGCTTCCATGTCAGTATATCGGCGAAGCAAGCTCGTCACTTCGTTCCTCGCTTCCATGATTCTACTTTGTGACACTTAATTAATTACCAAACAATTGACGATCGTACAAAATAACTTTTTGACACTTGAGTTTAAATCTGATGAGTGAGACCTTCAATTTAATGCCAAACACGGCAAGATTTAAATAACATTTAGAAAAAACAATTAACGATCGTGTAAATAATTTTGTGGCACTTGATTAGAAATAAAAAACAACTGCTGATTGTTTAAAATAAATTTTTGATAATTCTACGAATTTAGATAAAAAAAAATCTGAAATTGATTACAAGTATTTAAAACGAACTTTTTATATTAGATAAGTAATTAACTTGTTCAAATTTTACCGCCTAAAATACTTAGAAGTATAGATGTTGTCGATCAGAGATATCTGTTGTATTTTTTGAGAAGAAAAAGAAACCATCTATGAAGCGAAAAATAATTCTCAACTTATTTATGTTAGATAAGAAGTTAACTCATTTGAATTTTACCGCCTAAAATCCTATTATTTGAAATTTAAAAAAAAATATAAAAAAAATTCAAATTTAAAATAATTACAAAATAATAATAATGTTTGCATATTTATTCTAAACACAAATAAATCACCAAACTTGTCTAACTGAACTACAATTAAAGTAATTTATATTTAAAATTTCAGACTGAAATGTCAAAATAACTAGTTGCACAAAAATTTGTGAAAAGTGACAGCTACATTTTTTATTTTTTTAATTGAGTTTTAAAATACTTACAAAGTAGTACACATGTTTGTTCATTAATTCTAAACACAGATAAATTTACAAAACATCTTCAAGTTATCTAGAATATATGTAATTTATACTTAAATTTTGAAACAGATCTGTCAGAAATGACAAATTGAACATAAATTTTTGTAAAGTTACAACCAGAATCAACAAACTCCACTGTCATAGCAACCGCACACTTTGATCCATAAACCTTTTTTATTTAATATCTCGCACATCATGTGTACTAAAAATGTGAATTCATGAAAAGGCCCTATTCCAAAAAAATCTCTAACTGCCGATAAAGGTTTCACTGATATCCGTCAAACCGTCTAGGCTCTAGAGCTGCGCACAAATTTGGTTACTAGGCAGATGAAAATATATATATATAGAAAGTGAATTAAGCCTTTTAGTATATTGGACTAGCGGTCCGACCTGCTTCGCAGGTCTGACCCCTAGGCTCCGCGACTCTAAATAAGATAGCTACTAAAACTATAGGAAAATAAATTGCAAGTTTAATCAAATACCTTAAATTTGTTAGCAAACAATTGTCGAATAAAATTTGTCTCTTTGTTCCCCGCTTCCTTGTTAGTAAATTGGCGAAGAAAGCTCGTCACTTCGTTCCTCGCTTTCATGTCAGTGCATTGGCATTAAATACCCCTAAGTTAGGTTTTTAGTAATTACCACAAAAACAATTACTGATCGTTATTATTTATGACAAAGAGGTTTCATCACTACTTTTTCCTACTTTTTGAGCCTAAACATTCAAAGCATTCAATACTCGACAAGCTAGGTTTAGGGAAATTTTCAGTAAATTAATTGCCAATCGTACTGATTTGTAATAAAGATGGGTCATTTCCAAGTTCCTCAATATTTCACTTCTAATACATATCACTTGGTACTCCACAGGTCGCATATTCATGAATTTTAATGAAAAACAATTGCCGATCATAATTGGTTTGCGGAAAAAATTTCAACAAATATAATAGATTTTTGTGGACATTACCAAGATAAAGTATTTTATTTTTACCCCTACAATAGATTTAAATTTACTTTAAAAAAATAACTATCTGCCAACTCCTGAAACATTTAGGTAGATAAACTACAAGTTAGGTATCTACAAAAAAATTTTTTAAAAAGTTTAAACAATTGTCGATCGTAACGATTTTTGATATAATTACCTCACTTCGACCTTTCTTTCGATACCGAATAAGTGATTTTTAAAAGAAATTTATATTAAATACAACTTGCATTAATATTTGATCATGTAATGAAGACTTTTGTCAATCTGAATTTTCTATTGTCTTCTTACCAATTTAGAAATACCGTCAATAATAATGTATAATAATTTGCATTCCATATGACAAATTTGGCAGATATACATTATTTTTACTAAATACCAATCTTATCCAGTCTTACGTTCTCTTGTCAGTTACACTTCAAAGTACAATCGAAGCGAAAAAATTAAAACTTGTCCATCAAGATTCTTATATGATACCAACCACATTTTTTTAATGACTTTAATGAAAACAATCGGCCAGCCTCCATTTTTACCTCCCGCCTACCTCTAGGTAAGGGAGGTATTGTTTTTGGTCAAAAAATTGGGTAGTGAGTTTTCAATGAATAAGCACGTTTTAGGGTCCCTACAATACAATTTTGTATGTATGTATATGTGTGTGTAGTCTGTGGCAATTTTATCGTCTCGCATAACTCAAATACTCTTATACCAAAAAATACAATTTTGTAAATTATTGCTTCTTATGAAGAGCTGATTAGTTTTTGGATAATATTGGTCAACCGGAAGTAGCAGTTTACTTGAAGCCCTTGACAGTTTTTCGTGTAAAAACACGGTTAAATTTCTTTTTTCAACAAATTATGTTATTTTGAAAGTTGTAGAATATTAAATTTTACATGTGTTTTGATTACACAAATTTCATTAATTTTCATTAGATTTAGAGATAATAAAATATTAAGAAATTAGATTTCACAAATCTTGCATTCCTGGTACACCATGGAAACATTGAAAAATTTTTTACGAAATGTGACAAGTCATTTTGATTGAGAAGCTGTTTTCTTAGTGAAATATATGTCAAAAAATTAAATAAATATACGAAAGAAAATTAAAATTCTCAGATATAAATAGAAAATTAACAAATAAGAAGGTATGTTTCTGTATCATCAAATGCTATTATGTACCGTTTAAGAGGTTAAAATGCTGGGCACATCAGATTTTTTTTGAATAGGATAAGTGTCTTTTAATATTATGTTAACACTTATATGCAAAAGACATTTATTCCAACCATATACGGGATTTATATAATACCAAAGAGTCCTGCTTATATAAATTCGTATTCCGAATAATAAAAATATATTTCAGAAACCTTGATCTCATCAAAAGATGGTAGCAAGTTTGAAGTTTGTTCTCACCTCTTTTATAATGATTTTACAAAGAATATGTAAAAATATTGTACCGTTTAAGAGTAGTATTGGGCGGGAGGTTATGTGCTGGACACATTTTTTATATTATCATTTGTTCAGTTCATTCGACACCGTTCTTTTGATACCCGTGTCACTAAAGAAGATTACAAGATAGAAAAATAAAATGAGTAGTCTTAAATAACTACCATTTCGTAGCAAACAAATGGCGAAGCAAGCTCATCACTACGTTCCTCGCTTCCATGTCAGTAAATTGCCGAAGAAAGCTCGTCACTTCGTTCCTCGCTTCCATGGTAATACTTTGTGACACTTAATTAATTACCAAACAATTGACGATCATGCAAAATAACTTTTTGATACTTAAGTTTAAATCCGCTCCATGAGACTTTTAATTTAAATCAAACACGGTAGGATAAAAATAACATTTACACAAAACAATTGATAAACGCCCAAAACAACTTTTTGACACTTTAGTTCAAACCTCCTCTGCGAGACCTTTAATTTGAGTCCAAACACTGTAGGATTTAAATAACATTTTTAAAAAACAATTGACGTTCGTCCAAAATAACTTTTTGACACTTGAGTTTAAATCTCATGAGTGAGACCTTTAATTCAATACCAAACACGGTAGGATTTAAATAACATTTATGCAAAACAATTGACAATCGCCCAAAACAACTTTTTGACATTTGAGTTCAAACCTCCTCTGCTAGACCTTTAATTTGATTCCAAACACTGTAGGACTTAAATAACATTTAAAAAAAAAACAATTGACGTTCGTCCAAAATAACTTTTTGACACTTGAGTTTAAATCTCATGAGCGAGACCTTTAATTCAATACCAAACAGGGTAAGATTTAAATAACATTTATACAAAACAATTGACAATCACCCAAAATAACTTTTTGACACTTGAGTTCAAACCTCTTCTCCGAGACCTGTAATTTGATTCCAAACACGATAGGATTTAAATAATATTTATAAAAACAATTAACGATCGTCCAAAATAAATTTTTGATACTTCAGTTTAAATCTCATGATTGAGACCTTTAATTCAATACCAAACACAGTAGGTTTTAAATAACATTTATAAAAAAACAAATGACGATCGTCCAAAATAATTTTTTGACACTTGAGTTTAAATCTGATGAGTGAGACCTTCAATTTAATGCCAAACACGGCAGGATTTAAATAACATTTAGAAAAAACAATTAACGATCGTGTAAAATAATTTTGTCACACTTGATTAGAAATAAAAAACAACTGATGATTGTTTAAAATAACATTTTGACAATTCTACGAATTAAGATAAAAAAAATCTGAAATTGATTATAAATATTTAAAACGAACTTTTTATATTAGATAAGTAATTAACTTGTTTAAATTTTACCGCCTAAAATACTTAGAAGCATCGATGTTCTTGAGCAGAGACATCTGTTGTATTTTTTGAGAAGAAAAAGAAAATATCTATGAAGCAAAAAATAATTCTCAACTTTTTTATGTTAAATAAGAAGTTAACTCATTTGAATTTTACCGCCAAAATTCTTAAAAGAATCGAGGTTGACGAACAACGACATCTGACATATTTAAATTAAATTTAAAAAAAATATGAAAAAAAAATTCAAATTTAAAATAATTACAAAATAATATTAATGTTTGCATATTTATTCTAAACACAAATAAATTACCAAACTTTTCCAAATGAACTACAATTAAAGTAATTTATATTTAAAATTTCAGACTGAAATGTTAAAATAACTAGTTGCACAAAAATTTGTGAAAAGTGACAGCTACATTTTTTATTTTTTTAATTGACTTTTAAAATACTTACAAAGTAGTACACATGTTTGTTCATTAATTCTAAACACAGATAAATTTACCAAACATCTTCAAGTTGTCTGGAATATATGTAATTTATACTTGAACTTCGAAACAGATCTGTCAGAAATGACAAATTGAACATAAATTTTTGTAAAGTTACAACCAGAATCAACAAACTCCACTTTGATAGCAACCCGCACACTCTGATCCGTAAACGCATTTCCGCCTTATTTATTTAATATCTCGCACATCATGTGTACTAAAAATGTGAATTCACGAAAAGGCCCTATTCCAAAAAAATCTCTAGCTGCCGGTAAAGGTTTCACTGAAATCCGTCAAACCGTCTAGGCTCTAGAGCTGCGCACAAATTTGGTTACTAGGCAGATGAAAATATATATATATAGATATATAGAAAGTGAATTAAGCCTTTTAGTATATTGGACTAGCGGCCCGACCTGCTTCGCAGGTCTGTCCCCTAGGCTCCGCGTCACTGAAGAAGATTACAACTGAAAATATAGAAAAATAAATTGGGTATTCTTAAATAATTTCCAATTTATACCAAACAATTGGCGAAGCAAGCTCGTCACTACTTTCCTCGCTTCGATGTCAGTACGTTGACGAAGAAAGCTCGTCACTTCGTTCCTCGCTTCCATGTCAGTGCATCGACGAAGCAAGCTCGTCACTACGTTCCTCGCTTCCATGTCAGTACATTGGCGAAGCAAGCTTGTACCTTCGTTCCTCGCTTTCAAAAAGTGCATCGGCGAAGCAAGCTCGTCACTATGTTCCTAGTTTCTATGTCAGTACATTAACGAAGAAAGTTCGTCACTTCGTTCCTCGCTTTTAAGTCAGTGCATGGCGGTGCAAGCTCGTCACTTCAATTCTCCGTTTTCCGTGAGATATTTAATTCAATTCCAAACACGTTAGGATTTAATAACATTTATAAAAAAAAAACAATTGATGATTTACCAAAATAACTTTTTGACACTTCAGTTGAAATGTCCTTCATGAGACTTTTAATTTGATACCAAACACGGTAGGAATTAAATAACATTTATACAAAACAATTAACGGTCGTCCAAAACAACTTTTTGACACTTGAGTTCAAATCTCCTTCGCGAGACCTTTAATTTTATACCAAACACGGTAGGATTTAAATAATATTTATAAAAAAACAATTGACAATCGTCCAAAGTAACTTTTTGACACTTAAGTTCAAATCTTCTCTGCGAGACCTTTTATTCAATACCAAACACGGTAGAATTTAAATAATATTTATAGAAAACAATTGACAATCGTCCAAAACAACTTGTTGACACTTGAGTTCAAATCTCCTCTGCGAGACCTTCAATTGAATACCAAACACGGTAGGATTTAAATAATTTTTATAGAAAACAATTGACAATCGTCCAAAACAACTTTTTGACACTTTAATTCAAACCTCCTCTGCGAGACCTTTAATTTGATTTCAAACACTGTAGGATTTAAATAACATTTATAAAAAACAATTGACGTTCGTCCAAAATAACTTTTTGAAACTTGAGTTTAAATCTCATGAGCAAGACCTTTAATTCAATGCCAAACACGGTAGGATTTAAATAACAGTTATACAAAACAATTGACAATCACCAAAAACAACTTTTTGACACTTGAGTTCAAACCTCTTCTCCGAGACCTGTAATTTGATTCCAAACACGGTAGGATTTAAATAACATTTATAAAAACAATTAGCGATCGTCCAAAATAAATTTTTGATACTTGAGTTTAAATATCATGATTGAGACATTTAATTCAATACCAAACACGTTAGGTTTTAAATAACATTTATCAAAACAAATTACGATCGTCCAAAATAATTTTTTGACACTTTAGTTTAAATCTGATGAGTGAGACCTTCAATTTAATGCCAAACACGGCAGGATTTAAATAACATTTAGAAAAAACAATTACGATCGTGTATAATAATTTTGTGACACTTGATTAGAAATAAAAAACAACTGATCATTGTTTAAAATAACTTTTTGACAATTCTACGAATTTAGATATAAAAAAAATCTGAAATTGATTATAAATATTTAAAACAAACTTTTTATATTAGATAAGTAATTAACTTGTTTAAATTTTACCGCCTAAAATACATAGAAGCATCGAGGTTGTCGAGCAGAGACATCTGTTGTATTTTTTGAAAAGAAAAAGAAACCATCTATGAAGCGAAAAATAATTCTCAACTTTTTTATGTTAGAAGAAGTTAATTCATTTGAATTTTACCGCCTAAATTCCTTAAAAGAATTGAGGTTGACAAACAACATCTGTCATATTAATTTTAAATTTGAAAAAATATGAGAAAAAAAAATTCAAATTTAAAATAATTACAAAACAATAATAATGTTTGCATACATATTCTAAACACAAATAAATTACCAAACTTGTCTAACTGAACTACAATTAAAGTAATTTATATTTAAAATTTCAGACTGAAATGTCAAAATAAATAGTTGCACAAAAATTTGTGAAAAGTGACAGCAACAATTTTAATTTTTTAATTGACTTTTAAAATACTTACAAAATAGTACACATGTTTGTTCATTAATTCTAAATACAGATAAATTTACAAAACATCTTCAAGTTGTCTAGAATATATGTAATTTATACTTGAATTTCGAAACAGATCTGTCAGAAATGACAAATTGAACATAAATTTTTGTAAAGTTACAACCAGAATCAACAAACTCCACTTTGATAGCAACCCGCACACTCTGATCCGTAAACGCATTTCCGCATTATTTATTTAATATCTCGCACATCATGTGTACTAAAAATGTGAATTCATGAAAAGGCGCTATTCTGAAAAAATCTCTAACTTCCGGTAAAGGTTTCACTGAAATCCGTCAAACCGTCTAGGCTCTAGAGCTGCGCAAAAATTTTGGTTACTAGGCAGATGAAAATATAGATATATACATAGAGAATGAATGATGCCTTTTAGTATAAGGGATTCTATAACTATCAGAAGGTTATATAATTGTTAAGGTTTTAGAGTGCATGTTCATTCCTACTGGAACTGTACTAACCTTCATTTATAAAGACATAATTAAATTAAAAGTTTTCACAACACGTGTTGCAAAAAGGTACAAATAAAACTCTCATTGCTTTCATCATATTGTTTTGCCGATTGTGTAATCTAGTTACTTTTTTATTTCCTTTTTCACAATAAAATTATTTGTCTTAATCATTAGTTTTATTATTCTAATAAATATTAATATTTGTTATTATACCTAAGAGAACATCAAAAACAATTTTAGAGTATCAAATATTGTGCCAAGCTTTAATAATTGTTTACTGTTTAAGAAAATGTTAGCTCCTCGGTATAAATATAGACCTTGTCTTCCGAGCCATTCTGTATCTAACGATCGATCTGCAAACAAAGACATAGGGCGTCTGGGGTCCTCGAGGAAGATCTAAATGATTTGTTAACTGCTTTTTGTCGTGTTAGACTTGTGACGGCATGCGGATAAATGATACATTGATACTGCTTCCTTCTCCCTTTCGTGCTTCCATCTTGCGGAGATACAGAGAAGATGATATACTTCATTTGTAATAGGCAGAATACAGATTTCATATTGTCGGTTTATTAACTTCAGGGAATAAGATCTCTAATAGTGCTCTTGGCATAAACGACTTACTATCAACATTAATATTTTATATTGTCAATATAAACTTGATTTAAGTTTAATATGCTTGGTTACAATATAAGTCCACCAAAATGGCGGCGAACTATCGTAAGCGATAACATACAATGTTCTTCAATTTTTTTTGTGGAATATCAATATTTTAAAAATACTTTCAACGTTCTATATACCGCCTGGTCCATCGGTCTGTAGTTTTTACTTATATTTATATAATATTACCGAAAAAATTTTCAATCGAATTTATTTAATGCCCACATATGTACAGTACAAGTTTTTTTACTGGATGTTCCATTTTTACGCAATGACACGCAATTTTTTTAATGAAATATTCTATATATTTTTCTAATTTATTTTCCAAATATTATAAAAGAACTTTTGTTTCTCTTTTATTTTATGAAAATGGTAAAAGGACTAAAAGTTTATATGCCACATCACTATGTATTTATAATGAAATAAGTGTACAAAAAACAAACGAAAAATTAAAATGAAATTATATTATAACAATAGTACGAAAACTAATTTTTACCTACCTTTATAATTTTGTAATACGTGTTGGAAATTTATTATTGAATTAACTTGGTTGTACAGTCTCACATCTACATTTAAATGTTACATTAACAAAATGAAAACATTAGTGCTTGCTCGGGCTTGCTGGGAAAACTGGCAGGTAGAAAATTAGTTTTCGCTAATCTTAAAATATAATTAAATTCATTACTCATACTAATACAGCAAGTTCCCGTTGTTGAATGTAATAAGTATAAATATTTCAGGAAAAAGATTATTGTTTTATGTGCAGTTCATCTCATTTTTATGACATAAAAAGATAAAACGAAGCTGGGTAGCAATTTAAAGAAAAAAACTTGAGTATTTTTCAACGTGGTGTTAATATATTAAGCATTTCCTGAAAAACAAAGCGGCATCTCATGACACAGTTCCGGAGAAACAAGGAAAAACAATTATTCACCATGGCACCGCGGCTGCTAATTAATTATATTCATTTGTGTAGATGTGTATTTTACTCTCATTATTCGTTTTTCATTTTGCTTTGCACGACTTGTTGCGACTCCAAGTTCTTACCTTTCAGATTACTTTGCGTTTTATTTTCTCTCTGGAGATTGTTTTACCGCTTGTGGAAAAGAACACTCATTTACGTGTGATCATTATGGAAGATAATTTAATTTTACTACTTCCTTGTATAGATTTTGACTTCCTATATTGCGTTATCAAGGAAAGTTTTTGCGTTTTTGGGGATATCTGAAGTTGGATAGCTAAACAATTATACGAGTCCAGAATCATGTCATTCGGCCCAATAAAGATTTTTAGAATAACTTTTAAAAAATTGTTCTGATCTTACAAATTGAAAATTGTTGTACTCAATTCTTAAATTCTGGTATTTTAAGAATATTTTAAGGACTAATAACAACTGAAATAATAACAACTTAATGAAAATCACTAACAAAAAGATTCCATTTGGCCCAAAGGTATTGGCTGGTACCGCGAACACGGTTTTTAAATCTAATGACAATAAAATATAGATAAGTGTTTCAAATAAAGATTGTAGGCTTTAAATTAAACTGAAATTTGCTCTCTATGCCCAAAAACCCTGATAGGCCTTCAAATAATCTACCACTTACTGTTGATGAAATGTTCCCAAAATCTAATCAATTCGTAACATAAACGTAATACCTCCACATCCCTTACATATATGTATGTGCGGCAGGTAAAACTGATAAATTTTAAGATATCAATATGATGAATTAAACTAGTTACCTTTGTGGACCAAAATTGATATGATTTTGAGCTCGTTTAAGAACCTAGATTGATTGTTATTTAAAAAATGTTTTACTAAATTGTAATTAAAATTTTTTCTTTTGTGGATTTAATGTTCATAATTTAATCTTTTATATTTTAACAAACAATAACGCAATCAAGCGACACGAGATACAAAAGAATCGTAAGCTCAACGAAATTTTGTAAATTCAATAGAGTAAAAGATACAGTTCTTCTTTTTTCATTATAATGTATTTAATATATCCTGTCAGCAGTGAATGGTACAAAAATAAATAAAACGAGGTATTCAATAAAAGTTTGTGAATTGTACCAAAGTCCAATAAAAACAAATGCTGCTATCAAGTTTTATGTGCAATTTAAAACTTCTGATTCGCACTGCGTTGAAAAGTTACAATTAATACAATTTGCGGCGCCTTGGTCTGTATGTTTTCATTTTAGAAAAATAAAACTTTCAATAACCAATATAAATCTTTTATTTATATTGAACCCCAAAGCAAAATAAAAACTGAATTACGTTAATTTACAGTGCACCAAATTGTCCTCTAAATATATTCGAATTCAATGAAAACTTTCCTTGCGAACAATATATAAATTCGAAACAAAATCAAATTATCTGGCACGAAGATTTGAATATAAAAATATCACTTGAACTGATCATGAATATCAATGTATTCCATTCGGTGTTCTTATATGGGCACCAGTGACGGATTTGGATTTCCGCTTAAATTTCGCAAAATCGCAAAGAGCCGTGCACGAGCATAAATGGAAGAACAAAAGACAGCGCTGATTATAAATGAAATAAAGGCGTAGTAGACCTCGGTCGATATTCACTTATTTCATTAATTATTCATAATAAAAATTTTAAATATTCGCATGAAAAAATATTCTTGTATCTTCCACAGATGCTTTGGATATTATTTTTAATCAGTAATCGTTACAATGAGAAATGAAAGGAGTAAGGCGGGAGTTTCAGGTAATTTGAAAAAGAAAGCAAAATGCCGACATATTTACTTAATTGAAAAATTGAAGCGGATTTTTTCCGAATATCTCGGATACTAAATTCAACAATGTGATTTATGTGAAATTGGGAGATTTACATTTAGACGATATATATTAGAGCCCCGCTTCCCTTCATTGATCTCTTGCAAAAATGTTCCGTAGGAAAATTATATCGAAAAACAAAACTATAATTACATTTTCGCTGTCATTGTCATTAGAATTATTGCCGATAATCCTTACGGAACCTTTCTTCGGCGTTTGTTTCCTTCTTTCAACGTTTATAGCAAAAGGTTCTCGTAAATCATAGACGCTAAGTTAAACTTATATAATTTATAATACTGTCTGCACTGTTCATTATATTTTCTATATTTCATAACGATGCAGGGTTTATTTCTTTGAGACTGTGGCACCCTAGGGCTTTCATTGTTATTTCTTGCTATCTGTATAAATATTACCACGGCTTATTGCATTGACAAACCAAATTTAACGACGTTTTTATGCTGACGATTCGCAGTTATGTATCTTCCTTTGTCCCACTAACACTAAATTTGTACATCATTGTTTTAGTATCGCTGAAAAATATTCCTATTTCAATAATGATGTTTAAATTTGTTTTTTGTAGAATTTACCTGTAGGTAAACTCGTTTCGCTCACACTTTTCACAGACAAACCCTAAGCCTTCATCACTCACGCTCGACAAACTCGAATCACACTAATTAATTTGTAATGGAACTTATCTCAAAAAAAAAAATTCGCGTCCATGTGCTACGTTGAACGATTAAAGTGACCCATTATACTATGTTTTCATGGTCCACTTAATACTAATTCCCCTTTTTTATTGGAAGTAAAATAGGATACAAGTCAAAAAGATTCAACCATTTTGAAGTTGAAGTATTGCATCGTAAGATTGACCGATTTGGTGATCTATATTTATTTGTAATATCAAATTTCTAAATGTATGCACTTCTTACATGCTATTGGACGCTATTTTGTAATGGTTATGCCCATTTGGTAATCATAGTACATTATGTTACTAGGAGTTGAAACACAAAAAGAATATTCTACACCGAATGCTAGTTGAACTAGCTAACTAATAACTTTAGAGAAAAAATAAATACACAGACTTATACAGCAAGGAGGGGAACATAATTGTTCGACTAGTATAATTAAATTATTAGGGGGGTGTAGCTGGAGGCAATAAAAGTTATATTTTCTTAATTGGTAATGGGTACTGTTTTTATTGGAATGGATAACCCGACGTATTCCCTTTTCAACGAGATAACATTTTCTTATACCTAAAAGTTCAAGAAACATTAACATTTTTAATATAAAAAGGTCGTTGTGCAAAACAATTTAATGTTTTTTTTTTATTGACAACAAAAACTTTACATTTACAACAATTGTTGACAAATTGATATCAATAAGTAAAAACAATTACTTGTTTTAGTAACTTTAATATTAGGTATAGGAGTATGTTATATCCTTCAAAAGGGAATACTTCGGGCTATCCATTCATTAAAAGTACCCCTTTTCATTTAAGAAAATATAACTTTTATTGCCGGACCATCGCCCCCCCCCCCCCCAATTATTTTATTTTACCATCGGTACAATTATGTCCCCCTCCTTGCTGTATAAGTCTGTGTATTTATTTTTTCTCTAAAGTTATTAGTTAGCCAGCAAAACCGATTGGTTTCTTTAAAAAACTCATCCTGTATACAGTATACAGGGTGAGTTTTTTGCAAGTAAACTATGAAATAGAAGTATGTCATTATTTTCTACTATTTTAAACAATAAAATATAAAATATGACAGAACCACACAATACAATTGTCATTCGTTAGAATTACCCTTGTAGTGACTGCCGCCAGTAGTATATGAAATAACTAACATATTATTGTGTTATCAAAATTATTAATTTCCATGTCGTATATGTAGTAGCAAAATATGTATATTATAAAACAAATTACGAATTTACTATTAAATTATTATTATTAATTTGTAAGCGTGTATTGTTCATTTGTAATTTCAACAATTCTGACTACCTATTATTTGATATTTTAAAATGATTTCCAAGAGGATTTCACAGCGTCGCGCAGCGGAATGAAAGGGTTTGCGAAGTTGGAGAGAAATTCATTTCTGTGACATCTTAATAATGAGACACAAAGTCTCAGTCTGTAAGAGACATGTGACTGGTCAAGTCGGTGGCGGCAAGACGTGCCCGCTTCCGGTTCGAACCGGATGCGCACGAGTCCAAGCCACTGATAAACCGGAAATGGAAGGCTCCGGGAGGTCCGGTTATCTGCGCGAGCGGAGCCAATATTGGAACCTTTGTGCAATCTGAGTTAATGCTGTGATTGCGAATTTTTTAAATAAATTTGTTGGCGAGCCGATATCAGTTGTCCAAAGCTTTTCATTTAATTTATTTTTTAGATAAACTCTTGAACACTAATTAACTTTTATATCTTTCGCAGTCTTTTTAATTACTTACGGAAAAGTGTTTTATTTTTACTTGTACTTTAAATAAGAAGAGGTAAGGTGAAATAGATAAAATATAATTTTTTTCATTATCCTCTAGTGCGTAATTTTAATAATATTTAATTTTGGCCTGCCACAATAAATTTCCATAAAATGTTATCTTTTATAAAATAATTAATTTAGGAAACGTGTATCTTACATTTTCAAAGTTAACCGCAAAAAATGTCAAAAGTTGAAATGCCTACTCCGAATCCTGGACGTGTATAATTAAATTGTTATTCATCTTTCACATACAGACCCTTGCACTCCCTGGACAATTGCGCCGGGGGCATTTTTTGAGAACAGGGCCGCATATTTCATGTGGGCAGAAACAATAAATATAATATAGTATTCACGAAGTCTGGAGATGTCCGTGTAGAAATAAACAATAGGACAATGCGAGAAACAGAACATCAAGTATGTTCGTATTCCACATAGATATATTTGACTGGATGGATTTTTACATCTCGCAGATGTGCCGCAGAGAAACTAGTTTCTATAATGGATATTCCATATATTTTCGTTATTCACATTTTGCATATTGTAATACTGCAATTGAGACTGTCTGGATTTCATAAACGGATAAATATCTGGGATTTGTGCATAAATCCTGAAACAGCATTTTTCATGAAGTATCACTTAAAATATGAATTATTTTTATTGCATATCTATATAAACTAAACCTAAAGAAACTCATTGCCGCAGAGCGCATCGTCATATCACTTATATTTTTTGAGATATGCTAATTTTTTTTATTTTTTAAAGTGCAACTTTGAAGTGCAGGAACTCAAAATAAATGCAAGATATGGAAAAATTATCTTCAGTTATGAACTTTCCGTGCATTTAATGTCAATTAAACAAATTTTGAAAATTTTGAAAATTAAAATTTTTTTTTCAAAAATTAGATTTGCGGTATCTCGAGAAATATAAAAGATACGGAATCGAAACATGCACCATTGAATTCAGGTCGTTGAAATACATAAGTATGCAAAATTTCAGAAAATTTTATCAGCGGGTTACGGAGTTAGGTCAAAAAGTCTGAAAATGGCCATTTTCAGGCCAAACTCCAAGGGGTACCCCTTGACATTCGCGAAATTTTAGACCGTTTTCAGACTTTTTCACTGCGTTATCCGATTTTTCTGAAATTTCGCACACTTAAGTATTTTAATGAGCTGAACCGATTGGTCTGTATTGCAAGTCTGTATCTTTTATATTTGTTGAGTTATCGCCGATCGAAATTTGGAAAAAAAAATCAAAAATTTTCAAAAATTTAAAAACTTGCTGTTTTGTAATAAAAAGCAGGAAAAACTGAAAACTGAAGATAATTTCTTCATATCTTGAATAATTTTTGAGTTTCAGCCCCTCAAAGTTGTAGCTTGAAAAATACCGAAAATTGTCATATCTAAAAAAATATTGGAGATATTACAATGCACTCTGCAGCAATGAGTTTCTTACTGATTAATTTATATAGAAATGTAATAAAACGGAATTCAGATTTTCAGAAATATTTGCAGAAATTTACAATTTTTTACTTGTACCTAGTTATTTATATGAAAAGCTATGAACAAATATTAACTAAATTGTATGCTTATAACACAGATCTAACAAATGCCACCAATTTTATATGTTAATGAAATTATTAAACACCAAAATACATCATATATATAAAAAAATTCTGTGATGCCCACAAAAATTTTTTTTAACTTACAATAGCACTGAAAACTCTAGTAGTGAGTATATAAGAAAATTTCAGCTATAAAACTTTGTATTAATTGTTATTTGCCATTTGTTTCACCAAGTAATAGATACAATAAATATTGAAAAGATAATTTTTCTAGAATTTAATTTAATGCAGCAAGTAAGCGATATTGCAATTCGAATAAATAACACTATTAAAATAAGTGAAAAATTGAGCAATAATTTTAACTTATATACGAAGTATTGATGTTAGTTTGTAGAATATAAGCCACTATTTTATATCTAGTATACGCTGATGGAATTTTAGCATGATACGGATTAAAGTACTTTTGATTTATTGGGAATCTTGTAATAGTTATTCACTTATTCTATACAATATTTTTCCAACACCTCCATTTTATATGCTTCTTGAATAAAACTAAAATGACGTTCTATTAAAAATTTGTCATATTTATGTTTCATATAGTTTTGTTACTTTACAAGTTGCTATGTAATTTTGCTTAAAATATATAAAATATACACATCCAGATTCTCTCATTATTATAGCAACGTTACTTTATCCACTATTACTATTAACGTATTGTTTTAGTGTCGAGAATTCAATAAATAAATTACCACTTTACAAGTAAGTTGGAAAAATATTTTTTTATTATTACATTTCAGTTTCTAAGAGATACCTACCATGGTATGTAATTTGCGAGAGTTTGGACAACTTTAATGTGCCCTGGCAGTTCGGTAAAATTTATCCCAGTTAAACCCGGAAAATCTGGATTATTAACAAGTTACATGCCTGTCACTTAATTTTAAATAGTGGATGAAATTTTACCTCAAATGTATTGGAATATATATATATTTATTATATATGGGGTAACGCCGCTTCCTATAGAGTCCTCTAGAACCTTTTGTTGGCGTAGATTAATCTACGTTTTTTCCTTTAAATCCATTTAGTTAGGTTTCTCCACGTCTTGTGATTATTCGTTTTACTTTGCCAGATTTTAATTGCTGCTTTTTTTAAATCCTCTTCTATTTCCTTTGGTCATATTGGTCTGGGTCTGCTTCTTCTTTAATTGCATCGTTTTCTTCTGCTCTCCATAAATATCCAAACCATCTGACTCTCTGTTGCTTGATCGTGTTCACTATGTCTGCTCCTTTCAACCCCTGTTCTATTTAATAATAATGTTAACTATTTTAAAAGTTTCTACAACACTTCAATAAAATTGGGAGATAAACTTCCTTGTTAGTAGTTGCACATAGAATTTTATTTCATGGTTACGAACTTGATACGGTAGCATTGACTAAGACAGTGTATATTTACGTAAGTAAGTTATCTTATTTTGTAGTGTAAGGCGATATTAGCAAAGTTTCAAGGATCCTTTGTATGTGTATATGTCTGTTTGTCAATACAGACTCAAGTAATTGTATTCAGAATCGGTCGGTGTTAATAGCAGGGTTAGCTGAAAGGGATTTAATTAATTTGACTTTGGTTAGGTCACAGTAATTGAAATTTGACCGTTTCAATGATTTCGAAGATTATTGTTTAACTAGTTATTAAATACCAATATTATACGTACAACATTCTATTCACTTAGATACTTTACTGAGTTTCAACTGCTTAGAAAGATAAATTTTGTTTTTTCATATAAAAGTAAATTATATATTTACACAACAGTTTCCTGTACCTGTAGTAATAATGATAATGGTCGATTTGTGAGTTCTGAAATCAATTAATTCAAAAATGCATATACATTTTAATAAAATTAAATAATTAATATAGTTATTTACTTTACAAGTGGGCAAAGTAAAGAATTACCCTCGAGAGAAATTTAAAAAGAATGCTAATTATTATTGTTGTAAATAAAAAAATTACTCACTAGTGACTTTACTCAAAAATATACCCAATAGTGGGTAATCTGTTACTTTCCTTGCTAAAAATCGCCATAGTCAAAGAGAATTTATTGAGAGGTATTAGACAAAATACTTTATACTCACCTTTTTTCAATATATAGATGTAAAAGTGTTTCTTATATAAAATATACGAAAAAGCTATTTTGGTCCTTGCACTTTGAATGTATATAACATTTTAATTAGTAATTTTATTTCATTGAAAATTACCCATCCAATCAATAAATCGTATTAACTAATATTTTTATATTATTTTCTTCGCTCTTCTTCTTCTCCTTCCTCTGCTGAAGAGTTACGGTACTCGTTGTGTGTGTGTAGAAATAAAAGGAATGTTTGTTGTAAAAAAGTGTTTGCGTAAAATGACTGAATGTAATTAAAACATTTTTCACTCTTCTTAAATATTAAAAAGAATTTTGTAAATTCCAGGAATATAAATACCTATTGGAAAATGAGCATATTCTGGGCTGATGTACACAGTACAAAATTTATAGTCAAAATTGACAAATTATTAACATAATTTTTAGTCCCAGACGATCCACCGTTAATTTTCAAATTTCAAATTTGTTAGCAAGTAACATATTATTATTCTGCATTTCGTAACTGATTATATTTGTGAATATAGTAATTATTATCATTTATTTTGATGTGCTTTTGACTAAATGTTTTAGTAATTATATTGAAACAGAACAATAAATCATAGTTACTATAACAAATTAAGTTGTTACAAAGGATACAAACTTTCTTTAACAATTTCAAATTGATAAGTTAGCTAAATTTACTTGTTATTATTGACGAGTCCATTTGTTAAATTTTATAAATGTAGCAAATAAATAAAAACAATTATGTTGTTAAAAATTCAGAATTGACAATATTTTAATTTAACGAATTATCATATATGTTCAAATTGTTAATTTAACACAATATATGTCAATATTAACTAAAAATACTTAACAACAGCAAAATTAACAAATTGCAAATCAAATTTTTAAGTGATGTTTTCATCTTCGGAGATGAATTCGAGTGTATCGTAAACAAATATCAGTTTCCATTTGTGTATGTTTGTCGTTAAGTAACGGATTTGAGCCCATGAAGACAAGCGAACAGCGAGCATTTGAGCGCATGGAAGCGAGGTCCATTATCCCCCAGTTAGTAAGTCGTTAAGTTATTTTAGTTACGAGTTTTCGTGAATAACGTGAACTCGCTCCTATTTCGTTAACTTGTTTCTCTCCCCTTCTAGTTGTTTGTGTCTTTGTCTCTGAGTTTTCTGCGCTTTAGCCAAGCACAGGGCGAGAGATAAAGGTCTCATGCTCGTGGTTGAACTGTCACACAACTAGTTCTATCTCTTTTCCTTCGGAATCGGACTGTTTGTGTGTGTGTGTGTTTAGATTGTGATGTTTAAAGAGGACTGAATAGGATTAATTTCGAATTTCGTTTCGTTTTGGTTTGGGGTCGGTTAGAAAATTCCCTGAATTGTGGGCGAATAGGTTGGAACTAAAAGAACTTTACCTGCTTGATGTTATTATTGTATAACTTTCACTTAAGAATTTCACATTTCACAAAAGAACTTTGTAATCTTTTGCTATACACCATTTGAGAATGAGAGAGTAATAAATCAAAATTTGCTACATTAATATTGGATTTTTGTCAGCTATGCCTATGCGGTAAAAAATCAATTAGATAATTAGATATAATTTTACTAGTATGTTCATAGAATGTCTCCAACAATAGAATAATAACAATAATACGCTACCAGCAAAACTTTTAAAATTAAACATTGCAATATATATGAAGTAATTAAATGTATTGCAATTTTAATTTTTATATTTACTTGCTCTCGAGCCTTATTTATAAATATTCCTGAAAAGTGAAAAGAGGAATAAAGGATAATAATACTATAAAATACCCAGTAATGCTGATGATAGTATGAAACAAAAGCGAAATAATAATAATATTCAGAATGATATGTTATATTATTATATTATATTACATTATCAAATTAAAAAGTGGTTATATATTACGCTACTTCATCTCCTACTTGAGCCTATACTAATTCAGTTAAATAAGTTCGCAGTGACAGGGTGGTAAACAAAGTACTATAATACCGCGATTTGCTGTAATATCATCAATAACATGATGAACATATTTATGTTTAAGCAATTTAGTGGTAGATCTCTATCTAGTTAAATCTTTTCGACTATCGCTGAGCAAACAATTATTGGCGCGCCACTGGCATGTCTTTGATAGACTGATTTATTTCTCTTTCTCATTCTCAAATGGAATATACATGCATATGATTAAAAATGAAGGTTTTACTATGTTGACAGTCATGAAAAGCATGTATACGAAAAAAAGTACCCTAGAATGTATCGAACTATTTGGCAAGCTGAGGATATAATATGAATTTCTGAAAATGTAAATTATTATTATTATTAATCAACAAGAAGAATTTACAAAGAATTTTCAGAAAATGCATCTTATGTATTATATGAATACGATTTATTGTTTCACTGTCAAAACGTTTTTGAAATATCAAGTTTCAAACTGTGTTTAGACTTAAATGCATCAAAAATCGTTTTGACAGGAGCTCTTGAGTTAAATTTATAGCCACACACGTGTAAGAAACTTTGTTAGATTTTTAGTATTCATAAACTTTATTTGAAGTTATCGCGGCAATTATTCTGAAATATCGGCTTGAGATGCTATCTGGGGTTGATAGATTTTCATATAGGTCTGGTCGACCCCATAAAGGTTTTTAGTTTTCATGCAATTTTTGTATTGGCCCTGCGAGAGGTTCCCTACCCCACACCTACCCACTTATGGGGTAATTGGGTCTGTTTGGCTAACACGAAGACACAGTTGGTTTAAGATTTTTGAACAGAACAGATTTCTCACATTTGCAGTGCTCTACAAGATGTAGAATTAAAGTAATTATTGTTTGTAAAATGTTTTGGTAACTGCAACTATTTAACATATTCGTATGTTGTCGTCAATTGTAATATTTGTATTTGTTTTATCATTTTGTTTAATTTAGCATTTTTAAAGTTTACTAAAATATCATTTATAATCCTATAAAATTGTTTATGTTTGTCCGACTCCTTATTTCAGCACCCTTATTCAGCTTACCCCATGCTACAATCGAATAGTTCGGTAATTTATACAGAACTTTTTTAATTGAAAGCATATTTCCTTGCATTATGAAAGTTTATCTAGTTATTAAACATAGAGCAAACACCATGTAGAATGTTGGTTATTGGTTTTTATAAATAGTTCATTAATGTTAAATTTTTTCACTAATTAATGAATTATTATTTCAAAATATAAACTATCTAATCAATCATGAAAGGGAATTTTAGTGTTTTTTTTTTAATAGCTTGTTCAAATTTAGTGAAAGAAGCAACTGTTTTTGCAGTGCTTCCATTGTTTTGCAGATACCTAGTCAAGTGCCTGCATCTTGTAAATTAATTAATTATGATTGATTACCATAGCTTACTGCGTCTTTCAGCACTAATTATCCTAACTGAACACTACATGACTTCTTTTGTTACGCTGTATAAATTTTGTTAAATGTTTAGTTCTCCCTAACATAGACATAGTTTCCTTCTATTGTGTTTTGTTTGCTTTATTCATATTCAGGACGGTATATCGGATGATAACTTTTTATTTGTCTAGAATCCGGTGTTAAACGTTGTTTTGAACATCTACCAAGAGACAAAATATAATAGTAATAAACATTCATAAATCATTCATGTAAAAAAGATTTTTCATATATTTTTATATTACAGTTAAATTGTTCTGCTTTTATTTGTATATAAGTCGTTGTAAAAAACGAAATTGTTGTTTGGGAGATATTCGAGAAACTCCTTGGTAACTTGGAATATGAGGTCCTCAGTTCGATTCTTACAGCCGGCAAAAACAGTCACCACTTTTAACACTTTTTCCTTTGCAAGAGTATGCCACACCAAAAATGGAGAAAAATTTATTATTAAATAATTAAATACAGAAATTCGTTTATGGATAAAAGTGTTAAAAGTGACATTTTTTTGAATAAGTGGGGAAGCTTTTGAAACGAGGCGAAGCAGATTGAAACAACACCAAGAACGAAATAAATCACTTTGAACGTGTATACCACACAAAATTTTATCTACGACCGATGTTAAAAGTGGCCCTTTTAACTATTGCTTAGCGTGTCACTTTCTGACACTAGCGTTAAAAGTAATATAGCAACGTGTTAAAATTGATTTTATTGTTAATTTTAATACTTTGATAACGATTTGTATCAATGAATCAACAAATAGAACCCTACCTGTCAAAATATTATTCTATATTTTTAATATTTACTAATTCACTTGAAAGTTCGTTGATAAAATTTTACGATCATTCTAGGGTATTAGTAGGTAAATACTAGAAAATGTAGAATGATATTTTGACAGGTAAGATTATATTTGTTTAATTATTGATACATTCGATAACAACGTTTCAAAAGTAACAATAAAATCACTTTTAACACGTTGTTATGTTACTTTTAACTACGGTCGAAGATAAAATACCGTCTCTTGCGAAACACTCATATTCTTTTATGTAATGTTTAGTCGATATAATTTCTGTTCATTTCAATAAATAATTGCGGTTAACTACTGAACAAGTGATGAAACAAATGAAATTATGGTTAGTTTTATGCATGTAATAATTTTCTAATAAGTACTGGACAATTGCATATTCATCTGGATAATTAAAATTTAATTTTAATTTGCAGGGGTGCATAACTAGTCATAAACATATATAAAATAATTTCTATGCAGAACAATTTAATTGCTAGCATGTTTCATTGAATAGGTTTAATTAATTTTGTATTTGTATAAATGATTTAAATTATAATTTCAAATGTTTTGTATTTGTCGCATTAAATTCGCAGATTATAATATTACACTGTCATTATATGACCTTGTGTACCTTATTATTTAGGCTGTTCTAAAAGCATGTACACATTTTTAATTAATTAAAATAAAATTGTTCAACATAGATCAGTATGAATTAAATGATTGTATACATTTCTTCTAATACAAAAGACCTGTAAATGACTATTCAACCAAACAAAATAACAGCGTACCTTCAAATGCTCTACATGTTACATGTTCCACATCAAAACAGTTTTTGTGTTCAATGTGTATGTACCTATTGAGAAACATTTGAAAATATATCAACAAGAGATTTTTGTTAAATTGTTAATTGGCCAATTTGCGCTTGTTCTATTTATTGTTAGGACAAAGTAAAAATATAAAGGGATGTGTTGTACATCAGAACAATTTTTTTTGTGATCAGTTATTAAGTACAGTTTATTTTTCTTGTGGTGCGGTTCACGTCACTATCTTCTTTCTTACTTTTTCCCATCAGCAATAGTGGGAGAAAGTGAGAAAGAAGATAGTGACGTGAACCGCACCACAAGAAAAATAAACTGTAAATAATCGTTCTAAAAGAAAGACACAAATTTTGTTAATAATAATAATTTTTATTGTGCTATCAAAATATAACAGAAACATGATCATTTGCCAATAGCAACAACATGACGAACAAAAATGAGCTAAAATTATTTTTAATAATTTAAGATTCCATTAAAAAAATCAAATTGACCATAAGTTCACCATAAATTGCATTAATATGTACTTTTCTTAATGTCAGTAACTTTCTCGTCGTTTTTTAAACATTAGCATACCTCAATCAACTCAACATCTCTACAAGTTATTTTTCATTTTAAAGAGATTTTTTTTAGATTGATGACGTGCGTCTTCTCCTTAAATATTTTTAGTATACAACACCTTCCCCTACTGTTTAAGTTTGTAATAAATTTTCGGTTTATTGAAATTAAATTTACAATTTATTTTTTGGGGGTGAAATTCGGTCGCAATATGCCGATGTAGCCCTAGAGGTCCTGAATTTGATGTCAAAAAATATTTTCAGCGTTGAAATATCACCCCTATGACTCACCTATCAGAAACACATGTGCTGAATTTTGCAGCTACCAATCGCAGGGTACGGTAAATCAAGCGCTTTTATCAAGATCTGCAATCACAGAACTGATCTTATCGACCATAGCCCTTTAGACCACATATTTATGTATGTGTTATTTGATTATTTAATAACTAAAATGATTTGTTTAACACATTCATTCGTATTCAGAATAGACTTTCTTTGTTGTACTGGTACAAGTTCTATTGTAATACACAATTCGGTTTTCACCATGGTTAGTGTTACTCCCTCGTGTAGTGGTAAATGAAAAAGTTACTTTTTTCACGACCTGGAGACAAACTAGGTTTCTATGATACCAAAATCATGATAAAAACAGCCAAATTCATATCTACGGAAAATTTGTGCACTTTCTCTCCCATCGCGAGAGAATGTGTTCAAATAATGTGAAAAATGAACAAAATTAAACAAATCAATTATATTACAATTCAAATAATTTTGAAATACATAAAAACCATCATAAATATTGGGGCCGTGAAAAAAATAGTACACACACTGCAGAAGAAAAGTGTAATTTTTGTTTTGTGGTATTGTAGCCCTCGCCTACGGCTCGTGCTTTAATTTACTCCGCAGGAAAAAATCATACATTTCTCTCCCTTAATGTATAATGTATTATTATATTAAATATGATACCAATTTTGCAACTGACATAAGCTGGTAATTCATCATGTTTCCCATTCATATATCAATATTATTTTGTGGTTGTGGTCAAAATGATTTCAATATCCCAAGCTGATTTGTGCTGGGCATTATTGAAATATTAACAATATATCATAGTAAAATAAAATATATTTAGATCTGATTGGTGGTCGACTTCCTGATCGTTCTAATTTAAACTATGTAATGTAATATTATTTGCATCATGCCAAGAACAGTGGTGCAGGATACGAGGAGATAAAATTGTAAGTGCATTTTCCAAGTCTAATTAACCGAAGTTTGCGGAGTAGCACATTACGAGATACAGTATCAAATGCATTAGAAGGAGTAGTAATCAGTGTTAAATACAATCGACCTGATTTGCTTGCTTCGGGGTATTAGAAGCGTGTAGGGTTAATTCACCAAATATATTACACACTGTTGGTGTTGGGAAATAATACTTCAACTTACTTGTAGCATCATTCCAATAAATGTACTTTAAAACATTAATATGTACCATTGTACAATGTGCCTTTATAAAAGAGTAAAATTATAATTACAATTATTCGTAAAAGAGAATTCATTAGCTAAAGATAAATGCGGATTATTTTCGAAATACAGTTGAGCTATGCAATAATGCATATTGAAATTAATATTTCATAAAATAATATGCAGGGAGATATAGCTAGAATTACCTAGTGTTATGTTAGCAAGAGCATATGTTTTTCATTATCATCTCGTGCAGAAAGTATTATTCTTATAATTGTTAAAAAGAATAAGAAAAAAAAACAATTCAAAATTTCTTTAAATAAATTATAATTCTTTCAATGATTTATATTGTATTAGGACAAGAAATTTTTATTGTTATTACCAAAAATAGACTGTAAATGATCAATTTTATAATAGAAATAAAATTATTATTTACATTATAAGCCAGAATGCTTCATTTGCGCAAACAGGACGGTTTTACAGCTATATATACCAAAGACTAGTTTTTAACCATTCATTATGCAAAACACCAAAATTCAACCAATGGAAATACAGACAGACAAAATTTCGTTACTTCGATAAATTTCAGCTACAAAGTAAAAGAACAGTTTGTATTTCATTGTCAGTGTGATAATTAATATTTCAAGTTAAAAATAATTTAATTGTTTCATTTTGTGTTGTCTTTGGAATTTATCTCACCAAATACTACACGACCTCTCTGATTTTCTCAGATAAACTTTAATTTTTAAGCACGCATTTTTTTACCTTTTAAGTAAAATAAGTGAAAAAAATTGACATTAGGTAAAACTCTTGCTCCTTCGGAGTTGGGATTTACCATGCAGTTTGATTTCGATTGTGTTGCTAAGCAAAAAAAATTCCTGCAACATAAATATTTATTGGTAGTAATATCACAAGAAATTTCAAATTTTATCGATAAATTTGAAAGTTACAAATACGAAAGCAAACTCCGAAGGAGAAGGAGATTTACCTAATGTCAGTTTGCTTAAAAGCAAAAAAATTAGTGCTTAAAAATAAAAATTTATCTAAGAAAATCAGAGAAGTCGCGTGTTAATAAATTCCACAGGCAACGCAAATGTAATTTGAAATATTAATTAAATAGCACACTGACAGTTATAAATAATAACAACTGATTGTTAACTTGGAAGCGGGCATTTATCGTGGTAGCCGGGTTTTATTGGGGTAACGGGATTTTATCAGTATAATACTGTTCCCATTGGTTGAATTTTCTATAGTTTCGCATCATGATTGGTTAAAAACTAGTCGTAGGAATTTATCGATAAAATTCAGGAGATCTTTTGATATAATTTCTGTTAAAACTTTGATAAAATGCTTGCACCTTCTAGGCAACCATTTGTTGATTTTCAAAATTTTGGCATTTAAACAATTAATTAGTTTTTATTTAAAAACCAGAAACAATCAATGGAATATAACTAGAGCCATGAATTTATATGGTAAAAATTACCTACGAATATTTATCATCACGGCAATCTACGATTGCAGATCCTAGTAAGTGATACATTTTTGCGCGTCCAGTCGTCAAATCATGACCCCCAAGGATGTTAGTGGAGGGGGAACAACAGGGGTAAAGTTAAAAGTGGCGACAGTTAACTGTGAGATTCGAACTTAATATAATATTTATCATTTTAATAGAGAAGTAGCAACTATCACTTATCAATATAAAATAGATACTCATCGTTTGAATTATATGTGGATCTGATTGGTGTACAATACGTCAGTAGCAATTTCGCCATCCCATTAAATATCAGTGTCTGCTCGCATTTGGTAATAGAGAGTCTGTGCATGGAAATAAGACATGTTTCAGTGATACCTTGTGTAATATTCCAAAGGGAGAATCGAGTATGCATGACAATCGTCACGGAACCACAGTACCACCACAGCATGCGAGTGGTAAGCCCACCGCATCCGAGTGGTGTACTTCCATAATGCGTTTAGTCGTCTCGTACCCCGCTATGGGCATTAGCATCGTTCTCCGTAATGCTGTAATGCTGGGTTTAACTGTGGTCCGGGTTTCAATCCTTAACAATTATAAACGCTGCTAACATAGGGAAATTGTTTCAAGATTACTTGAGATTATATAATTTGTTGCGAAATATTTACTGCGTCGTTTAATCATTCTTCTTCTTGCTTCTTGCGACGTACTACGCACACAACTCTATTCTTAGACGTCTGTCACTTTGGCGATGTTTAAACTAAATACACATTTAGAAAAACAAGGCTTTCTTATTTAATTTGATACATATTGCAGTAAGATATTTAATAGTTATTTGTTTAATTAGGCACCAACCACCAAAATACCAGATTTACAAAAGATGTTGCTGTTTTATTGACGAGGTGAAGCCGAAGCAATGAATGCTGCCGAAGCTGTAAATCTGTGTTTGATGCCGTGTTGAACACATAATTTTTTTGCCGATTTGAATTATTATTAATTAATATTAAGGTTATCGTCTTCAAATTACGTTGCCATGCGTTTGTTGAACGGTTGCTATATAATAGTATATTGTGTATCTAGTAGGAAAAGTGATATATTCACGGACGATGGGGGAAATTGCAGGACGAGCTACAGCTCAGCCTGCAACATCAGGAGTCCGGGAAGTTTCTTTTCCAACGTGGTACGCATAGCTTTTTTTCGATCGGTTTATATTCAATAATTAGTTATTTTATATTTTATTTATAAACGTCCGACAACCACCAAGACATAAAAATATTGTGTTGTTTTGATAAAAATATGTAAGGATAGCGTATCCATGGTTTGTTTATTTATTTTCACAAACGTCAAATTTATTTGAAAAGCTAAATCGTACGGGAATACTTTGGCAGTCTCCGGAAAAGATGTTCCCGTACTATTATATATCGTAACCTAGCAACGGCACTAAAATACTTTATTAATGCACTTTACGGTTCAAAAACACACCGGAAAGGAAAAAAATTTTCCTGCCTTGGCAGTAAAAGTGACACCTTACAGACTATTAGCATTCCGTAAAGTGACACCTTTAATATCAGTCGGAAAAAATATATTATTAAGCACGTCATTTTTTTTTAAAACTTAAAATTAATTAATATTTTTTGTACAAACATCTTTCATATTTCTATTCTATATTCGAAATAAATTGAGTTTATTGTTTCGTGTGTCGAGTAAACTTTCACTTTCTATTATTCATTTATGACCAAAATTAACGTTCTTTTCGATCTCATAAACATAAAGTTTCGTTACTCTATCTTTTCTCGTTGATGAGTTATTGAACAACGAAAACATCCAGCCATTCATTCATCCACGAAGACGTCATAAACTTCATCTAGCCATCTCTTTTTCGATTTGCCTTTTTTATTCTTCCGATCTTTTCTCTTGTCTAAGATGATATTTGGTAGTTTGTGCATATGTCCTAGCAATCGTATCCTTTGCATTCGTATCCTTGTTGTAATGTTGGTTCATTTAATATGTTTGCTACTTCTTTTATTTATATTTATTCAGAAACCAGAAAATTGAAATTTTGTAACGATCATAAAATAAATTCAGGTTATCTTAAGAGTTCATCAGATAATTCTAAAGTGGCAACTTCCCTGTCTCCTCTATAACCTAAGGCTATCTTTAAAGCTCCTTTTGTAGATTATTTTTTAGTAGTTCGACATGAAATTCACACGATTTTATGTTGCCTGTGACATTTTGTAGTTCGTTGTCCAATGCTTTGGAATAAATAATTCGTTGTATCAAAAAAAGAGAACATAAACTCATTAGAGAAAAACATGTTTTCATAAAATGCCTCATTTACTCATAGATGCTCATATGTTATCCCGTAATGTAAATGCGCGCTGAATACTTTGCAAAATGGAATAAATTCGGCTTGCATTTTTATATAAATGTTAACCACGATAAAAGTTGCGTATGTGTATAAAATGTTATTTCTTTTGTTACTCTATCTAATTTCATTTTCTTTTGTTATAGGTAAGGCCTCAACATCTTATTTATCTACCTTTTGATTCCTACGTCGCTTTAAAAGGTAAATAATTTATGTTAACCACTTAGATATTTAAAAAATGCGCTCACAATTATTTTATAACCTTTTGATATAAACGGCTTTTATCTTTTTATATTTCTTATTTTTGACCTAGAAAATATATTTAAACGTAAAATATTTAATGACCGAGTTGAAACGTAATACGGTACGTGCTATCGCGAAAACTGAAAAGATTTTTTGGTTTACTTTACCGTCGCTCGAGTTTTAACATTTGATTACACTGTTAAGTTGATTTAGGTTGGTAAACATTATTTGTTGTTAACTTCCTACTATTTATGGCAAATAAACGCATCCGAATTTGCTACTCTGTAGCATGTAGCAGTTTCGCTTAGTAGTCATTCATTATTTTATCTGAATTACTGCTACATGGTTTCCTGACCAGGAAAATTTTTAATAAGTTACTTTGTAAAATATTATATTATGATACAAGTGCATAAGTCGCTAGTGCTTTAAAAGCATTTATATACGTGTGTCATACGCTATATTTTATTTTACCTGTATCATATTCTGAAAAAAAAAAAACTGGAAAGCAACATTTTCATTTTGATTCATTTAATAATTTTGCGCGTGTGACGTTTGACGTATATCGTTTACAAAGAGATTTTTTAGTATTTATTGTTTACGTTAATGTGTTTATTCGTTTTTTTACAATTTGTCATGATAGTTTTGACAGATATTAATAGTAATTATTTTTTTCTACAACCACTTAGAAATCTGCTCATTGTATGTTTGTTGTTGCTTTGCTAGGAATATAAGGTACATTGCAAGCATCGTGCGAAATGAATTAGTTTTGTATTTCAATACATCAGGTCATTTCATTTCAGTTCAGGTGCCATTACTAGGATAGTTATTTAGAATTGTCAAATATTGTAATGGTGAAAACGGGACAAATTTATTATTAAAATTAACTTAATTAGGAAATAATATCGGAAATATATAGTGTACAACTCGAATGTAATGTCCATTTCATACTCGTAGTAAATGAATACCATTCCATGCTCATTGTACAATATACTATTGTTGTTACTTAGCAACCTTTAAAGCCCTGCGTGTTTTAATTTTGAGTTTGCGAACGCTGTAGCGTGTTTTAGACACGGATTATGATGCAGGTTTAATAAAAATATTTTGTTCAGTATTATTGTCTGTTTTCTAAAAATATAAAATACGTCAAAATTATTCCCAAATAGTAATTTTATTAAAACAGTATAAAGTAGTAATTTTCAATTATTATAAATGATGACCCCGCATATTAGACTACCCGAAGATATAACATACAAAAGAAATATTCGTATTAGTTGCACGTTCCGTTCGAGTATAACAGCCCGAGTTTGCTGACAAGCGGCGGAATAGCACACATACATTAACTATTATAAATGTGCGTTTCTGCGTTGTACTGTGGAAATGAGAAACCCAATTCTAATCCCACAGCCGACATCTGAAATTTTCACTACACATAAATTACCCGGGTGGCTCCTCCACCACAAACATCTTTTGGGGCCGTGATTTTATGGCTGGTACGCACTTCATGCGCAGGAACTACGCTTACAGAGCTCTGGTGTACAATTGTCACACGCAGAGATAGATTTAATAGGTTTTATAAAATTTTGTTTAAAACGTACGAATTTAAAATTACATGAGCTCGACCGTTTCAAACTTTTCGTTTTACAGTAATAAATATGAAGAATTTTTTCCCCACTAAAAAATATCATTATGTTTAATCAAATCCATAGGCAATAAAGCATCGATATTTGGCAAATTATTATTTTGTTCTTTGATAAAGCCAGTCTCTGCCATTATATATTTATAATAAAACGTTCAAGTAAAGCTTATTTAAACGTAAATATACCGCCAAATACTTAAAGAGTTAACTGTCATACATGACAGCTAGGAACTTGACGACACATACTCTTCGTGTAAATTCGGCAATCTCCGCACAGTGGTCGGCAGTAGGTTAAATATAAACTTTTAAATATTAATTTCTTATAAAAATTATGAGCAAAATATATTTTATGTGTACGAAACAAATAACATTAATGTATGTAAAAAACTTTCATTGATTTTTAAATTTCATGCGTGTCCCCTATTGTCCTTGCAAAATAATTAACTTTTTTTTTCTTTAATTTAATGGGGTATTCAGGTATAATTGTATATATCCAAAGTAATCACTTTTTTGTATAATTTGAACAATCACAGCACAATAGGAAAATACAATGAAACATGCTAAATAACAAGTTTTCATTTATGATTTTATATTAGAAAATTGCAGTTATTGCACAAAGATAAACGTCCATGAAAATTATGACGTCACAACGCCTACTGCTCATGTCATGCATACATGGTTGGTTTAAAGAATTATTTTTTTTTTCGATCGCACAAAAACGGTGTGTTTTCGAACCGCAAAATGCATTAATCCGGTATTTTAATGTCGTTGCTAGATTACGATAAATAACAGTACGAGAATATCTTTTTCCTGTGACCACTTAGAAATTTGCTCATTGTATGTTGTTGCTAGGGATATGAGGTACATTGCAAGCATCGTGCGAAATGAATTTGTTTTGTGAGTATTTCAATATATGTTATTTCATTTCAGTACATGTGCCATTGTTAGGATACTTATTTAGAATTGTCAAATATTGAAATGCTGAAAGCGGGACAAATTTAATATTAAAATTAAATTAATTAGGATATAATATCGTGGTTGTAGAAAAAGTATAGTTGCATGGAATGTCTATTTCATACTCGTAGAAAATGAGTACCATTCCATGCTCCAATATACTAATTATCAGTAGCACCACGAGCTCTGTTTTTGGGTGTTTTAAAAGAAGTGTCTAGCTTCGGTTTTAGCGCTGTATAATATATAAAGCTTCAAATAAAAGTTACAGAAATATATTATCTACCGCTTTCATTTGAAGTATTTTTTATAAAAGGATTATAGACATTGTTTAGCTCTAAAACGGAGGCTGAAACACTTTTTTTAAAACACCCAAAAACAGGGCTCGTGGTACCAGCATTTGTGTTCTTATTTGTGTTTCTAGTGACCTAAACTAATGAAAAACGAAATATGTTAGAATACCATTATATAAAGTTTCGATTGAGAATAAATCGAGGCTGCTAGAAAGCCAATTCTGCAAGGGACTATTATTATTATAATGCAGCAAACAATGCTTTCTCTCCGTATTTAAATTTTTTTTTATTTAAACTTTTATAAAGTAAGTAATCGAAAATCTCATGTGAATTTGGGCTTGTAGTTTGAGTCTGCTGGTTGTTCGTTCCTTCAGCAAGTGAGCTGTTGTGGAAAATGCTTTTCGGGTTTTATTCTTGCCTAGAGTAAAAAAAATATCACAATAACTTATGAAATAGTAAAAGTCCATTAGCGCAAAAGTCCTATTGTGTCATTTATAACGTTCAATTTGCATAGTCTTAAATACCATCGGTATTGTGAGTTCCGTCATCTACATATCTATATGCAAAAATAAGAATGCATTTAATACCGGAGCTTAAGCGGTGGTTAAAAGACGCGAGAGGCCGAGTCGAGAGCAGGAGCATGAGACCATGAGAGCAGGACCAGGGCAGGGCTGGTCCGCGACGCAGGCGCCGACGCCGCCGTCGCTGCCACCGCCGCTCACCGCCAGCGAAATTCGCTCACCACTCAGTTGCCAGTCGAACTTGCGGGCACGCACGGCGTCGAACCTTGCTCCCTGACGTCTAGAAGACAGTAGACTCCGTTGGACGCTGACTGGCTTGAGCTAACGCAGACAACGGACCACATAAAACTAAATATTTTACTCATTCGGTTGTGTTAATGTCGTGATTAATAAGCACTAAATTAAGTGTATTGTTGTGCAAATTATATACGTGTCTAATAATTAAGTAATTTTAAAATAGACAGCTAAATGTGAAAATGAAACTAAAAACTTATACCTATTTAATAGTAAGATAATATATTGTTAAACTAGTCTGAAAGATAATGAATCATAAGATTCAAGCAAATGAAAATTAATTGTTTTCTGGAGCACTGAACATTATCCGAATAACTAGATAATTTGGAAACGTGCCCAGTATATCTGGAAAACGGCAAAATCCGTAAATTTATTGTAATCAAATTGCAGTTCAAGCGTTATGTAAAATAAGAATAACATTGTCTGCGAATTTCCGAAATAACTGTGACACTTCTCAAGTATCTACTTAAGAGAAAAATAAACTTTAATCCCCGTCAGGTCGGGTGTGACACGAAAGCAGTTAGCGGCATTTGAAACAGAAGATCTACTCTCATTCTGTAAGTGGCCTTTATTTTCTACTAATTATTTCCCTTATTATATAGCACTGGACTTAATATTATTCTTGGAACTATGTACTATATTATATCTCTGTATATTTTGTCACAACGCGGCGCTTAAAATAAACATACATTATTTTTAAAATGCTATTCTATATCGTAAACTTAACACAGTTTAACGGCGTGAGCTTACGAGTTTATGAATTTAATTATTTTATGCGCAAATGAAGGCGCTTTACTCAAAATGTATTTATCTTATTTTTATTATTTATAATTAACATTTCAAATAATCAATTATTAAATAAATTGTCATTAATTTAGAATATGCGGGAGTGATACTCGGTTCTAGAAGGATGAGCGAAGCGAGCTTTACAATAAATGTGCCCCATTCTAGTAATTTAATTCTTATAAAAAGCTCCATTTATCTTGATCCTTTGAACAAAAAAACTGAAACATTTATTTTTAATTAATTATACTGTAACATAATTTTGTTCTGAACATTTAGGTATTATTTAATTGATATGAGCTAAACAGCTTATATACAAATTTATTTAAAAATTTGTTGTATATAAAAAATCGGAATGTATGTAGGAAAATGACCAAATATGGAATAGAATCCTTAGTATTAAATACCGCCATTTGTCTTATTGTTATTTAAATTTTATACAATTATAATACCGTATTAAAAACATAAGATTCTTACTAAGTTAAGAGAAAAAGTATGACTGATTATAATTCCTAATACGCGTTTTTAATTTGTACCATGATTTTTGTCAAGAAAACAAAGTGTTATTCCATATTTGATAAAAAATATCAGTTTTCAAGCGTTATTTTGTTTTTTTTTTTTTCAAAACGCACATGTTAGTAGATTATCAAATATAATTTTTCTTTAACGTATTGTAATTCGTAAATAGTGACAGTAAGATTTGATTTATTATTCTAATAACAAAAATTGTCATTAACCCATAATTTACTGAAATATTTATTTCAAAATAACTTGATAGGGCTTCAAGTACCTAAACTACCACTTCCGGTTATTGGATTATCACCAAAAACTAACCTGCTCTTTCCAAAAAGATATAATTGATATATACAAAACATCAAATTTTTCAATTGAGTAGTTTTTTTGAGAAACCGTAACTCCAGACACTCACACACAGACAGATTAACAGGCGGACAGACAAACACACGCATAAACATCATCACGAAACTATTAAAATGCTATTCTAGGGACCCTAAAACGTGCTCATCCACTGAAAACTCACTACCGAATATTTAGCATGATTACTATAACTGTATGTTATGGGATGTTACGGGAGGTAAAAATAACTAAATATATCGCAAGAAAATTGAGAACTATGTGAATATTTCATAGAGATATTATATTTAATTATCTAAAAATATATTTGATGTGTAAGGAAAAGAGAAAACAATATTTCTTGTTTGTATTTACGGTGAAATTTAAGCCTGTAAATTGATCTAACCGTAACAGAAGGGGCCTTGAAAATATCTTTTTCCATTTATTTTTAAAGGTGAAATAAGAAATAAAATGTTAACATAGTATTTCCATTAAAGCAAGAATGCACTAAGGTTTCTATTCTTTAAAAGAAGCAACAATTTTTATTGCTTTTGCTATGTAAAAATATAGGGACGTTCTTTGTGATAACATAAGCATAGTTTATAAATTAAAGTAAGTGAGTATTGACGTAAGAATTGTTTATATCTTGCAATAAATGTAATGTAGCTACATTGTTAAGACTCGAATTTACTTCGAATTAATAGACGCAAAAAAAAAACTGCTGTAGGCACCGCAATACCTCCCGCCATAGATTTCTTATCAAACAATGCAAGAACACAGACCACCACTATCAAGAAACACTGATCCTTTTAAAAAATTAGTTTTCAATTATGAAACATGTATATAAATGATTTTTTTCAAGCGTTGTTTTTTGTAAATGTACAGGTTAGCAGATTTAAAAGAAAATGTCAAAATATATATTTTTTAGCTTGTTGAATTCGTAAATGGTGACAGTAAGAGAAAAATGTGTCAAACAATTGTTGATAACAATATTTGATACATTATTCTAAAACAATAGTTATTTACTTTACAAGTGGGCAAAGTAAGGAATTACCCACGAGAGAAATCTAAGCTCACGAAGCCGAAGGCTGAGTGAGATAATTTTATCGAGTGGGTAATTCCACTTTGCCCACGTGTGAAGTATAACGTTTTATCCAACACTTCTTAATAAATGAAAAATTTATTAAAGAAATATGATTTGACAGTGACATATGCTTTAAATTTTTAAATTAAAATGTCAATCGAAGTAGTTACCAAGGTGTTATTACTATTGTTATAAATAAAAAAATACTCACTAGTGGCTTGCCTCAAAATTATACCCACAAGTGGATAATCTGTTACTTTGCTTGTTTATTGAGAGGTGTTGGATAAAAATTGTTATTACACCATAATTTATTGAGATATTTCAAAATAAGTGATCAAAGCTAGGTAGAGATCCGAGTTCGAGTCGCAGTGGTGTTTGTAAGTTTTCAAAATTTATTTTACTTCTATTATAAACAATCGTCGCTATCATTTCTATTCATACTCTACTAAAACTTGACATGGCTTCAAGTTAACTACCACTTCCGGTTATTGGATTTTCACCAAAAACTATTCAGCTCTTCCAAAGAGATGCAATTAATATATACAAAATATCAAAATTTTCAGTTTAGTATAGATTTTGGGAAACCGTAACTCCAGAGATCCACACACAGACAGTCACATACGCACACATGCATCATCGTGAAATTCTTAAAATCATATTCTAGGGACCCTAAAACGTGCTGAAAATTCACTACCGAATTTTGAACATGATTCCTATACCTCTATTATAGGATGTAGCGGGAGGTAAAAACGTATATTTTCTCGACATTTCTAATTATATTTCACTCTCAAAAATATTCAAATTATTCTATTATAGTAAAAAGTTTTATTTTAAGCAATAATTTTGCATTTGGAAATTTAATTATCTCACCAGTTAATTCAAAAAGTAGCCAATATCTTTGTTAAATAATTTTAATTAAAATATATACGATATACTGCATATACAGTTCTAGTGTGCACTAATTATATTATAAAATATAATGGAACAGTTTAGCTCTTTAAATTGCCTGCATTCTCTCCAAATTAAATGTTAAGTTAGCTTGGCGATTCGGATGGTTAAGACATCCGATATAATAGTCAAGAGCAAAGGACTTAAGTAGGGCTTTACGCTAACAATGCCATTGACATACACGTTAATCAAACACTAACACTAATACCTAGTAGTTACGGGGCACATGTAGGTAATCATGCTACAAGACACCGACTATTGTTAATTATTCATATTGTTCCCTTCTATAGAAGTTATATTAGTGTAATAAATATAACGCTAAAATAGCTTTTAATTATACGTGTGAATATTGAACTTGTAGCTAAAACTCTTTATACCCTTCATGAACACAATTGGTGGTCGTGTTTTCACAGCTGGAAACTACACTGCACGCATAAGTAATATATCATATTAAAAAAAATAAGTAAAATGGTTCGATATTAGATATAATATAACGGGTATAGTGGGATTTCGATGCTATTTTCTTTTTATATTGCTGTAAACTAAAAAAAAATATTGTTACATTAGCAATATTTATCTTACATATAGTGACAGCAATTTAGATATTTATAATAACAATATTTTTATTTATATAAGTAATGCGATATTATTTCAGATTGCTGCTTCAACAATCTAAATATTTATGTTTTTTTTTTAATAATGTTGTTGCAGTATAAATCTAGATCAAGTTGTCTAAAATATGTAATATTGTTAAGAATATACTATACATTCAAATCAACAACTAATCTTGCTATTTCAAGATTAATTAAGATAAATACTTATTATTGCTGAGAAATAAATATATACGTATTGTTATAGTAAGAATATATAAATTGCAGTCACTATACCTAAGATAAATATTGCTATTGTAGCAATCCTGTATCCCTGTATCTTTTTACTTATTCACAAAAGTATGAACACAAAAGTAGTTTGGAATTTAAAAATGCATGTAATAAGGCCAATAGCAAATTAAAATTTATATTAGAAAAATTGTTACAGGGCACGGCTATAGAAAATTAAAAATATTTTACGTTTCAGAAAACAGATAGAATTGTAAGGTGGAATATAGGGATTTCAATACAATTATTTTTTTGCTGTAAATTTTGAACTATTCGCCTTACACCAAAAGGGTAAATAAAAAAAAAAATAGTTCAGAATTTTAAAATGCATACAATAAGGTCCATTTGGTTATTTAAATATTTCGTATTTCACGATATATCAATCAAATTAAAATTAATATTATTAGAGAAATTAGAATACGGCCATGAAAAATTAAATAAAACATTTGACATTTCAGAAAATATATTTAAAGTTATTTATTACAGTGTTGTATTATTTTATGTGGAAATTTCGTAGAAGATGAAATACTGTTACGGCGAATTTAGAGTTCCATTCTTTCCATTTATTTCTGTTAAATAAATAAATAAGTTCTAACCTACTTTTGAAATAATAAGTATTTTTCGTTATTGTCTAATTTTCTATGAACATGTTACAATTTTTCTAATAAATATTATTTTTTATTTAATTGAGATATCATGAAATACTAATATTTAGCTTGCATTTTTAAATAATTATCATCTTATGTATTTACACTTTTGATGTAAAGTGAATAGATAGTAATACATAAAAAAGTAGCATTGAAATTTATATACGACACATTTCAATTCTACATTCGGTATGTAATATATCCTTTACCCATTATTGGGAAGTGGAATGCAGTTACCAACCATTAACGCACGACCTCAAAATATAAGGTAATAATAATTGATGAGTACAGTGACATTTATATTCTATAAATAATTAGTTGTAACCGTCAAACATTTTGTGTTCATTTTTTATTCCTTACTATTTATGGACATTATATTACCTATTTTGGGTGTGCCACTCTGCTTTAGGAGATGCAGTGCCAGCAAATAATTTCCCCAAATATTTTGGTGGAGGAGCTACGTGAATATAATAAAAGAACAAAAATTTATATCTGTAACATCGAAATGAGAGTATTACATTTAAAATCCAATATTATGTTTATTTTTGTATCATTTTTAATATACACTCATAGAAACAGTAATTTTGAAAGGTTGAAATTGGAATTCTCTTGTTTAACCAACTAAATTTTATTTCATTTTGCGAGCATCAGAACAATTTTTTCCGGAAATGAGAACATGTTTTTGCGATTCATCTTTTGTAAATTTATTCATAGTAAAAAATAATAAATGTACAAATATTAAGATTATGCGAGATTTGCAAAAAAATATATACCTACATCTGTATTTTAGAGACCAGACGGTGAAAAAGTAGCATCCTTATCTTGTTATTTCTGTTGAGAGGAAAAAGTATGTTGGCTATAAATTTACCGCAGCAATATTCTAGGTAAATTACAAATAACTGGGAAAAGGGCACAGCTGATTCACGTTAATTCATGTAAATGAAAGGGAGAATTTTAATTTAAATTATAAAAAAACGTTGTCGTTAACCAGCTCGGATACTTTTCTTCACCGCGAACAAACAGCAATTTAAAACATCTTGCCATGCTGCGATTTAAACAGCGGGCTCTGAATTATTAACGAAGTCCCAACCTTCAGCTGGACCAATTAACGGGGTCCGGCCCTGAACGAAGACTATTAATTAAAGTCCGCTAAATTATGTAGTACTATGCGGTATGTTTCGCTGCTTCTTTTTGCCCACGTACCGCGCAACGCAACTTAACGTTATTTAATTACGAAAGTATTGGGGATTTTGGCATGTACAAGTATATAATCTTATTATTATATTATGGTCTTCAATTTACATTCAGCTTAAGGTGATGCAATTTCCAAAATTAGCGACTAATTGTTTTACGGAATTCAAAGAGGGAATATTTCATCCTGTCGCACAAAATAGGCAATGTCAATTTTGACACATCTCAAAGATCGTGAAAAAATTTTGACTTTCCCTGAATGTAGCACTATGCTTATTAAATAATTATATTTTTGTATGTTTGCGATTACCTCCCGCCAAATCATGCTCATTAAGATGTGAAGTGATCAGTGTTGTAACTGATCTAGATCAACTAGGAAAATATATGATCTGATCTAGATAGTTTTATGTTTTCTGATCTTGATCTTAATTAGTTATCAGGTTAGGTGTTCCCAGCGTAGTTTTGTCAAATTCCTCCACAAATTTTACTACCTGCTGCTACTAATATTTTTTTGCTAAATTATAAGATTTTTGCGGAGTTCCTCTACCTCTGGCAAAACTGTTAATCACTAATTTTTCACAAATTGTTAAAAAATACTGATCTCTTTTATGATCTAAAAAATGGTCTTTTAATCCTGATCTGATTTTAAAAAATAGATCCAATCATAAAAATTGATTTATGAACTGATCTAGAAGATATTATTAAATGTGAAGATTTTGATCTAGCTCTAGATCATTTTTTTAATGATCTGTAACAACACTGAAAGTGATACAGGAGCCTTAGTTTCAAGTATGTATTATTATCTGTTGTTGAATCCAAATTCTTTCCAAAGACAGTTGACCTGAAATAAAAACGGGCTATACGACAGGGGTATTTAGACCATAGGATGAAAATATTTTTGTTTACTTTAATCTATTACAAAAATCTATAGGACATAGTATCATGGACAACAATAATTTACTAATATCTAAATCTAAACCAGTATTACATAATTTATTTGGAACAATTAATATTTATATTTATCATATCATTAAGATCTCTTGAATGTCATGAGATACAGACATAAATTAACAAAATATCTTCATATCTAAATAGTAATTGTGCATTTCAAAAAAAAAAAAAATTGTTGATACAAAGAAAATATGTATTCGTATTACATTTCATAGCAGTACTAATGCCATAATTAAATACATTATATATTAAATATATTATTTAAATAATACATAATTTATTAGTATCATTACGGTATTAACCCATTTTGGTGTAGCACTCTGCTTACGCAGATCTCGATATGTGATATATTTTGCACAAGAAGTGCGTTTACCAGCCGTCTAGTCACGGTCACCGTATGTAGAAAAAAAGTTGATCTACATTTGTTATTGTTAGGTTACAATAAATATATTGATAAATAAATATTGAAATTAAATTAACAACAAATAAATACAAACTAGTAATATACAAATATTATTCTACCTCGTTTTTCATTTCTGTTATTTTTGTTATCATAAAATTCATTTTTATTTAGTAAATTTTTATAAACACAAGCATATTTGGTATCACTTTAATGTAGTTTTTATTAAAAAATATTGTCTGTCGCACAAAATGTATATCTCCATTGCTACAATTTTTTTGAATAAATGTTGCTAAAATAAAACTGAAACTGAAACATGATAATTTTGTCTGTAAAAATGAATTATGATTCTGTGGTAAATATTATTATTATTATTTGAACGAATTCTGATTTTATGGTAAATATTATTGTTATTATTTTATTCCATTAGTATTTACAATCTGTACAGTGATATTCAGTAAATTTTAGTGATTTGCTGTACTTTACTTAGATTTACTAATTACTACGAAATATTATATATTGGGTGTTAATAATATTATAATTTGAATCCTTGGTTTAGTAGTTCAACAAAGTGTAAAATACAAATTGTTTATTGATTCAATTTTTACAATTTAATTTTCTGATGTTTCTGTAAAATAATTTAAGAAGCAACAGCAGCGGAAAAACTGATTTTTCAGCACCGTCTTTTGATTAACAGTTTCGCGCGTAACTCGATCATAAATAACACAACGTGAATAACATGTTCACTGATATAATCAATCATTAATTTGTGAGTTATCTACATCCGATATATTGTTAAGTATTAATATATTTTTATCTTTTCAAGTGTGAGATACGGATATCAATCAATGAGTTAATTATTATCTATGTATGCGGCACGTTACTGTCAGCTGTCATTAGCCATCTGCTAACTGGGGGTTGTTTCGAATACATGTAAATTATATACTGCAATGCAAAAATGTAGTTGATAAAGTCGTCTAATTATAGGTTATCGCAAAATGTTTATTGTCGGTGGCTGCTATCAGTAGTTTTAGTTCAATTTATTGGGTATTAAGTTTTAAGTGTTTACACAGTGTAGGTAAATTTATTAATTGGAAACAACATACTGTGATTTTTTCAATAATGTAGATAATATTTTATATTATTAACTAATGAAAATATAAGTTTATGGATTATTTTTTGCTGTTATAATGGGATATTCCCACTGATATATAGTAATACTGGAATGCGTTCTGGCAACGTCAGCGTGAGCCGACAGAGAAAGCAACTCACGGAAGATGCTGTCTTTGTCTTACAGTCTACTCAAGAAGTAATTTTTAATACTGTATTAGGCTTCCAAATTATCAAGAGATGGCGTTGATCACAATAAATGTCAAATTCATTTTGTATAATAGCTTATGATGGCGAATACGTGCTTTAGTATTGGTAGTTTGTTTTTATTGACAGCATTGCAAAATTTCTTGTTTTTTTGAAAAAAATCAGTCTTAACTTATAATCTACAAACACAATGTACATTTCATTTATACATCTTATCTAAATAATACCGCTTAAACAAATGTAATACTTACATTGGAATGTTCTTCAAATCACTACTTTTGTTATTAATTTTTAAAACATAACAAGTAATTTCAAAGTACAATGTAATTTGTGTATCTTACGTTAAGTTCTGCTTTTACCACAAGTCGAACATAAACAAAAATATTCACTTTTGTAACAGCATATACGCCGCGTGACTTTTGTTTAAATGCGCATGCGCATAAGTGTAAGACAGCGATAGCATCTCCTGTCAGTAAATAACTCTCTCGCTCGCTTTCTTTGCTCAGCAATCATCGGTGGTGCTCGTTCCAGGATTACTATATTTCAGTGGATATTCCGGTATAATTGAATTTATTCAAAGTAATTACGTTTATGTGTAATTTGTATCATAATGCAATGGAAAAATACAATTAATCTTGCAAAATAATAAGTTTTCATTCATAATTTTATGTTAGAAAACTGCAATTTTTAGGATACTGTAAACTTTCCTGAAAATTGTGACGTCTCAACGCCTACCGCTAACGTCATGCCTATATGTTCGGTTTTGCCTATGCTTTTGTTAATGAAAATGAACATTTTTATTTCAGGTATGTGTTGTCATAACCAATTTTCTTCAAATACTTAATAATTTTTAGGCAAAACAATTGAGACACTGCTAAATTGACATTGACAACATGAAACCATGAATACGAGCTAGTTTATGCTGAAGTTAGTTGTAGACGTTGTGACATCAAGGCCTGATTATGTAAATTTGATGAAATTAAAAAAAAAAAAACGTGTCTCACTTTATAAATATATTTTTTGTATTACTAGTGACCCAGTCTAATAAAAAAAAAATAAACAGAATATGCCGAAGCTGCAATCCCTCATTATCCAGCAATAAAAAGTTAATTGCTTGTTACTACAATTATTATTTGATTTCAAATTTGTTTTAGAAATATCTACTGCGACAAAAAGGATAATTCAGTTCTGCTAACTTAAATGTAGTTTATTTAAAACCTTTAAATTTAATATGACCCTCAAATATGTTTTATTCATAATTTTGGTTTAATGAAGCCTTAATATTCTCGTTGTTCGTCCATCCGTTGCAACTTCAGCTCCGTCACTACAAGGGACACAAACTTCGCAATGGTTGAGAGGTTCATTCAAGACGAGCAGGAAATATCTATTTGTCATAATGAAGCAAAACCTGTAGATAAAGACTCTAAGCATTGAGAAGCTATAAGTTTGAAACTAAACGGTTATTAAATAAAAAAAAATAATCATTTTATTCTTAACTATAATAACTTGGATGTAGAATAGATATGTGGCGTATAGAGATTCCAGTGCTATTTGTAAATGCATCTTTTTAACCGACGAAAAAAAAAAGAGCGTACTTTTGTATTTACAGTTTTGATGTAAAGTAAATGGGTAAAAAGATATAGGAATATAAAAAATAGCATTGAAATCCCCATATGACACATATCTATACATAAGGAACATTCAGAAACACTAGTCAAATTCATCTAGTTTTGAATAAATATATCAAATTTGTCCATAATAGAAGCTACAAATCCCTTAAAATATTAATCAAAATTGGTACAATGTTCCAAATTAATATCTGCTACAATTTTCGAATGGTTGAGGAATATGTCAATTTTAACTTAGGTACTTATGTTAATAACACGTAATTACAAATATTAATACTTCGCACAGAGCATATTTTAAGTTCATATTTTCATAAAATCTTAAAGAAAACTTTAGTGACACTAACAATTTCCGATTCAGTGCATACTAAGTTTGAAGAAGTTTTATTTTTTGAAGTTTGGCTTCTCCAGGGCTGCAATGTTCTTTTTGCGTTTCTGAAGATTTAAAAGTTATCAACCTAATGTTCATACAGAGATTCATAATAAACGATAACACAGCTAAGTGGTTTTAATAAAATTTATTGGTTGGAAGATATATAATTCCATTACACATATTTTAGATATAATTAATTAATTTATTCAAGCTTCTAGTGTACTTATCTTGTGTCCTATCGCTAATACGTACAAACTGGGATGATCAAATTTTATTTTCTTTGATGAAATTGTGCGTCCGTAAAATTTGAATACTAAACACTCGGGTAAAGCTTAGATAGTGAGAGAGTTGGATGAAATTGTATCACATTTGTAATTCTGTCTGCGAGTGTATACTCATATTCAGGGCCGGACTTATCGGATCCTCAAACTCAAACAAAATTTTTAACAAATTCTCCAAGGGGTCATATATTTTTACCTTGCAGTCCTTGTACACCATGGAAACACTTCAAAATTTTAAATTTTTACTAAATGTGACACATGTCATTTTGATTGTGAAGCTGATTTCTTAGTGAAATATATGTCAAAAAATTAAATAAATGTACGAAATAAAATTAAATTTGTCAAATATATATAGAAAACAAACAAATAAGAAGGTATGTTTCTGTATGATCATATACTATTTTGTACCGTTTAAGAGTAGTATTGGGCGGGAGGTTATGTGCTGAACACAACAGATTTTTTTAAGTTTGCACCACAAATGAGGTCTATTCAGAAAATAACCAGACATTTTGAATTACACGCCAACGATTGGCAGCACTGCGTTGCGCATATCATATGTTCTTGGATTGTTGATTCTCGTTTGGTTTTCATGATATTGCTATTTAAATGCAACGTGTTTAAGTCTTAGCAGCTATTTTTGAAATGTGCAATTTTCTTGAACATTGATACAATAAAATTCTGTGTGAAACTGGTGAAAACTTTCATGGAAACGCAAAAAGAGACCAGAGTTGTGACGAGACCACTCATGGTTCTTGCGCCTCTACACTTAGCTTTGTTAATTCGTCAGTTTTGTTAAAAAAATCAGATGACTGTGCTCCCACAGCCTCCTTACTCCCCAGACATGGCTCCTTGCAATTTTTTATTTAAGAAATTAAAATCAGTGCTGAAAGGACTACAAACTATTGATAATATCAAAGCAAATACGTCAGAGACCTCAAAAGCCATTTCAAATGATGCATATAACATCATAAGTTGAGAGCGCTAAAATAATGTTAAAAAAAAATAGATTTTGGATGAAAGCGTATAGAAATGAATGCCTTTAATTAGGGCGATTAACGATTAACTTAGCTCTTAACATTGCTCAAAACGTGAAAGAGTTCTGCTTTAGTCGCTCCTACAATATTCGCTTTCGTTTGAAGGTGGGCCCGGCCCTGGTGTTATTTCTATAGCGTGAGTGTCGCCATAACAACCTGGATCCTCTAAATGACCGGTAGCTTGAGTAGAAATTACAGTAAAAGACGTAATTAAGTTGAAATGTTTTATGTCGGCAGTGCTTGAGAAAAACCACGCGCCGGTGAAAAATTAGCGCGTGGTTCGGGCCCAGCCACGTGATGAACGGCGGCGCTCTTGTCGCCTCGTTACTGCATTTTTTTCACCCGCGGAAGCTTTCCTAAGCTCCTGTTGTGGATATGTGTGCGAGCTTTTGTTAATTCCTTCCGACGGTTAATCGATATCTTACGGTTAATTTATCAGTTAAGTGTTTTTGCAACCTCGCTGATTTTCAGCACCTATTTAGATTCCAACAAGGTAATAATGTTGTAGGAAATTAATTATTACCAAAATAATGCCATTTTAAACTTGAATTATCTCTGTTATCATAAAAATTACCCCGATGGCTTTTTATACATTAATACATTTCGGAACCGAGTTGACGACTGGTATAAATGAAAATATTTAATGCATGTATTCTTTTTGGACAAAATTTCAGTTCATCTCAGAGCACTTTAGATAAACTCAGGATGTCGTTGTTCTTTTTGACACAACTAAGTTGTAAACTCACTTTTCCTCTTTTCGGTGTTGCACTATCAATTGAGTTGAGCAAGCTCAAAATAATTTGAAACTCTCAGTTTGGTAGAGGAGGTACCTAACGTTCGCCATATTTTAGAAATCACCTGTAATTTGGTGTACCTATTTAAATATACAATTATACTTACAAGTAATATATTTTCAACATTATTCATTTTTCGTTTATAAACATTATCATAGAGCACAAAAAAGTTAATAAATTTAACAGCTGATAAAAAGGAATTTGATATTAAACTTGTTCTTTTTGTACACAGTTCAATTCATTTATGTATTGAGTCAACAAGAATACAGCTTATGTATTCCGAGACCTAATATTTTCTATTTTGTTTGTTGTTTGCCCATCCAGAAATAACACACATACTAATATTTGTTATTTATGCTACAACACACTGAAATATAATATACTGGAATGCCAGCTTAGGATGAAAATGCGAGCCGAGAAAGACATATAATCGTTGGGTCAACCTGTTTTGTTGTACAGTCATCTTATAAAGTTGAGAAGAAGAAGAAAGAAAACATAAAGAAATTAACATTGAATGCTTTTAAAATAAAATGTTTTATATAAAAGCTAAATAATACATTAATAGAAATAAGTTCAATTAACTATTATGTATGTGAATTTAAAGGAATATTTGAATAATTGTACAATACATTGTTAAATATAACAACAATACTACAACGCTTATCAACCGTTGTACAAGCTAGTGTAAGAAAAAGAAGGGTGGCCCTACAACATCTATCTGTCTTAGGCTTCTTAGGTATTATTCGCTTTCATAAAAGCTAAAGCCTACTAGTTAGCGTATCAATATATACTATATTGCAGTGCAATACAACATATACAGTTGAAGAAATTATTGTTCAATTTAAATAGTAATTATTTGTGTTTCCACTAGTAATATAACTAGAAAATTAATCAACATTAGAATAAGCATATTTTAGAAACAACACTATATTGTTGATGTTAGACTACTGATTTTATTTAAATTCTGAATGATTCCCATAGTCTAAATACTGAAATAGTTATAAAATATAGTTTCTGTACGTTTTTTAAAAAGATTAAAATTTGTATAATATTCTGTAAATCAGCAACGTTCGCAATTAATGAAAACCAACATACAACGTAGATTAAAACAGAATAATATAAATATTAAATTTAAGTAGATACGTAGAATGATTTAATAATCAAGTAATGTTGATAAATGTTTGCTCAAATACATTTTGCTTCTCAGCATGTTTTTCGCAACATCATTATCAATTTATTGCATGCGTTGCAAATTGAAAGCTGTTGCATTATTTATTAATATAATAAAATAATCAAAAGGGTGCTATCCCTTGAGAAAATCGAAGAGCATTCAATATTCTTAAGACCCAAAAGAAAAAGTCCAGAGCCATCAATCCTGCTATCAGCACAAATTTACTTCAGCACCAAAATAATTAGCCTGGGATCTATTTGTCATTTGTTTTTCTGTGAAAGCCTGAAACAATTGATGGTGGTTGAAAAACTGACACTAATCTCTTCTAATTAGGCTGTAATGTTCTTACACCGATCCAAACCGGAACGGTGAACGCGAAGCAGGAAGCAGTAGTTTTTTATTGGTGCTAAATTAAAATTAACGATTGAGGCAGGAAAATATATTTCGCTGTTTACGATACACTTATTCATGCTGCATATTTGATTGAGAGACATAATATAAAAGAACATTTCTTCGATTTTCTTTTGACATTTATGAAAACCAATAAAATGTGTCTGTGTTTTAACCAATCCTGTCATTATTATACTGAGAATAAAGCTCTAGAGATTATTCCTGAAGATAATCTCTATAGCTCTTGTTTTTCTTGGCAAATCTCACATAGTTAATTTATTTATCCAACGCCTCTCAATAAATGCTCTACAACTATGGCGATTTTAAACAAGGAACGTAATATATTACCTACTAGTGGGTATAATTTTGAGAAAAGTCACTAGTGAGTAGTTTTTTTATTTATAACAATAATAATAACACAAACCTTGGTAACTACTTCAACTGACAATAAATGCTCTGTAACTATGGCGATTTCAAACAAGGAAAGTAACAGATTACCCACTAGTGGGTATAATTTTGAGCAAAGTCACAAATGAGTAATTGTTATTTATAATAATAATAATACACAACACCTTTTAAAGCATGTCACTTTCAAATAATATTTCTTTAATAATTTTGCATTAAGAGATATTGAATAAAACGTTATATTCACAAGTGGGCAAAGTGGAATTACCCACTCAATAAAATTGGCACAAACAGCCTTCGGCGTCATGTGTTAAAATTTCTCTCGTGGGTAATTCCTTACTTTACCCACTAGTAAAGTAAATAACTATTATTCATATATTTCGGCCTAGAATATACCAAAATTTTACATATTATTTCCATGGTATCTATATACATTATATAAGTCAACCTAAAAAAAATATATTATACGTTTTTTTTTCTAAATTTTTTTCCATCCAGTCTTTTCCTGTTTCTTAGTCATTTAATAAGTAAATTTCAACTCTTTCTTCTCTTTCCAACTCTCTGCAATACAATCTTAAATGTTCTCTTGTCTACCACATAATCTACATCTCTTTTCTTCTGCTGACAAGCAGTACATGTTCCTCCTTTCCTCGTTATCAAATTTAAACAGTGCTAATGTAGTGACATTTATGGCTTTTAATAAATATCTCGGTATATGTAGTGTTTGTATATTCTTGTAACGTGGATATTTTGTTTCTTGAATTTCGTTGAATTGTTCTTGTTTTTGTATGTCTCTGTATCCGTTTTTCAATTTTTCTATTATAGATTCTTAATTTTGTTTCATTTTGCCTCTTCCTCTCTATTTTTAAGATTGAAAATCCATTTCTTTCATAATATGCTCTTCCAGTTATTCCCCATTTTGTGAGTTTGCATTTCTCTTATGACAAATAGTTAGGTTAGGTTAGTATAACAGTGATTTATAACATGTTAAGTGGGTTCTCTAACTTTGTTTTCTGGATAAAAAAATAATATTTCTCAAAATATTTTCAATTTATTCTCACTCTCTTGTTACGAATACTATTGAATATTCCATACTTTGTGTTGCAGGTGCAACTTCAAATTGGAAAGTTAATTTTTGCTACAAGTTATTCGATTTTTAAATTCGACATTTTACGATGACAGTTTTAGATCTTAATTAAATTTTATGGATTCTACATTTCGGACCATTTCTTTTATCACAATGAGATAAGCAATGGGTTAGTCTGCGCTCTCAACTGGCGTTAAATAAATTATCAGTGCATAAAAATTTTGAATACGGCTCACTCAATACTAACATTTACTGGAGCTACTATGATTTAACGATTGGCAATTGCATTTTACATAAAACTAGTAAAGAGCAGCGAACAGTGGGCTGGTCGTAAAATCTCCTACGAGTTCTGCACATAGATAGAGTTCTAGCAATTCTAACTGTTTAATTCAGAAAAGCGAGCTTTTACGGCCAACATTTTATTTCATGATAGCGGATGAAGATGATCTGTACCATTTTTATTCGTCTTGAGTAGATCTCTATTTGCGAGATAAATTTTTAAATTTCTAGGTGAAACACTATTTTATGTGATACAAGGCGACAATATGAGCAAAATGTTCCACTGTTAAATTAAACTTGAAGTATATCTCGCAACAATTTGTTGCGACACCAATTCGTTGACCAAATAAAAGAAAGAAAAATCCCTGCTCACAATAAATCACAATTCATTTGGTACAGCATGTGACAACTGTAATCACAAACACACAACACACAAGAAGACAAAACACGATCACCTCTGAGACCGGTGGCGCGGCAGTGGTGGCAAGCCGCGAGTTACTCATAGTGTTCTCCATTCTCCAGCAACACTAGTCCAGGGAAAGTGATGTCATTCATCACTATTATTCACTTACCAGCGACTTATGCCTGTCCAGCCACCAGCTGATTGTATCCGAGCTAATGATAAATGAACTCAGAGGGCTGTTTGAATCTCAACCTTAATCCAACACTGTCTATTCAAAGGGCTGTTTTTATAGGTGTTTGTCGACTCCAGCATTTACTGCTGATCTATTGTTGCCTAATTTTAATTACGGTATTTTATTGGCTGACAATACTCTGCCTTTGTTTTTGATTATTGCCTTGGTCCTCAAAATATGCTAATGTAGAAGAAAATAGGTGTAATTAAGCTTATTGTATCCAACAAACTATAGTCATTATACATATTCACAAATTACAAGGCAATACTATATTACATACCAAGGTGGAAAACTGTAGCCACTCCCAACGCACGCGCCTTAGTCAGCTATCTTAGTCTTTGGCTGTAATAAAGGATACCACCGATATTTGTATTCTATTTTATTTACAATAAAAAATGAATAAATGAATTATAAATATAAAGAGTTATTTATCTATCAAGAAACTGAAGTTTTACTTTTTATCACTAATATGAAATTTATAAATATAAGAGGAACTTCATTGCCGAGGTACATGTCAAATTTCAATAATTAGAAAAACTTTTAAAAAGTATTTTATCTACGACCGTTTGTTAAAAGTGGCCTTTTAAACGGTTGTTAAGCAATTTAAAAGTGTCACTCCCGACACCAGTGTTAAATGTTACATAGCAACGTGTTAAAAGTGATTTTATTGTTACTTTTAACGCGTGGCTAATGATTTGTATCAATAAATCAACAAATATAGCCCTACCTGTCAAAATATCATTCTACATTTTTTTGTATTTACTAATACAGTGGGAAGATAATAGAAAAATTTTTGTATGATATACGTGTTAAAAGTGATTTATTTCGTTCGTGGGGTTGCTTCACTCGGCTTCGTCCCAATGAGGAAAAATGGCGTTTAATTACTTAAGGGCCATATAATATTATCAAATAGAAGTAACAAATTCTTAAAATACATGGGTTCAAAAATTGAATATTATTTGTGATACAAACGATTTTATTTCTACGATAGCTTTATAAATTTGTATTGTATTTCAAGTTTATAAAGTCTGTTATGTTGTAATATTTGTAATTTAGATTTTAGTGCTCATTACAATGCTTTGCTAGAAGTGTTGAAATGTCGGACATGGTTCTCATATACGGTCGTAAAAATAGGAATGCTTTGAATGATGAGCATTTCCGTATCGTCAACTGCCTTCTCATGTAATGTTTGCAACAGTTTTAAAACATATGAAGGATACTAGTTACTTTATAATACATGCTCATGATTCGTTAAAAGTATTCAAAACAAAAATAAATCTTTTTTTTTTTCGCTAGATTTATACATTGTACTATTAATTACATATTAGAAAACGCACGGTACGAAATAAAATAGAAATGGCAGAAAGATCGAATACAATTATTGTTCTGCCCTTTGACAAAATGGCGGCGTCGTAAATACGAACGTAGCGCTGCAAACGTCGCAATGTAGTTTGTGTGAAAAGGGTCTGATCTTAAGATCGTCTTGTTATCACCATGGATTTGCAATTAGGAGACGGCCTTAAATGCAATATAGATGACAACTTGAGACACAATAATTAAGATCATATTAATTAGAGAAGCTCTTTATTAGTTCTGACTATTAATATCATCTGCGACCTATTATCTATTTACTTGCAAAATCCGTCGGGTTACACAAAATAATATTTTTCTTCTTGTTTTACAAAATACATAATTACTACAAGAAATAATTATATATTTTCTGTAAATGCGGGAAGTGTCAATTAGTATTTGAATTATATTTAAAAGAGCAACGGATAAAACAACTACGTTCTTATTGTAAATTTGCCTCAAATCATTGTAATTAATTTTAAATCGAACCACTTAAAAAATGGGGGTTTTCAGCTCTGAGTAATCCGATCTCACCGGAAAAGAGTCGGATTAACAAAATGTTGATTTGGGATATTCGGATTACACGGAAATGGATTTCGAATGGGGTGAAAAATGCAGGAAGCTATTCCATTGAAGTAATGTGTAGAGATTTAAATTTTTCACATTATAATTCCCATTTTTTCTATCCAATAATTGTCTATAGTTGCAGCTTTTATAGGAATTTCATCTTTAATATTCTTATGCTAACAAACACAGGTGAAAGAGAAGCACAATTTAAAGAAAAATTTAAATAAATAGGGCTGTCCACGAAAAAAAAAACCAAAACTTAAGATTTTAACTAAAGAAACAAAAATGAGAATTTACTAAACGATTATAAGACCAATAACACTGTACGGTACTAAGACTATGACAATTGGGCCAATACTATAAAAAGCTGCTACCGTAACAACTAATAATTTTTTGACATCTAATGAAATATTTCCCATTAAACAGGAAGTCTTGATGCGATATTGTCACGATTAACAAGTTTCTAAGCAACAATTTTGTTAGGGAATTGGGCCGAATAACAAGAAAAGATGAAGAAGATTTTAGAATAATGGAACGAAAAGTAATAAGAAAAATATTATAACCAATAACGATATTATAAAGCAAATACAGAATAACAATGAACTATGAAATAGAACAAGAGTTGGAAGGAGAAGACATAGAGAAATAGATCAAGCATCAGAGAGTCAGATGGTTTGGATGTATACGGAGAGCATAAGTCAAGGATGCAATTAAAATCAGCAGTAGAATGGAAACCAGGGGGAAAAAGACGATGAGGCAGACCAATATCAACATAGCTAAAGAAAGTGTAAGAAGATTTAAAAGAAGTAGGATTTAAAATCGGAAAAGTAATACACAAGACAGGAAGACTAACTACAAGGATTTAAAGGAAGAGAAAAGGAGATCTATCCACTCCAACAAAAGGATCTAGAAAGCTTCATAAGAAGCAGCCTTACCCCATAGGCAAATGCACCTAGTGAAAAAGATCAAGCAACCGAGAGTTAGATGGTTTGGACATATATGGAGAGCAGAAGAAAAGAATGTAATTAAATCTGCGGTAGAATGGAAACGAGGAGAAGATGACGAGACAGACTCAAATCACCGTGGCTAAAGGAAGTGAAAGAAGATTTAATAGCAGTAGGAATTAAAATTGGCAAAGTGATACACAAGTTAGGAATACATGAAAAATTTAACTACAAGGATTTAAAGGAAAAGAAAATGAGATTGGTTCACTCCAACAAAAGGATCTAAAGATCTTCATAAGATAGGTACTTCTTATGAACACTACTGTGTTGCCCAATAGGCAGATGTAAAGAGATGTCAAATTTATAAAATAATTGTGTAAATAATTCATAAGAAAAATCTTGAAAATGTTGTAAATTTAAAATTACATATATTTTTAATTAATTAAGATCTTAATGTAGGAGCATAAACAAACATACCTAATGATGAGTTATACGATTCCATTATAAAGATAGCTAATCTTAAAGTAAACGCGCATGGAAATCATACATTAATTAATTGAGTGTAATTTGGAGCAGTACCACGGGTGTGTTAATTACGAACGTACACATATACATACACGGATTTATCGGTTATGAATAATTCCCGACAGGGCGTTTGCCGGCCTCGAGAGAATATTTGTCCCCGCGAATTATTTATGAGACAATTTAGAAATACGCTTGTACAAATTTAAATGCGCATCTATCGCTTTCGCTTTAGTACAAATAGGCTCCACTAAATCACTCACTTCTTTCAATATATTAGAATGTGTATGTGCAATCCTTCCCGAACTAGAAATCGATGGAACACTGGTAATGTAGTTTCAGTTGTTGCATATAATTTATCGGTGAAATACATTTTATTGCTACACAAAATAGAATGATGAAAAATAAATTAGTTTTTATTTTGCGTGGTTTATATTATTAAATTGGCATTAGCCAACTTTCAGTTTATTCAATTGATGGATCGAAAATTAATTAATTATTTAATTTATTTAATTGATACTCTATTACTGGATTCCAAATTTCAGTACAGCTTAGGACAAATATTTTATATTTATTCAAATGCATTTTGTTTTATTCAGCTCTTCCAAATTATTATTTTACCACAGTTATTTTTTGTAGCTATACCTTCATTATCGTTTTTATATGAGGTAGTTATTCATATACTAAAATTTTCCAAGAAGCAGCAATATAATAAGTTAAATCTTATTAATAATCCTGGAAGTCTTTTTTCCTTGTTAAAAAAAAAACGTATTCGGTATTTAATATTCTAAAAATATAAATTACTAAGCTCGTCCGAGGGCACTACGTCTCATGTATAATAATCTCATGCTTGGGAAATTAATGCCTAGACGTATTACTACTTAAATTTTAATCTTTTCTTAAAATGAAATTACCAAAAGCAAACATTTTACTTGATATCATGATATATATCTGATTTCATTTCTGCTACAAACATTATTATGTTTTAAAATGTGACATTAAATTTGATTACATTCAATGTATGTTGGAAATGTATAATTTTCAGTAAGAATAGACACCAGATAATTGACGTTGTTGTTAAAGGACCAAAGGGTTTTTATTTTCATGTAAATATACCGGCCATTTTTTTTTTTATCAAAATACATAATTACAGTTAAAGTAATTGACAGCAATGTACTAAAGCGATTATTTTAAGGAATAAAAACAGCGATAATTTACAAAAATTAAAAATAATCCCTACCAATTTTAGGTAATTTATTATTACTTTAAACTCGCATTGCTTATTTCATTATGATTGACTATTACCTATTAATAAGCCATTCATATTATCCCTATGTTTACTTAAAAAAGATTTTACTGTAACTATAGCTAGCACACATGTATACTTATAAAAAAACCTTTATATCATCACACCTTTTACCCAATTTGTGTCTAGCTCTCTGCATTCGCAAATCTGGGTAAGTGATATATTTTTGCATGAAGAGTGCTATTTGTTTTCATTGAAGGGAAATTATACTTTAAGCAACAATAGGCAACGGGGTAATTGCGTAGAGTACAATAAAATTAGTATGTAATAAAAATTCGGAGGTAAAGAGAAACCAAGTGAAATTTAATTACTTTTTGGATATAATTTAATGCTTTCATGTTGTTACTGATGCAAATATAATAGATATACTTTAACAAATTTTTTTGGCATTCAAGTTTATTTTTTGTTTTCAGTTAGCATTTTTCTATATGATAAAATATTAGATTTTTAGTTTAATTATAAATTTTAACGAAATATAAAATTATTAAATGTATGTCGCGTAATTCAATGCTGTTTCATTACAAAAAAATCTAGTGTGGGCACCACACTACGTTCTTATACAAATAAAACCAATTGAATATCTATGACTTGTACCTTACTTATAACTATTGTCATATTTATTTGACATATGGATATTATACCTGTTTAATTTTGTGTTCTCAGCTATGATGTTATTTTAAAATATTAATTAATATCTAGTCTTTAAAACTTTCTAACTAATAAAACAAATATTGCTTTTATAATATTTAAAACGACACATATTTTTAACACTTCTCAATTATTTGACACGTTTGACACACAGATGTTAAAAATATTACAGTTTTTGTTCCCAGTGTACCTAAGATTACTGAAATGTATTACTAAATACATAATTTAGTTTCTCCAAAAATTTGAAGCATGTACAAAAAAAGTGCAAATAACATTTTATATTCCAAATATTCTTGCTAACATTTTTCATTTGAAACTTTTATTCACAGCTGATTCTATTTTTGAAAAAAATTGGAATTTATTGTTTTGTGTGTTCGTTAAGCTTCCTCTTCCGGTTTTTCAATTTCTTTCAAAATCAACTCAGCTCTTCATATTTTCATGAAACTTATAAATGCCAAGTTTAGTTTACATATCTTGTTTCGTTCTTGAGATATTGCGCACACGGAAATCCATTCATCCATCCATCCTCACACACAAACACATTGTAAATATGTATTTCCGCAAAAATCTCGTCAGTGATTTTTTTCGTGATTCCAATACTTCCTTATACTCTTCACATACGGAAAATGAGTGGGATAAGAGACATTTTACTCACGGGCGTAGATAAAATATTTTACACATAATTACAAATTCTGGGCATTAATGTGTTAGGCAGATTTAATTATTTAAATTAATAAAATTATTTAAATTAAGGTTAGTACTAGTAAATTGTTTACTAGAAAATAAATTAAATACTCCTCCAAACTTAACTTGAAATTTATTACTTTTGTATAACTTAAACATGAATAAACTCATTGCTCATCGTAATATATCTTATATTTATCGAAATATGGCGATTTGTAATATTTTTCAAAATACGGAAATTTCCCCAAATATGACTTAAAATTGTAAATTTTGTTTATTACATTTCTTTATAATATTCGCGCCAGGAAACCCATTGCAGCAGAGCGCATCGACATATCTCTAATATTTTTTGAGATATGACGATTTTTTATATTTTCCGAAGAGCAACTTTGAGGGGCTGTAACTCGAAAACTATACAAGTTATCGAAAAATATCTCCAGATTTTTGTTTTTCGTGCCATTTATAATAAATTAGTAAATTTTGAAAATTTTGGAATTTTTAGAATTTTTTTTCAAAATTTCGATTGGAGATATCTCGACAAATATGAAAGATACAGACTTTCAGTGTTCACAAATCGATTCAGCTCGACGAAATACATAAACCCTGAAAATTTCAGAAAATTCGGACAACCGGTTAAAATGTTAGAGTAAAATATCTGAAAATGGCCAAATTCAGGCCAAACGTCAAGGGGTACCCCTTGACTTGTTGGACAGAAAACGCCATTTTCAGGCTTTTTGCTCTAACTTTCCATCCCGTAAAGCGATTTTTATGAAACTTTGCATACTTATGTATTTCGACGAGCTGAATCGATTGGTGAACACTGCAAGTCTGTATCTTTAATATTCGTCGAGTTATTGCCGATCAAAATTTTGAACAAAAATACAAAAAAAATTCAAAATTTTAAAAATTTGCTAATTTGTTATATAAGTTACCAGAAATGCTAAACTGATGAGAATTTTTAGATATCTCCTGTACTTTTTGAATTACAGGCCCTTAAAGTTGCACTTCGAAAAATAACAAAAATCGACGTATATCGAAAAATATTAGAGATCTGACGATGCGCTCTGCTACATTGGGTTTCTTAGCGCTTATATTATAAAGAAATGTAATAAAAAAATATTACAATTTTAAGAGAGGATATTCCGTGAGTTTCAAATTTTTCTATGGGTATGTGAATCAGTATTGAATGTATAATAATTACAGTTTATGTTATTTGTTTGTTCCCATAGTAACTAAAATTAGTTTATTAATAGTATATTATGCAACAAGTTTTAAAAACTCCACTTTAGTCACGAGTTTTAATATAACGAGTGCCTAGAGAAGTTTTTAAAACGTGTTGTATACTATACTTTTTCTACGAGCGGAAATACCAACGTTTAAAAATAAAATAATTTTTATATTCACTGTAGAGTGCAGCATTGAGTAAATTAACCATAACGATGAAGGCTTCATTTTATCATAACACAGAACACCGATCTCAAACTTGTGTCAAATTGCAATAAACGTTTTAGCGTTTTACATAACCAAACAAAACTATGTCGGTAATGCAGGTATTATGCATAATGATAATACAGATTTTATTTTGACAGATGTTTGCATTGTCAAATAAGAATGTTATGATAATGAAAATGGGTTTTAAATATTGATTTATAGTGTTTATTTATTTAAATGAAACAGGAAAATTTATTAACTAGTGTTATTTTGCTCATATACTACGAATACGAACATTCCCGAAAGTTAACTTCGGCTCGGATTTAAAATATCGAACAAGCCGTGACTAAAGAATTCTTTAAACACTAGTGTTTAAAACGTTGCTTAGCAAACGACGAAACAATGTATTATAAGGTACTTTAGTTACGGGAGTAGAAAAACATATAATTCAGTTTTGTCAAAAGAAGCAAACAAAATCTGGTGTGGGCACCACACTACTTTCTTATACAAATAAAACCAACTGAACATGTATGACTTATTCCTTGCGTATGACTTTATTTTAAAATAGAAATTTATTAATATCTAGTCAGCAAAACTTTCTAACAAATAATACAAATATTACTTACATTTATAATATTTCACAAGACATATTTTTGACACTTCACAATTATTTGGCGCGTTTGACATATAAATATTAAAAATGTTTTCGTTTTTTTTTTTCCCCATTGTAACTAAGATTATTGAAATATATTCTTGAATATATAATTTAGTTTTTCTCAAAATTAGAAGCATGTACTAGAAAAGTGCAAATAACATTTTATATTCCAAATTTTATTTCTAACATCTTTTATTTAAAACTTTTTCTCTAAGCTTATTCTATTTTTGAAAACAATTGAATTTATTGTTTTCTGTGCCTTGTAAAGTTCCTCTTCCGGTTGTTCAATTTCATTCAAAATCAACTCAGTTCTTAATTTTTTCATAACACTTATAAATTCCAAGTTATGTTTACATATCTTGTCTAGTTCATGAGATATTGCGCACACGGACATCCATCCATCCATCCATCCTCACACACAGACATCATTGAGAGATTGGTCTTAACTTATACTTTAAAAAGAAATTAAATTTAGCAATAAAATTCGTCTTTTTCATTTTTTCTTCTACTTAATTGTAGCATTTAATACATGTGGAAATCTAAATAAATATGATGATTAATGCTTTCTTCAAAGCATTAGAGGTAATTTAGTAAATGGGAAAAAATAATTTATAAGAAATATGTCTTTATTGTGGTAAAAAGCTTTGTCTTTACAACACGAATATGAATTACGTATATTCGTATGTCATGTCGAAAATATACGTTTCACATATGTTATAATATTTACTGAAGTAAAAATGATGCAACTGAAAAAGATTTTGCGCAGCAACTTTCTGAACTGTAAATATCACGTTTACTCGTATAATATGTATATCATATATTTATTCAAACGTATACCACGCATCTGTTATCAAGAAGCACTTTGTTACGAACAGCAGCATCAGAGACAGCTTTTGAAGTTTTTGTAAACAAGGATTTCAAAGTTCTTGAAACGCAATAAATATTGGCAATTATAAGTTCTACTCTGACAATAGTTTTTTACTGCCTACTCGATTATGTTTACATCATGTTTGTGGAAGAAATTTTTGAATTGATACAAAAAACAAGCAAATTCAAAAGCATTAAAGTGCTTCATAAACAAACAGTTTTTTCTCACCATTAAGTAACATCTCGAAAGTCAAGTTGTTGAAATATCTCGTGAACCGATTTATCAAGTACGAAGTCAAATAAAAATCGCGCTGACAGTTATCCGCTCAATACTTAGCACAAAAAGAGCCTAAAGCAACTGCTTGGCTGGCGTCATCTCCGCGAAAGAATGGAGCTCTTTTCCCTCGCTCGGCGACTTATTATTTATACTTCACTTTTAATAAAAGATATTTATTTGAAGGAATCCGCCGTGTGCAAGTTTAGGTAGTGTTTGTCGATTTTAATGAACAGTCCGCTTTTTATCCTGTCTAACTTCCTGCTATGCGAGTTCATTTAGCAGTTGTCTCTCTCTTCCTACCTACCTGTATAGCGCTACAATTTACGCAAGTTGATGTGCAGTTCTTTAGCTTTACTTTTTTACGCTCACTGATTTTGTATCTATGTCAATGTATGTGTGTTTGCGCTTCTTTCAGATTTGTAATTGAATTTTGGACAGCGATTTAGCTTTGAGAAATAAAGATGAGTTTTCCTTTTAAATATTTAAAGTTTGTTAAATGTAGGAGCAAAAAATATATCAGCGGAATTAAATTATTTAAAGCAGTTATTTCAGGAAATATTTTCGCTTTACTTACGCGAAAAATAATCAAAGTTAATAGTTCAGAAGCCTGTACATTTTTACTTTTTATAATTACGAGCATATTAAAAATGTATATATTTAACAGAATGTTTTTTCACACATATCTTTAATGATTCACTAAAGTAATTAAAATCATTATAGTATATTAAATTGCCGCATACTTTATATTGATACCATATGTATTGCCCAATCGGTGCAAGCCCTTGTTGCAACTACTGGCCCGTGCCCGATAGCTTTGTAGTTGCCATGTTAATTCTATTCCAACTTGGAATGGTAGCGGGAGTGAGTACCGATTAAAAGAATTATTATTTCTGCACCTATTGTGGTTTAATAGAAACAATTATTGTATTGTTAATATGTAGTTATTGGTTATTTATTAATTATTTGTACATAGTTATTTTTAATTTAAAACTGAACATGAAGCGTAGATTTCCTTTTCAAAATAACTGGATTCCAATAACTTGTTTAATTGATAACATCTGGAACTAAAATGGCGGACGAGTTTACCACATACTTTTATATCTCTAGGTATTTACATTACCGCACTGTTACAGATCAAATGTTAAATGAACTTTTCTTCATCATTTATTGATTTATAAACTTACAAATATTTCTCAAACTATAACCATAATTATACTAAATAACCATTCGATTTTTTCTTCATTAGTAAACAACTTTAAATCATGATGACAAGTTCATTTAACATTGGCAATCTACAATGAATTTTATCTGGAACATTACGGAAGTGTATATAACTTGAAATGATAACCGATCCAAATCAGATTATAAAATTTTTTCCTGATTTAACCCGGATCCGAACCCACCCCTTCACTGCACTATTCCGCCCTTATTTCTAGTTAATTTATATATCTTGTTAATAGATGGGTTGGTTGAAATACTTTTCAAGAAAAGTCGCGTACTAATAGTTGAACAAACAAAATAAGTATTTGTTCCACGATCCTACTGTAATAGAGCAAGTAGTTTTCCTTTCCAGCACTGTAAGCTGCCCTGCAAAAAACTGTAAATTAAACGGGGTTTAGAATTCTAAATTTAGTACTTGTAGGTGTTAGACATTTCAGTCTTAAATTGTGTGTGGAAAAGTGTGTGCAATAGTATTATAAACGAGATTTGTGAAACAAAGGAAAGGCAAATCCTTCAGACGGCACATCAGGCAGAACCATTACGCAGTCATAGCAACAGAACAAACCAGGGCTTAGTTATGAAATATAACTACACACATAATTTAGTTAGTTTCGAAAGTCTATTAATAACACAAACATATAACACGCACACAGCCTAGGCTTACACAACTATACATACGTTGTGTAGTCTAATGTAAAGTGGTACTTACTTGAAATCCCGCTAGAACATTGGAAATAATTGAACATGGTTGTGTATGGAATTCCGAAGTTGGCTATGGGAATAATTCATCGGACGGTTGACATCCGCGCATGCACAGATAGAGACAGAACTGTTGTCGAACACAAGAATAATTAATCGGTGAAAGATTTGCTGCGTTAGACAAAAGGATTTTGTGAATAGCGACCGATTGTGTTTTGTTTCGTGGTATTTTGAGAGAACACTGAGGGTTTAATTGACGTGAACGATTTGATGAGAGCTAAATTAATGGAGTGCTGTGGTGAGGCATGTGACCTGGAAAGAATTTAATGTGACGCCATCGTCACTTCACTGTAAGGAAGCTAATTCGGAAAGTTCGCCAGGACAATAATTGCTTTAGCACCTTTACGGTATGGAATACGAAATTAATACCGGAAATAGACCACTTTCAACAAAATACGAGAATGCTCTCACACCACATTACCTCCCATGAAATGAAATAATTAAATTAATTAAATCATTATTGCATTTGAAGACATATTACGAGTAGAGGTTAGAAGAACCGTGCAACGAATCCAATTTAATTAATATTATTTGTCATTTATTGCAATAGATATTATAAAATTTATCATAAAATTATAAACGTCCACAATATACGGTTTTTGGATATATATATGAAATTTGAAACCAATATTTTTAGTAATTGTGAAACATAGATGAAAATGATAATACTTATTGTAGGGGACCCAATACATGTATATAAATGAATATTCACTGCCATTACTATAACTCTTTATATATTGTGTAATGTAAGATAGTTAAAAATGTACATTTCCTATATACCAATACCAAACTACAAACTACAACAGTTTATTTAAATTAAAAAAAAAACATTTAAGTTTATTGGTTAATTTAAACATTGATCCTGCACTCAGTGTTATCAACCTCGTACATTGAAGTTATCGTAAAGAACACTCAAACATATGTGTTTTGACTCCAAATATTCCATCCAAATTAATTAGTTTGCTCTTCATGCATATATTGTTTCATTTTACATACAAAACTATGGTACATCGCACACCTGCCAAAATTATCTCATTTGTACAATAATTATCGTACGATTGCCAACACCGTGTAGTTCCTAATCGTAGTATAATAATTACGTTTATGCCGATTTCAAAGCTTTTAATGACGATTTTGGTGTTCTTGAGTACCAATTTCAAATAAAATATATTTTGTTTCTATAATACTACTATATAATAGTAAACATTTTACAAATGAATAGAAAATTCAAATATCTATCTATTGTAGGGTAAGTACTAAACCAAAATTCCCACCACATACAAATATATCATATATCGGATATCGACTAAATCTTTTGATGCCACTCTCAGGAAATAACATTTTTATTTAATTTTTTTATAAAACTTATGTCACATACTTTTAAATACATCATAAATCATACCAACTTTTGTGATACTTTGGGTATGTCGCTTTACTTTTGCAGATCACTTTAGATGTTATTGCAAAGGATGCACCAGTGAAATTTTGCGCACATTTAAAATTTCTTCAATATAAATGTATTTTGTGGAGAATGGTGTTTAACCAGGCAGAATGTATTAAAAGCAAAAAATTTGTACTCCGACATTTAATATCCCTTCTTTATTGTAATAAACAACAAAATTTCATTCAATTTCTTGAGCACATAAATCTAATTTAATCCAACCAAAATTTACGGCACTTTCTTAACCCATAAACAGTAAATAAATACGAGAGCCTTTCAGCAAAATTACTGAATCTAAAGGCATTAATTTCAGCCCCCACTTGCCCGAACTGCCGGCATTGCACTCAGACGCCGCAATAAATCAAAATTAAACACAGCGTATACAACGCGTCTTGTAATTAAAAAGTTTGCCGTACGCCCGCCTTTATTCCATGCTTGATGAAATATCCAGCCTCTTTTGCTTTTTCCAGTTTCAAGTTCTCCTGATTGTTCAGACCGCACTTTATGACGTGTTATGAATAAACGATTATGAGCATAGCTTCCTTTTGCAAAGGATACCCATGCCAGCCAATCATAATATTTCAGATACCTTCATTTCATTTAAATTTGCTCCTTCCTTAACCCAAACGCCAGGGAACGCTTCCAAACCAAACCAAATAAAATGCATCAAGATGACCAACCACCGGCGGTCAAAAGGCAAAAAGCGAAGAGGTTTACAGTCATAATCTGACGGTCGGGGTTCAGGTCTCGAACGATACTTCTCGAATTATGAAACAATTATAATTAGTAGCTCTGAATAAAGGCCACAGATGGGTATGAGTGATTCGGTGGTCACTATAAGCCGACGGCATCGTGCAGTTGGGTCGTTTACTAGAGTCACAAAATAGCATAATCTAGACTAGACCCCAAAAAATCGTACTAGATATAATAGAAGTTTAAAAAATATTATTAATTATTAAGATATTTGAGTTTTAAAGACCTCTACAATTATTTACAATCTCTTACCGTTTACAATGACGTCACAACAATTTTAAAAAAATCATTGGGGCTAAATGAATAATTAAGACTTTTTAAACGTGTGGATAGTCTTCAATTTAGATAAAGTTTCAAAAAAAAAAGGTGAACATCACTAGTGCAAGTAAAAGATTCCGTCAATGAAACCGGTGGAATTACGGCCCTGCTCCACTGACCAACAACAAAATAAAATATATATCATAATCGAAGCATGTTCCTCTAAAATTTAAATAATCATCAAAGGAATAACGCTGAAAAAGGCATTTTCATTTAAAAATCATAACCTACATTTGAAGCATGTACCTTTGATATTGCGTATGTAAACCTCACGCAAAAAATTAAAAAAAATAATGTCGAACAACACACGTCATAGTTGTTCATGTACATGTACATACAGATACTGTATTGTAAGCAACAATCAAAACATTATATGCAGAATAGAACCAAAATGTGTTTTGCTTCGAAATAAAACCGAAAATGACGTTGGACGCATTGATATTTTTTGCTGTTCATTCATTTGACATGTACAGAATGATTGTAAAGAGAGCTAACAAAAGAAAACAAAAATACCGCTGTTATGTAAAAATATGTATTCGAGTTGAACATTTCATAACAGTTCATCAATATATGCCGTAATATATCATTACGCCTTTTACCCATTTTTTTATTGGAATGGATAGCCCGAAATATTTCCTTTTCAACGATATAACATGTTCCTGTGTCTTAACTTTAACCTAACTTAACCTTAAAGAAACACGAACATTTTTAATATGGCAAATATAACTTTAGGTAAGCCGTTGAACAAAATAAGTTATTGTTTTTTTTTTATTGATATTCCTGTCAACAATTACTTTACATCGACAACAATTGTTGAAAAATTGATAATCTTATTAAATGTTACTCGAGAATTCGATAAATTAAAAAATAATTATCCAGAATCTTTCTTAAACTTATTGCCATTTGCCTGGCAACAAGTTTTCGAAAGATCTGTTAAATTATTTTCAATTTATTCTCACTCTCTTGTTATATTATTACTAAGAATATTTGAGAAAAATTAGAAGTCGAATCTGTATTTTTAAGATATTTAAAGATGGTTAAACTATTGTTCAAAAAACAGAAAGCTTATGTTTTCAGATATCTTAATAATAATGCTTGATTTCTATTTTTTCACAAATATTCTCGGATCATTATATTACATATTCTAACGATGAGTAATTTTTTAAAACGTCCTATTGGTTCAGTAAAAAATGAGTCAAAATTCTTTGTTATTTAACTGGAAAAAAATAAAGTACATTTAGGTACGATCAAATATTATTTATATTAATTTATTTGGAACCTTTCTAGGGGGCGGTCCACCCTATTCTTAACTATGTATACTAATTATTTATATTTGAACCCCTATCGTTGTTGGGGAATTGTCGTTTTAAATTTTTATGGCGAGGTGTAAGATTTTACATTTTATCCCCCATCATGCCTGTAGTACCTAATTTATATTAAGTAGGTTTTTCCACAAGAAAGTTGAAACTTGAACATCACTTTTTATTCCACAGACAACCATAAAAAACAAAAAAAAATTGCTATAGTAAATCTACCTTAATAACCATTTCAGACAAAGTGTGAGTGTCGGTAACTCAGGTCACTATTTCACCGGTTCTAATCTACTCTAATATCGGCTGTCAGTCACGGCGGTGGGCGGGTAAGCGCACACAATGGCTTGAAAACTTTTCAATATTCGCTCGCTGAACGAGGTGCACACGGCGAGGCACGGACGCCGAGAACAATATAAAGCTGGCCGTGATATATGACACCAGGAAAGAAAGCGTCGTTGTCCTGGCAACTGTCACCTTTGCTTGTCCTGCTGGTAATAAATAAGTACAGACACGCATAAGCTCGGGGTAGATAATGGGGAAGTCGTTTCGAGCAATTTTTTTGCGGCTTCTTTTTATTTATAATTAAAATTTTTCAATTTTCCGTCGCGTGGAGAAGTGAATCTCATTTTTTATTAGCTGTATCTGCGGCTACATAAAAAATTATGCTGCAAGCACGTAATCCCTCGACAAATTTGATTCTTTACTTGAGAAATAAAGGATAAAAGTTTCTCTATTTTGCTCCTGCAACAAAGTTATTACAGCGTTCAAAGTAGTTTGTCAAATAGCTCATTCGAGTTTATAATAGTGCAGTACAATTTGTATTTTAAGGTTGGTGACACTGTTGAAATATCAAGTCAAAAAATGTATCAAATGTCAAACACAAACGATTGTAAGAATTCCATTTTCATACCAACTAATACAAAATTCCCTAAATTTTAAAACTACGATTTTAAAAATTAAAATGGGGTAAGTAGCTGCGAGATAACGTATCGAACTGTGGATTGTGAGATCTTCGGTTCGAATCCCATAGCTGACCATCTCCACCAACAATTTTAGGGGCCTTGGATTGACGCACTTCAAACGAAATAAATATCACTTTCCGAGATCTGCGTAACGGGTAAAAGGCGTGATGATGTATTAATTTAAAAATAAAAAAAAATCTGGTGTGGCACCACACTACTTTCTTATACATATAAAACAAATTATACAAATATGACTTGTTCTTTGCGTATGACTTTATTTTGACAGTTATTTGACATTGTATTTCAGTGATTTTTTTCATGATCCAATACTTCCTTATACTTTGTATAAGAAAGTAAAAATAGTATAAGGAACTTTTTCCATAATAGTCGATTATTTTCTTTAAAGTATGAATCTCTCTTGTTACAAAGCAAAAGAACAATTATATTACTTGCTCTTTAATATATTATTTCGTAAATTTTTAAGAAATTATTTTATGGAAATTGTTGCTAATAATATTTGACAAATTTTTGATAATAGAAATTATTATAATATAATATTTCAATAATTTATTATGTCGAAAGTAGGTAAATTAAATAAATGTAGGTACAATATGGAGTATATGCCTGAATTTTTGTAAATAGGCATTTTCGAATTTAATTTCTGTTGGCTTTGGGAGCAAAGTAATATTAATAATAATTTTCCGAAAAGCGAAACTAACAATAAAAAACATCCTGGCACGTTTTTAATATCATCCAACCAATGTATCCACTGAATAATAGGAAACTCGCTCAACTGAATATCTGAACATTCGGCATTTTATCTGTGAAATACAGTCACGTGTTTCCAAATGCGCATTTACACTTTCTTTATTCTCATTGTCTGCTATTTTTTATCGGCCGTTTTGTTGTGTTGTGTCCGTTTGTCACGTGTCGATTGGTAAACGTGTCATGGCTTATTTGCTTTCGATTGTTTTATGTTCTATTTGTGGATGGCGTGGTTTTTAATGCTTTGCTACGGATTAGACGGCAATTGCCTAGATAAGGATTAGGATTATTCTGTTTTTGATGAAAATATAATTCAACTACGTGTGCTCGTTCATATTATCCCTACTTCAGTTGTCACTATCGGCTAATTAAATAACACATCAATAGGGCACAATTTTCGTTATGCTTTGCACTTCTCTCAAATGGTTATTTGTATATTAAAGCTTCAAAGTACAATTTTTTATTATGAATATGAAATTATATAATTATAATAAACCAGAAGAGTAATAAAAAAATACTTAAATGCCGAGCTAAACATTATATTGACGCAAAATTCATCTTCGTGAATAATGTCTATCATAATCCCTCATATAATAATATACTATTAGTGTCGAGGAATACATTATAATAAGTATTCTTCTTTCCGAAATCGTTAAATTATTAATTAAAAACAAAAATAAATAGCATTATGTACGAGTATTTGTAGAACCTCAGCTAGCCGTTGCGACGGGGATGGCTGTGATAAGAAAATACTGTCAAAATGACAAATATTTTTTTATAATTTTCATTATTATTTACTAGGGTGTCCCTTATTTTGCAAAACTACGAATTTTTCAGGTCGCTCCCCTTAAAAGTTTTAAGTTTGAGGAGAAAAAAATTGTGGAATTTTTTCAATTGAACTAACCCATGTCACCAAGGGGTCCAAGTTTAAACGACATTTAACATGAGATTTGGTGATGTTCATGATCAAATTTCAATCAAAAAATCTGAAGCTTTGGAATAATATGTTTTTGACATCGCTGAATTTAAATTTAATGTCAAAATTGACAGCTGTCATTTATTCAAATTTCAATTTTGACATAAATTTGAATTCAGAGATGTCAAAAACATATATTCCAAAGTTTCAGATTTTTTGATTGAAATTTGATCATGAACATCACCAAACCCCATGTTAAATGTCGTTTAAACTTGGACCCCTTGGTGGCATGGGTTAGTTCAACTGAAAAAATCTGAAAAAATTCCACAATTTTTTTCTCCTCAAACTTAAAACTTTTAAGGGGAGCGACCTGAAAAATTCGTAGTTTTCCAAAATAAGGGACATCCTATTATTTACATGTTCTTAGACGTGGTCTGCATATGATCTGCATTAAATTCTATATATTTTTTTATTAAAGATAAATAATAAATAAATTCACGAATAGTATTATAGAAAAATATATTACTTATTAGTTAAAGAGGGCCAAATCCGAAATAAGTAAATGCGATAATATATTTATTTATTTTATTAATATCCTGTGTTCAAGCAATAAATATAACGATTTCTGATCCTTTTTTAAATGGTTCTAATTTTCATCGTGATATATTTCTTTCAATCACGTACAATGGATTATATTATTAATGCTTAAGCGATTATTTTCTAAAAGCTTGTTAAAGGACAAAATTATCCTCACAAATCATCGCCTAAAACGTTGATATGCAAACTTACAGCCTATTATCCTTTAATGATAGTCATTGGCTACAGTATTCTTCTTTTTTACATAGTAGTATCTTGATCGAACTAACGATGATTCATTATTCTTGAAGTGCCCTTATAAATTGTTTTGGGGTAACAAAACCTTAAATCTTCATACGAGTATAACACTATTTCACAGCTAATTCTCTTTAGTAGGTATGGAAATGAAAATGAGCCTTATCTACGGTATGTAATTAAGTTAGTGGCTGTTTGCAATTTACTACTGAAAGTAATGTTACTACAGCTATTACCTAAATTTGCTTATCATCGTGCTAATTAAGAGAACGTGGTGATAACAGTTTTTCCTAAATATCCTTTGAAGGTACGTTCATTAATATCAGTCTGAGATGATGAGGATGTTATGAAATATTTCAATATATCAACGAGAGGGTTAATGTACATAATAACAGCTTAGTTTTTTTTTCATTTTGGGGGTGTATCAAATCAGGGTTTCTATTATACTGTTTAAGAGATTATTTTAGTCTTGTCTAAGAAGTAAAATGTCTTCATTCAATTCAACTTATTTATATGATTTAGTCGAAGTTTGCATTTATCGATGTAGTTTAAAATGCCTAAATTGCAAAATATCAACCAAATACATATACTATAACCTTTGATACCGTGCCCCCGTGACATATTTTGAATATTTCTTTCGCTAGGAGTACTAGTGAAATTTTTCAGAAACATTAAATTTTCTAAGCGGACTGTACAACAAAAACAGCAGGCCTCACAACCGTTTGTCTCTTTCGGCTCGCGTTAGTGTTCCAGTATTATTATATTTCAGTGGCACTAAACAATAAGTACTGCAAGTAGCAACTAACTACAGTTGAAATAGGGCAAGTGTTAACCGTGGAGTTAAGAGTGTTCTTGTTCATTGCTCTACTTAATAACTATCCTTTAAGCAGTGCTTCACTCCTCCCCAAGTTACAACAGCTTGAAGCTTGAACTATTCATATTTACGTTAAGTTCGTGTGATTCGGAATTCGGCCAGAAACGTTTGCCTCCGGGCGCTATAGCGCTTCCACGTTCTCTCTCCCTGTTAACGCCACTACGCATAGTTCTAACTCAAATTTGGTTGTTTATTTGCTAGGTTTTAAGCTAATGGAGGAGGAAGTAAAATCATTAACTGGAACCGCTCTTTGCGTAAATAATACTTTAATTTGGTTTGGTATTTTTACCTCCCACACACACAGGGTATAGAATTGAAATATGGGCGTATAGGAATTTCAATGCCATTTTTACCTATTTACTTTACAGTAAAAGTGTATATACAAAGGTTATTAAGAATTTAAAAATGCATGCAATAAGACCCAATTGGATACCTAATTATTGGTATTTCACGATATATCAATCAAATTAAAATTAGTATTTATTAAAAAAAATATAACTTACCAAAAACGTAAAATATGTGATATTTCATAAAACTAATTTAGAATTATATATTTATTTATCAGAAATAAATGCAAAGAAATATTTCTCATATTCGTCAGACCATTAGAATTTTTTCGAAATTTCTGCACAAAGTAATATAACACTAATAATAAATCTAACTGACAACAGCCATGACAGACAGCGTTGCAGCCGGTTTATTGATAACACAAGTTAAGCACCACTAAACGTGGTCAGTAGTTGAATGGGTGACCGCTTTGCGAAAACCCATACCAAGGAACACTACGTGTTGTTGTCACACCACCGAAAACGAGGTACCGAGGCGGCATATAACCTCGGCAGTTGAGACCGCTTAAATAAATAATAAGAATAAATCAAAATTTGTTTTTTTGAAATATTAAATATTTTTCATTATTTGCCTATGAAGTTTTTGGGGCATATTTCAGTAATTGATAGAAAATATAGAAAAGCTTGCTTTATAAACGTGAATCCAAAAGAAGATTGCATGGAATAATTAAAGTGTCAATAGTACATTGTTGTAATCAGTGCATTATTGTAATCAATACATTGTTGTCATCAATATACTATTGAAATTCAGCGGGAGGTTATGTTGTTCTGGGGTTCTGGACACACAAGATTTTTTTTCTGTTTTGTACCATTTGAAAGTTGTTTAGCCGGAAAATTTAAATCAAATTTGATAGGGAATATGAACAGTACACAATATTTATTCCTGCAGATCCTTCTGCACTAATATCTTCGGGGTCGCGATAGTTTCAAACAGAGTGTTACACAATTAGTTTTTATGTTACGCTGATTTAATTTTGGAATACTTGTGTTATACGACGTCAAATCTCGTAAATGAGAATTTCAACCGAAGAATGCCACAGTGTCTGGGTAGTTCTGCAAAGTTTATTGTGAACTATGGACTGTAGATCCCTTTCATACCTTCTGTGGATGCCAGAGAACTGCACCTCATTGCCAGTAGCCAACTAGGTAAATGTCTCGATCTCTGTTGCAATGTAATTGAGATTCATTCCTGCTCCCAGTGTGCAGCAAAACACACAAATAAAACACTGCAAATACTTGTTGCTGCAACGGGCTGCTGCAACTCTAATTTGAATTAATACGAGTATGCGATTTTAATTTGAAAGTTCTTCAGAGTTTAGGCAATTTTTATTAATATTTATTTCTGGTTTTTACCGCGTTGAACAACAGGGAATTAATTCTAATTAAAATGGATGGAATTTACAGCTTGCAGAAGAATCCAAATCTACCTCGGAAACGGTACTTTGAGATGAAAGGTGAAGATATTTGAACCCGCGAGCTTCCAGTTGTAACATTTATTTGTTTCCTTTTTTAAATAATTACCACGTTCCGCATTTTGTAAAATAAATAATTTAGTTGGATTCATATCCCGATACCGGTTATTTCTGAAATCGGAAATATATATTTGAACATTCACGTTGTTTTTTTAATTTGAACAACGCTAATAAATACAGTGTATTCTAGCTATCTAGCACATGAAACCAAAATAAAATAGTATAACTATCACAGTCGAATTAATGCGCCGGATTACAGGACCAAATCTAACCTATCAATCGCATTTGTTTTTATATAAAAATTCCGCCCCATTTTATTATTCCAAGTATTCTTAATAATACTAAATTATTGTAGTAGTAGTATGTTGTAGACATAGATGGTTATGTTCTGGAATGAGTAACAATATAACTCGCAATTTCGGACATTATGATTTTTATTGTTACGAGGTATTCCTAGGTGGATCCGATTGCGTAATCGTAATACAAAATAGTATATTCTACAACAAGTAATGGAATGGTACATATTCCATGCGAGCAAAAAGTTTACGAGTGTGGGATATGCCATTTCGTTACCTGTTGTAGATTATACTTTCTATAACAATATTTTGGAAATTATACAAAAAATACAAATACAAAACTGTTGAAAACGTCAAACTCAAATAAATAAAATTAAAACAAATATATGTAACTATAGTAACTAAACCAAAATACTAATATGCGGTTCTGATTCGTCGAATTTATTTCAAACGCGGCGTAAGGAATGATAGTTATTCTAATACAATTTTTAGTTGTGAATTGCGTAATTTCCAAAACAGTGTTATAGAAAATTATTTCTAAAAAGCTTATTTTAACGTTTTATACTTCTATCCTGGAGTACGCCTTGTTTATTTCTAAAATTGTAGATATTTTTAAATTTTTCTAAACATTCAGGATCAATTTGTGGAACACCGTCAACCACTATGACACTTTCCACTCCATCTGTTTCTTTCGGTTTTTGTCGTGTGATATCACCCAACTGCAAATAAAACAACACTTTAGACATTAGCATGTTTCAAAATTTTGCATTTTAAAGCACTGGAAACACATTTTGCGAGATTATATTACCGGTCAAATACAAACATATTTGTAAAAATTAAGGTAATGTCAAAGTTGTGAACATATATTATTGACAGATTTGATATAATTATAGAACATTTTATAAGAAAATGAGTAAGTTCACTCTTCACTTTAAGTTAATGGGGACATAAATATTTTGTAAATACCTTCATTGTTGATATCATCGACGTATCCCTCTGGATCACTGAAGTTTGGTTCATCATCATTTGTCAGTCAGTTATCAAATTCAATTAAATTTTTTTGCCTCCTTTGTTTTAAGCACAAAATGAACATTCTCTAGGATCGAGCATATCAAGATAACTCGAATAATCTGCACTTCAGTTTCTCATGTATTTGTTGATATTTATATTGTTTATCTAATTGAGAAGTCAATTTGAATTATTTGTGAAACCTGCGGCGGTGTATGCAGGTCCGTAATTAGTAGCTACCCACCGTCATTCCCCATGATGTTTTCAGCCTATGTGACCGTTAATTGATCTAGCGCTCTAAATAACTCCTTGTTTGCCAGAACGCGTGTTGTTTGCTTGTCGGTTTGTTTGTTTATAATTGGCCGAAGTTTCCTCGCTGGTCATGCCTAATTAATTTTGTAGTAAGGCCCACTTGATTGTTAGTAAACCCTTTATAGTTTGTTCTGCTGTTTGACCTAATTGTAATTGTTCTTGTAATTGTATGACATAAGATTAAATTTTACAAGATTACCGACAATTCTTTCTGTATTGTTTGACTGCTTGTGGTATATTTAAACTTGTGGTGTGCTCATATCTTCGCCCGCAGCCTACTTTAGAAGTGATTTAATCGCGACTACCTGCTGTCGAAGTTTCAGAACCTTCATGAACCAACTTCTACTTTCAGACACCGCCACGAACGATCATAAACTTTTCATATATAGAGTGTCTAGATTTACTAGCCTTCGGCTACTTTCGACACACTAGATCATAGAGTCCTACCCAATTTGAAGCCCTCCATTAAAATAGCACAAATCTAAAATAAAAAAGTACATCAACTAGATACTTCGCAAAAGTACCATTCCTAATGGCGAATTCTGTCGGTACTGCAATCAAGCTCTTCTATGCCATAATAACTGAAACAATCACGGTACGGTTATGTAAGGATCCATTTGGCTGAAAGCCGTACACCACAAAAACAAAAATCCGTTCGTTAACAAAGTTTACATCCCACTTAACAAGCACAAATCGAAACCATTACAATTAAAAACTCCACAGGGATATTCAACAGACTCACAAACAAGCTCACCCTGGACCAGTTCCATTACATGTTGTATAGGTAAGCTTTACCATTTCAAAGCCAGTGTTTGTTAAATAAAACAAAGGGAATAACTATTTTAGAGAATTTAAAACAAATAATTTTAATCTGTTACACAGAAGTTTGGTGGGAAATGTTTTTGCGTACTGACAACGATTGTTGTATCGTTTATTTACAACATTGGTAGAATGAGGTCTTTGAAGACCCCAGTGTTTTTAAATCTAGTTGTTTAATGTTAAAATGTTTAATTAATCGACACACTCAACTTAGTGACGGTCACACGATTATATATATTTCTTAGTTAAGGAGATAATATTAAATGGGATCTCTGTTAACCCCACTATACCAGTTACGTTGATTTTATAATAACATGTCTCGGTGTTTTTAAACTGAAAGGGAATTGTATGATATTTTAATTATCGAGAGCGAAGATGAAAATGACGTGCAATCGGAAGACGAAATACAAGAGACTGATTCTAAGATTGCTAATGCAGAAAGCAAATAGTCATTTCAAATGAAACAGATCCAGAAAGAGGTGTAAATGTAAGTAAAAAACACCCCTATTATTTTTTTTTAGCTGTTTTCCTAAAGTAAATAAACCATAGGAGATATATTCAGGTATACTAATTTGAATTTTTTCCCATTTGGCCCCTGAAGATTATTTTTGACAGTTTTATGCCCCAATAACCAAAAGGCTGCAACAGAGGATCAGTATTTTTTTTTATATTATTTATTTGTTGAATGTTAATTGTATTTTCTTTAGTTTTATACATGTTTTGCTCAATTAGATGTAACATCAAGTTTTCTCGTAAATTTCCATTTTTTTGCATATATTTTGCAGTGGGGTCAATAAAGATCCAACTAGACCAGAAACGTAATAAAAAATTACTATACTCCAATGGGGTAACACAGCTTTTCATGAATCTCTCTATAGATCTTTTTGTAGAAGTACATCAATCTCCGTTCTTTTCCTATAAAACCTTGTAATTATGTTTCTCCACATCTTCCTATCTTTTCTTCTACATTGCTAGTTTTTAAGTCTTGCTGCTTTTAAATCTTCTACTTCCTTTATTCATGTTGATCTGGGTCTGTCTCGACTTCTTTGTCCTCCTGGTCTCCATTCTACTACTGATTTAATTACATCCTTTTCTTCTGCTCTCCATATATGTTCAAGTCATCAATTATGTTCTATTTTATAGTTTATTTCTTATTCTGTATTCGTGTTCTGATATCTTTATTGGTCCTGATATTGTTCTTATATTTTCATCTTTTGTTATCATTCTTGTTTCTTTATTAAAATCATGTTCTTAGTAATTTTTTGTTTGCAATGGAAAGCTCTATTATTGCTTTCGTTAATTAAAGGAGGTTCCTTAGTCCATACTGGGGTGTCAAACAGTAAAAAATAATATGATTGCAGTTTTGCAGACGGTAAAAAGATCGATTTTGTGAACGTCGCCATTTATCGGTTGTGTGAATTTCTTTGTAATAATAACAGAGATATTCGAGTAAGATTGGGAAAACACCGCACATAAGCTATGTGGGTGGAAAGTAGAGAGGTAGGGAAGTTCGACCGACCGAGCAATATCACTTAGGGCGGCCGGGAGCCGTCGGCTGGCAATATAAAGCGGGCAAGTGACAGCCGGAGATAAAGTATCGTTCGGTCGTTCGGCCGCTGCTGCTGGACATCCAACTTGCGGGATGCGATGCCCGATGTGTGTATGTATGTGTTGTACGATGTATGTCTACGCGAGTGTGTTAGGGAAATGTCTTAAACATTTCCACCACTATGTGACTTTTCCTCAGATTGTTCTTTGTGTGTGGTAAACTCGTAGGAGGGTACAACTTCTATGTTGTTCTGCCTCGCCGCAAATTATTGTACCGCACTAATATTGTGTATATTCCTTTTCAAACTTGGCGGAAAGTAAACAGTTACAACAATATTGTGATGATTTATTATAAGGCAAAAATAATACGCCTAACAAAAACATTATTAACTTCACGAATAAATTCGTTTTAGAAGTAAAACATACTTTTCCTTTATTATACCTATTATATTAAATAAAACCAGCAACAAAATATATCTTAACTAACAATAGGTCCTGTTTCTCTCCTTCAAACAAAAATAATTTATTACAATGAATTGTAATGAAATAATATATATTTTAAGTAAAATATTTAATTAATTAATGAGACTGAACCGCAAATTCAGAACCAACCATGATTTGGTTATTTGAATTTAATATAAAATTAAATATTGTATATCACTTTTACGTGATACTCAAAGATGTTGGCACAGGACACAAGAAAGAAGATAAATTCGGCATTTTTTAATATTTGATTATATGATGTTCATTTATTTTTATCCGACGAAAAAAGGAGGAGGTTCTAAAGTCGACAAGTACATTTTTTATGTGTGACCACGCATAACTTTTTACATAGTAGTCCGATTTTGATTGGATTGGGTTAGGGTATACCTCAAAGTTATTCCCATTTAAATTTGAAAAAAAATATTACCTCTAAGGGTAGAAAAATAGGATATGATTGTTTACCCACTCAATTTTTACCACGCATAACTGTACTGAGTTATTCGATTTCGATAATTATTTTTTATTGCATAGGGTATATCTTGTTGTAGGCTTCATTTGAATTTGAAAAAAATCCGCTCCTAAAGGTAGAAAAATAGGTAACCAAAAATTAAACCGACAAAAAAGAAACTGAAAAGCGAAAAATAAAATAAACTTTTTTTTCTTCAAATGTCATAAAAGCACGTTATTATGTAATTGTACCCAACAAGCAGAAGTTCAATATTGTCACCGTCTGAGTAAAAATGTCTCCTTGGCAACACTTCTACTCCGGCGGCGGACAAAGTAAAATATTATGAAAAATAGGTTGTAATTCAATAATTTGACAGTTAAAAATGGAACTGATAAACAAAAATAACAACACAGCATATTCCTTGTTCCATGGCAACTAGAATAATGGAAAATATTTATGAAGTTTTGGGCATGTAATTATCCGCCTCACTTCGCTCGTCGTTCAAACTTACATGCTCAACATACAAATTATCACATTTACTCCTAATAACACAATATACTATTAGTCTTTGTAACTAAACTCATAAATTAGTTTAGAAGCTTAGTTATGAAAACTAAAAAGGTTTATTTTATTTTTCGCTTTTCACTTTCTTTTTTTAGTTGGTTTAAGTTTTGTTAAAAAGCTTTTATTGTTTAATAAATTTTAATTTGAAATTGTAGAAACATAACCTTTTATGTTCCGCAGTGAGTATACGTTTCTTGATGAATTATGAATTGCAATTTACAATAATAGTGTGATAAACAGGACATCCTTCATCAAAATAGTCATTATCTCTTCCCTGTGTTCTCGAAACAAAATAATCATCTTTATATTCAAACAACATTTTATTCAAATTCGTCTCGGCATTAACTTGCAAGGCTGCTGTCAGTAATTTTTCTTCGCGACGTTGTAAGCCACTTTGTACAGTCCTTGTCGAAATAATTATTATTCAAAATGGGCCCTTTACTTTTCATTTCGCAACCCGGCTTGAGTTAATAAAGTCCATAGTATTCACATTATCAAGAGACGGAAAGTGAGTTTATAAATACGAACACTTTGCTACTTCTGTTTCACCAGCTTTCTTGATGTATTGCTCTAAGAAAGCAGGAAATGGAAAAGGAATAAAGACTAATTAGAAGTAATATACCAGGGTAATTGCCGATTTGGACCTCCAACACAATTCCCACTGGCTCGGAGTCAGTATTGCTTTTATTTATATCTTTATTTATTGTTTTACTTTAAACATTCCAAATATATCATCATGCTTAAAATGTCATTTTGTTTTGTTACATATTTCAAATAGATGCCGTTAATCGTATGTTATTTGTAAGTATTTTATATTCATTTATTTTTGTGATTGTATAATACAGCAATATTTTATTCTCCGTTCATTTTATCCTTTTCAACTAATTTGGAAGCAGTTTTCGATGACAAATGACATGAAATTTATAAAAATTATAGAACTATATTACCTTGGGATGTTTTATGGAGCGGAATACCTAAATTATCATGCCAGGTAATTCCAGCGAAATGGAAGCCCAAAAAATTTATCAATGTTCTTCTATATATCTTAATACTTCTTTATGAAAGCAAATGATTATTATTTTTTGAATATATTCTGACGTTTATAATACTGAAATCAACCGTTTTTTTTTATATATGCAGACATTTAATTAATTTGAGAAGCGCTTGCAAAACTTTTATTGAAAAAGTTATTCAATTTCCTTTATACATGTTTAATATGACTTCCCAATGATTTTAATAAAAAAGATTAAAGTAAATAAATATTAATCGACCAATTTTTAACTTAATCTATGCAATATATTGTTGTCCTGTTCATTTATATTTTTTTGAAATAATGGTCCAACCGTTTCCAATTTGCAGGATGAATGTGTATGAACTCACAAAATCTGTCATTTCTGGCAACATGAAGGCTGTTTCATGCTTTATCGCTTTATTTTAATATTCTGGCTGCAGGGGGTCGCTCCCGAATGTTCCAAATACAAATTTAAGTGTTAAGCTTATTTCAGCGCGGGGGAAATGAAAAAACTCTGATCAAATCACATCTGACTAAATTTCTAGAAGAGCAGGAGCAGGAGGCGGAGATTGACGACTAGGGCCGAAGATTGACGAGCAGGAATTACGACGGGACCACTGCGTATTTTGGCGCTGTGTGCTTGTTTCGCTGCGGTTTAGTGTGGCATTTGTCATTGTACAACAGAGAGAAACTTACATCCTGCTCTAGGAGATAGGATGAGATAGAGGCGAATCAGATTGGATCTATTGTACTTTTGTGAAATCAGCTGTTTGGAAAATGCTTCTTTTGTAATATACGAGATATCGCCTGGTTCGGTTTGACTGATTTCAACAAGATAAATTTCCTAATTTATTTTGTGATGTTTGCTTCATCATTAACTTGGTCCTGATTGAACCGTTGCCATAGAAACCAATCAATAACATGCCATTTACTAAATGTATGGTCACACACATACAAATTTGGATTCGGAAAAGAATTCCCGGCCACTTTTTCACTTATATTACGACGTTAATTTTATTAATTGATTTAGATGCTGTCAGCTATTGGAGGTTACCAAAAAAATTATGAACCTAGTGGCGTGTTTCATTCAGCAAAAAATACAGAAAACCATTTTGTCAAATAAATTTGAACTGACAGCTTATTTCATTTCACATTTAGCTGATATTTATATATTATATACATATTGAATTTTGACGTTAATTACTACTGTAATAAAAATTTAAAGGTACTTAACCTAATGCATTTTCAATAATGCTTTATTATTTTTATTTTAAAAATCAAACTCTATTCACCCTGACATTCTAAATCTATTTTATTTGCATTTGTAACATACCGACCAGGAAAATTTAAATAATTAATATTGCATTAATTCGCAAAGCCACTGGTTTTTAAGAGACTACGAGCTCTTAAAAAAATAATTATAATTCGTAATCTGATACATGGTCAGAGACAGATGAATTTGAGTGATTCTGAGGTGACTATAAGCTTCCGGTCCGTTGCAGTTTACTATTGACTAACAATCCGCATCTACAACTTCACTAATGCAAGTAAACCATTCGTCAATGAAACCATTGGAATTCCGACCCTATGCTTTACGATAAGAGAAGCAGGACATATTTATTGATGCGCAGTGTAATTGGCATATTCTATGACAGGGGTGGGCAACCCCTGGCCCGTGTAAAGTTCCAATCCGGCCCGCGAGATTTTTAGAAGAAATAATAAATAAATATTTTTTATAGTTTATTAATTGTTTTTTATATATTTAGAAAAAAATATAAGTAACAAAAATGTGTTAATTAACTGCTACGGCCCGCATACGAAACGTAAATCTTATTCTGGCCCGTCTTATACAAAATGTTGCCCACCCCTGTTCTATGACATGAAATAATCAGTAGTAATAAAACAAGAGAATGAAAATACATTAATATTCATTTGAGAAAGAAACTGGAGAATTATTTGCTGATTTCTAGAATACTCGAATTATATTTAATTATTATTTTCCGACCTACTTTACATGTGTTTATGAGTCAGTGCCATGCTAACCTATCCTGACAATCAGACATTGTCAAGAAAAATATAATAATGACAGGATTGGTTAAAACATAGACAAGTGACAAGTGATAAACAATGACAGAAGGAATGAAATATCGTGAAAGGGGTAGGAATGGAACAAGTATTGAAACTCTCTGAGTTTACTATCTTTCAATCTTTATTTAGGAGGACAACTGGTTTCGGGTACTTAAATACCAAATATTTAGGCCTGAAGACTACAAAACAAAAAATATTGTTATATAAATAAAATATTACAACAAAATATTTTGTAAATAATACATAGAAAAATACTAAATTAAAAAGAAAAAATCAATCTTACTTTAATTAAGAGAAAATACTTAGATTAGAAAAAACATATCTTTGTGTTCTCTATCAGAGACGATGGCAACAAAGATTTACACAGAAAAAGTTTTATTCATTAATTAAACGAAAAATTTAAGAAATAGTTATTTATGTATAAAGTCTTTTTTTATCACCTATATGTAATTTTTTAGTTGCCGAGGCCCGTAGGGCCGAGAGAAATAAACCAAATGAGTGATAAAAAGAACTTCAGTACAACGGTACATATTACATTTTATTTAAAATATAAAATTAGAAAAATACTATAGATTAAGTGTACACATTTGGAAGTTGACAATTGGAACTTGCACTCAATGTTGCCAACCTCGGACATTGAAGTTATCGTAAATCGTAAATAACAATGAAAATTATTTGTTTAGTTCCTAATTTCTTCATCGAATTTAATTAGTTCGTTCTTTTTTCTTCTTCATTCTATGTTTCAAAATTACGCCTGCCAAAATTATCATACTTATACAATAATTAACGTGCGGTTGTTAACATTGCGTTGCTCAAAATCGTAGTATAATGGATTACTTTAGTGCCGATTTCAGAGGCCTATAATAATGGTATTAACATAGCTCCCTCAGCAATCACGTTCTGAAGTAATGCGATTTTCAATAAATATTGATTTTACTGGAATTTTTCAGATTAAACTTGAACAAAAGCGCCGAGCATTCAAATTAATCGATAAGAATGTGAATTGTATGTAATATACCATGAATATAAAATTCATTTAATATTCATACAAATTTTCTTTGTGCGAAGTACAACTGTGGAGCCGTGCAAAAAATTTAATATCCATGTAGCTACCTAACTTTACATACAAAATTTTTCTTCTCAGAATATTATTTCTTTTCTAACAAAAACCCTCAGCTACACTTAACCATGTTTTTACACCTATACATTTATAATACAGCCCCAGTAATAGAGCGAGTGTACGAAATAGCGGGAGAGAGACACGGATATCAATTTTGCATGGGTGTAAAAGAGATGTGATGAGTCGATGAAAAAAGAGAGACGTTATGCTGTCAACAGCAACTACATTTGATTGATCGTTTTTCCGGAATTTATAAATCAATAAATCCGGGGACTATACCAACATGCTTCCGCGGAGACAAAGTCCGGTGGGTACCGACCGGATTCGCTTAAAACACCCATAATTTTCTTGTACAAACGCAAACATACTTTCGAAGTTCCGATCTGATTCATAATATACCGCGTGTAACTCAAATGCCCGTACAAACACTGCTACATGAGAAAAAGTTTTACACACATGTTTCGTAATATTTGAATCAATCACTAGTTGTTTATATAAAGAATGCTGCTAATTTTAAATCAAGAACAGTCACTTGCAAAACACTGATTATTTAAAACGCATTTAGATTACTTTAGTTTTTGTTATATATGTACTATTCAAGAACTGATTTGTAATAAATTTTTTTTTGTGTTTTTCATAGATAACTTAATATTTTTCAGATTATCTTTTAAAACAGTTTGTTATTTCTATTATATAATACAAACATACATAACGTCATGCTATATCTCATTCAGTGGGATAGCACAAATACCAACAATCAATCTCCTCCAAATATTCCTATCCTGGCACACCATTTTCGCGTTGTCCACATTCATATTGCGATTCATACGCGCTCGTCTATTCTTCGCACTTGGAATCATTCGTCATTCGTTCACGCAACAAACCATCAATCAAATCTAACAACTTATTCCTCGGACGCCCACTCAATCGTTCACCCTCAATCGCACCCGCATATATTAGTTTCACCAACCTTTCATTCAACATTCGCTCAAGAAGGTCAATTCACCTGACTCACTCCCACTTTCTTAACAACATTCTTCTTAATCTCACACTCACCGTACACCAATATATTCCTGACTCGATCACGTGCTATTCTAATTTCAAAAAATATTTTACACCCTAGTTTGAAGATTTATTTGCATTGGATATACCTAATATAGAAATAATTTTATTTATTTTTATATTTTTCTGCTGAAAAAATTATACTGCTATTTATTTACATCCAGCAGTAATATTTTAAAGTATGAATCTATTACATTAGTTTTATATTAGGATATTTATTTCAAATTCTTCGTGGTATAGATGTGATTTCCTTTCAAAATAATGAATACATGTTTATAATGAACAAACAATACTAGTACAAACCGTAGTCATATCACATGTTATATCTTATTGTTTTATTTTGTTCGCTAATGCTACACCATCATTATTTTGAAACCACTAATAAAACACAGCCCCGAATCTAACGTTAACTTGTAGATATATTATTATCTGTTTATAAAACAAACCAAATATTGTACTGCCATCTATTAGTTTTATTAGATCCAGCAACATTTTCGAAATGTTTCAGTTTCCTAATTTATTTTGCTGTTATACTAGGTAGAAATACCTATGAGAAGTCGAAGAAAATGCAAATTGAAGAAAACTAATTAAACAATGTCATGTTTGTCTAATATCCATTAATATAAGACAAACAGACATCTCGTGAGATAGAAGTACAAAATTAATTCTTATGTTTCATAAAGTTTATGGTTTTCTTGACACGCAGGCAAATTGGTTTTGGATGAAAAGCTATTTTTACAATTTATTGAGAATTTCCTAATTATTTTTACTATTCATTAGTGTTATACACGATCGATTGGCCAAGATCTCACGTCTTACTATCTAAAGCTTGTAACGTCAGTTTGATATATTAATGATATATTGCATAACAAAATATAATAATTTATATTACAAGCAAGGTAAAACAGTTTTTACTGCTGAATGGAGAAAATGACCGGCGAGCCTGTCACCTCCTTGAAGCAATAAAACTACCTTGCATGTATTTGACATTTTACTTGTTACTCATTTGTAAACCAAAATAAAAATTTGTAACCAAACAAATAAATAAAAATTTATCTTAAACATTTACGGTTTCAGTAATAGATTTTTGGAATAATCTCTGATATCTGTTATGTTGGCCTTGTACAAGTTGATGAATATCCAAACATAGCAGGTATCACATTAGTCAACTTTGGTTAAAGGATACCGGAAACTTTGGTTGAAGTGGCCAAAGTTAAATAATGTAATTAAGAAGTTGCCAGTTTACAGGACAACGACAACCGGGACAACCCAAGTAGACACCCCGTCAACTTCAGTAGCCAAATGATGTTTTCCTCGTATAATTTACTGTATTTCCAATCCTTATTTGCATATATTTTTGGGCCAGTAAAATCTATTTATAATTAAAAATAACATATAGATTTGAAATGTTAATGCCTCTAGAATTACTTTGAGGACTGTCATTTGTTACCTTTGAATGACATCTAAAATAATAAGCACTATCGAATATAATTTAGTATTTACATTCATAGGCGCCGACTACGGGGGGGCTTCAGGGCTTCAGCCCCCCCGAGCACATTGTCCGGGGGCTTGGCCCCTCCCGAGACTTTACATTTTATAATTGGGCGATCAAAATCTGACATAAACGCAGAAGTAATGTTTATTTTTCATGTCTGAAGATGTCGAATAATACATTATTTAAATAATTCTATATTGTCAAACTTAATCTCAGCCCCCTCGAGCATTTTTAAAAGTCGACGCCTATGTTTACATTAATGATCAAGGATATATAATTTTAAAGTTACTTTGTCTGCTATCAGATAGTACTTCCCTTTGCCGCAGTGTAGAGTGTATTTTGTGTGCGTGAAGTGCAATTCAGAGCCGTCAAATCACGCTCCCCAAAGAGGGAGCCACAGGGCACAGAGTTAATTACTATTTGGTGAAAATTCCAATTGTCGTCTGCGGGGTGTTAAATTAGATTCTCATTTCCCTAGTCCGATTCGCTGGAATGAAGCTATTTGCCCCGATTAAACAACTCATTTTTTAAAGAATCTACATGATCAACTATTTTATTATCGACCACTTTCAAATTACCAAAGTATTTGGAATTATTGTATTGTTATTGTTGTGGTAACATATCGAACTGTGGATTTCTTCAGCTGTCAACAACTTAATACCACCTCGTAAAAGTATCCTCTTCCTCTAACATCTTTGGGGGCCGTTATTAGACTGCTGGTAATAAAGAAATTATATCTACACCCAAGTAAATACTTAATGTTGTTATTTTTCTGCCGCCATTTAACGAGCTCGAGGTTATTGAAGTACAAAGTTTTTATGAACATCATTTTGCTAACACAAATTTAGTATCGTAGTCAAACAAAATTTCAGCAAAAATTCGCGTTATTTTTTATCTCCTCCTTAAAATCGTACGGGTAATATTTCTCCCTCTCGTGGAATCGATTCTTTAACTTTATGAAATTTCACTGAAAACACTCAAAAATTTAACATACTTCCATATCTTGTTATAAAATACATTCCGTGAGAAGAAATATTCACACCCTCGCGGAACCCAAAAACTTCACTCATTCACGAATTCAAGCGAATATGTATAGAGGATATACATCTTCCCAAGTATCTGCGAAGTGCGATGGCGAATAAATGTATTTCTCGGGGTCCGTGGTTAAAGTGAGAACTAGTGGTTGGGTACTGTGCACAGGTGGTGATGCGTTGCCGCGATAACAGAGATGGACTAGCCCCAGGGGATGGATTTCACGATAGGCGGCCAGGAGATTTTGGAAACTTCAAGAATTTTGCTTAAGAATCCGGAACGTGCCAATTCTTTACGCTGTTATTATGTTCGTAAATATTATATAGTTTAGTCTCACACAAAAATACATTTACAGTTCATGACATTTTATTCAATAAATAATTAAACACACTCTTAATAATTAATATATTTGTTATGGAATATGTAACAGGTATTTTGTTCGTACTTGATAGCAAAAGGTTACTGACATACAAAGATTAAATAATTAACCAAGGAATATTTTAACTCGATTCTGACTAGTATTTAAAAAAAGTTCAAACTCATATTCAATAATTACAAAACTATAAAATATTTAATACGATTAGGCAAAATAATTTATATGAGCTAAATAACTTTAGGCTATATAATCCAAAGTATCGTTTACTCACTAACTTTTACAATAACTTTGGAAGATCGGGCCTGACATAACATTCGCTATTGACAATACTCATACTTTGAACTTAGAAATCTACTTACATGAACTCACAAAATAAACTTTACAAAAACTATGCATGCAATCGAGAGGAGCCCTTAAAATATTTAGTAATGTTTTGTACTACATATTACATGAAAAACCAAAATGCAAATGGTTGCTCACTGCCCGATGTTGGACAATTTTTAACATAAGAATTGGAACAGAAACACTCAACGTAACTCTAATACGTTGATTGCCACAATGGAGCGGGTAATTTCTGAACACTTCGGCCAGGTGGTTTTTTAATATATTTTGTTTAAGAATAATATTCTTTACCACAAGAATACAAAAGTTTACAACATATTTTCTTCCAAAGTGTATTTTGAAGTCACCACAACAACACTTTTTTTTGTTTGTTTATTTGAAACGCAGAAATATATTATATAAATAATATATAATTTGTATGTTTTCAACAGTTGAAATTATATTTTTGTGTTAGTTTTGGAGTAAAATAAAACTTTGTTATTAAATATTTCCTACAACAAATTGACATTCTCTGATTGAACGGGATCTATACTAAAATACTAAAGAATTGGAATTTGCTATAAACAACTAACAATGATTCATTTACTTAGTTAAAAATCTCTGAATACCTTTTGCAATCTTTAATCGTAATACAAGTTTATTACAAATATTTTTATCCATGTTAATATTTATTTAACAGTTAATTCAAACATATATATTGTATTGTGTTCAATTTTGCTGTTTACTTTTTAATATAGCATTGTTTGTAATAACATATTATGCCATTAATTTTGCTGTTTGCTAATTTGTTTTCATAAACTCTAACCACAAGAATTAGTTATTGGCTTCAGTTTCTAGTTTAGCTTTATGTAAATGGATCAGTTTCGCTCCGATTTGGGTTTCATTTTGACTGCGGTTCGGTATCCTGGAAACAAGTAACCAATTCAGAAGGAGTAGTTTCCTATTTGGTTTCAGTTGGAAATTTCGGTAAACATAAATACTTCACCATTAATGTATTATTACCGCAATATATCAAGCTTATATTATGAGGTATTTATTAAAGAAAAACACTTGTATCTGGAAACAATAATGTTTATTTGTTTGTGCTTTATTATTATAATCATTACTTAATAATACATAATGGGTAAAAGGCGTGATGATGATGATTTATAAAAATTCCCATTTACAATCCACTATAACCAGTTCACAAACATCACATAGCTTTTTTATTTGTGAAAAATATTTTTTCCATTCGCCAAAAGGGAAGTACAGGGATCGTGAAAAAAAATTAATGTTGGCCACATTAGATTTTTTAGACTAACAACAAAGAAAATACTCCGCCTGACTGTGCCGAATTATTGATAATTATAGAATTGAAAAGGAGCGTGAGATTTCATCTTGTTGATGCACAATATACTATTACCTATGACCTTTCTTAAAAGTGACCATTTTAACGGTGGCTTAGCAAGTTAAAAGTGTTTCTTTCTGACATTAGTGTTAAAGTAATATAGCAACGTGTTAAGAGTGAATTTATTTTTACTTTCTACACATTGCTAACAATATATATATATATATATATATATATATATATATATATATATATATATATATATATATATATATATATATCAATAAATCAACATAAATAACCCTACTTGTCAAAATATCATTCCGTATTTTTAGTATTTACTAAAATGATTTGTTTCATTCGTAGGGTTGTTTCACTCGGCTTCACCTCATTTCGCAAACTTCCTCACTTACTCAAAAAATGTCACTTTTAACACATATATCATAAATAACTATTATCTACGACCGTAGTTAAAAGTAGCCATTTTAATGGTTGCTTAGCAAGTTAAAAGTGTCCCTTTCTGACACCAGTGTTAAAAATTACATAGCAACGTGTTAAAAGTGACTTTATTGTTATTTTTAACACGTTGCTAACGATTTGTATCAATGAATCAACAAATATAACCATACATGTTTCCATTTTTTAGTATTTACTAATACACTAGGAAGATCGAAGACAAAATTTTATGTGATATACGTGTTAAAAGTGATTTATTTTGTTCGTAGAGTTGTTTCACGCTGCTTTTCCTGGTATCGCAAACTTCCCCACTTACTCATAAAATATCAATTTTAATACTTATATCATAAATAACTATTCTCTATTGTAATGTGTTTTTTCTTCATCTTTGTGCAGTTCAGTAATTTGTGTCACCATTGAACGGAAGTGAATTAAAGCTGAACAAGAACAACTGTAACAAATGCATACATTGTATTTGATTAGTAGAACAGAATTGTTAATTTATCATTAATATTGGAACATTTTGCAACAGCAGTATAATTTATAACCCCAAGAGAAACACTGGAAACTGAACATAATTACAAATAGATCGAGGAAATTGTTATTCCATTACGAGTGCCAATTCTAATTCCTTTTTTTCTGGTGATCGATATCGCATCTGACGGGCATAAGTTATAGCTTGTAGCAGCAGTTCGAAATCGGAGCAACATGTCAGTTTCGCGAGATTCGGTCGGCGAGGATTCTGAAACAAGGAAAACTAGCCTAACAAGCGCAACAGCACGCGATCTGTTGCTCGTTAAAGAAATTGGAAAGAAATGCGAGAAGTGCCGCGTGATGGTATCTGGCACTACCACCAACTCCTTCGATCTGTCTCAGGGAACTTTGCAAAAGTTGCTGTTTTATTTTTCTTCCCTTTTCAGGAGACTTAGTACTTCTAGTAGTTGAATGTTTCGGGAAAACTGTTATCGATTTAAACTTGAGACGGTAATGTTTGTTTGCAGTTTTAAAGCTTCTGTTGCGATTAAGTATATATTGTGATATTTATGCCTCTGCGCAAAAATCAATAACATTCAAAATTTAATGGACCTATGCAGTGTTTACTTGTTATAAATTTAATATACCGTGAAATAAAGTTGTAATTCAATTAAATTTAGACTTTCTATTCAGTGAAGTCCGTTGAAACTTTCAACTAAAAAACTAGAAGGGTTAGAAACTGGAGGACAGGCACGCTAATAAATCTTCAGTTAAGACCAGTTCACAGTTATTTATTTTATTCCTATCTGTCATCTTGAAACAAAAGAATAGCGTTAGTCGTTTTTTTATATTTCAGCTAACTTACAGTATAGCAGAGGTTATAAAATAGTGTGGGTAGCAAATTATCGCAATGGTATGTACAATTTTTTTTTAATTAGCTAATCTAACTTAATTACCTTTGCGGATTATGTAATTCACTACTATCATCCTGGGCAGAAATAGTTTCCAGCATTGTGATCTAAATGGAATATATTTATTGTTTCATTTCACTCAATAATTCACCGTTTTACTTTATTATTACCAATCAAAAAAGTGTTTGAGAAACTATTCTTTTTTATTATAGATTTTTTTTTTTAAATGCTTAAGAATTAGAAAACCTGGGAATTGACATGTTGGACATTGTTTAGAAAACGTGAAATAACATTTAATGTATGAGTACAATAAAAATATTTAACACAAAATTAAACCGCGAAAAAAAGAACTGAAATGCAAAAATTCGATATAACTTTTTCTACGACCACTTAGAAATCTCATGTTGTATGTTTGTTGTTGCTAGGGAAATGAGTTACTTTGCAAGCATCGTGAGAAATGAATTTGTTTTGTTAGTATTTCAATACAGGTCATTTCATTTTAGTACAGATGTCATTGCAAGTCTTGTCAAATATTGAAATGATGAAAGCGGGACAAAATTATTAAAACATAAATTAGAAGGAAATAATATCGTGGTCGTATAATAAGTATAGTGTATAATTTGTATGAATTGTCCATTTCTTACTCGCATGATTTGTAGCATTGGCCTTCAGCTTATGCCACTAACATTCATACTAGTAGGAAATGAGTATCATTCTATGCTTGTTGTACAATATACTATTTTACACTTGATAACTAAGCTTCTAAACTAATGTAAGTAACTAATTTTGAGTCTACGTTCGTTGCTTGTTTATTTATCGCTTAATTAATTACTAACATTAGTTTAAGAGCTTATTTATTAAGACTAAATAGTTTTATTTTATTTTTCGCTTTCTAGTTTCTTTTTTCGTTCGTTAAATTTTTTGTTAAATTTTTTTATTTTTTGTGGCTACCTATATTTCTACCCTTACGAATGGAATTTTCTTCAAATTCAAATGGAACCAACTTTGGGTTGTATCCTATTCAATAAAAATGAATCATCGAAATCGGATAACCCAGTAAATAGTTATACGTAGTAGAATCTGTTAGCAGGTAAAAATTCAGTGTATGAGCAATCAAACATGCTCTATTTTCCTACTCTTAGTAGTGGTATTTTTTTCAAATTTAAATGCGACCAACTAAAAAAATCGTTAAAAGCGGACTACTCCGTAAAAAATTATGCGTAGTCATTTATAAAAATTTATATCGACTTGAGAACGTCTTCCTTTTTTTCATCGGTTAAAAATATAATTCTCAATATTGCAGTAATTATTAACAATGCATCCTATCTTAGAAATAAAAGATTATTAATTAACAAACTAATCAAAAATTTTAATAGAACCTGACTCCTATGGTTGTCCAGAATATGAAAATAAATTTTAGTAGTCTTGAAGAAATAACATTTGATCGGTTCTCAATTCTTTTTCAGAAGTTGCTAAACCTAAACAAATTTGAAATTGTATATAAACCGTGGGAGATTTAGCGTCTATCGCAATATTCGCTGACCCAAAATGATCGATTTCAATTCATATAACGATATTGTTCTAAACATTCAGCGTTTGCGTATACATCACAATCTACAACCCATTTCAGCCAATTTTTGGCGGAGGAGCGTAACAGAAACAAATTAAATTGTACAGCATTGAACAGTAATAAATATGATACAATTTATCTCATATATAAAAATGCTTAACTAATATTGGAAATGATAAAAATCTTGATATACCTCTATAGTATTGATATAACACAAAATAAATTGTTCTGTCACATCCGAGCGATAATAATTTAAATACCATGGGGAGGTTTTATTGTATTTTATCCCATTTGTTCCACACGTGTCGTCCCATGTGATTTATAGCAAATATTACTAACTATTACAGAAAATCAAATAATACCTATTTAAACAATAATGGGTGGAATTTCAGCTTCGTTAACCAATCAATACTTATATTTTATTTATAGTTATCCTGATTTAAATTCGTACACGAAAGGCAAAGTAGAAGAAATCCTAATATATCTCAAAATACATTATAATTGTCTCGTGCTCGTTTAAGCTAATAACGGAAAATTCTCCAGCCAAAAATATCACGTAACAACAAACATTATAATAATGGAGCACACAACAATCACATCCCAGGCCTGGTGAACTCACGCTTGCCAATCTCAAGTTGGTTTTAACAAAAATATTCTCCAAAGAGTTTCCCGCGAGAATTTTCCGAATGAATGAATTCTGAATGTATTCGTTTTATATAAATCTATTCGAGACGGCAATGCAAAGGAAATATCTCATCGAATTGATAATAGAATATTGGTTTCCATGCTGCTCAATTTAATTGTACGCTAGTTTAACAATCATTTCGAACGCTCGGCTGACAATCTTGATATTAAAAATATATTTTCCAAATAATTTTCTCGAATGAATTCAGTATATATTATCGATTCAAGAAATGCTAAGCTTTTCAAAGACACATTCATATAAGATAAGTGTACCGCGCGTGTATTGTATATAGTTCTTTTTTTTTTGCTAAAAATGATTAAAAATTTTAATGGTTGCGTTCAAATTATTACAAGCGATGAATTATTATGCAAATGAAGCCAAACTTCAAACGATTTTAAATAAATCAAAATCACCAAAACTAGTCAAACGCAGCCTCATTTTTATGACATTAAATCAGTAATCTGTAATACCGACATGTCACTGCGTTAATGTGATTACAGATTTGCGACATTCTATTTGAAAATTTACGCAATTTTGTGCATTTAAATTTAATTTTTTATGTATCATTAATTAATTGTTTATTGTATTTGACAACATCACAAATTGTAATGGCGTATTGCTACTTCTACTCATTACAACACTAAAGGGAGACTATTTACTTATCTAACAAGTGCGGAAAGACAATTTTTCCGAATGAGCACTTATTTACGCGAATGCTTGAATGACGTCTTCTCACAAATGTTAGTCCAGTGCTTGTTGTAACGAACAAAATTATGTTTAATGGAATTAAAATTTAATCAAAATACTCGTAAATTCTACAACAGCAAAGTCACAGCAACCGGTTACTAAGGAATATAATGATTTGATGTATTTTTCTTTAAATTACTAGCAATTATTGATGGTTTTTGTGGGTATTGATACGCGAAAATCGATGTAAGTAACATTTTATGAACTTTTTGTTATTTGTAAGATGATTTTTTTGTGAAATGCTCGGGGAAAGCTAATATTTTTTTTGCATATTTTGCCACACAATTATGCGAATTAAAAGTTTTTGATAGTTAGTAGCGGGCGTTTAATGTTATTTCCAAGTTTGTAATACCCAATAAGTTAAATAATATTAGACGGCTTATCCTAGCAACAATACAATGCTTTAAAAACAAAAAATTATAGATATCATTTGCTCATGATTTGCTCTAATGCTGTAAAAATGGAAGAAAATCATTCAGAAAGTTCCTTATATTTTCGAAAAGACATTGTAAACGAAGCTTAAAAATCTTCCTGCATCTTGTATACCAGAAAAGTCGAAAGAAAGATACAATTTTCTGTGCAAAATATACGATTTTGAGTATTCCAATACAGTCCATTATTGTACAAAATACAAAGTAGTTCATCATGCCAAAATCATGTTGACTGCTAGTAAGAACAACCGATTAAGAGTGATTAACAAGCAGTTGATTATCTTTCTTTTACGCTGTCAAACGTTCCCAAATTATTTTAGAGATATAAGCTTCAAATAAAAGACATACAGAATTAAATATTCTACCACTTCTATTTCAAATATTTTTCTCAATAATCATGTAAGAAGGTTTGACAGCTGAAAAACACAGATAGTCAACTTCTAGTTAGTCGCCCTTAATAAGCATTCTTACTAGCGATCATTGTTTTTTTTTTTTTTAGATGTACAGCGCTACTAAACTTAAGTACACCCCAAAATAATGAGAATTTTAAAATAATGTTTCCATCATAAGTGTTAACTAAGGTGCCTTCGTTATCAATTAAATATTAGCAGAATTTGTTCGTATAAAAGTGTAATTTTTGTTAATATTGTAGTAAACAATTTACGATGAGAGTGGTCGTTTGCAGAACATAAAATACATAGTATAAAGGACTTCCCTGATGTTCGGTAGTGTATCTGCAATTTGAAATGTTTCCATGGACGCCTTTGATAGTTCCATAAAAACGCTACGGAATGCACCTCCTAATTCTGTGAAAAGCGTCATTGTGCTCAGCCAGGAAACTTGCCATCAAATTGATAATAGGTTATTGGTTTCTATGGCACCAAGTTAATTGTAGCCTAGTTTGGCAACAGTGTACGCAGTTGAGGTATTCAACAGTGAGTGGAAGTCTAGAGAGAAATTCGTCTAGCACTAAAAGGACGACTAAGACTAAGAGTAAGAGAGAAGGCGAAGCAAACTCTAATCGTTGTTGGTTTCCTTTCGTATCTTAACCGGCTGTCGACGGCGGTAGTTCGCTGTATGTTTACGTTCGACTTATTAGCTAATTTAATTAGCAGTGCGTTAATTACGGTACGGTCTGACGCGCGCTGTCGCAGCGTAACCACCGAGCTACGCTACGCATCATTGGCGAATCCCTATCGATTCTCTTCTGCTGGGTTTGGGCTCTGGCTTTGGGTTCCCCTTGCCATGAATGTATCCGTGAAATACGCCTGTCTATCGGTGTGTACATATACATGTTTGTTTTACCACCCCGTTAAGTTGTTGGCTTGCTGTTTAACACTTTGCTTCACTAGGCAAAAGGTTGACACGTCAATGTTTTTCGTTTCCCTCGCGCTGTATTTTTATACTACGCATTCCTGCATACTGTACATCATTATTAACATAGGAAAAATGAATAATCAGTAGACACATGTCATCATATAATATTACTGGAATAATGACGTCACTAGCAATTACTTTTACATGGGATACTAATTATTGCAATGAGTGTTGCAATGAACACAAATACTGTTCAAAAAATAACCGAACTTACTTACTTGAACTTACTGTAACTTGAGAACCACTGATTTAAAAAAAAATTATCTTCTATAATCAGATGTCACCCTTAGCGTCGTACAACTTTGTTATTTAGTGTATTGTTGCATTTTTAATAATAAAGAAAGAAATGGTGCTGATTCGTTTCGCTGATACACCCTGTATATTATAAAATATATTACCAGGAGAGGCGCAAACTACAACTGAATACAGTAAAAACATCACAAATCAATATGGATTTTGCATATAAATATGATCATTTACCAGTAACATCAACGTATGGACCATTTATTTTTAATAATTTTAAATTATACGATTAAAAGAATAAGATTTAATATAAAATCACAGTATATCGCATGAATATATACTTTTCGTGGTACTAATAGTTATTCTTCGATTTCAAATAAAAGTATACCTGAATAAATTGTATTAGTTAGTTTTCATTTTAAAAGTTTTATTTCAGGATGACGTACGTTTTGTGTTATCTGCCCAATCATTTTTCTTATTTTATATAAAAGATTCTACAAGAAAGATGATTTGAACAGGAAAACTGTAACCTGTGCTTATATTTTTTTGTTAAACTAGGGGAGCGTGAATCATGATTATCTCAGTTTGAACCCCACAGCAAACAAACCATTCGCGGAATTTATTTTCCCCATAAAAATTACACCGGTAGATCCCCTAAAATCTATAGGGTGATAACCGCAATTCACTCGCAAAATCCTAAAACAAAATAAATAAATAAAAATATATAAATTGTGCTTGTAAGAAACAATTGGTGTTTTTATCGTAAGAGTTGACCTCTCAACTTTAATAATACGGAAGTTAGTTGCCAGGGTTGAACATCTTCCACTGTTTCAGAGTCTTCAAACTTGGCAACTAATCTATGGATTGTTACAGCAGAGCGGACATCTGCAATATTTAGAGATCCGAAACTTACTTGAGCTGAAGTAACTTTTTATTCTTTTTTAAATTGATTTTAACCTTTCCATAAATAATATACCGGGTGTAGAATTAAAATGTGGCTTAAGGATTTTCAATGTTCATTTTTAACTATTCACCTTACAGCAAACGTGTAAATACAAAAGTTGTTCGGAATTTAAAAATGCATGAAAGAAGGCCTATTTGTTTACCTAAATATTGCTATTTCACGATATATCAATCACATAAAAATTAATATTTATTATAAAACTTGTAACACAGCCTAGGAAAATTAACAAAAACGAAAAATATGTAACATTTCATAAAACATTTAAATTTTTTATTTAACTTTTATACTTATATTTTTGCTTTAAAGTAAATAGGTAAAAATTTAGAGCAATATAAAAAAAATATTATTGAAATCTCTTTATGACACATTTCAATTCTACACTCAGTATGCAAAAAGACTGTTATTCACATATTTTATTTTATTATTCAGAGTAAAATTCAAATAAGATTAAAATTTACTGGTGTATATTTATTGCATACCAATTGTTTGGTTACAAAAAAAAGTACAATGGATAATATGTTTCATTCATGTAGTAATGATATTTTATTTCAAGGAAATTTAAGATTTGCTAACTTCATACCGTAAGAGTAACTATATAATAAATGAACTACTTTGACATTTATTTTAAAAATCCAAAAACATTTTGTAAAGGTTCAAATAATTTTAGATAACGCACTTTTACGTACGAGAATCAAGTTTAAAGTTTTATTAACTATTGAAAACCAAGATTTTGTGTTTCGCAGTATTGCCAAACCTCTACGATGAGGAGCTCCTTCAAGGATACTTACTAGGTTATATTGTGTAATATAATAAATCACGTCAGTATTCCTGTTATTTTACTTCAGTAATAAAAGCATACAGTGAATTTAGGAAACGATTGCAGCTGTTTTACGTGTCTGGTCAACTACTAACCCTATAAACGGAGATATTCTTCGTTTGTTGAATCAGTTCCTCAAGAGACTTGAAATGACAAAAGCAATTCTATACTGAGACGAGCACAGTTTGTTATATTATAAAATTTTAAGTACGTACTTTTGTATAAAGTATGATGAAACAAATAAAAGTAGTACATGAAGAGTAAACAATGCTACGATGTATTATCTCAAAACAAAAAGACTAGTAATGAATTTCTAAAGGAACATACGAAGGACTACAAAGAACACTATATCTACTGCTACACAATTACTTCTTAGAAATAAGAAAACATAAAACAATGTACACTTTTAATTAAAAATAAATTATCCGGTTGTTTAGACAGACAGTATTCTTTTCGAAATGTTCATATGTTATGGGAATTCATTAAAATATTGCGAATACATTCCTCGAAAAGTGTGGGTTTCATGTTTACAATGCCATAAAATAGTTTAACAGAGATGTTTTCGAGATAAAAACTGTTATAATGAAATATCAACAAGGCTTTTTACGTTTAGTGTCAACAATCAGTTTAGTGGATGATTTCATTAATAATAAACAAACAGTTTTAGCCAGGATAAATATGTAATCAGTGTTTCTTGCTAGGTAGAGCATTGGATAGTATTAACGTGTTACTGTTTATTCTTTCTAAAAAACAACAGTTATGGTAGATGAGGTAATCTGCATAATTGGATTAAATATTACCTTATCAACAGTACCCAGCTTAGTAAGATTAGGTACAAGAATGACGTGTTGGGAAAGGCGAATTAAAAAAATGGGCAAAGTTTTTCATTTGTTTTTATTACAGTAATAGTAATAGAAATTATTTGAAATATAAATTTATTCTCTTTGAGTTATTCAAGTAGAATTTTGAAATGTTATTTAAATTTAAAGTAGTTACTTCTAACAATATTGGATGGTATCAAGTTCTGTTTTTGGGTGTTTTAAAAGAAGTGTTTTGGCCTCGGTTTTAACGCTGTACTATGTTCTAAAATTATTTCATATGAAAATGCTTTGAATAGAAGTTACAGAGAAATATATTATCTTACATTTTTATTTAAAATATTTTTTTATAAAATAATTTTAACATTGTACAGCGCTAAAACTGAAGATAAAACACTTCTCTTAAAATACTCAAAAACAGAGTTCGTGTTACCATTCATTGTGCCACAATAGGATTATTAAATAAGTAATTGAGACCAGTACAATTAATTAATAAACTTACTAGCAAACAATTTGTTATGTTTCAATTAAACAATGTAATCATAAAAATAATTCTTCCATAATTATACATAATTTATAATTAATTAGACTTCATAATTATAATATAAATTGTAATCAATTACTAATTATAGATTATTCTGCAAACTTATTTATGTCATTAACCGGTAATAGATTAATTTTAATCAATCACTTAACCTTATGATAATGACCTATATTCTCATCTCATATACATCCCTATGGGGTAACGGGCTTCTTATGAAGCTCTCTAGATCCTTTTGTTGGAGTGGATCAATCTCCATTTCTATTCCTTTAAATCTTTGTAGTTAGGTTTCTTCATATCTTCCTTTGTTACTTTTCCAGTTTTTAAATCTTGCAATTTTTACTTTTTTTACATTACTTCTACGTCCTGGATCTGCCTCGTCTTCCTATTCCTTTTGGTTTCCATTCTACTACTGATTTAAATGCATCCTTTTCTTCTGCTCTCCATATATGCCCTAGCCGTCTGTCTCTCTCTGTCTATGTTTTCTCATTCAACTCTTGTTATATTTCATAGTTCATTTTTATTCTGTATTCATTTTCTGATATCTTAAATCTTCTTCACCCCTTTTTCAGCAAAATTTCAAGGAGTACTATTCGCTATGTACTATTATATGTTGAAATAGCGCTGTTAAATTTTTTTTTGTTAATAACTAGATGAGAATATCTACGGGTCAATATTTCTGCAGTCTCAGAACAATAGTACTTTTTTGCTGTTCATTAATTAGTAATAAATATTTTATAGCTTCTAATATTTTATTATACTCTCATGACATAAATTATCGCATTTTCATTCCCATAAAATCTTAGTTTCCGCCCTTTAATGTTTTAATTATCTATAGTTTTATTTCCGCGTTTTCTTCCATGCGTCTAATAAATGAGCCACATTAATATTATTTTTATAACTTTTCATGAGTTATAAAACACATCGTAATGCTTATCATAACGAGAAGATATATTGCATATTGTAACATATGTGTTGTACGTATAAATGTCGGTTTTCACATTTCCTTGCATACGCGCTACTAGCTACTTTCAAATTAAATTTGCTGCTGCTGCGCGATGTTATTAGATATTAATTTACATTTTCACTTGAAGCGTGTTAAATTCAACGTAGAAGTATATCTCGAATAGGCACCTGCACTGTTGTAATTAGTTTACTGCATGGAAATAGCGCAACGTACCCGAAACCAATTACACATATCGTAAGTTCAATATGCTGAATGATTGCTACAGCTGCACACTGACATTGCTTTTGACTCGAACTCTGCTGCTTCATGCTTCAAGCGTACATAGCTTACAGATTTGTACCATTGTGATATGCAACATCATTTTCCCAAGCACGTGAATATATTTTTTGCACCGTTTAAATTGTTCAAGCCCTGAATCATATCATTTGGCCCACTTATGACTTTTAGAAATTAGAATAGCTTAGATTTAGCAAAGGGAAAATTATTGTACTCAATTTATTTGTATCATAATTTCTGTTCTTTTTAAGGGAAAATAACAACTGAAATAATAACAAATAAACAATTTGGCCCAAATGAATTGGCTGGTACCACGAACACTATTTTTAAATCTGATGATAACAAAATACAGAAAATTGTTTCAAATAAATATTATAAGTAATATTATTCTACATCTTTTTCATTCCAATGAAATTTACTCTATCTAATTTATGTATTAAGATATGTCCAAAAACCCGGATATGCCTTCAAATAATCTACCACTTACTGTTGATGATTTTTTCCTAATTTCTAATTAATTCGTAACATAAACAATACGTTTCTTACATATATGTATGTGCGGAAGGAAAAATAAATGAATTTGAGATATAAATATGGTGATTCTTGCTTTGCTCGTTTCTAACAAACAAATATTAGAAGAACTATATAAGGTTATTGTATTCTGAGTAAATTGAAGTATTATAGGTGTGCGATTGAGAAGAATTTTGTTAGAAGAGTGGACATCCGAAGAATAACAGGATAGTCCCAGATAAACGTTATCATAGGCGTTTAATATGGAAAAACAGATTTTTGATAATAAAAACTGTCCATTGTTACATCTACTTTAATACTGATTACTTATTTGAAAAAGCTTAATTTAAGGAAATTAACGAAAATAAATCCTAATTTGTCGTCTGTTACTTTTGTGTATGTCCTTTCGGGATTGTGATACCATACGGTTTATATCCCTAGGATGAACCACAACACATATCTTTTTTTATGAAGATGGTAAGCGGACTAACTACTGTTGGTCATATGCCGCTTAATGAGTGGACGCATGTGAATTATATGAATACAAACGACCATGCTATTCAGTGGGATTCGAACCCACGACCTCTTGCGTTCTAGGCTAGTGACATAGCAACTACGCCACTGAGACCGACGAAAACACATATCTTAATTTTTACTTTAAATTGCCACTCAGTTTTCACAAATCAGATCATGAAGATTTTTTCTGACTTGACTCTGATTCGAAACCATGACATCTGCGCTACCCGCCGTTTTTGTGTGTATTTATATGGAGTGAGATCCTCAGTTCGAATCCTATAGGTGATAGTTGCCAATTTAAATTTACCCCAGTGGTTCCCCCTCCCCTATCATCTTTGGGGGTTATGATTTGACGGCTGGTAACCGCACTTCATACGCAAAAATATATCACTTGCCGAGATCTGCGTAAGCAGAGTGCCACATCCATAATGGATAAAAGGCGTGATGATATATTTATTAATTTTATTTAAATTAATACAAACGAAACAAATTATTAAGAAATGAGAAATATATTAATAATGTTGTTTTATTTTCAGATGCACTTCCGTTTACGATGTGGTGACGACAACTAGGAATCCGGCTAGATCTTCAACAATGTAAGTTACCTTTTATAGTTTTATATGTCGGCGATTGAGGAAACATCGACAGGAAAATTGTGAATAATTTTAGATTTATCGTTCACTTGGCACTCTCAATTATAGTATTTAAGTTTAAGTACACATAACCAAATTATCTCCTCTTTTCCGGAATGAAATTAGCTAAAACTATTCCGTACATTTCTCTGTCGCGTCTTCTAATTCGATTGTTTCCGAGTTAGAAAATGAGCACAAGGCATTACCAACTGACTAGAACATTTCAAGTCGTAAAGGAGAAGTGTTTTATTTTATTAGGATATCGGAAAGTTGTCGCAAACGGTAGCGCGATGCCGAACGAACTTACTCGGAAACTTCTGTGAAATATTAAACGTGCGAATATTTCTCAAATTAAATTTTCTCTCGATCACTGCGAACACGAACTCATAAGAGTAAAATTCTTCCTACATTTTTACAGCTACGACAAGTGTTTTTGAGAAGACGTGTGCAAATTATTACTTAAAAGTTTAATTATCACTTTGGCTGTGACAAGAGAACAAACTTTCAGCTTCTTGATTCTAATTCCTCACATTAATTATTTCTAATAAAATGACCCTAATCAACCCTTTGACCTAATTCGGATTCCAAAAGACCCCTACTCACGCTGGACATGCACAGTTTCTGAGCGAAGCAAAGAACTAATCATGTATTTATATTTTTAATTATTAAATTAAATATCAAGGATGTTCATTCGGGCACCTGCTTCCTAACGCTTGGAAAATTGACAGCTGCAGTCAACTGTTATAAAATTTAAAGTTTTATGTCTGATCAGGAGAATAAAAGATATTGGAAAATACTTTATATATAACCGATAAATAATGTTAACTTTATTCTTATCAATACCATTACTTAATTAGGGAAATAAAGAGATTCAAGGCTATTACCAGTGCCAGCCAGAAAGACATTTTTTCTTTTAGTATTATTTATTAATTAATATTGGTTTACAGCTATATCGAAAATAATCAAACATTTTTATTTCGGAAAAAAAAATAATAAAATTAAAATAAAATAAATATATATTTTCTTTGAGATGGCGTAAGCTTCTCCATAGTAGTTATTTTGTTTGGTTTTTCATACGTTTCAAGTTTGCCCTAAGTTTAAATACCGTTATATTGGTTTACATTTGGTAGTTAATTAAATATTGATAATGAGAGATGAAGAAAGTTATTTATGTACACCTCCGGACGTAGCATTCTTACTAGATTAACAAGCTGTTAATAGGTTATTTTGTTAAATAACCTATTTTTCCGTTTACAAATAAGTGTATATAACACGTGAGTAAAGAATCATTATTTATCTCAAGCGACTGCATCGCTTGGGCTATGCCATCAGGATTCATCGCTCTCGATAAATAATGACGGACTTTACTCCCTTGATATATAAACTATTATTTTATTTACTTTTACAAATATCATTAATTTTTCTTCCAAAATAATCAATATTAATTCATAAAGAATACTAAGAAAATAAAATTCTTTCCAAGTAGCACAGCCAATGTCCATGGATCATTTTATTTTTCTAGGAAGTACTAGTCATTTTTATCTCCCTCGGTAAATAATGAAGCACATTATGTAATGATTTTAATAAGGATAAAGTTAACTTTATTTAGTGGTTGTATGTAATAGTTATTTACTTTACAGGTGGACAAAGTAGGGAATTACCCACGAAAGAAATTTTAGTACACGAAGCCGAAGGCTGAGTGTTATAATTTTATAGAGTGGGTAATTTTACTTGGCCCACGTGTGAAGGATAACGGTTCATCCAATATCACTTAATAATAAAAAAATTATTAAAGAAATAGTATTTGACAGTGACATGAATAAAATTTTTAAATTAAAATGTCAATCACAGTGGTTACCAAGGTGTTGTGTGTTATTATTATTGTTCTAAATAAAGAATTACTCACAAATGACTTTTCTCAAAATTACACCCATTAGTGGGTAATTTGTTACTTTCTTTGTTTAAAATCGCCATAGTTATAGAGAATTTATTGCGAGGTGTTGAATAAAATATATTATAAAACATTTTAGACAGTATACGTTACAAATAAATAAAAATAATAAATTTTAAAGACCTCCGGAGATATTAATGGAGCGAGGGGCGCAGAGGTAATATATTTAATGTGGGGAAAATTATCACCTGTGGGATTCAAATTTGAGTTCTCTTTTCCTCTGCCGAATGCGTACGCCTGAGTTAGTTACCCTAAATTTAAAATAATTATATGTGAACCGTAATAATTATGAAAAAAGTTTGGCCATTACCCTCGAGGGCACAATTATTCAATCCTAAACAGGAAAACAAATTATTGATTCAAAATTTTCAGGTTCATGAGCTGATTTCTCAAATATCGAACGGCCTTTAATTGAGCTTCATGATTAAATTATGCATCCGGACAATGGCGGCAGGGTGTGGTTGTGGTTGGGCCAATGTCAAACAAAACCGCAATATTTGCAGAAAGTTTTCGCGGTTTCGAGAATCGGAGTTAGTCAAGTTTTGTTAGTAGTTGTTTGATTGTCGGATGACAAATAGTTACTCGACAGAGTTAATTGTTGAACTAGAAATAATCTTCATATATTTATAAGAATTGAACTATATTTATTACAACATTTCCGCGTTGAATCTATACAAAATTTACAGCGAAAAATAATTCGTTTAATGTCATACATCCCTCAGTGTCTTTATTCATTTCCAACGTTTCCCACTTGAACATTCTTATTTTGTACAGTTCTCCAGCTAATATTCTGTTGATTCAACAATGCAAGAACACGGACCATAACTATCATGAACACTCATTTCTTCAAAAAAATTGGCTTTCAATTATGACACATGGCAAAAAACGACATTTTCAAGCATTCTATTGTTTTTTCAAAATGCACTGGTTAGAAGATTTAAAGGAAAATATAATTTTTTAACGTGTTGTAATTCGTAAATAGTGACAGTAAGAGAAAAATGTTTCAAACAACAATTGTAGATAATAATATTTGAAATATTATTCTGATTTTACTCATAATTTACTGAGATATTTCAAAATAACTTGAAAGGGATTCAACAAACAGACAGACACACACAGACATCATCGCGAAACTATTAAAATCGTATTCTAGGGACCCTAATACGTGCTCCTCCACTGAAAACTCACTACCGAAATTTGGGCATGATTCTTATACTTCCCTTACAGGATGTTGCAGGATGTAAAAATAATAAAGCATAATTTATTATTCGGTAAAACTGGGGGTATAAGATGCAGTTTCTGATAATTTACCAAACTTTTTGATGAATACTTCTAATTGCTTACTAAATAATCGTGTATAGGTTTATAATTGCTATGAAATTTTCGGAAAATGCAACTTATATCGTCAACTAAGGAATTTTTTTTTGTGTAGTACGTTGTTTCAAAAATACAAACATAAATAGTTAACAATATAATACAATGCACATATGTAAGTACAATCTCAACCAAGTGTAATTTAAATATGTACTTAAATTTAGTTTCTGACTATATATTTCTATTCGAAGTTTAAGGCACACAGCATGATGCAGCGTACATATTTGCATATCATTACTTCTGGTTCTATCTTCAAAAGTTTTAATGTAAAAAAAGAAATTATCCGTCCTTTGTTTAAATACTGATTAAATATTATATTTTGGCATTCTCCCGCATTTTAAAACGTTTTCGGTAAAAGCTAAATAAAAAATGTGTACAAAATAAAAAAGATAATTTATGTGTAGGCTTCCGCAAAGCATAAAATGTCGCAATTAAATTGCATGCAGAATATGTATATGCTTCGAAATTTCAACCTAACAAAAGCAACTTTAAATCTATAATTGTTGCAATATACATTTTTGGGTCATCGAATATTTTATCAAATATCATTCTAAAATTTACATATTTTTTTTATTGAATTTCTATATTATTAAAACGCTAAAAAACTCATTGCCACAGAGCGCATCATTATATCTCTTATATTTTCAGAGATATAGCGATTTTTGATGTTTTTAGAAATGCAATTTTGAGTGGCAGTAACTCAAAAACTATGCGAGATTTTGAAAAATACTCTTCAGTTATGTGTTTCTCGTGCATTTTATGACAAACTAGCAAATTTTCAAAATTTCGAAAATTTTCGAATTTTTTTTCAAAATTTCAGTGGACCATAACGCGTAAAATATAAAAGATACAGACTAGCGGTGTTAACCAATCGATTCAGCTCATCGAAATACATAAGTACACCAAATTTCAGAAAAATCGATCAACGGGTTTAAAAGTTAGAGCAAAAAGTCTTAAAACAGCCTCAGATCCCAAAAACTTCAAGGGGTACCCCTTGACGTTTGTCTCGAAAATAGGCATTTTTAGACTTTTTGCTCTAACTTTTCAACCCGTTGATCGATTTTTCTGAAATTTGATATTCTTATGTATTTCGATGAGCTGAATCGATTAGTTAACACCGCAAGTCTGTATCTTCTATATTTTACGCGTTATGGTCCACTGAAATTTTGAAAAAAAAATTCGAAAATTTTCGAAATTTTGAAAACTTGCTTATTTATTTCAAAATGCACAGGAAACACAAAACTGAAGATTATTTTTCGATATCTCGCATAGTTTTTGAGTTACAGCCCCCCAAAGTTGCATTTCGAAAAACATGAAAAATTATCATATCTCAGAAAATATAAGAGATATTACGATGCGCTCTGCAGCAATGATTTTGTTTGTGCGTAAATAATATAGAAATGCAATAAAAAATAATGCAAATTTTTAGTGATATTTTGTGAAATTTTGCATTATTACTTTCTTATACCAGCCATCAGATTTTCATGATTCCTATACTACGTATGAGGAAGTAAAAAAGAAACATAATATTTTTATTGCATCCTACAACATCTTACAAAATGTACGAAGTATTCTACGAGGTATAAAAATTCAGTTACACGTTCTAGCTCCATTCAAGGTACGTAATATCTATAACCATTGCGATCTCCCATTAGTAACATTATCATATAAACACCAACCACACGTTACTAAAACCCCTAAAAATGATGGCAATCTAAGGAAGTGTGTCGTCGTATAATTCATACAATGTAGGGATGCCCAATGGACTATCTGCACTTTAAGCAAGGCCCCGGGAAGATGTCGGTCAAACGCAGAAATTTAGTGATTTCAAGATAGTGTTTGATTTCTTTTAGTTCGCATTTTTAATGTACAATCCACTAAAATTGCGATTTCAATTATTGAATTTTTAAATAATTTATATAACAAATGACAGTAGCAAGAATTGTAATCCGGCCGTCAATTAGATAGCATTTTAACTAGAATATTTTAAAAACTTTTTAAAATTCAATCGATTTTATCATAAAGTTTTAAGATCTAGTTTTAATATAAGCTATTATTTATTTTAGGGATCTATTCGAATTCGTTGTACTAAATCTTCTTCTTTCTTAACTCCTCGGGAAAGCGTTTCTACAGCTTTATAAGTTCTACGCACTATCATTAACTCTCTCTGCGTTTTCCTTAATTTTCAATTTATTATCGTTCCTATGTATAACTTGTTTGTATTAAGTACTGTGTTCTATGTTATATGTCAATCAATGTCATTAATCTTGTATATTTTTTTCTGTAAATACCTTCCAGTGAAATATAAGTAATATTGGAACACTAACTTGTAGGCTTTTATGAAAAAGAAAAATGAGCCTGATACAGACAGATGTAAGGCTACCCTTCTTTGTCTAACATTTGGTTGTAGAATGGTTGCTATTTAAAAACCACAGTCTTGTTCAAGTAATATTAAACAGTTATTATTCACTTATTTGAAATTTTCTTTAAATTCACATACATAATAGCTCATTTCTATTCATGTAGATATTGTTTTTTATTTATTTGGTAAAGTTTTCGGTTAATGGCTCTCTGGTAAGGGTTTTCGCAAAGTGGTCACCCATCTAACTAGTGACCGCGTGCAGTGTGTACTTAACTCGCGTTATCGAGGGAACTGGCATCAGCTATCCCTGCCATAGGCGTTGCCAAAAATGAATTAGTTAATTTATGTATTATACATTTTATTTAAAAAATCATTGATTGTTAATTTCATTTTTTTCTTTTATCAACTTTCTAAACGTACAAGAACAAGAAAGACAGTTGGCCCAACAGCTGTCTGCCTCTCTCAGCTCGCATTTTCAACGTTAGTTAGCGTTCCAGTATTATTATATTTCAATGGGTTTTTTCACACTTATCTTTTTGTTGCTTTCTTCTTAGCTTTATTCCTGGTCATAGTTATTTCTTAACAGTCTTCTTTTAGGTTTTCTTAACGTATTCATATCCATTTTGTTTTTCTCTTAATTGTTTTCTATATTTCTACTTCTACTTCTTTTGTTCTTATTAGTAATCTGCATTTATTATTTTTTTCTCAAACCAATAGATATTTCGTATAATTCTCACGACTTTCATTAATTATTTTCTATTTTCCATGTTTGATAAGATCCATGTTTCTGCTCCATAAAGAAGTGATTTTAAATGTCGTTAAATTGTTGCGAGAATTTCAGAATCATATAACAGTTTTTAAATCATTTTAGAAACAATTCTTCAAATTCTTTTTGCATTAATTACATTGCTCTTAAACAATCATTTCTTCTTTTTGTTTAGCTATAAATACTACCTCCAGTAAGAGTAGTAATTGTTGGAACAAACAATCTAAGAAGAAAATCAGCGTTACATAACTTCTGCTATTCCAACTAAAATGAAAGCGCATTTTCAGCGTTTACAGTAATAATTGCTTATTTCGCTCGTCGTAAATTTGGCCACCCCTGCCCAACATCATGTGCAATTCGCCTCTCGCCATAGGCGTCGCAAGCGGGGCAGCCACTGTCAGGGAATGAGGAAGTCGTTAACCGGTCGCACTACCGCTACCGGGTGCGAGACAGAACGGTTATAACCGGAGATGCGCGCTGAATGCCGAACTCTGAACGGATCAATGCACAATGTGAATTACCTTTTATACGCGCGGTTTCACCGTAGTTAGTATGCGTGCATGCGTGAGCATCAGTAAATAATGAAACATTTTATGAAGTGTTCATAAATGCATAAGATTTATATTTCATTAAATTCTAAACAAAAGCACGAAAGAGTGCCTTCATTTGTTACAGTCGTTTGATTGTTACGGACAGCTGAATAGTTAATACGTATTTGTTTGCTACAGAAAAAAATAGACCTACGCGTGATTCTGAATTCATTATAAATTTTGTTGAGTTTTGTATCCCGCAGGCTGACAACGCATACAGCTACCGTGTGCAAAAATGTCTCGGGCTGTTCTGAATAAAAAATAGCTCCCTACCGTACTCTATATAAATAAATAAAATCTACCATCCCTCAATCAAATTAGATTCTTTGGAAACCAAAATCCAACGCAGTTGTTTTGAAGAATCTGTTGAACTCCATCGTAGTTATTTACGTTATAAGTCCGGTAGATGATTTTTTACGGTACGAATAAGATGTTTTCGGACCTTCAAAATCATTAGTGATTTATGACGTACAACGGTTTATTTCTTAAGTAAGTTTGCTCATGGACTTAAGAGAAATATCAGCCCACTTCGCAGATCGTTAAAATACGCTATCCGTATTTTACATTTCTAAGAAATATATGAAAAAAAAATTTATAAAATCTTTTCAGTGATATTTAGAAGAATGTATAATCTACTCGCATTGATATTTAATTTATAATATTTCATCTTTTTATTATGAATTTTGCTTACAAAAACGTTAAAATTATACTCATTTCAATGATTTATTATTCGTAACATAGATCAAAAACATTATTTCCAACCATTTGCCTGACGAGATACATCATTTAACTACTGAAATGTTATAAGAGTTTTTACAAAAAATTTATGTTAAACAGTTTATTTTGATAAATTTGGAACGTCTCTTTTCGTTGCTTGCACAGTGACGAGTCGTGCTACTAACTTCTACTATTACCCATAAGTCGCATACACGATTGACGTAACGTATTCTGTTTAAATTTGTTGTGTTGATATTTTTATGTTTTTAAAAATGACTGCGGAATCTGATACTGTTAATTAAATTCTATTAAAATAGGGCTTAGCAACGATACAGTACCGCAAAATTATAATACTGTAAAATCCAATTTACCAGACTGAAATTACTCCCGGAAACATGCAAATGTGATACAATATGAAATAGTACATATTTATGTAACAAGTACATAAATTTAGAATTTTATGGACGAAGCACATAAAGGGCGAGTTAATAAATTCCTATTACATCCGTGTTACCTACAATATTTTATGTTCTACTGCACAGCAGATTATTTATCTTAGATTTTTAGATAATGACAATTATATTTGACACATGACGTTGACATAAAAATAGTAATAATTTCGAAGTATGATTTTTCTGTTGTTTCGTTACCAAGTTGTTTATTGTTTTTACTTTATCGGATTAGTATATAAAGAGGCTCTTTATGGCCGCTAAACAGTATCATAATCAAGTGATTATAATATACAGTTATAAGTTTCACTGTTGCGAGTTCGAGTACATTTTGACAGTCGTGTCAAAGGCGAGGCTTACACTCGTAACAGTTTTTCAAAGCTATTATATATTTTTGTATATATATATTTTTTAGAAAACTCATTGTATGATTCCAATTTTGGTACATATTTTGTTGAGTTTATTTTATTTTCTGCATACGTACGATTCTACGAACTCCATAACGAGAGTTATCCTATTCATTTGTAATATGTGGAAAATACAACTCAAGTTCGAAGAAGAGATTTCCATATAACAAATATTATCCAAGTATTACATTTCTATGAACCACAGAAAAGAATGAAAATGAAATAGGTGAATTTCCCGTTGAAAGCAGTTTTATATTTTTTAACTTGCATCAATTTTGTTTTTTCACCACGTACTGTACATTTCCTCAATTTTATGTAGTATTCGTGGGTTCATATCTCATTTCTTACATCGTGCGCTACGCACGTACACGGAGTCAGTACGTATGAATATTTGAAGTTACTGCTTACACCAGTTGACAGCCTTGATACGCAGATCCGCGTCATCAAGTGTGCCAACACAACTAGATCAGGCCTCGTGCATCATGAATTTCTTATACCCAGGGTAGCCAATCCGGCGGGAGTAATACCCCAGTGTTAGATTAATATTTTACGCTGGATCATTGGATTTCGTGATCCGGTTCTTTATAAAGAATATATTCGGTTAAATGAATTGTCTCTGACAGAGCATTGCTTATTATTTACCAACCTACAAGCTCTAAAGGCAAAGGGAGATAGACCGACAGCACGGCAACCTGATTAAAGCTGATTTTTTCGCTGCCAAACATACTGAATTATTTGCTTTCTTAATCAATTTCAGCGTTTGTGACAGCTGCTTTCTTTACCATATAAAATTATATTTGTAAAAGTAATTATCATAATTAACATGAAAGAAATTGGACACCATTTCGGTGACCGTCGATACTCACCTTCGTATACATGTATCACACATATTAATAATTAACAAGAATAATTTTAATAATGTCAACAATAATTAGTATAAATCAAATATTACTATTTGCAAGCAAAATGGCCTCTCAAATTTTAATCGTTTACAATAGCCACTGAAATATAGTAATAGTGGAACGCTCACTGACGGTGAAAATGGGAGCCGAGAGAAACTATCAATATGTGGGCAACCTATTTTTATCTGCAGCCCGCTTAGTAAGTTAATAAGACAATATAAAGAACTGAACGTTCAATGATTTTGAAATAAAATGTTTAATATACGAATTAAATAATCCATTAAAAGAAATAAGTTCAATTGAATATTATATATGTGAATTTATAGAAATGTTCAAATAATTGAACAATACACTGTTAAATATTAATCATTACTTTTGGACAAGACTGTGCAACAAATTTTTACATAGCAATAACTCAAAAAACGCATAACAAACGCTATAAAATCAAGTGTTAGACAAAGAAGGGTAGCCCACAACATATATTTGTCTCGGACGTGTTATTCGTTTACATGTGCGCTTTCCAGTATTACTATATTTCAGTGATAATAGCACTGCGCAGACGGGTACAGTAATACCAACTCTTCAAAGCGAATCATACGCTTTAAATTGCAATATCAAATAATATATTTCTATTAAAATATTGTATTAATCTCTACGTAGAAACGAAGATTTGTAAAAAAAAAACGAAATAATTATGAATTATTTAGTAGTTATAGTTATAAATATCTACATTATAGAAAGTTGGTAATACTTGCAGACGACATGAAGACGCAAATTTTTCAACAATAATACCATATAATCTACTTTGTACCTCTTTAATATGTGGAATGTGTTCAATTCTGTATTTTCAGGATACAAATACTAAAGTTTTGTCAAATTTAATAGCAATGCTTTATCTGTAAATAGCAATATCAAATAATATATTTCTATCAATTTGTTACATTAACCTCTGTACAGAAACGAATATCTGTAAAAATCTAAATAATTATCTAGTATTTTAATATAAATATTAATATTATAATGTTAGTAACAATTTCAGGCGACGTGATGATGCAAATTTCGCATCAATAATGTGAAGTAATTAATTATGTAGGTTTTTATAATATGTGGAAAGTATTCAATTCAGTATTTTAAGAATACAAATACAAAAAATTCTACCAATCTGCAAAATTGTCTTTGGTAGACTTTGGTGTACTTACCTTATTGTGTTACAATTATCGTCCACCAGATGTACGATGTAAAAACTATAAACTGAATCCGCTTGCAGTTAAACCTTAATTGTTTAATTTCATTTCTGTCTGACCTAGTTGTTTACCATGTGAAGCTTTATCCTGAATACGTCATGCCCATCCAGTTCTAGCACAAAACAATAACAACCGACCAACTTCTTAGCTCTATGCGAATTAGTGAATTAGACTAGACGCATGCTCACAAACAAATGCTACTTCATCCAGAAATTTCAACCGCTTGTACAATTATTAATAAATAAAAGATTGTTGGTCTAAGTTCTGTAAGTTTTATTAAAAATCAAATTTCGAATTTACTGTACGTAATTATTCTTCGTCAGTAGAACAAGCGAACAACATAAACTACATAAAAGCAGTAACTATATTTTTGTTTCTTAAAAATTTATTTTGTGCACAAATGTAGGACTAGCCACAGCAGATTTCTCTAGTTGGTTCTGTAATTCTTGTTGTTATCGTTTTGTCCGTCCAGTGCAACATTTTCCGCATTCACATGGAATTTTGTAAATTCCAAAGGACTGAAGTTGGAAAATATCCTTCGCACTCTGCAACATACGTTGTAATTTGAGACGAGGAATGAAAGATATTAAGATGCTTTTTCTTGACAGTATTCTTCCAATTTTGTCTGCAACATTTTAGACATAGGACAAAGAATTAATATTCTTCAAGAATACTTTATTTTTCCATCACCACTTTTTTTTTTTAAACATATACTTGGTTAAAATTAAAATTTTAGAGCGAAACATTTAGACCATTTATGATTTGAGCCTCTTCGTATCTAGTTAAGTACGTTGCCAGCTTTACCATAGTGTCCATCGACTTTAAGAGAAGTTCTTATTATGGAAGATAAATATATTTTATTCAAATCAAAATACTGGCAAAAAATAAATAAAATAATTTTTTTTAAATTGTTTTAACATATTTTGCAACGTCAATAATGTTTCTTCTGCTTTCCATTAAGTAAACTGTTGATTCGTTGAGTGGAGTTAAAGCACATATCGGTTTGTCAACCTATAAATCATAAGAATTTCTGTTGTGCTTTTATTTTTTCTCTTCCGTGTTTTTATATTCCATAATTTAAAAAAAAAATCCTTTAAATTACGACCTTAACGATGGTGATTTTCATTCTCACAGTTGTAGTACTATAGCACTACATATAGGGACGTTGCTTCAAAACTGTATAGACCCTATTGTACTCTAATCTAACAAAAATAAATACCTAATAGTGTAATAATATGATATACTACTTAGTTTTTTTTTTTTTGACAAAAAAAAGAAATTATTGCACAAATTATAGACGTTTATTGGTAATCATAATCAATCATATATTTTCGCTAAACTTAGTAACAGTTTTTGAAGTCTTCATCGTTTGCGAAATGTTTTCCACCCAAAAATTCCTTTAGCTTTGGAAACAACAACTTGAACTTCAACGTTTAAGTAGAAAATTTTTGAACATTCTCCACTATAACCCTGACCTGGCACCAAGCGATTTTCACTTGTTTCCAAAGCTAAAGGAATTTTTCGGTGGAAAACTGTTCGTAACTATGAAGACCTCAAAGAAGCAGTGACATCCTGATTTTTGGCGGTAGAAAAGTATAACATCGACTTTGAAAAACTAGTTCCACGTTACAATAAATGCCTAGACAGCTATAGCGATTATATTGAAAAATCGAGTAATGTACTGTAACTTTGTATGTAAAGTTTTATGTTGATATCTTTCGTTTTTATGTAGTTAAATGCACCAAATTGTTTTTTACTTTCTGGACGACCCAAGTATTATGAATAAAGGTGAAAGAAGGTTATAAAAGTACAAATGCATTCTAATGACGTCAGCGTGAGCAAAATTAAATTATGAATTGTTATTTTCGGTGTATGGATGCCTCCTTCTGGGAGGAAAACTTTTAAAAACAATCATTATACACCCTGAGCGTTACCATGAAAATATTAGCAAAGTCTTGTTAATGTTTTGTATGCGCGACTGAAGTCTCGAAGCTGGCGCGTGGGAAACTCTGAAAACTACATGCTAAACTAACTGCGGAGAAAACTTCTGAGGGTGTGAAACTCAAAGGTCTTAAAGGTATTGCTGTACTGGGTGCTGGCAAACTTTGCTGAAGATTCAGAATTAAGTTTCGAGCTAAAATGCACGGAAAAGTATAATATGAATACATTTAAAAGCATCACGCCGGGCAATAAAACGCAGATTTATTGTTGCCTATTTAGAAGAATAAAAATGCTGGATTAAAATACACCTAATTTACATTTTTATACTCTAAATAAAGCAGAGACTTCCACGGTCTGGCCTGAGTCATTAAATTATACGAGTATTTTTGTTTTCAGAATCTTTTCTATTATTTTTCAACACAATCGCGTATGAAATAAAATACGCACTTGTTTTTTTTTCATTAACATCTTTGGATGTCCGACTTAAATGGTAAATATGTTCTGTTTATCGTGATCTATAAATAAATTCCTTGATGATATATTTATTTATGTGAATTAATATTATGTATATTTGCAGTTGAGGTATTTATATAAAATGTCATGTAATATTAATTTGGTATGCAATATTTTTTGAATATTTTACGGAAATATTTCGATAAGATATTTTACACATTCTTTATCGCATTCTTCCGGCATTGTTGTGTAGACTGTGAAACAATATGATGAAATTGAACAGAACGTACCAACGAGTAGATAGATTCTTTTTTCCTTCTGCTGAAGTATTCTGTCAATACTTTCGACATAGAGTTTTATTTATTTCATATATGACAGTTCCTGCTACACGTATTGAGTGAACATGTATGTATTGATAAAGGGTGCCCAACTTGAGATAGGAGCGGAATAAACCGCACTGAAGAATAATCAGTAGTTTTTTTCTTGTGCATACATAGTTTGGATAAAAAGTAGTAGTGACTAATAATAAATTTATTTGTTCATAGTGTTTTAAACCAACACATTTTAAACTAATTGTACGGGTCTAATAGGATAGCCTGGTACATCCAAATTAATAATTCAGTTAACACGGTAATTGTAATTATAATAATACATCAATTAGTCACTAAATACATTTGTATAAATTCAAAGGAATTAGTTTAGAAATTACAATCGCAAAAATAAATTGCATTTACCAATCTTTTGAGGTCATTTTTTCTTTTCGTCGTTAAATATTAAATGACATACAAATTTTTTCTACGACCATATTATTATATATAATATAATATAAGATATTCGCTTCTTGTGTGTTTGTTATTGCTACTAATTCATAGTACCAACATTGTGAACATATTTTCATATCTAACGGTAACCACAGACAATGTGAGATATAAATTCATATAAAGTTCATTTAAAAGTCGCGTTTTTTATTTTAACATAGTAAGTTTAGCATCAGAAACAACCCTAATATAAATAAATAAAAATTGTTAATTTAACAATAAAAAAAAATTGCATGTATGTATTTGTATCATATGTAAATACATGAAGTTTTGTATTACAAGTTAAAAAGTCACAAATCATTATCATATACAATACGATTCAATCTGAAGTATCATTTTCAAATAATTTCCAGATTTTTACGACTCGAAGTTTCCGAACTTTTATCTAAAAGTGTGAAAATAAGTAAAATTGTAATATTACGCTATTGTTTGCTACATATTTTAAACGTCATAAAAGCAACTTTATATACGAGTATATCCGTTCCTGTCTTTGATAGTACAATAATTCAGAAACTACAGTCTACAAGAAGTCATTGCTATAAAAGTTCCAAGAAGGAAGAAATTACTATATTGTTTAGTTAGGTCTGGTCTTTCCATCGTCGAACAAATTTCCGAATATGATATTCGTCGAATAAATATAAAATTATGCATCAAAAATTGACAGCTACAACAATTATTATATTTTGAGTTATGATTCCAATGCGACATTTTTTCATGTATTCGGCTATAGTTATTAACGTCATTAGGCCGATATGAAGCAAATAACAGACGCGGCTGAAGTTTGCAAACCGAGGCGATAGCCGAGGTTTATAATCAGCCGAGTCAGTTATTTGCATATCGGCCGTGTGGCGTTCAAAATTTTTCGTAATAACATAAAATTTAGATATTTAGAAACAATTTATTTATCCACTAGCGGCGTATTGAGTAATTATATATATTTTTATATTTCATTTGATGCTGTGATTTTTATTAAAAACACCAGAAAATCGCGAGGACTTGATTCTTCATTGCAATAGTTCGAGCGTCCGTTATATTAACGGACGGCGGCTGTTATAGACCCATTAACACTTACGTGTTTAGTTCTGTAAAATCATATTAACAGTATGGTATTACGAAAATAATTTATTCGGTATTTTATTGATGCATAGAAAGATCGGCCCTAAATTCTGCTGGTTACATAAAGATCAATATAGTATATTTATTATTTGGTTTAGTTTAAATAATTTTGATACAGATGAAAAAAATCTGGTGTGGTCTCCATACTACTTTCTTATACAAATAAAACTAACTGAACACGTATGACTTTATTTTGACAATTATTTGACATATAAAAGTAGATTCACAAAAGGGATTTTGTTATTACTCGTGACTTCAGTTTCCATTTTCAAAAAATATTTATTTTATCTGAGGTTATAGGCAAAATTGGTTAGCATATAATTTACACATTTTGGTAATTTAATTAATTTAGAAACGAAGTTACAGATGATGAAATAAATGGAGTTAGCGTTAATTCCTTTTGTGAATTTGCCTGATATGTGTTAAACCTGTTTAATTTTTTTGTTCTTATTGTAACTATGAATTTATTTGAAAGAAAATATTAAATAATATCTAGTCTTTGAAACTTTCCAACTAATAATACAAATATTTCTTTTATAATATTTCAAACGACACATATTTTTGACATTTTACATTTATTTGACATATAGATGTTACAAATATTTTAGTTTTTAGATTAGATTAGATTTTAGATTACTGAAATATGTTATTAAATATATAATTTAGTTTTTTTCAAAATTAGAAGCATGTACAAGAAAAGTACAAATAACATTTTATATTGCAAATATTCTTGCTAACATCTTTCATATGAAACTTTTTTCACAGCTGATTCTGCTTTTATTCCGTAAACTTCCTCTTCCGGCTTGCCAATTTCATTTAAAATCAACTCAGCTCTTCACATTATCATGAATCTTATAAATTCCAAGTTTCGTTAACATACCATACCTCGTTCATGAGATATTGCGCACACAGACATCCATCCATCCATCCATTCATCTTAACACATAGACATCATTGAGAAATTGGTCTTAACGGATTCAGTAGACGTCAAAATATGTATCTCGTCAGCGATTTTTCTCATTATTGCAATACTTCCTTATACTTTGTACAAGAAAATAAAAAATGAAGTACTGAAAAAAGTTGACTTAAATTTGGCTACGATCCTGTACTGAATTCGCCGTTTTCATGTGTCATATTGTACACCCCTGGTAGGCAGGCACATATATACAGCAAGCCACATTCACTAGACTCTGGCGCTGTTTTTGTATGCTTGACGCCTCCACCATATAACGCCAAGTTCTTGGCGCTGTTTTAACTCCGAGATTCAAGCGAGAGGTAATACTGTCGCGCAGCGGCGTGCGTGACTGTGGCGCCTAGAATTTAAGTACACGTGATTTTAACCCCGTCTCTCTGGGGGCACGAACGCGCTCTTGAGTGAAGTGAAATAGAAAGAAGATATTTTAGGCAAACAAGAATAATTTTTAGTTGAATCAACATTACGAAAATTAATCATAATAGAAAGATTCTAAAATACTTTTTTCCGAAATCGATACAAAAGTACATGATATTAAAGCGAAAATAGTAGCTAAAGTAAAACTTTACAGACTCTTGTGTCAAAATTTAACTCTACGGATTTATCAAACTTTTAGCTTTACTAAATAACAAACATATTATTATGTAATACTAAATTGGCCGTAAACTTGCATATTGCTGCTTTATTGCATTACCATTAATTTGCAATAAGCTAATTAATTATCAAATGTCATTTTAAAATCACTTATAAAGAAAAACTTCATCTTGTAATGCCCGCTCAAGAACATGTAAATAATAATAAAAATTATACACAAATATTTGACACTTTGACAGTACTTTTGATATCACATCAATTCCCGTCCAAACAGCTAGATGACAGTTACAAGTATATATGTATAATGCAATTAATTTATGTTTTTAATTAGTAATTTAACGATTTCGGAAAAAATATAATACATACCTAGGCAGTAATAGAATATTATTAAATGAGGGATTATGATAGTCATTATTCACGAAGATGTTTGCATCACGAGTCGAAGACGAGTGAGGCAAAGCATCCGAGTGAATAATGGCCATAATCCCGAATATAAAACTGCAATTTTTCTACCACTAAATTCGAAAATAGCGTTTAGCAGATTATCGAAAACGGTTGAAAACACACGCTGAAAAATAACATCAAAATACACAACGGCAACTGACTACATGTCAACGGTCAGATGGCCGTTACTTGGTGATCCACATCACGTCTTTAAAATAAACGAGAATTATGGTTGGTCGAGAAGAGCGAATTATGAATCAATACATACAATACAATAATTCTTCGAAAAAATTTAAATAATGGAGATATTTAAACAGAAAAAAATTTTTTACTCGTGGTTCATTCCATATTCCTAATAAAAAATTATACTTTAGTGCTTTGATATACAAACAACTATATTCATTTCGATGTCAGATGTAAGTATTGATATTTTTTGATAAAATTTCATTTCAGCTCAGCAAATCTCAAAATGAACCTGTCAGATGTCTATTATTTTTCCGCTGTATCTTAACTTTTACGAATTGTAATATTTCACCGTTCTGTTTGATGTTTTTGCTATTCTTTTTAGCTTGTAAAATCTCACTTCATATTTTGACAGCGTTTTATTTGCAAAAAATTTATGCCTATTGTGCCATTTTAAATTCCCTTCAGGTGTATTCGCGACACTAAATTTAATATAAAATTAAAACAGAACTTTATAAAAATATATTCTTTTATGCGGAATTGCAATTACTTCAAGTTCTTTGTAATTTATATTAAAATTCAGAACATGTGTATTCTTTATAATTTATATGCAAGTCTGTATTTTTATAATAAAATTTTCTAGGAAGAAGTGCAAAAATATAACGTTAATTTTAATTCCATTTCAGGACAACGCTAGTATTATGATGAAGCAATTGCAGCATATGTCCTCGGATGACTGAACTAATAATATTACTAATCATGAATATCATACAAATCTGTTGGTGTCATTTGCCTATATACGCTACAATACATGCGTTAAATTTATAATTTATACTGTGAACAATTTTTGTTCCATTACATTCTAAATTTCGGGAGGACAAATATGAACAATATAATTAAAAATACATTTTATACAAATTTTGCTGAAAAACATCCCTTCAACTCAAAGCTAATCCTGAAAAAATGTAAATTGTAAAAATATCAAAAATTAATTTTGTGTAATCCATTTTTAATTTATTATGTGAAATGCTGAATAAGTTTCTGGGGAAACTTGTAATACTCTTTAATGTTCTGAAGTATGGCATAATGAACATTCTCATGATCAGTTATCTGCTGAAACATTTGATCAATTCTGTGTTCAGATAATTTATCGATTACTTCTAATTTTATCTCTTTGGTTCTATCTCACTATTTACAATACAAAAAAATTTGTAGTTATCGTTACACGAAAAAAAATGTATCTTACGTATAGTGCAATAATACATATTTATCATAAATTATATATATTATATTTTTAGCAATATAGCATAGCATTTTAAGACAACATGGTATAATTGTAATATATCTGGATATAATATACTACAACAATATTGGATTATTAAAAAACAAAAATATTTAGATTGTTGAAACAGCAATCGAAAATATCATATTACTAATATAAATAAAAATATACCTGTTCAAAATTAATATTTTTTGAATTGAACCTGATCATTTTGTCTTGAAACAAGAAGTTATTTTTATGAGTGTACGCACACTAATACCCGATTGCACCAACCTTAGTTAAATTTTAAACTTGGTTTAAACAAATAAAAGCAAGTTATATGTCATATGTAGTAATTGACATTGATGTCAAAAATTAGATTCGCTTTTATTTACCTAAACCAAGTTTAAAATTTAACTAGCGTTGGTGCCACCGCGCATTTATTGTTGGTCTATGTATATATGCTTCTTAGCAGGAATGCATTACGTATCTAGTTAATGTAGTACATTTATGATAAAAAAGTTTTGAATTTATTTCCAGATCCTGTGCTAAACTTTTACTGGCAAAAAATAATTTTTCGTACTGAACTTTTTGTAAAATTTATAATTTATTTTATTTTTTTATGGACCATGAATACAGCATACGAAATTTCCCAACTAAGTTGATTATGCATAATTTTCTCTGAGGGAATATAAAAAATAAATAAATTAAAACTTTGACCATCCCCGTACTGTACATATCGATTATTCTTCCCACCCCAACATTGTACTTCCCTGTAACTTTAATGAAATATGTCGGCGATAGATGTAATCTGTATGGATTAAAATATAAATGAACATTTGTGTCAGGCGGCCATTTATGCAAATTTGTCTGTAATCTAACTGATCCATTGCTGTGGTATTTATTAACAACCCCTCTGTTCTCCGTGCAATTAGGAATGTTGTGAAGTGAAATTAACCATTTCTGATCTCCGTTACATGCAAACATGCCACTGCAATCTGTCTTAAATAATTGTCGTTTAACGTCAAATATACTACAATCAAGCTCGGTTTGCAGTTTACAAGGAGAAACCACTGAAATATACTAATACTGGAACGCGCATTGCTATGCTCTCCCTGTATGGAAAAAGCGAGCCGAGAGAGATAGTTTGCGTCAGGTATCTCTATCATTATCTAACACATCTGCGCATGCGTAACTACAGTTACTTCAAATACACACTGATACCAAAGTTATTCCTTGTTTTTAAGAAACTGTGTTTTTGATATTTCTCATAAATAATAGAATAATATAAAAAAAAAATTATCGACATTGTAGCACAAAGCTTTGCAAAGCTGTGTGGCAGCCAATGAATACTTTAACCTAAAACCTTTGACATTTGTGCAATTATTCCATTTAATGTAACATTGTAATATATTTCACATTATAATCATTTAAGTGTATAGAATACATCAGTTTGACAATGAGAAACAATGCTATTATTTCTTTCTCTCATTTGAATTTCAGTTTTCCTATAAATAATGAATGCTACAACACAAACTTTTTGAACGTACTGTACAAGGATAGAGATACCTGTGGGTCGCTTCCTCTCTCGGCTAGCATTTACACCGCTAATGCGCGTTCCAGTATTACTATAGGTCAGTGGGAGAAACTATTTCACTTTACACTCAAATATCTCGTTTCATTTGAGAGTCAAATGCCAAAAATTTCATCATAATTTACCTTTTCAGTTAATCAGATAGCCTTGTTTTATAAAACCAGATCTACAAATATTCAACACGTTCTTCAATTTCAAAACGATCTATTATGAAACAAAATCTGTAACACTTTTCAATTTCATCAAACAGAAAATGTTTTGAACTGGATACATTGTATAAATGGCCAGTATTTAAAAAATCAAAGAATCTGAAACAAAGCTATCATGTTAAATAAAAATATTCATCTCGCTATTTATACATTTTGGGTGAGGCACTCTGCTTAAAGTGCGGTCAGCAGCCTTCAGATAATTCCGCCAAATTATTATATATGTTTAGATTATTCGTAAAATTTTAAAAATCGGGATACATACTGCCCCTATCGTGACGTGGGACATTAGGTGCATTTCAGCTTCACTTCTATCTAAACGTAGTTTCATTAAAAATATACATATTGAACTATATCCAAATATTATTACAGTTTTATTATTTCATCGTAGTAAAGAAAACAGAAACTATTTCAATTTATTTTGGAAAATAACTAATTTAAATTGTACCTTTACACAATACATTGTTTTAGTTCTGTACTTGTTTAAAACAATCAAAACTGACTGTGTCAAAATGTTTACTGTTCTAAATAAATACAGACATGAAACCAAATATTATTTTAGTGTATTTTCCAAAACGACGTTAATAAAACAATTGTTGAAAGTAAAGCATTTATGAAAAGTCTTCGAAGTTTTCAGTGTAGTCTTAAAGTCAAAAAATGCAAATTACATTTAAGAAGAAGAAACTTTGCACAATGGTTTAAAAAATTTATTCTTCAATTCCCATTAATCCGAGCGTATATGAACATCTGTTCATTTACTATTCCTAAATCAATACTTTAAGTAGTACTTACTGAAATATTGCACACGGCTCTTGGTTTGCGTCGAAAAGTCTTGGCTGAATTTACGATTGAAACAAGTGCGATATAAAATCGCGATTTTATGACGGCGTAAACTTGAGAGCGCCATTTTAAAATGTGCATTTTCTTTAAGGGAAGATACATTATTTAGGAGGCCTATTGTTACTAAATTTTTTATGAATCTTCGGCGCCATTTGGTCACAAAAAAAATTCAAATATTTATAATAGAAACGTACTATATTAGATACATAGTGATGTTGTTATTTTTAGTCTCGTTCTGATATGGATTAAATTGCTTTGATTATTTCACTCATTACAAATTTTGCGAATCAGAAGGTCTCATTTTCCATTGTTGTACATTTTAGATAAGTGATTAAAAAGCACCATGCTGTTTAATCGCGATTAAATTGAAGCTAGCTTTATATGCAAATTTTGAACATTTTGAACGAATATTTAGCCGGATAATTAGTAGCAGAAGCAAGATTTCTTTTTTTTTAACTTGTATTCTATATCTTTAAACGTGCTGAATTATTCAATTCATGCTATTTTTATTTATTAATTTTTGACATTTATTTGACAAGTATAAAGAAAAACAATAAATTTTGTATAGTTACAATGTAACAAAAAAAAAATCATGGTACTTTTTGTTTATGGATGTACCGATTTATTTATGTGCGACTGTGTCAAAATTAACGTTTTAGTATAATTTCTTCGGTAAATATTAAAGTTTATACTATGTATTCGTGAAATAATCTTTAATAATTAAATTTGATGTCCAAGTTCTTTATAAAATTTCTCAGTAACCATGGACACATTTACCATTTAGAAATAATTTAAAGAAGGGCCGATATTTTAATCTACGAATAAACTTCCGAATAAGTTATTCATCAAATAAATAAAAAAATTCGCATCAAAAAATGATAGCTAGGACAATAAGTATCATTTGAGCTATGATTTCGATGCGACATTTTTCATTTATTTGACGAATAATTTATTCGCAGATAGAAATATCGGCCTTAAGTCAATAATTATTAAACCTGTGCCAAATACCATCTGTCAAACTCAAACAATACGACTGTTTGTATGTTTTGTTTGCCATGGCACTCTGGAAATAGCTAAAATTATAAATTTTATTTTACGTCTATCTCAAGATAGAAATGTATCACATTAATAAATTTAGGCTCATTTGGTACAGTTTTGGTTGCAGATTATTTTTTATATTTACATTTTTATTCTATATCCTATAAAACAAGCAGACACCCGGTATAGAGATAAGTGACAATCTTCCGTGCATCTCCCAAAACGAATTCAGAACAAATAAAATTTATTTCCATTCCTCAATTCAACCATCCTCTTCAACTGAGTGTGATGCGTTTTTCTTTGCTTATTCTTTGAATTGTTGCGTTTATTACAACATTAGCACCTCTGTTAATATTAACTTCCGATGTGGTGTTTCCCGTTTACTGTTCGATTGATATTTAGTCAAATAATTCATTAAATTACGAATCGTAATCCTTCAGCTAACAAACCCCATCAGTCTACAGCTCTCCCTGTAGTATTCAACAAGTAACATATCGATTCGTTGTTTATGATGGACGCACACAACACACGGTGACTGATGTGGTTTGGGCCGAGCGTCGGGCGACTGATGTCATTACCGTGAACCACCGCGGAACATCTTTGCTTACATCCGTGCACTCGCTTAATAACACTAGCGGCAACGGCGACATATGTGTGCTTCTATGTCGCAAGTAACTCGACGGTTGCCGGTTGTGTCCTTCACTACGAGACGTGTAATGTGGTTTTATAAATTTATATTGAGATAAACTCGTCACATAATGCTAATGAGATGTTTAAAATGTTGCGCTTTTTGTAAGTTGTCTGATATTATGGTAGATGGGGGCCCACAAAAATTATTGTTTCCTGTTTTGATACTTTATTTTGTGCACACACTCAAGCCGTAATAAAGATTAATAGCAATTCTCAAAAACCTGATGTATATAATAATTACTGCAAAACATAGTTATCCCTTGAATTCGTTTTAGCTACTTCCCATTGATCTATGTAGAAATGATCAGAATAATAGTTATTTACTTTACAAGTGGGCAAAGTAAGGAATTACCCACAAAAGAAATTTTAGCTCACGAAGCCGAAGGCTGAGTGAGATAATTTTATCGAGTGGGTAATTCCACTTTGCCCACGTGTGAAGTATAACGTTTTATCCAACACTTCTTAATAAATGAAAAATTTATTAAAGAAATATTATTTGACAGTGACATATGCTTTAAATTTTTTAATTAAAATGTCAATCGAAGTAGTTACCAAGGTGTTGTGAGTTATTATTATTGTTATAAATAAAAAAATACTCACTAGTGGCTTTCCTCAAAATTATACCCACTAGTGTATAATCTGTTACTTTGCTTGTTTAAAATCGCCATAGTTATAGAGCATTTATTGGGAGGTGTTGGATAAAATGATTTTCTATAACACTGTTTAGGAAACTACACATTCTACAACTAAAAACTGTATTGAAACAACTATCATTCCATACGCCGCCTATGGAATAATTTCGACGAATCATTGCCGTATATTAGCGCGATATATGAAGTATCTTGATTCAGTTACTAAGGTTACGTCTGTTTGTTTTAATTTTATTTATTTGAGTTTGACGTTCTCAACAGTTTTATATTTGTATTTTTTGTATAATTTCCAATATCTTGGTTTAGAAAGTATAGTCTACAACTTGTAACGGAATAGCATATCCCACACTTGCAAACCGTAGCCCTCGCCTTCGGCTCTAACTACAAACTGTTTGCTCCCGTGAAATATGTGCCATTCCATTACTTGTTGTAGAATATACTATTTTTCTACAGTCGTTTAACTTTGATGCTGCTTGCTCACTCAAAAAATGATCAGAAACTTAATCATTAGTGAGAAAATAATAATATTATATTTTAATTAACAAAAAATTTTAAAACTGTTTGTTGAAAAGTTAGACCCTTTTGGGGAACTTCATGCTAATACCGATTATGTGTTGGTATTGACTCTGTCAAAATGTCTAAATGGTAACTGTGAAATAATTTAATAAGTGCTATCTGTCAAATTCAAACAATACGACTGTTTGTATATCTGGAAATAGCTAAAAATTATAAATTTTTTTCACGTCTATCTCATGACAGAAATATATCACATCAATAAATTTAGGTTCATTTGGTGCAGTTTCTAATTTTATCTATGTACACTTTTGCTCTAAAGTTAATAGGTAAAAAGTTAGAGCGAAATTAAAAAATTAATTTTGTATTTCCTACAAATCATAAAAGAGTAGACACCCGCTATAGTAAATACTGCATCTTAAATTTAAGCATATGAATCCTCCTTAAGGTAGTGCATGATACAGTGGCGCCGCCCTCGTGGCGAGAACGGATAATTGAGGTAACTTGGTTCCGTGTTTAAGTTTCATTTCAATCAAACAAACATGTTGACTTTGTGCGTCGAAATTTGGTGGCAGCGCAAATATTTAAAGTGCACAAAATGTTTGGAAAAAAATAAATAAAAATGTTTGTGTAAGTATTGCAAAACAAATTAGGTTGGTACACATCTATTGACGGAAAAGTGAAAGCCAGCGTAAAATGTACTGCAGGAAAACCGTACAGTTACATTTTAAACTCCAGCTAATCCAAAAGTTATTCAACAAAAATTCAGATTGCTTTCTGCGTGAATGCGAGATCAATTTGAAACTTTTCAAAACTTATTCTTTCCAGTTGAATTCACATAATTTTCTATTTCCTCTACGAAAAATAACACACTCTCCATGAAATCAGTATTTCACGTCGTCGCACAACGTCAAACTCACTTTCCTAAGTAACATTTGAATGTTGAACTTCTTCAACTGCACTTGCAGATGAATATTTTGTTGTTGATTGAATTTGCGGAAGATTGTAGCGCAGAGAACTATTAGGGAAGCGGAGAAACTTTTAGCTGCATGAAGTTTCGCCGTAAATATGAAAAAGCAAAGATTGAACAAAGCTATAAAATTTTGAAGTAATATTTTAGTAAATGATATTTAATTTACTTAAGAGTTTTTTATACCATTTCATTATCCTCACTAAGAACTAAACAGGGATGATCCCCAACAACGAGATATCTTGAATATTTTTTATGAATTATGAGAAATTAATGTTAAAAACACAAAGGTTACGGTAGTGGGAAACGAACAAATAATAGGAAATTTTACAACTATTTATGTATTTATGTAACTATGTATTAAGTCAATAAGTTTAAGTATTAACATATTAACATAAATAAGAGTAAAAACAAACGGCAATAAATTTTCATGCAATGAAACACAGCTTCATAAAAAAAATCTGGTGTGGGCACCACACTACTTTCTTATACACATAATACTAACTGCACATGTGTGACTTGTTTCTTGCGAACGACTTTATTTTGACATATAGATGTTAAACCTGTTTTTTCGTTTTTTCGTTTTCATTTAATAATATCTAATCTGTAAGATTTTCTAACTAATAATACAAATATTACTTTTATAATATTTCAAAAAACATACTTTTCGTTTTCATTTAATAATATCTAATCTTTAAGATTTTCTAACTAATAATACAAATATTACTTTTATAATATTTCAAAAAACATATTTTTGACACTTCACAATTATTTGACATATAGGTGTTAAAAATGTTTTAGTTTTTGTTGACATTGTAACTAAGATTATTGAAACATATTAATTTAGTTTTTCTCAAAATGTACAAGAAAAGTGTGAATAACATTTTACATTCCATTCCAAATATTGAAACTTTTTTCACAGCTGATTCTATTTTTGAAAAAAATGTAATTTATTGTTTTGTGTGTTCAAAAAACTTCCTCTTCTGGTTTTTCAATTTCATTCAAAATCATCTCAATTCTTCATATTTGCATGACAGTTATAAATTCCAAATTTCGTTTACATATCTTGTCTCGTTCATGAGATATTGCGCACACAGACATCCATCCATCCATCCATCCTCACACACAGACATCATTGAGAAATTGGTCTTAACGGATTCAGTGGATGTCAAAATACATATTTCTGCAAAAAATCTCGTCAGCGATTTTTTTCCATGATTCCAAATTCCAAAACTTCTTTATACTTTGTACAGGAAAGTAAAAAGAAATCAGTACGAAAACAAAAGTAACACAAATACAGATCTATACTGACATATGGTTGTGAGTGTTGTGACACATGGGTCCTGTCACAAAGAATGAAAAACAAAATTCAGGCACTGAAAAAGAAAGTTTTCAGAAATATACAAAGAGTAACAATGTAGAACATAATATGAAACGAAATAAGAGAACAACTGCAATGCAAACCAATTCTAGAAATCATAGAAACAAGACAACTAAAATGGTGGGGATATATGATAAGAATGAATGAAACGAGACCGGTGCAGCAAATTTGGATGACAAACCTGAAGGAAAAGAGGAATCGTGGAAGACCCGAAGACACCTGGGATACCATCAACAAGACTGAAGAAGAGGAACGTTACAGTGCAGGATGCACGATAGGTGGCGATAAATTAGAAACAATGGGTGAAATTTGTGCAGATTAAGAAACTTTTTACATCCCACACGTTACGGTAGAAGTATTTTTGACTATATAAGTATGAAACAGTTTGCTCCCAAAGAACCTGCATATCTACTTTCAAAGAATATTTCGCTGTTGCAATTTACCAAAAAATATGAGAAGTTTAATAATTATTGTCACACATAAATTTCAAATAATATTCTTATATGTGCGAATATGTAGATTAGCGTATAAAATTTCATGTTCTCTTGAGTAAATGTGCAGTTTTCTAGATATTCGCCAGTGGTACTAAAATATATTCTACTTTACTACTAGTATATCTGTCTCATCAGATACACACAGTCGTAAAGCAGCTTTTACATTACTTTTGCAATATTGTATACGTCTATATTTCAAAGCTAACAAATGTATAAAAAAGTGTACCACTTTAATGTTTACACGAATATTTCATTTCGCTATTTAATTAATTAAAAGTAAACAGCTGGCTATTAAATTTGTACATTTGTAATTATTTCCCGTGGAGGAGCATCAAATAAATTAAAATTCTAGTTGTATAATCAGATTCCCCAACCCTCCCAAAATACGCTCACTTTGTGATGGATATTGTTTTAAGCACATTTTAATTATTTTAGTAGAATTTAAAAATTCGTTCCAATAAGAATATTTTAAATGCATGCTTTCATATTCTTATGAAAATCAGTTTCAGTGAATGCTTCAACGCAAAAGATATTTCCTGATTCAGTATTTCTTATGCTGGCGTCAGTTGTATCTCGGTTAAAATAATTAGATTATTACGTAAATTAAATTTTCAACAAGAAATGAAATATTCAGCACAGAATAAAAATAAAACATGCTCATTAATTTACACGTAACTAATGGCTAAATTTAATTAAAGTTCCTAATTAATTTATCTAGACGGATGTTAATGAAAAGGATAGTTGTTTACCTTTTTCTGACGGTAGCACACTCCCCATACAACATCCTGTCCATTTGAGGAGTTTAAATAGAAATGGTAATTATTTTTCCGGCGAGGCGTGTCAGAAGTTTTAGGAACTTTTAGCTTTTAATAGCATTTATATCAAACTAATACTTTACACGCAGATCTCAATCTTCCTTTTCTTCTTTTTCCAAGCTCCCATACAATCATTGTTTCTTCATCATATTACTCACTGTTGCTTAATCTTTCTTATGTCTTTCCCATCTATGTCTCTTAGTATTCATCTTCATTGGTTTTCTCTGCGTCTTACATCTATAAAAGTCGTATCATTGTTCTACACATTTTTAATTTAGTAGCTTTCGTTAAAATTTTACTTTTAACAGCTCTTTGAATATGTACAAAACCTCTGTTTGCACAAATATATATTTTTTATTTCTGCTTCTTTGTGTGTTTATTATCATTACTCCTATGTTCTATTTGCGAATTAGGTGGCTTTTCTCTAGTTGCTATTGTTTGACAGATGTCAAAAATTTGCTTATGTATTTAACTGACAAGTAATTTAGTGTTGTGGTGTTATTTAAGCTATTCTTTTTTATAAACAAGAAAAATAATTGCAATGATCGTTTCCGACAATATTAACAAAAATTTCAAGACAATTTACTTACCATTCTGTTAAACCTAGTAACCGGTAAAAACAACATACCGCCTTGGAACCAGGCATGGTAAGTTGATAAAAAAGAACAATCGCACAAAAAACTTATGCTTCCAAATTTTTATTTTGTCGTTCTCTTATTGTTTTCAATGTCTCATCATTTTTGTCTCGCTTTCTTTATTCAAAAAAATGCAAGAGTCACTGAAAGGAAAAATACTTATATATGCAAGAAGATATTGGTGCAGTAATTATTATCACTGAAGAAAATTAAAAAAATTGTATATTTCAAATGTCATCCCGCTAAATAGAGTCACGCTGTCTGCATTTTCTCATGCTGCAAGTACACAAATATTTGCAGGAAAATAAAATATCTTCGTCTCTAGACATTTTCCGTATTCCTATACATAATGTAGTAAATGTTTGTGTATACATCACATTTCACATTGAATCACATCACTTACAAAGCAAGTAAATAAACAGAGTATCGTCAGAGCAACAGCAACAGCAAACAAATAACAAAAATATGAAGGTAAATATTTTTCAAGTCTGGAAAATCCATTCCTGCGTATACACAGAGGATTCATAATTTCACTAAACAAGACTTTCATAAAATCACCACAGATTTTTTCTTTGCATTCTCCAACTTTAATTAATTTTCCTTGCACTTTAATCGAATTTTCAAATAGGTGCTGAAAATAAGTATTGCATAGCTGTTTAATAACTCAAAATTTATAGAAGTCAATAAGAATTTGATGTTTTGCACTCATTAATTAATTTATTTTTAAGCCAGCGCAGTCAAATAATGAATCGTTGAACCGTAAATATTCACATTAATTTCAATTTATTAGCATTTCGATCAGAATACACTCTTGAGATGAAAGTATGCCTAAGGGAAGTTTTCAGGGTTCGTTTTGTTCTGTGTACCTTACTCGAAGAATTTATATTGATCAAAATTTTATTTGCTTTTCTCAAGGGCAAATCCGGCAATCAAACTTTATAAGGATAATAAAACAGACACATCTTCATTGTATTAATAAAATAAATACGGAAATAAGAATGAGCGATCTAACTGATAAATAAAATAAATTTATCATCACGCCATTTACCCATTTCCGGGTGTGTCACTCCATTCATAGCAGATTTCGATCCTATGATATATTTTTATTCGTGAAGTGCGGTTACCAGCCGTCAAATCACTGCCGCCATGGATAGTAGTGGTGGAAGAACCACATGGGTAATTTTATGTCAAGTTAATTTTTTCGAACCGAGGATCTTATAATTCACCCCATATCTGATAAGAAATTTAAATGTACTTATACTTAAGAGAGAAAACATTACATATAATAATTATGTTTTTGTGTAACTGGACGCGAAATAAGAATTTCGCAGCCGCAATACAGACCGCGAAATGGAATTTCGTGACTGTTGTTATGGTAACGGCCGCAAAATCCAAAATCATTGTTTTTCCTTTATTTCGCAGCCGCTGCCATTAACAATGGACGCGAAATTGGGTACAAAACAATCATTTTAACACTTGAGCATTGACATTATTTTTTCAAAACTAATTGTTTTGTTTATCAATGTCAATCCCATAGCCACTTTCTATTTATAACAAAACTGTTTAAAATTTGTAATTAATACATTTTACGGTTGCACAAAAAATAGTGTGTACACCTTGTCCGCGAAATCCTTTATCGCCCTCGAGATTGTCCTGCCTCGGCCGTAAGCGGGCTCGGCGACAATTTTTCTCCCAGGACGCTAAAGAGTGATTTTGCGGCCTTGGTATACAATAACTATTATAAAGCTGTTTAATTGCATTTTCCCCAATTAATGTTTTACCAATTTAAAATATAAAAACCTTAAAATACTATTAACTGGATTTTCATTATTTTTATTTAGTGTACCCGTTTTATTGGATAAAACTATAGCAAGCCATTTAAATAGATCGTATATGTAACAAAATCCGATGCTAACAACGTTATCCATATTAAATTACTTAATTATCACTGACCTGTTTCACATATGTTAAACTAACGATAAAATTTAGAATTTGGTTCACATTCGACCGAAGCATTATTGTATCTATTTCCGTAGTAGAGATTTCAAAATCCATTTCAATTGAAATTTCACGCACATGTGCTGAATCGGGTGATTCAATATTTACGTTGATGAAAAGCGCAATGCAATTGAACGTTCCATTGCATACTAAAGCGTTGCTAAATTTTGTACTATTATTTCACTGTTTTTAAGATTAAATTCAATAGGTGATTAGATGCACTTTTAACGTTACCCCTGTGGGGAACACTGTTTGACGACCGGTAGCTCAAGAAATCTTTGTATGATTTTAACTGGGCCAAATGATTTGATTTGTATATCCTCAACTTACCGAAAAGTTTGTTTTTTTCGTTAAATGTTCCGTCATTTATTTCGCTGACTCTAATAAAGAATAACGTGTTTTAATTCACATCTAATTTAATGGACACCGATATTTATCACAATCAAATAATATTTTATGTGAGATGTGACTATATACGATAACAGCCTAAACTTATTTTAAGGATGCCCCGTAGCAATGAAATATACCAATCATTTCTAAAGATTACTTCAGCGTCTGCATTTTAAAATTCAATTTAAAATAAATAAATTTTATTACAGCATGAAATTTTGTGATCGTATACGATGATTGCCAAAGTGTTATATGCTTAAATTCGATTAAAATAAATAAATTTTATTATCTATAAATGTATAACAAATGAGGTTTGTGTAACGCTATTCCAATATTCTTAAAATACCACACTACCAAGATAAAGCATACTCTGTCGTTTCAGTAATGCACTTGCACAACATGTCTGTAAAATTGAAAGAACAAGAAGAAGAACGGTTGAATTGAATATGGCGTCTACAGGGTCGGGACCAGTCCTTTTCAAACATTAAACTAGAAAATTGAATACACGTATTTACAAAGTTATAAATATATTTTAATTAACAATGTTATCAATTATATGTACAGCACACTCGTGCAATTAAGCCAGCAAAATATATTTATAGGTTATATTTGTTAAATAATTGAAATATAAATATGAGAAAATATAACATAATTTATAATTTGTTTAAAAATTCGTCGAAGGTTACAGACTATAAATTCAAGGAAATGTTTCATAACAAAACAAATATTTTTGGTGGAAGGAGTATTAACAAATGAATGTTAAAAATGTCGTGACATAGCAGCTTAAAATATTCTATTGTTGTCATATAACAAAAAGGAATATTAAGAGGCATTCTAAACAAAATTCGGTAAAATAATTAATTTTGTTGCTGTTTCTTTCAAGGCTATAGAAATATTTTTGCACTTGATACATGAAAACCGAGCGAAACCTAACCTAAAATGCGTTTACGAAAAAAATATTAATAATATATTGAAAGCAAAAACAATATTCCATATTAGTGTAATGGTGTTCCTAAACAACGCCTTCTGAAGATAGATTCATATTTATTGGTTCAGATACGAAATGGTTTCAGACAAAAACTCATGTATTTATACTATGCAAGAGATTTATTATATCATATCTCAGAATTAATCTTTATCCGCAAAAAAATGTTCGATATCTTCATATACATCAGGTTTCAAACACAACATTTTTTCTGGAATATCAGAGGGTACTTCAGCGGCTATGCTATTTTCCCTTTTGGATTAATTTCTATATAAATATTTTATCTAAGTACAACGTTTCGAATTATTGTACATAATTCTTCATCAGGAAACAAATGAAGTTTTATGAACAATAATTCATCCGTTGTATCAAAATAAAATATTTTTATGGACGACTGTATCAATTGCTTATGATATTTTTTAGTATCTATAAAGTGACTCTTTATGGACTAGTCCGATAGAGTATAATTCAGAGATGAGTAGTTATTAAATTACGAAATTAATAACAATTTTCAGAAATGTAATTGTTAATTTAAATTTACAATTACATTCGCTCTGTAATTAAAAGTTCAGGAATTAATTATTTATGCAAGTAATTAGTAATTCTAGCACTTTTTCATTGTACTTGCAATTACATTGGCAGTTACTTTCTTTTATTAATTTTTTTTTTTTCATGAACAAAATAACCAACATTTAGACTTTTTGATGATTGAGATGAAATCGAAAATTCCGTTTCAATTTCTAATCAAATAAAAATGGAGATCCGTATTTTTTCTGAAGAATAACATCATTTTGCCTTCCTCAGCTCCTGATGACAGATTATTTTCATTCGCAGGCCTTTCTTTAAATCCAAGACGCTGTAGATTATCAGATTATGATTTTTAGGAATTACTACATCAGTTTGAATAACCATAATCCACAATATTTGTCAGAATGTTTTGTTTTTATTTTATACTTCTAGTATATATATTTTTTATATATTATAATAATAACAATAATTTTGCCCTTGGTTAATATTTTACTTTTTTATAGTATAAAATTAATTAAAAATGAAGTTTTATATTTTGCATAAAAAATAAAAAGTAATTGTAATTTGTAATTATTTTGATTTTTTGCATGTAATTCAGCTAAATAATTCATTAAATTTGGTCGTAAAGTAATGTAATTAACGATTGTATTTAATTAGCATTGAGACAGTAATTATTAAAAACTAATTAATTATAGGTTTTCAGTAATTTGCCCATCTCTGCAAACAATAAACTATGAACAACTTTGTATGTCAACGTCATATGTCAAATATAATTGTCATTCTAAGCTAAGAAAAATAAAAACATAAAATATTGTATGTAACACGTACATAATAGAGCTACGCTGCACTAAACTGTTTCATCCATAAAACCCTAAATTATGTGCTAGTTACATAAATATCTAATACAGAACTTAATCCAAAATTCTTTTATAATTTTGCCCTGAGTTCTCAAAGATTTTTCAATTCTATTTAATATCATTAAAGGTTTCTCTGAAAAAAGGATGTATTCCTGCCTCACCTGTGAGGACGGCCCTGGTCGTCCGTGAACTCGAAGAGTGCAAGATAAAATACTTGTCTGTAGTCCGACAGTAAACTGAGTGTTCAATTTCAATAAGTGCATTACGTCAATGGCACTGAATAAGAGTAATGAAAACGTATTATGATAAGTTTTCAACACAACAGGAAATTGTAAAAAAGCAATTTCTAGTTTGTTCGTAAACATTTGTATAGTATTGTAGTGAAATTGTTATGATATGCTATAAAATTAAATATTCTAAACGTATTCATAAGATTGCAGTATAAATTAAATATTTATTGTAAATGAAATGGGGTGTAAACAAAACCTACTTTATTGATAGTTAATGTTGTAAAATAATGTAAAGTTTTAATTTTCAGATGTTTCTGCAACTTCCCAATACACCTTCCATGACTTCCAAATAATGTAAGTAGGTAATTTTTTTATGACTTACCTCTACAGCTATTACAATGCATCGTTATTAGAACATGTAGTTGTCTCTTTTAATGCTCCAGTCGTAATGATAACAGTAAAAAAGTTAAGTTGAAAAAGTTTCAGAACTCATAATAAATTATAAAGAGTTTTTGCTTTTCTGATGAAAAATTGTGTAGAATAATTCGATACGTTGTATTGGAATAAAATATTTTACAGAACTTTTATTTTTATAATAATAGAATATTGTGTTATTAGGAATAAATGTGATACTTTGTGTGCTAAGCATGTAAGTTTGAACAATTATTTGCAAAGCACCCAAAGTCACATTTTCTCCGCATAACACATGCTATTTTTTCTTCAAACATAGGCAGTAGAATTATAAATCATTAAAAATGCTGAAAACTTCAGAAAATATTATCTTATCCAGTATTTCTAGTTTCCATAGAATATGCTGTTTTGTTATTTTTATTTATTTGTTTCATTTTTAACTGTCAAATTATTGAATTAAAACCTAACTATTTTTCATATTATTTTACTTTGTCCGCGGCCGGAGTAGAAGTGTTGCCAAGGAGACACTTTTACGCCGGCGGCGACAATATTGAACTTATGCTTATTGAATACAAATACATAACAACGTACTTTTCTAACGTTTATAGAAAATTAGAAATAAGAAGCAGTGATTTAGGTTCGTGGTAATATTTTATACATGATTTTAATAAAAACAAGGATAATAATTCAAGTTAGCGATTCCGATAGTGAGAATTTAGACATAGAAGAATCGTGGAGTATTAGATGATCAGCAATAATACCAGAAAAAACTTCATTTCGATATGAAAATTGTATTTACCGTTTTGTATATACTAGCAACCGATAAGAACAACATACCGTCTAGGAAACAGGCATTTTGAATAAAAAGGACCAAATATTTCACAAATTAGAAATAGCTCTGTAGAAATTGAAATATTTTCCAATTACAACTAAAAACCATATGCAATGAGTATTCTTTTGAATGGTCATATTATGTAAATTATTACTTCAAATGCGTACTTAAAGCAGTCCATTATTACTTTTTATCTTTTAAAAATGGTTTTACATCCACTTGTGTAGTACTGAATATGTGAACACAACATAAAAGATATTCGCTGACAGCGCACAATGATTAATTTGGTTGCTTCATCTGTAGAAATAAAACTTGTTGAACAATATATAGATTTAATATTTTGGAGATAACTGGCACAAAATATCATCACTGATGAACGTAGGTAATAAAATAAAATTGTAAATATTCAATAGCAAACATGTCACAATCATGTAGCTTAGGGGAACGAGTTGGAAATAAGGGTTGACACACAAAATCTTTTAGGATAATAAAAATGATAATTTTAATAAATAGGTTAAAAAGGTGAATTAAACAGAATGGCAAAACAAATTCAAATATTACAATTGACGACAACGTACATATATATCTTTAAGTAGTTGCAATGAGGTTTTTCACCATTTTTATTAATTTTTTTTTATGAAACTTTATTTAAATTGAAGACTATCTACACTTTTAAAAATTCTTATTTGTTATTCATTAAGCCACAATGATTTTTTTTTAAATGTTGTGACTTCATTGTAGAGGTCTTGCTGGATCTAAAACAGTACAGATTGTAAATAATTATAGTCATATATTTTTTACTTATTTTATTATTATTATTACAGTAAAATAGAACATTTATATGACAAAAATTATTTAAATCTCTACTATTTGAGATCTACATACACCTCTATAATGACGTCACAACATTAAAAAAAAAACCATTGTGGCTTAATGAATAACAATGAAGACTTTTTAAAGTGTAGATAGTATTCAATTTAGATACAGTTTCATAAAAAAAATATATAAAAATGGTGAACGACGCCGTTACCTAAACATTTTTACAACGAATTTACATCAAGTTTTGATGCACTGCAGACGTGAAAACATTATTTTGGTTCAAAAATCTAAAATAACTGTATGTCTTCATGTTGGCCTAACACACGCAACTACCCCATAAGCCGGTAGGTGCAGGGCAGGGAACCTCTCGCAGTTCCAACACAAAAATTGCAAAGGCTTATCCGTAAATCTGTCAACCACAGATGCCATCTCAAGCCGATAATTCAGAATATTTGCTACGATAATCTCAAATGACTATTTATGAAAACAAAATCTAATGAAGTTTCTCACACATGTGTGGCAATAAATTTAACTCAAAAACTCCTGTCAAGATGATTTTCGATGCATTTAAGTATAAACGCAGTTTGAAACTTGTTATTTTAAAGTCGTTGTGACTGTAAAACAATAAATCGTATTCTGACTATTAGCCTTGTTACAATCATTTCTCAAACTATATCCAGAATTGTGCCAAGTAACCATATAAATTTTTCATTATTATTAAACAATTTTATTATAAAAGTATCCGTTTATGGGTGGCGGACCTGAGAAACACCTGGACTAAGATAAAAGAAATATATTTTCAGTTCAATACTAACCGCTATATTATTTGCATACCTTTCTGGAAATACATTCCATATTTACACAAGGTAGAATTCTCTCGTTCAACTGGAACAAAGTACAAGATAAACAAGTTTACACAGTCATATAATTCAATGTATCGCATCTGTCGCATTTTTCTTTCAATACTCTTCTTTGTGGTCAAGTACCTACTGTTCTTCACATGTGTGCGTTATTTCCCATAGCTCGTCTTTACACTGTTCTGTACTCCTTTGTCTCTTACACTTTCCCCTCTTCCTGTAAAACGGAACTGGCGGAAGAAACCGGAAATGGAAAGATACAATACGTCGAACGAATCCTATCGCTTGAAAGTGAAACTGAAAGTATGTCAATGTGATCGTGGGTTGCTTTGCACTTGTGGGAGTGACTTTACTTGCATATGGAAATAGAGACGATCCTTTGTGAAGTTTGATTCAAAACCAATTTTGGAATTATTAGACAAAGCTGTTATTTGTATGAAGACACCGAATGGAATCTGTAATAATATTAATAATAATAATGCAGAAAAATTCCTTTAACATATTTCCAATCATATAAATTATAGGTGTATATATTTATTTATACATAAGGAAATGTTACAAATTATAAATTATAGTTATATACCGAGTTATAAATATCCATTAGAATCTTTATAAAAAAACTTTTTATTAGTTTAAAGAACTCATAGGAAAATTATACAAAAAATTTTCGATTAAATTCTAAGTAACTATTTGTATATTTTGAGCGCAATGTTTTGTCCCTATGACATAAATATTGAAACGTGAGCCTAGAGAGGAAAATATGACTGTTATTTACAAAAAAAATAAATATTGTAAAAATTATATATAAATGCCATTTTTTTGTAAATCCGTAATGTGTGATATACATACTTTAAGGGCCGATATTTCCATCTACGAATAAAGTACCGAATAAATTATTCGCCGAATAAATGAAAAATGTAGCATCGAAATCATAGCTCAAATGATACGTATTGTCATTTATTGATGCGTATTTTTTTATTTATCCGACGAATAAATTATTCGGAAGTTTATTCGTAGACGGAAATATCGGCCCTAAGTTGTCTTTTCCTAGATTAAATCACAATTTGACAAGTTTAATTTATATTTAGGATTGGTTAGTTGGCAACACTGCTACACTGCCTTGCATCTGATAACCTAACTTTTAACGTATCAGGTGTGTTGTAAAAGTGTATTTTGGGTCCGAGCAAATCGTTTTTTAGGAACATGTCGTGAAAAAAATGTTGTGTTTTACACGAGCGAAAGCTCTTCTTCCACTTTTGCTCGAATTGCCTTCGAGTGGGAAAAAGAAACGCTTTCCTCTCTAGTTTGACAAATATCTATTCTTTGCTAGGTATAATATACATACCTAGCCAAGCATTGGATTTCAAATAATGTAACATGCTTGGCTCAAAATAGATGGTCCATTGTAGTACCTGCGTTTTTATTCGTAGATTATATCTTTATTACAGTGATCTCTTTTAATCCATGCATGCTAATGTTATCCTAGAATATTCAAATCCAGCACTTGACAGGGTACCTGGAAACAGAACCAGAGTTTCTGTGAAAAGAAACCACGTCCACAAAGTAATTTAAACGTCGACTTTCATACTCTAGTTAAACTATATCAACATGGAAGATTTCATCTAATTAATTGACAAATTTCTGTTTAATTTTCGGTAAGACGGTGACCTCCGGCATTTGATAAACATTTTGTACCTTAAAACTCAAGAAAATCCGTAACAAATCAGTGCGATACAATAACTTGTTTCGTCCATCAATCAATTTTCAAGCGAGACGCAATCAAAGCTTGAATCCTGGGCAGTCCGGACCTGAGCAACGTAAATACGGCTCGAGGGACAGAACAAACGCAATTAAGAATGATTAATGACGAAAGTTGTGCAGAATTTTTCTTTGGCGGGTGTTTGCGGCGGCGGCTGACAAAGTCATTATGAATATTTATTTTGCGCGTGTACTGCATGTTCCGTGTTCGTCACGGCAAACGTGTGTATCGACAAGCCGTACACCGCACTCGCGGCAGTAAACTAAACTTTATAGTCCAAAGTTCTGCTACGCACCGCGTTATATTCTTACATTTAACAAACTTATTTAATTTATTACTAGAGATAATTTTTTAATATTGTTCTTGGGAAACATTTTTGTATCCCTATGTATCACAGTATAAGAATTCATACTGTAATGACCCTTCAAATATTTCATGATCTCAATATTTCAGTGGTGTCCTACAGAAAAGATATCCGCTCGGTGTACGCTGATAGGCTGTTATTTTAAGCGTGCATTACACGATGAAGTTTTTCTTTTCAAATGACTTTAAAAGTTTCCTCTCTCGCACATTGAAGTAAGTGTAAGAGAGATAGATGAGTCAACTTGTCACGTAAAACTTACAACGAAAACTGTTATATGGGGTACTTTATTTTAAAAGTTCCTAAAAGCACAGCACTACCAACTAAGCGAAGTGACAAGTGAATATCAAATATAATATGTGTTTATGTTTTTGATGATACAAGGGTTTAATTAATAATAAACTTACTTATAACTGAACTTTTGACACGTGGTTGTGTTAATTCATTAGAAAACTTGAACTTGCAAATAGATTGAGAAGTTCACTTGTAAAGACGTTTTAAAGTCACTTGAAAAAAAAAAAGCTCGCTTCAATAACCATAAAAAAGAGTATAGTATGTCAGTGTCATAGTCATCTGTTAAATATTAAGCCATACTATGTCTTTCATGTTAAGTTCATAAAATGATTGCAAAACAGAGAAGTAAACTTATTCGTGCAATGAAAAATTGTAGGATCTTTTATAGTGCAAGTGAAATAATATTTTTAGATTTTATCCCATTTGCAACTGACAGCTATTCACATTTACCGCCGTATACAGCTACTGCCAATATGGCCGCTCGTCTTAAGATCATCGGTCGATGCGACATAAAGATCAAAAGTGCCGAAAGCGAATGTCGTTACTGTATGAATTCTTCTACTGTGTATGTATTTTCATTGCTATGAATTAGTCTTTTGATCAAAGTACAAAAATTAATCGAATAAACTGTTCCTAAATATATTTACTTATCATTTGTTTTGATTCTCGAGCATATTTCCTCTTTAACTTTTAGGAAAACGCAAACATAATTTGGAAGATAAACAAAACTTGTGTTTTCATATTTTCTGCATTAAGCAATAAACGAAAGATGTGAAACATGATAATATTAAGTTAATATTAAAGAAAACTAGAAGTTAAAGCTGAATGAATCTGTATCCAATAGTGAATCTTTTTCTCATTTATTCATAATAGGGAAACAGCTGCTATATTTAAATCAAACTGACCTAGTATAGCTGTTAGGGTTGGCGATAATGATGAGCTCCAGTTCCTTAATATGTGTTTATATTCATATAAAGTTTTCTGAACGTCAGACTAACAAATAACAAGGTTTTGTTTTCCAGAATAATGTTTCGAAATAAACTTATAACACAAATTAAACAACATACTCCAGAACTGTATTTATTTAATGTCTTTCTGCATTCTGAAACCTCCAAAATATTTTTCAAAGACAGAAATTTTAGAGATTTGACCTAGTATTATTTTATTAAAATTAGTTTTTGTATTAAAATATGTGATAATAAATAATGATATTTGAATATTTTATCCGGCTTAATAAAAGGAAATATTCATAATCATTGACCTGAAAGCAAACAAACAAAATGCAAACGAAATATTTAACCTAAAAATTGCTGTTAAAAAAATTCACAATAAAGGAAATTTTTCTCATTAATCTTGAAGAGATCTTTTGAATTATACTATATAATTTACTTAAATATTTTTTATTAAAATCTATGTTTATTTTACAATAATCATAATCCAATTCAATGTATTTAGTAAAAATTTGGTAGGCAAAGGTTAAATTCAGTAATGCGTCATTTCAAGCACTGCAGTCGGATTTTGATAGTGTAAATATTACAAAAATTGTTGTACTTCAACTAGGTGTTATGCCTATTTTACACGAAGCAATTTATAAATCAATAAATTTGCCGAGTCTTCTTTTCAATTGCCAAGAACAAAAATATTGTCTTTCATTTTACATCAAATGTTTCGTCAATTTATTATGACAATTATTTCAGTAGTACCAACACGATATCAGCTGTCACTTATACTACTGAATTTTTTGTAAGGGAAACATTAAAACATTAACATTTTGAGTATATTCATTTTGTCTATATTTCGACTATTGTTGTTAATATTGTCGTCAAACGCAGTCAATTTAAAGCACACAATATTTACTTTACTTTTTTACTACTACTATTTTACCCACGTGTGAAGTATAACGTTTTATCCAACATCTAATAAATGCAAAATTTATAAAAGAAATATTATTTGACAGTGACATATGTTTTAAATAAATGTCAATCGAAGTAGTTACCGAGGTGTTGTGTGGGTAATCTGTTACTTTCCATTTTAAAATCGCCATCGTTATAGAACATTTATTGAGAGGTGTTGGATAAAATATTTTTTTCAAATGGCATATTTCATGTTGCCCACGACACTTTTTCAATTTTTAAATCGAAATTTTAACAATGACAATGAAACGGGCCACGCTGTAGATTAATGATTCCATATTTCATATTTGGTTAGCGACCCTTCAAACCTGTCCCAGACCTATTACATTTAGTCAAGATTGAAGATGAATGAAGCAAATTACAGTGAACTATGTGAATTGTCTGTAGCAGCTCTGGCTGGATTCGATACGCATCTCATCTCTCATCTTATCTGTTTAGTAAGGGTTTGGGATCTGCGCACATTGTCCGTCAAAGCCTTGCTCTCCCATTCTCGGGCTCTCCCACCTACCTACTACGTAATTTGAGGTTAACTGATACTTTAGCTCTTGGCAATGATGATAAACAGGAATGATAATATGATTTAGGCGAAGCTAAGATAATATGCGACAGGGTTCTCTCCCTTTTGTTAGATGTTGTGATTCTCATCATATTTGTGATGAGTTTTGAATGTAGTTCACACACTAAAACACTGATAAGGTGTATAGCCAGCGCGCCAAAGTCATTCCTGATAGTATTCTGTTCTTATATTTTAATTACTTCGATATACTTTTTAACAGTTTGCGGACTTATAAACTGGAATTAGTCGGGATGAAGACACACAAATAAAAATAATCTAATTAAACGAAATAGAAATTCTAATTAATTAATAAAATTTTACATCTCGGTAGTTTACTTTTACAGGGTACAGAAGTGAAATGTGTCATATAGATAGGGATTTTAGTGCTATTTTTACCTCCCGCCTTCCTCTGAGAAAGAGGAAAATTGGGTAGTGAGTTTTCAATATATATGTACGTTTTAGTGTCCCTACAATACGATTTTCGCCATAATGCCTGTATGTATGTGGTGTCTACCTATTTTTTCGTCTAGCATGACTCAAATACTATAATACCAAAAACTACAATTTTGTATATTTTTGCTTGTTTTATATGAAGAGCTGATTAGATTTTGCATAAAATTGGTCAACCGGAAGTAGCAGTTCACTAGAAGCCCTTAACAGTTTTCCGTGAAAAAACACGGTTAAATTTAATTTTTCAACAATTTATGTTATTTTGAAAATTGTAGAATATTTAAATTTACATGTGTTTTGTAATTTTATTAATTTTCATTCGATTTAGAGATAATAAAAGATAAAGAAATTAAATTTCATAAATCTTCCATTCCATATACACCATGGAAACACTTATAAAATTTCAATTTTTTACGAAAAAGAAACTACAGCATTGAAACCTCTGTCTATACCGTACATTTCAATTCTACACCCCTTACTGATTGTTGCAGTTATTATAAACCGAAAATCTCTAATAGTAAAATTATGCTTTTATTTTCAATATTTATCTCTTTATTTCCACATTCAATAGACGGGTTATCCATTGTTACAAGATTTTTACATTTTCATTGGTAAATGTATCTTATCATAATTGGGTATATATATATATATATATATATATATATATATATATATATATATATATATATATATTACTATTATAGTTCGACAGGATTATAAAATATAAATTAGGTCTTTAATCGTACTAATCCAGAAAATTTTAATAGACAAAAAGTCCTAAGAAACCTTTCATACTTAGAATAAAAATGTAATATCTCGTAAAGCAATAGTTCGATACAGGTCTGATTCGTTTTATCTAAAGTTCCAAAACAATTAGACTAATCAATAGGACGACAGGAAGCTATTTACAGGTACTAACACCTGCACAATTTATCCAACATATACGTATAGAACGTATTGTACAGTAGAGACAGATAATATTCGACCCTGGGCGGTGATTTGAATAATTACTCAATTAATCTACCAGAATTAGCATCTTGCTTATGGAAATATAGCTATAGTCCTCTTGTAGCGCCATCGCTAAATGCCAAGGGGAAATAATATATAACACATATAGCGTATGTGTGCTGTCAGCCGTTGAACATTATACTGCGAACACCATGCCAAAAGGATTCCTTCCAATTTGGAATGCTTACAATACTTACTTTTTATGTTGGCAGGTTCAATTATTATACACAGTTTATTTTTTTTAGTTTATATAATTAAGAATTTAGTTTCTTTACAAATTTTGCGTAAGATATTGATAATACTGTTGCTGCGACTAATAACAACCAAGATACTAAACAGATAAATCGTAAGTAATACATTTTCCTCGTTATGGCAATGGACAAAACTTCTGCACAACCTTTGACGTAAATTGTACCATTATTCTCCTTCAAACATGGTTGTCGAGTACCTACAAAGAATACAAATTACTGCAAAGGCATGTCAAACTGGAAATTTGCAAAAATAATTAACAATCTTTTAGAAATAATTACTTTCTAAATTAAAAATAAAATAAATCATCATGCATTTACCCATTTCGGGTGTGAAATTTCATTGTAGATTTCTGTAAGAGAATATTTGGCGCGTGAAGTGTGGTTACTATCCGTCAACTCGTAGCCCCTAAAGATGTTAGTGGAAGGAAACTACAGGGTACATTTAAATTTGCTGAGGATCTTGATTGGGATGAGCCAACAATGTATCTGACATCTGGTAGTTAAATTTGAATTACGAGCAATAGGAAAAATATTGCTGTGTACATAATGGTGGTGGATTTTCAGTGAAATGTCAAGTAAATCAAAAATATATTGTTCTGTGCCTTAATGTAATTGTGTTAGTGCAGAAATATTATTAAAGAGTAAGAAGATGGAAAATTAATTTAAATGTAGGAAAAAAGTGAAGACATACATGAACGTTTGTTCTACGCAGTTCTTGCCCTAAGATAAAATATGATTTCTTTTAATTTTTTATATTGAAATTAATAAATTAATTATATTTATAGTCAGAACTGCCAACAAAAAAGGAATTCTTAAACATGAGGTCATTCCAACCATAAATTTACCACTGATAGTTTAACACAAAAAATGCCATAATAGTTAGACGGAAGACAGAAAGAATAAATCTGTATGTAATTTTTATTTCATTCTAATGTGTACTAGTAATTTTTAGAGAAGAAATACTGGAAAACAAACAATGAAATATCTTGAGTCCAAAATATCAGATAATGATGGACCAGAAACAGTTGGGCAAAGGACTTGGTTATAGGTAGCACACTTGATAAACATTGCTAAATAAATTTACAATGCGATCATGGTGTAAATGCATGTATTTTCATCAGGAATGCAATGAAATCAGACAAAAATTTGATTGCTCTTGCCAGAGTAAACTTTCACTGGCGCACAACTTTTACGATTGAAATATTTACATTATGTGGTGCGCCTTTTAATTTAGAAGTTTGTAAACATAGACCGAATATTTTACTCTTATTCTTGGTACTTATTTTATGCCCAGCTAAAATGAAGAAATATATCAATGTTAACCACAAAATCTGATTTGATTTTTATCTTTATATGCAGGGTCTCCTTTAACTTTTGTTGGAACTGATTCATTCAAATAAATGTATATATATTAATGAGAGAAATGAACATCTTTTTTTCTAATTATTGCGACAAATAACTAAAATTTGTACACTCTATTCTACACCAGTCGTAATACTTTTTAAAATAAGAACGTGATGTTTTCCCTATTGCTCTACTTTTAGTGTTGCCTTCTATTATCAGTGGCTCATGCGGATATTGTTCTAAATGTAAATAAAAATAGAAAGAGGAATATTTTAATTGGTTGTATAAATTACACAATCATAAAACCGTAAGATATTCTTCCCCAAAATATCTCAACGTGATGAGTTTGACATATATTACATTCCTTACAGCGTAAGAAAATGCCTCCCATTTGCAATAATTCATACGCGTTACAAATCATCAATCATATCCCTCCATTTACTTCAGTCCGTCCACGCAACATCGCACCCTCAATCTCACCCCCGATCTCACCTATCATAACCTTCCAGCACACGCTCAAAATGACTAAACCACTTCAACTAACTCAACCCCAATCTTCTAACAACATTTTTCTCAATTATTTTGCACTCATCACACACCAACGTATTCTGAACACGCTCTCGGCTAGTGCAACCTTACATACACCCCGCGGGTATCTCATTCCCTCAACAGTCACATACGCCATTTATAAGAATTATCTTAAATTTGTTTAAAGTTTGAAGCAATTTGAAAATAATGCAAAAATAAATACCAAAGTCTTCTTCGCCTGAAACACCACAACAATGAAATTTCTTTTGGAGTGCTTTTAAAGTTGAATTAATATGACAATTCTTGCCAGCAATTTCTAAACTTTTATTTAATGCGTGTTTTATATCCTCTTTCTCCGAACCATTCATTTTAAATACTTCTACGCCGATTATAACCATGCTTATCAGAAAGATGATGTAGAAAATCCCTACAATTTTAAAATTAGAATGGACAATACAAACAGTTTTGAGAACGCTGCAAAAATGGTAGAGGACAGGAGAATGGGATCCTTCATTAGAGTCCCAAAATGGCAAATAAGTCACTTATATTATAACTAGACCCAGAAACATCGTACTAAATATAATAGAAGTTGAAAAAACATTATTACTTATTAAGATATTTGAGCTTAAAAATATTAATTCTAGCGTCAAAGTATTATGTTTCTCTCTCACACATCTGTTCTATTCTAAATCTTTGTACTTCTCTTATTGTTGAGCTGTCAGATTGTCGTAGTGTCAAATAGTCGGCACCTAATTTAAAGATTTTTGTTTTGTTTTGAATTAGTAACCACAAATCACACTTGTTTGAAAATTCTGAATAATGAATCATAAAACCACATGGTTAGGTCGACAAAACGAAATTAAAGACATGTTGAATATCATAGATCAGTAAAATTTATCAGTGGTAATCAAATATTTGACTAATGCCCGGTTGCGCCGTTAGTTAAATTTTAAACTTAGTTTAAATAAATAAAAGCGTATCTAATTTTTGACACCAATGTCAATTACTCCATATGACACACAATTTTGATTTGCTTTTATTTATTTAAACTAACGTTGTTGCAGCCGGGCATAAGGGTCGGTATTGTCAACCTAAGATACTAGAATGGAATAAACAGTGTCGCATCAATATCATTATTTAAATAATGATTGTTATTCTAGTTGTCTTCTTCTGATGCGATATTTATTATTTATTGCTTTGATAAATTTATTCTCTAGTTTATGAGGTTGGAAATACCAGCCCTGAAATAATCTTACTGCTTATTTGTTTCTTCCTGGAATAAATGGTATTCATGTATGATAAATAAACAATAACTGAGTAAAAGTTCTGTAATTTATTAAAATAACTACGTTTCGACAGCAAAGTGCTGCCATCTTCAGGTAAAATATAAAACAGTTATTGTTTATTTATCATATTTTGAGTTCTAAAAGCTTCTTTCAATATTTGTATTCATGTATATTTTAATTATTTATCACGAAACATTATTTAAATTTCATTTAATAATTTTCTAAACAATAAAATAGAACATTTATGTGACTATCTCTACTGTTTGAGATCCACATCACACGACAACACTGATTTCACAACATTTAAAAAAACAATCATTGCAGCATAATGAATAATAATTAAGGCTTTTTAAAACCGCAAATAATTTTTAATTTAGAGAAAGTTACATAGAAAAAATGTAGGACCCCATTAATGAAATATCTGCATTCGACCACAATTGCTGGATTCTACATTTATTATAATTCATATTGAACAACTTACCAACAGTGATTAAATTACAAGTATTATTGTTCGAAATTCCCAAAAAGTTAAGTAGTATAAACAAGTATATGAACACAATTATTACAATAGTTACTTCTATTATTTCACAGTAACGATGTCCAATAACGTCGCTAAATTGTTCAAATGTGGCATCTATTGGTACAATACTGCATATGGCGTACACACATAATGCTGCCCAAAACAAACATGTTATACCGTATATGTATTTTAGCCACAGCATTTTTATGACGTTTATAATAAGCGCACACTTTGACAGATGTCAGATTGAATTGCAAGTTGTCATTTGTTTAAGATTAATTCTGATGATTGTAATTTTAAAATGCTAAAGTATTTGTTGGACAATAGAAGGATGAAATTAACTTAAACGTTTTTATCTATTCTCAGACAATGCTTTCAGTTTCTTTGTTCTTACCCAAGTATCAATTTTATCTAACGTTACTTCTTATTATCATTCTTCTTTCATTCTAAATTACTAAATTAGGTACATCATGGTTATTTCAGACGAAATTATATTTAAAGAAATTTGGTAGAATTTTTTGCAAAAATATCTAAATCGCTGTATTATGATTTGATGGGCCTACCTATCAGTAAACAGTAAACATTTCTTTGTACTTCTTGTACATCTATATTTTTCCGTGAAATCAGTGTCCGCTGAAATTAATGATCTACTTTCTGGGAAGTTCTATTGAACGCCTTGGAGAAAAGGTTTATCAAAACAACTTTTTGTTTTTATGTATTTTATTGTTGAAATATACTTCACATAATTAATAATCCTAATATCGATAAAAACATCATAAGAGAAAATTCGAAATTTACTAGCAGTATGTATAGAATGACTTGAGCTTTTGAATAATAGTGTAAAAAAATTACTTTAATCATTGTCACTTTATTTTGTGAGAAGGGTGAACTGGAAGAAGACTTCGAAATTTAGGGAATTTTGTTTTGGTTAAACCAATGTAATGTTTGAAAATTCAATTTTTGAATTTGAAATTGTCAACTAACCTAAAATAGGAATTTGATGTGGTATACAATACGACTTATTATACATATAAATATAATAACGTCGGAAATTATTTGCATATATTTTTAAAAGCATATCATGTTCTTTGATATCTAAAATGATTAAATGACCAGATAAAATAAATTTCTTTTTAAGTCAAATTCAAAAGAATTCTAGAAACTATTACAAAAATAATTGACCATCGTTCAAAATTTATTATTGATATTTTAATGCAGAACATTCAGTTTGACATCAAACTTGACAAGATTCAATTAACAGTAAAAAAAAAATACGTGTGGCGCTCGGGGAATGCCGCGGTAAAGCTATTGCATAGCATTTTTTATCAACTTATGCAATTACGAGTATAATTATTTATTTATTTTATTTATGCAGTATTTTTTTTCTTTTTATTTTTCTTTGATATTAATTCAAGTTACACTTTTTGAGCGTGGTGACCGATAAGAAAACAAATTTTTTTCTTTTATTGAATAAATGAGAAGTTAATTCACTGTTGTACATAGATGATAGATACCTATACCTATATACTTTCTCACAAACAGCTGCTTACGTATTCGTCCGATTTCGGAGCAGCTCGTCTCGATCCGTGCGAACTTCGTACGAGTGGGGGGTGTCAGGTTTTTTTCGTTACGGAATTTCTTGATTCGGCCGCCGCGCTCAAAGCCCGCGATAAAAGCTATGCAATAGCTTAAAAACAATTGACAGTCGTACAAAATTAATTTTTTATATTTTAATTTAATTCTTTTCCCTGAGACTTTTAATTTGATACCAAACTCGGTAGGATACAAATATATTGTGTAAAAAATAATTGACTATTGTTCAAAATAAATTTTTGACGTTTGAGGTCAAATTTTTTTTTTTAGACCTGATATACTAAACTCTACAGGATTTAATCAATATTTAGCCGATCTCATTGGCGTAGTCGAGGGCATAGTGAATCCCACTGAAGAGCATGGTCGTTAGTGTTCATTCACAAATTATCCACTCATGAGATGGCATATAACCTTAGTTGTTAGTCCGCTTTCAATCTTCATAAAGGAAATAAAAATCAATATTTTTCAAAATATCATTTTATATTGCAAGTAACATTACCTACTAACATCTTTAATTTGATACTTTTTTTCACAGCTAAATTCATATTCGAAATAAATTAAATTTATTATTTTATGTCAAGTAAAATTCTACTTCCGGTTTTGTAATTGTTTCCAAAATAAACTCAATTCTCCACTTTGTTATGAAACTTATATTTATAAAAGTTTATTACTCTATCTTTTAACGTACGTGAGTTATAGAACATACGAATACACATCCATCAATACATCCTTCCCTCCAATCCACGCAGACGTCACTGAGAAAATTTGTCAAAACGCCTCAAAACTTGTATTTCCGTGAAAATCTTGCAATCGATTTTTTCATTATTGTTACTATGTATATGTAAGTAAAAATGAGTTTGAAATTTGATACACATTGACATTATTTTTCAGCAGAGTAACCAACCTTTAAATATAAAAAATTGTACTCCACATTTATAACATTCAAATGAGCTATAAACGAAAACTTTTGGATGCTGTAGTAGTTTTTTTTATAGACGCATAATAGGAAAAGTTAATATTATGTTAGAATTTGTGGAACGCGATTTGCAAACAAAAATAGAATAAAATTTGAGTAAGTTTGTGTTGGTAGTCAGACGAATCATTTATAACTGAGTGCGGTCAACCGATAAAATTCTCGGTACGGAAGCGACCCTTGTTACTGCTGAAACCGTTTACTGTTTCAACACCAGCAGGAGACTTTGTGTCTTTAACTGGTCCCCTTCGGATCCTGAGGCTCTTACCGTGATTAGAGTGCCCGGCAAAATGAAAGACTGAACAAGTAAAATCGATACGTTCACGAATCGGATAAATTACAGGTTGGCCATGGCCACGGAATGTACTACCGTGTTGTTTTATTTATACTTTTGTTTTTAGCCTATACAACAAATTGAGGTTATTAAAAAGGCAACGTGGTGTACTTAACGGAATGAGCAGGTGATTCTAATAATTACATATTTTGATTAAACGTTTATTACTTCCATAAATATTTTCTACGCTACGCCGCTTTGGTCCCTAGATGCCTATATAAAAATGCTATCTACTATCAAAGAGCTTTCTCAACTTTAATAAAAAAGCTCATTACCACCATGTAATTTATCTATCCAAATTAATTTAGAAAACTGTAAATTTCTCCCTCTTGACACCATTTTGAAATCTTGTACTTGTATAAGAAAGTGGTAAATTGCTCCATAGTAACACATCGGACTGTGGATCATAAGATCCTTGGTTCGAGCTTCACAGCTGACAAATTTTCAAAATTTAATTTCAAAAATTTTCACCACAAAAAATTACCTATGTGTTTCCTCCACCACTACCATTCTTGAAGGACAAATATATTTCATACAGACATGTTTATTCATAATTTAGATACCAACTCGATGCGCAAAAGTGAAACCTCGGCGGCCATTTGCTAAAAAGGCAGAAAGCGACATTTGTGTCAATTTAAATGTATTGATTACAATATATAATTCAGTTTTGATTGTAATGTTAAACAGTATAGCAAAATGGTCAAATCAAAAGCAAAATGTGAGTAAAAGACATAATTTAAATAAACTAATATTATTTTCAAACCAATAAATAAAGTAATAAAGTGTAATATTTGTATTACATTTCATATGTTAGCAATCAATTTATGTTTGTTTTATTTCTTTTTTACTATACATCATATTCAAATATTCCTTTCTAATAAATGGCCGCCGCGGCTACACGTATCAAGTTGTTTGTTTATATTGAGTTCAGTATCTAATTTGTATATAAATATCGGTGATATCATAATAGCGAGATCTGCTTTGAGCAGCATAACACACCCAGAAATTGATAAATTGCGTGATGATTTATTTTTGTATAAGAAAGTAAATATGTTAGATTACAACACATTTGATTAATCCATAATACTCCAAGGTTTCATTCGAAAATTGATTCAATCAATTATCATTTGTTTGTTTGGTCAATAAATACTTAACTTTAAATACCACTTAATTCTTTTCCTTCAATGACATTAGTAATATTAGAACTGTTGGGGTTTTGAGAATAGTTACATATCCCTTGAAGAATACGAGGAAGTAAGAAGAAATAGTAATATATTATACAAGTATGGCGAGAAACTTATATTTTTGTCCTCATATCCATCATTTCTCTCATGTGGTGAATTGGTGAATATACTATTTTTCACGGCCCCAATATTTATAATGATTATTATGTATTTTTAAAATATTTAAAAATTAGAATAGTCATATAATTTATGATAGTTATTTTTTATTTGTTTTGTTTTATTAATTTTTTAGAACAAATCTACAGCTGAAATAAAATTGGAAGTTTCTGTCATGATTTTGGTATCATATAAACTGAGTTTGTCTCCCGGCCGTGAAAGATAATACTCGTATATTATGCAACTAGTGAGAAAAAATACAACGAGGGGAAAATACATTTCTCTCACGTGGTGTATATGTAACGATGCATAACACTACTTTATAAAAATAAAATCAAAAGTTAAACAAACTTTAATCAAATACCTTTTTCTACGACCACTTAGAAATCTGCTCATTGTATGAATGTTGTTACTAGAGATAAGAGGTACATTGCAAGCATCGTGCGAAATGAATTTGTTTTGTGAGTATTACAATACAGGTCAATTCATTTCAGTACAGGTGCCATTGCTAGGATACTTATTTAGAATTGTTAAATATTGGAATAGTGAAAGCAGGACAAATCTATTATTAAAATATAAATGAATTAGGAAATAATGTCGTGGTCATAGAAGAAGTATAGTGTATGGAATGTCCAATTTCATACTCGTGTGATTTGCAGCATGAGCCGAAATGAGTACCATTCCATGCTTGTTGTACAATATACTATTTATATGTCAAAATTAGTTGAAAAATCAATAGTAATAATAGTCATCAAAATTAATACCATTTTCTAGCATTATTTCGGCATATTACAATACATAACAAAATAGCGCTGCTTCTAAATGATGCTTGAAATAGCGAGGTTAGAAAAATTTATTCGAGCTACCAAATAATATTCGTGTAAGACTGTTTTTATTTTCAAGACCGTGTTCGATATTACTTAAGTTTTGAAGTCTATATGTAAGTCTGAAAATATAAATTATTCCTCTCTATAACATTTTCTACTGAATCCGGCCCTGTCAGAAGCGGGCCATAGGTATTCAACATGGGAAATCAATCATTCAGCCATTGCTTTTCAATTTCTTTAGAGAAACATGGTTCATGTTTGAAATAAAATTGGCAGAATATTTTTATAGGTGTGCACAAGAATTTATGCGGTATATTTGTAATTAATTTTCTATTTTAGATTTAAAGGTAGCTATCAAATGGAACTTCTGTGTAGATTTTTCGTTCATGTCGAAGTCGTTGCTGTTGTCGTAATTAAATCTTTTAGTTAGATACTTGTATATTAAATTAACGTGAGTTGTGTCGTGTTTTATTGTGTGTAAGAATGATTAATTCAATGTAGCTTGTTTACGAGCGAGAACAGTATGTCCCTTAATGATGTTATTTTGTCACTATTTAGTTAGAAAATTGTCGACACCGCAGCCTAGAAACAGAGTAATGATACTCTTAATGTTAGTTTGTACTTCCGGAGCAAACAACGCCAATAAGTATATTTGCACAATACTTTTGTATATAAAAATATTTCAGTGAAAGAACAAATTTCATCACAAAAATGAAATTGTGATATCCGATGACGCTTATTAGATTCACCTGTAACAAAACCGCTGGCATTTCCGAGTGGAAAACAAAATAACAACTGCTACAATTCGTAAAAAGAATGAAAATATTTTGTGTTGCGACTGCAAACGCAGTTATTTGTAACAACAAAAATAATTTGATACTAGAAAAAACATATTCTGAACAAAGCGTCATTTTGATCATATTGCGTATTGCAACCATACAACGCACCGCCGGCGCACAATTTCGATGTGAAAAGAGAACAATTTGTATTGAGTTTTGGTTTTTGTTTATTGCTAAAAAGAATTATTTAAAAGCACTAACCCATTGATATATGAAACAATTTGTCAGACAATTTAAACTTTCAAAGTAAAAAATTTGGAAATATTCACTTATGTACTTCTAGTGTCATAGTTATGCCATGTCGAATATTTTGCTGGTAGTATTATAAATATTCGTGATTGGATATGAATACTACGAGTACCTATTGTGCACTCGTATCATTCGCAAGCAATAGGGATATAAGTATTATATTACCAGACAAATAATCTACTTAATTTTGACTACGAACGTTATTCAAGAGACTATTTATTGAATTTGTTTTAGTTTTAAATGAAAATGGCTCAAAATGTATTACCCATTATTTCATACTCCTAACACTATAAAACAAATTTTTGTTACAAATTTTCTACGTGAATATTTAGTATATTATGTTACTAGGAGTTGAAACACTAAAAGAATGTTCAACTTCGAGTGACATATACTTTTTTTTCAAGCAAACAATAAAATATGAAATATGACAGAACCACACAATAGAAATTACCCTTGTAGGTGCTGCCACCAGTGGTATATGAAACTACCATATTATTGTACACCGTACAATAATATTTATATTATTTTACGCCGTACAATTATATTTATATGGTTATATTATTAACAAAATGATTAACATTTATATCGTATATGTAGTAGCAAAATATAAATATTATTATTATTATACGCTTGAAGAAAATAGTATATTATTATATGAGGTATTATAATAGTCATTATTCACGAAGATGAAGAATCCGAGTGAATAATGAGTTAATGACCATAATCCCGAATATAATACTGTACTTTTTCTACTTCTGTAAATTCGGAACTAACTTTTGTAAATGATCGAAATCGATTAGCGAAGAAGAATGAATTATGACTACTATAATTAATCGATAAAGTTGGAATAATAGGGATATATTTACATAGGAGTAGAAAAAAGTATTTTGTACTCATTATTCGTGAATAATATCAGGTAATATTCAACTTATAATAGAAAATGAGTTGTTAAATAGAAAACCGCCAGAAACTTTCAAAAATCCGGGCATCCGTGTATCACATAGGAATGAATGTTTCATTTAATAATATCGGTATGTGATATATTTTTGGGGTTAACAGTTTTCACAGCCCCCAGAGATATTACAGAAGGAATGAGTAAAAAGTGGCAACATAATCTGATGCGTTGTCACAGGGTTACGAGTATTTATTTGAAAAGTGTAATTTTATTTAAGGTAAAGGAAGTGAAACTGGTGAAGCTTTATAAAAATGTCAAGTTCGCATGCTTTCAATACTTTCTTTTAGGTCTGTTAAGAGCAGGAAGGTAGCAACGGCAATTTTCTGCAAATATTGATTGAGCAAAAACCTTGAAGAAAAACTGAGGACTGTCTTAATGGCATAATGACGACCATTTTTTATTTTTCTAGTAAATTATGGGTAAAAAATTAGTATTATTACCTCCATAGCAAAAAAATGTCACGAGGAAAACCCGCATCACAATTCTTAAATCAATCATCGCAGTGCAAATTCATCGTTTCCGCTCAGCGATTTTCCGCACCGTTATATTCCGTTTCCTCCGCCGAACAAATGTGCGCGCGGGCTCAGATCATTGTTTACATTTCGCATTTCTTTCGCTCCAAGAAAATACAAACCGGATAATTGAAAATAAAGATGGCTGAAGCAGTTTTCCGAATATTTCCCCACTGGGACTGTTATCAGGTTAGAGTGAATTATTGCGTGTTTGGCGCAGATAAACTATAACCTAATATTTGTAGCGATTTCAAGACACATCAAAACATCACGACATTCGCTCTTTATTATATTTATTATGCCTGTTTTACACGACGCAATTTATAGGTCAATTCTTCTTGTCAATAAATTGTCAAAAACAAAAATATTGTCGTTTGTTTTACATACATCAAGACATCAAGTTTTCCGTCAATTTATATTGTATATTATTTGATATTTTATAAATTGTAGAATATTTAATTTATTTACGATAGTGTGTAAAATTGATGTTTAATTGTTAGTTTTAAGTTTGTAAAACAGTTGTTTAGTCATACGACTTCATTCGTCACGGGTTGCCAAGCAACGAGTGATTACAATTTTTAAATACGCCAAATTTGCAAAAATTTTGTTATCATAGCAAAATTCTCCTAATTCTGAAATAAGTATATATTTTTTACATTTATTGGGTTTTTTTATGATATCGTAGATAAAATATTGTACGATGCTCATACGTATTAGCTTTACGTACTTATATCGTAAATAACTATTTACTTGTGTTTTGATTACACTAATTTTATTAATTTTCATAGAGATAATGAAATAAATTTCATAAATCTTGCATTCCATGTATACCATGGAAACACTTAAAATATTTCAATTTTTTCTAAAATGTGAAATATATGTCAAAAAATTAAATAAATATACGAAAGAAAAAAATTCTTAAATATAAATAGAAAATAAACAAATAAGAAGGTATATTTCTGTATGACCAAATACTATTTTGTACCGTTGAAGAGAATGGGCGGGATGTTGTCCTAAAAAAAATTGTTGAAAAACCATGTCCAATTTATTGGTGAAGAAATAATTGATAATACTATCAAAAAATTGCATCGTGTAAAACGAGCATTACACTAAGATGGCAACCTACTATCAGACCCAAGTGATTCTACATTTATTTCATTTATACACATTCTAGTTGAGGGTCTAAAAAATATATATTTAAGAGTAGAGTGGCTAAAATAAAGACGTCCACATGCTCTTTAGCCCATTTATCACTTTGTGGTTCGTGGCACGACCTCTAGTTAAATGACTCTATCTCCGGTTCCCTTGAATCGATTTTAATTGGACCCTTGACTAAAACTCAAGTGCATGTTTTCAAATAAAACATCAAACTTGATGCAAACCTTCGAGGTACAACAGTCAGCAATGCTTCCGATAATTTATTCCCCACTGACATTTAAATGACTTCCTGGTTTACCTCCGGCTCAGGAGAACCGATTTTCATTATTCGTGAACATTGGAACCAAAAAGTAAGGAAATAAGAATGTGCGATGCACTTTTCACATACTGCTACAAAGGTTATTCCGCAAAATCGTTGCAAAACGTATATACAAATATATCTTTTGATATTGCAATTTATTGCTGAATAGTTTGTACCATCTCGCAAATCTGCACCGTATAAACAAAAAGCAAAATATGAAATAAAACCGAACTGCAATATGGTAATGCATCTTGAAATATTGTCTATCTTTATAAATAAATTATTGTTAATCACAACACGAATAAACAGTATAGCCGTAAAAAGGGCGTGAGATCATTCTCTTCCAAGCATAAAAATACCATAGGCAATTCTTTTTCATAAAAATTATAAATAAACTCCCGTAATTTTACACTTACTATAGAAAAATGTATTCATATTATAATGTAAAGCAAAGCACATCACTAAAATAGCAATTAATGCAAATGTAATGATTTATTATTATCCACAAAATTGTGTGATTTGATTACTTACTATTTTTACTAAAGAACGTATCTTTAAAACCCAAATAAAAGGATCTTAATAAAACGATTAAACACCCCTCAAGTACTTTTTTTTCAACACTTGTAAAGTGTTCTTTTATCCACTGGATTCTCGATACTAAAATAATACTTTAATAGTAAGAATGGATAAAGTATTACTTTATCCACTAATAAATAATGTAACGTTGCAATAGCTATGACCTATGAGAGAATGTAGATGTGTATTTTCTATATTTTAAGCATAATTACATAGCAACTAATAAAGTATGGCAATTTCGACTGGCACCGGTTAGTTCTTGGTCACAGGAATGGTTAGTAAATAGAGTAACCAATTGATTCCGACTAACACTTTTTTGACGTCATATGTAAACGGTGACAGTTTTGGTATGTCAAATCAGTAACCTGCTCGAGAGCTCGGTTCGTCCAACGGATAGTATTCCGATGGTTGAATTTCACTTGTTATGATTTCAAACTAGTACGCTGTCATATTTTTCATGTTTTATGTCAAATTTGATTAATGTCAAAATCTACCGCGCGTTTTCAGTAACCTTTCGGTCAGTGTGACGTTATTGTTTGAAACCAACCAAACACGTAACCGGCAAGTAACCAGTGTCAGTAGAAATCGCCTCAAGTAAGCGTTGGTAACAAAATAGAAACATATATTTATGTCAAATTTTTAAATTAAATGTCATTTTAGATTTATTCAAAAAGAATATTAGCAGACTTTGGAAGAAATATTGTATGCAACACGTGAATAAAGACAAATTAACCATTCCGCTCGTGGTTAAAATATGTCTTTATTCACTTAATACATAAATAACTATTAAATATAACAAACCTTAAATTATACCTGTCATAAAAAACCTGTGAACATTATCACTTGTTTCTTACATTAAGTTACAGTCTGGCCTAACAAAATTAATAGGTAATAAATAGGTAAAAATATTAATAGCTATTAACATATCTAGCGAAGTTATGAGTATCATAACAGCCGCAGATATCCGTTTGAAATCCGTGCTCATAGAGCTCTGACATATTTTTTAATAATTTTTGACAACTCCATATTATATATTACTTTTTATTTTACTTTAGAACTTCACTCTGATGGATGACCTATGAAAGGTCGAAATGTTGAGTAAATAATATTTGACAGAAAGGATTGAAGCCCATCTAATTATTTTACCTTTATAAATTTAATTTCAGTTGAGCTAGATTAGTTTCACAACAGTAAGTGATATCCGAACCACTCGAATTCAGTTGGCCTTGATTATAAGTATAAAGCGTTTCCTCAAATGTACCGACAGCTTAAAAACCCGTAAAATGAGCTGAACAGACCAATTCGACTCTGATGAATTTGAAATAAAAAAGTACAGTGGTGTTCTGGCGGTTCAACTGCCACTATAAACAGCAGATCCTCTGCGCTGTCCTGTAATTAGGATTAAGGATTAATGTCCTGGTGTTCAGCAAAATATAAAAGCAGTGAGCGCTACATTTAATTGTAATGAAATTACCTACATTTGAATTTGTAACCACATATGTGAATATTTACACTGAGGACAAAAAATTAAATATCATTAATTTTAAAACCAGTCATTTCCAGCGAAATATGTTGCCAGCATAAAAAATCTTAAACACGTCAAAAAAATGTAACATAAAAATGCGCTATTGTGCGTTTGATATAACCCGCCCTGTATTATATACACTAGGACGTGCGTATATCTCCCAAGTTTATGCAAAAAGTCACGGGCCGTTATTTTTTATTTCTGTGCATGAAATGAATTCAGTTCGCTCCAGTAGCGTTCCGTGTGGCAGCCACGACGTGGGCTTTATATAAGTGCTTGTTTGTAACGAAGCCAACGATCTTTTTATTTAAATTATTTTTCATGAATGCCTACATAAAATAGAAGGATTTTATTTAATAATTTATGAAGAAGGTGTAAGTTTTTATGCAGCTAGGATTTTTATAGTGTCTGCCACATAAAATTTTAATACGATAGTGAATTCCAGATGAGTTCAGCAAATTAGATCTTACAACAAAATATCTATATGTGACAAATTACTGATTCAATTTTTTCCCATAATAAGATGGGACCACTGAAATGTAGTATTTCTGGAACACTCACTAACGTTGAAAATGCGAGTCGAGAGAAACGCACAATATGTGGGAAACCTATCTTTGACGTACAGTCCGTTTAGAAAGTTGACAAGAAAACGTAAAGAAATTCAATAATTTAAAAACAAATGTTTTTTGTGCAGCCGTACGCAAACTAAGCATTTTGCAGCCGCAGTACAGACCTCGAAATTGAATTTAGCGGCTGTTGTTATGGTAGCCAAAATGATTGTTTTTTACCCTTTACCCTATTTCGCGTCAGTTACCATTAACAATGGCCGCGAAAAAAAATACTATTATTTACAATTTTGTTTGAAACATGTTTCTCTTACTGTCAACAATTATGAATTACAAGTCGTTAAAGAAAGTTATATTTAAAATCTGCTCGATGGCGGGAGGTATTGTGGTGCCCAAAACAGATTTTTCTCTTTCATAAAAGCCTACAGGTGCACGTTTAAGAATTACTATATTTAAGTGGCTGAAACCAAATAGAATAATGTTGGTCTTGTAATGTCTTTGACCACATTTACCAACAGTAAAAAATGCTACAGATGATACAGCGTTGAGAATAAATTACTAATATTTACAATAAAAATTGCTAGGTCAAGTTTAAGTATACTTTGAAGTTTGTTTAAAAACATGTCGTGCCCAAGAATTAATGAAGCTACTAATGAAAAACATTCAACAAAATGAAATTACGCTGGATGTTGGATGGTGTAAGCGTGTAAGAACGAAAGGATCAATAAAAAATAGTGACAAGAAATAAGAGTAGCGCTAAAGAATTTATACGTTTGTCAACAATGGCCAAAGATAAAAAAAAATAATAATATATTTTTTCCGAAATCGATTATAAAGTACACGATATCACACCGTGAAATTATCCAAATAGTAGCTAAAGTAAAACTTTACAGGCTCTTATGTCAAAATTTAACTTTACGGACTCATCAATCAAACTTTTAGCACTACCTAAAATAACAAACATATTATTCTATAATACTATTGATGAATTAATTTATTATTTACCTTTGATAATAATTTATCGGATTTAATGCAGATCACATGCAGACCAAGACTAAGAACATGTAAATAATAATGAAAATTATACACAAATATTTGATACTTTGAGCAACAGTATTTTTTTTATCACAACCATCGCCGTCGCAACACCTAGCTGACGTTTTACAAATACATAATGCTATTTATTTTTGTATTCTTATTAATAATATAAGTAGTTTATTTTATATTCACAATAAAAAAAATATACTTTAGTGCCTTAATATACTAATAACTATTTCTGGATATAAATGATTTTAAATGTATATTCTTAAACAGTTCTACTGCTGGTAGTCCTCTGGTTTTTAGATTTGAATTTTACTCATTTTATTGTATTATTTGTTCCTCTTCGTAGACAACAAATTATAGCTTAGATTTCGAATAAAAGAGACATATTATTATTTGAAGCATTGTTCTCGAAAATAATCTGAGTATGTTTTACAAGCGTGGGTAAACGTTACCAGCTTTGTATTTTATTTTATGTATTTTATTAAACAATGAAATCATTTTTCGAAGCGACCACAACTAACTTTATTACAAAGCCTGCAGCCTCTGTAGAAAGTTTTCGAACGATTTATAAAACAATCGTTGTTCTTGGCCCATCCTGTCAAATTATTCATTGTTACAATTTTCATTTTGCTATTACCATGCACATATTAAATAATAAAACAATACCTTTTCAACTTTACTCTTGAAATTTGTTATGAAGTTGAAATAAATCTCAATAAAAATAATTTGTTTCACACACAGCATTAACTTCTCCTTTTACAAGAGTTTATGTTTAGTAGGTTCAGTATAAAGTATGTCATATTGTTGTAATATAATCAAAATGAATGACATCGCAATGAAATACAAATTGATAGCGGTATTTCGGCGATTTTATTATAACACTCTGCACAGCAGCAAGCAGGCTAAAGAAACTCTAAATTACGTTAGGGAATATCATCGTACATAATCGAATTATTATTCTGCTCTTACTGGTTGCTTATTAGATTATACTGAAGAACGATGAAGTCTTCCCAGAGGCGAAGACTTGCATGGGTGTGGCCACGTACATTTACGTCACAGATTTGAGATTTCATCTACAATATAACACACAGATACTGCAAAAGCTATTTCTGTTATCGTTTTAGAACGATTTTACATTTTGAATGCTAGCACAATAACAAGAAGCTACGAATATGTATAAAATGTTATTTGATGCTGTTAGCTTTATTTTCAAACGCTGGTCACAAATGCAAACCTTTTGTAGGTATAATAGGAATAGGAAAATAACAAGAACTTCTTGGAATTGTCCTGAAGTGCCTCTAATTTCTTATCTTACCAAACAAAGACTATAAGCAGAACACAAATGTTTTTTTAAAAGTTCTAAAAACAAAAAGAGCTATTTCTAATTCAAATATAAATAATCGTATTTGAGTTGATATACATCTAGTAAATCTTTTTCAAAGTTCCCGAAACGGAACAAGAATTGTTGTGCCTTAACATCATTTATTTGTGAAAATTTTGAACCATTATTAAAATAATTTTACATAAATGGGATATTCGTCTTAATCAATCATATAAATCTGTTGTGGCTAAAAAATCTTTTCTTTTAAACAACTTTACCTTAATAGTTACTTATTGTTATGAATTTTATTATCTGTAGAATATATACATATTTGAATTAAGTTATATTGTTTATATATTTATTTAAGAATATACGGTTTTTGTTCCAGAACATCAAGCGAATCAAATCACTATGTTCTCCAAAACTCATCCAAGCTGGTATCTTGGTGCCCAATCCCGACAACTGCCTCGAAACTTCAAGGTAAATTATTTTCTTATACAAATTCACTTAGAAAAGCAGTGTTGTATACCTTTCGTGGTGTAATATTAATTTTGATTGAATTTAAACTCAATTGAAAGTTGTTTCGTAACAAAATTTATACTACAAAGAGTGCCAGTGTGAGTAAAAGTACCTATTGAAAGTTAGTATATGTAAAACTTCAAATATAAAACCAAGTTTTTGAATAATTTATATCGAAATAAAATATATGAAATGTACTCAGAGCTGGTGAGTGTTTTCAGTATGGAATGGGCTCATTCTAATTCTACAGTCTCTCACATTTTAAGGCTGCCTTCGTGGTTTTACTGAGTGTCATGTTTTTCTTAGGATTGATGCTAATTTTTCCAGATTTGTTTGATGGTTAATTTATTTAAAAACTAACTCCATTTTAATTATTAATTTATATACGTATTACTCCTGAAGATGATCTATGTGAGATCGAAACGTAGAGTAATAAATTTTTCTACGGCCACTTAGAAATCTGCTCATTGTATGTTTGTTGTTGCCAGGGATATGAGGTACATTGCAAGCATCGGGAAAGATGAATTTGTTTTATGAGTATTTCAATACAGGTCTGTTCATTTCAGTACGGGTGCCATTTAGAATTGACAAATATTGGAATGATGAAAGCGGGACAAATTTATTATTAAAATTAAATTAATTAGGAAATAATATCGTAGTCGTAGAAAAGTATAGTGTACAAGTACAACTCACATGGAATGTCCATTTCACACTCGTAGGAAATGAGTACTATTCCATGCTCGTTGTTTAATATACTGTATTACAAGGATTTAAACCCAACAATTATTTATTCCTGTATTGATTCTAATATTCGAACGAGTCCCTAAATTTTATTGCAATCAGACGTTGAATGAATTTTGAGATATTCCAAAAAAAATAATTCAATATATTTCATTTTTTATTTCAATTATTTTTCTATTAATTGTTTTAGGAATGTTTGATGTCCATTGTAAGTGGTTTGTTCCGAGTAACAATCAAGAAAAATGTCGTTTGTTTCTTAATTTTTAGAGGTCGTCTGATCACGCCAAGATATCCCCCGACCAGGCGCTCCAGTGACACGTGGAATCCAACTACACCATGCCGACCTTGACGCCACTGAAGTACGGCGCAGTCCAAACCCCAAGGCGTCCTAGTGCCAATGATGTAATAATCTCTGCTACCGACATGTCTTCTACCACTATACCTCCAACCATATCTTTCTCCACTGACACTAATGGTAATTACATTTTGCTACTTTAGTTTCCAGCCCTGAGCTTTCCGTTCTTACACTTTTATTAATACTTACTATTTGCACCTCTTTTATATTAACAGAAAATTGCGTCTGGACCGTCTTAACTAACTCTACTTTCTGTATTATTATCCCAACTCTATTGCACATTAACTTTCAAATTTTTGTAATATAAGTATATTTTAGTTTAATTAGATTCAATCTTGATCCCTATTGCTTCTACTTATGATAACTTAGTTATCAAAATGCGTATTTACATATTTTCTTTATTTAAAGCTTAGGGGTTAGATTAAATATAAGTATTGTTGTCTTATTAAATATAAAAGCCAAGTGTTCTGAAGGGTTTTTAATATTAAGAAGTTAAAAAATAAAGACAATGACTCTCTTACTACACCACCGAAAACAAAGCTTTTAATAGCATCCTTTTTTGTAACGTAAACTTTAGGAAACATTGGGAATATTATTCCTGTCATCTGTATGAAGTGACACAAAATGATATAATAAATCATTCAAGGGATCTCATTTTAGGTTACAACATTAATCAGGATGTCGAATCTCTAGCAAATTTATCCCATCAACGTCACATTCATCCGAACAAATTTAATATTGTTTTCACTTTGTAAGAATAAGAATAGACTAGGGCCCAAACAGAACTGGAAATTTCTCGGGTGATTTTAAAGTTGAAAAATAAATACGAGCTCAGTCGCATATGAATTGAACCAAAGTTAAATCTTTGTTACCGTTCCTTGAAGAATACTTAAATTCTTTGCAAATTGATGCTTAGATAAAGCCCATTTTAATGAACAGAAACAATAGAATTTCACATATCAAAGAATAAAGAACCCGCTTACCATTTTGACAATCGTAATAATTTTTTATTAAAATATTGAAAAAAGCTTTCAGAACTCATAAAGCACAAGAAATTAGCACAACAAAATAACTGACGGTGATTTGATCAAGAATTAAACATTTAATTCTGCGTTTGATTTATGGTCCAGTTGATATATGCCAGATATAATATTACATTTCTTTTGTTTTTTGTAATTATTGTAATTGGAACATGCAATAAATTTCATAGATTAATTATTAAAACTGTAGCGTATCTAATGCACTAATTCATCATTCTAAAATTAATTCGTAATTAATATATTTTAGTTAAATAATATAAGAATTAAATAAATGTCTCTTTGGTCCAATTCATATTACGTCTGGACTTGTGAACCCAATTGATATAGAATTAAAAGTATTGTCATGTGAAATTCATTTTAGAAAATTACATATATACATAACATCACACTGTATCCCACTCAGTAGGGTAGCAAGTACGAACCCTGAAATACTATCAATTTCCTCCAAACATTCTTATCCTAATACACCACTTTCGCCTCTATCACATTCACAGTTCGATTCATATGTGTACGTGTGGAATCATTCGTTCGTTACAAACGATCAGCCATAATTACTAAAATATAGTAATACTGGAACGCTAAATGTCACAGGGTCACCTTCCTTTGTTAACACTTGTTTGTTCAATCATTGCTATGCATTTGTTGAACAATTGTTATATTGTGATCAATAATTTTTAATAGTATATTGTTGTTGAAAATTACAAAATTTCTAAATCTATGAATGTTCATTTCTTTACATTTTTTATCAACTTTCTAAGCGAACTGTACAACAAAGACAGGTGGCCCAACAACTGACTGTCTCTCTCGACTCGCAATTTAAATATCAGTTGGCGTTCCAATATTATTATATTTCAGTGTACCTAACCACTTATTCCTCAGACGCCCACTCAAAAGTTCCACCTTTTTTCACCAACCAGTTGATTCGCTCGCACTTTTTTAAGAACATTTTTCTCAATCTCACTCTCACCTTATATCAACATATTCCGGACACAATCAAGTCTTATAAACACACATACTTCTTAACTAATTAACTAATGATAATTGCGAATCCTTCAGTGTACAGGCGAAGCCCAAACGTAACTTAGGATTGCTTGTTAATTACGTTACTTAGTTTATTTGCCATGATAACTTGTTACAAATTCCTGAATCATAATAAATTATCCAACGTTTTATTTATTTAAAAGTTTACGACTTACCTATTGATTGTTGTTGATTACTCGAGTTTCGTTGTATTTTGTATGTAGATATGTACCAGCTCATCTCCGCTATGAATAACTCAGCCCCAGATCCGTTGTTATCATACTTGAACCTGAGTCTAGCAGGACTTGAGACCGGAAGCAATGACAGCTGGAACAATGACACAGGGTTCGGCAACGGAACAGATACAGCTGCTTATGAGGACCTTTCCGAAATCATCTTCATGGGAGTAACTAGTGTCTTCTTGGGTCTTATGATACTCATTACTGTTATAGGTTTGTAGAAAATGTCTTTATAGTTTAATGAGTAGGAAAAGTTAGCGAAACTTGCGTCTTTGTTCTACCATTTTATGGTCGGTTGCACCGCTTTGTCTGGCATTTTTAAAACTGCTCAAATGCAAATTCTTAGAGGATGTCATCTGGCGCTGATCTTAAATCAATATTGTTCGTTTGAGGAATAATAATTATGCAAAGGAAAACAAGAAATATCAATTTTTAATTATTTCTACCTCAAAAACAATAAAATTTGCTGTTTTAATTTCAATTTTATTTCGGTCTGTTTTGTAGCATTGGAAACAAATAATACCATTAATTTCATTGACAAATGGAACAAATTAAATGTGTACGTTGCTTGATCATCAGAAATAATTATTTTTATCAGATGAATGGTTAATTAAATTTACATTTTTATTGTTCAGATCACAAACAAAAATAAACATATTTATAATGAAGCTTCAAATACTGTTCTACCTTTTTTATATTCAATTTTTCGTTATTACCTCCCGCGTATTGTGACGGATCAAATTTTCGATAGTGAGTTTTCAATGGATAAGCACGTATTATTATTAAAAATATTTAAGGAGAAAACGCACGTCATCAAGTTGAAAAAATACTGGCATTAAAAAAGTATATATTAATGCAATTTTATTCCTTTAATGGAATTTTAAATTAGTAACAATAATTACAGTTTTGTTCGCTATGTTGTTGCTATTGATCACGTTTACATAAAAAATCGATATCGTACCTCTACTAATTCAGCCATTTTAGATCGTTGCACATTTGACAAATGAACATTTCGAAGGATTGAAAATTGGGTATCACTCATTGAATTTTAGGTCCGTCATTATCTAGTTTTATTTTTTGATGACGTGCGTCTTCTCCTTAAACATTTTTAGTATAAGATATTTTGAATTTTCATATTTAAAGTTTTGTTTTTCTATATTTCGTACCTTTTGGGAATTAAAATTTTCGGTCAGTGTCATTTTCAAATTTCATATTTAGACCTTGGAACAATGTACGAGCTTATTAGATTTTGGTGGTTGTCCATCAACCGGAAGTGGAAGTTTACTTGAAGGCCTATAATTTTTATTGAGAATTTCGTATTAAATAATTTAGTTATAATACATTTTGTTATTATGAAAAAAGATGTAAAATAATATTAGCTTTAATAGCTTTTTACTATTTTGTATCGTTGTGTTGGCACATCAGATTTGCTCGATTTGTTTAGAAGATTGTGGAAGTTGTAAAGGAATTTAAAACTACAGCAACTAAAGTTAACGCCATGTCAGTCGATTCAGGGGCGTACACGAGTACTAATATTATTCAGCGTTTGTGTATACAGTAGTGTCTCGATAATCCGACCTAAACTGAACTCAGAAGTGGCTGAATTAATGAAAATGTCGGATTATACAGAAACTGCAGGAAAAGCAGTTTGAGGCCGTACAAATCGCAAATTTAATGAAATTATACATTATGCACAACTAACTGCAGACTTAAATAAATTAAACAATAGATTTTATAATTGCTTATTAGCTAATTGCAAGAGATAAAGCTCATGCTTATACATTAACGTCATCATTATATACTTAACTATTTACTTTATTAACACGAATATTATAACATATTAATTAATAATAAATTATACGTTTGTAATGAATTCATTAAATGTTGAACTTGGTTGAGACAGAATTTTGCAACTCTCGAAGTCTTACTATGTTTGGTTCCTCTACATACAGGGTAATTCATTGGTCTGTTTATTTTTTTTAACCCTTTCATTAAGTTATAGAGTAAAACTCCTCAAATAAAATCTATTTGATATTTTACTATCTGTCTACTTATCATACACATTAGTATAAAAGATGCTCCATTTAAGCTCAAAAATATACAACTTCTAGTTTAAATTATTATATTTTTATTATAAACTATTTTTATGAGCGTGAATTATTTCTTAATTTATAATTTTAGAGATTTATTGAAGAAAATTAAATTTAGGTACTATAAAAATCAGTAATTATTTATAGAATGTTCTATTAAAATATGTAAACTTGTATATATAGACCTAGATATATTAAAGAGTTAAAAATACGAACGAACCAATGAATCACTCGATATAAATCAATTTACTAATTAATGAATAATTTATTTCTGTAGGAAACGTATTCGTAATCGCAGCCATCTTACTGGAGCGCAACTTACAAAGCGTAGCCAACTATCTCATCGTATCCTTGGCTGTAGCTGATCTTATGGTAGCCTGTCTCGTTATGCCACTGGGAGCCGTATATGAGGTGAGTACTGCACGTACAATACTAACTTAACCATTTAATTTGATGAACTTTTTGCGTTCGAATCCGGGTCAGATCAGTAAAAATTTTCATGATCTGATTTGGATCGGTAACTTTAAGTGAAATTTAAGATGTGTGGATCTTAGGGATATAAATCGTGTGATTTTACAAGCCCAAAAGGATATACTTAACTCTACTCCACTCACTCCGAGATAGCAGAGAATCGTATGCAAAACTATCAATTATAATGCTTGATTAGATTCTGAAATTTGATGTTATAATAATATTAAAATCTTTTTGATTGTCAACAAAAATTGAAGCTGAAAATTTGCTCACAGCGTTCATAAATTCTACATAAAATATAACTTGATCTTCCTGTATTCCTTAATTAAAAATGAAAACTTTGTTCCATAAATTATAGTAACTATAATAAAATTTTATATTAAAGCAATATTCTGATGCTGTAACATTATGAGAAAAATATATGGTATATTAATTCAAGATTCCATACATAAATAGTATCTATTTTAAAATCGCAACTCTTGAGTTATTGATCAAGGCATTTACAAAAGAAAACTTTTGGTCAACTTAAGTTACTGATATCCGAAAATGGCACGAAGTTAACGCTGAGCGAAATATTCTGCGTGCTTATAAATATTACATCGAGTTGGCCAAAAGTACAAATAGAAAGCATGAATTGAATATCGAAAAGTATAAAATTCTAATTTAAAATGTAAAGTTGAATAAAAAGAGAAGATATGTATAGAGTATTTACAGTAATAAAATGTATTAATTTTTATTTATAAATTAATATTTGTTTCAGATTAGCAAAGGTTGGATTTTAGGACCAGAATTATGCGACATGTGGACGTCAAGTGACGTACTTTGTTGCACGGCGTCCATTTTACATTTAGTTGCCATTGCTGTTGATAGGTAAGAAAAATACATAATATTAAAAAGAGTTTAATAAAAATTAAACAGAACTAAAACTACGTATTGTATTATGTATATACCGTGTGTCTACTTTTTTACAGGACATAGAGAATACAATGTTCAAAATTTCCATTAGGCGATAGATTATTTCTGAACATTTTTTGCATTGACATTTTTGTTCTAAAATTCATAGGGAACGAACAATCGCCTAATGAAAATATTAACATTATATTTCCTATGTCCTATAAAAAAGTAGACACTCAGTATATAAATAATACAATATCTTCTGTTAGCTCTATTTAATTGTTATTAAAAAACATTTCGTCAGCAAAGTGCTGCCTTCTTCAGGTTAAATAGAAAAACATTTTATTATTTAAAATATATAATGTTAGCAATGCTTATTTATTTAAATATATTGTATTGTAGATATTGGGCAGTGACGAACGTAGACTACATCCACACGCGAAATTCAGGGCGTATTGGATTAATGATAGTAGTAGTCTGGACTGTTGCGCTAGTGGTCTCACTAGCCCCACAATTCGGCTGGAAGGACCCCGATTATTTGGATCGGATTAACATACAACAACGTTGTCTTGTTTCACAAGATGTGGCATATCAGATCTTCGCAACTTGTAGCACATTTTACGTTCCCTTGCTAGTCATTCTTGTTCTTTATTGGAAAATATTTCAAACTGCGAGGTACGTAACTCGTTCCACTATTAATTATCAATTTATTGATGATTATAGACGAAACTAAAATATAATTACAGGAAAAGAATTCGTCGCCGTCAAGAACAACGCAGCACAACTATCAGTAAACCCTCCAAAACCAACAACAACAGCAACAACTGTCCGCGCTCTTCCAAACCTTCGCGCGGGTTCCTTAGCAAGAGACGCTTCTTACGAATGAAGCGAACAGCGTCCAGTAAGCAGAGTTCAGCTGCCGAGGCGTTGGTAGCTAGTCTGGTGATGGTGGAAGGTCAATCCACCACTACTTCTACAGCAGTTGACGGAGAAGCTACTGTAGTAATACCTGAAGAACAACAACCATTAGGTGGTGAAGAGGCAGTTACAGCGTTTACTATCTGCAGTCAACAGCAGCCTCGACTAGGAGAACAGCAAGCTGGAGCTGATGGAGGTGGTGTCGATAAACAGGTGTCGAATAATGTGTCACCTGAAAAGTCATCCACGGCTACTACAACTAATAATGGGTCTGCGAGTCATCAGAGCCATATCAGTGATATTAGTAGGGTAAGTGTATCATGGCTTTCTTGATTTAAATAAAGTGTATGACAGTATTCTTCGAGAGATTATGTGAAATATACTTGTTGGGTACGGTGTGGATGGTAGTGGGTTGTTCCACATTTTCTGACTTATTTTTTCCTTAAACTACTTAGGAAAAATGTATTTTGTTATATAAGTTTTTAGTTTCACCATGATATTATTGAAACTAGTACGAAATTTCAAAGCTCTCAAACTACGTCACACTTTCACGATATGTTTTACCCTGCCAGAAAATATTGTAACTATAATTATTTGAGTTTTTACTGTTGATATTGACAGCTGCAGATAAACATGTGTTATTATTTTATTTGTTTTGATTAGTTATTAAAATTATTATGAAAACTGGCTACGAAGAAACAAATCCGAACAATCAAAGGAAGAGAGAAACACTTGGTACCACCAAAATTACAAGGTTATGTTTACAAACACAAGTTAGAATGGCAGCTGAAATTTGACGTTTCACATACAGTATATGTGTGCATGGACTGTGATCATATGAAGTGAATGAATTTGTATATTCGGGTAGTATGGTCGTATTGACTTGGAGATAGAAAGACGCTTGTCTGCAGGGTGCAAGGTGCTCTGGGTATATTTGCTCTAAACGTGAATGTATGTTCGATTGAGTGTTCGTAATGGTTTCTTAGTGCCTACATTGATGTATGGTTCTGAATGTTGGGTGTGGATGAAGAAGTATGAACGACGTATAACTGCTGTAGAAATGAGATATTTGAGAGGAGTGTGTAGGTATGCGAGACGTGATCGTGTCCGGTGAGTGTAAGATTGAGAAGAATATAGTTGAGAAATTGAGAGTTATTCAGTTGAGGTGGAGCGAATGTCGAACGAAAGATTGGTGAAACTAATATATGCGAGTGATAATAATGGCTTGTTTCGTGAAAGAATGATTCTCAGTGTGAAGAATAGACGAGCATGTATGAATCGTAGTATGAATGAGAACGAGGTGAAAGTGTTGTGTCAGAATAGGAATGTTTGGAAGAGATTGATTGTGTTTCTGGGATTGTGCTACCCATATACATAATAGTAATAAACTGCTGATGTTTTTTAATCTTACCCTTAAGTAGAAAGCTTGTATAATACTGGGGTGCAGACGATATATTTTTTGAGACAAATATATTCGTCTGCACCGTAGTGTCATACATGATGAGCATCAGCAGTGCCATCCCACTGAGTGAGATATAGCGTGACGTTATGTATGTAAGTGCATCATTACAAACAAGTTAACTATTAATACAAAATGCCGCAGGTGGAAATTCTATCGAAAGAGCCGCCATGTCCAGCGACACCTCTGAGCGGCGAGGTCAGCAACTTGGACCGACAGCATATTCCATCTCGCCGCGAAAAGCGCGAAACACTCGAAGCGAAGCGGGAACGCAAGGCAGCTAAAACTCTCGCTATTATCACTGGAGCGTTCGTCGTTTGTTGGCTGCCGTTCTTCATCATGGCCCTCTGGATGCCGCTGTGTGCTACGTGTGAGATCAATCCGTACTTGGCAAGTTTCTTTCTTTGGCTAGGTTATTTTAATTCAACGCTCAACCCAGTTATTTATACTATATTTAGTCCGGAGTTTAGGCAAGCATTCAAAAGAATTCTTTGCGGGGCACATCGTAAGGGTAGAAATTTTAGAAGTGCCAAGTTGAGATAATAAGAAGGAAAATAATCTTATGTAGATTTTAAATTACTCTTGAATCTATTATTTATATTTTTAAAACAAAGACTTTATACAGTAGTACGGATATTGGTGTTATAGATTCTGGAAACTAAACTAACGAATAAAAAATGCTGGCCACGATTTACAAAATTCTGTGGTGTAAATAAATTGCTGTTGAATTTTTTTCTTTAATTCTTTCCTAATTGTTTGGGTAACAACACTACACAAAAATACATTTCTCGAACGTACAAATGTCCAAAATAACAAAGATTGTACATTTACTGAAAATACAAATGCGAATCCTTTCAAAGTTACAAATCTCGAAAACGTATTTCTTGAATATGCAAATGTCGAAAATTAAAATAATTTATAGAAAATACAAATGTCGAATGTTGGAAATATTACAAATATCTGTAGGTAAGCTTGCTTCGCTCGCACTTTTAACAAATAAATCCTAATCATACACACTTGACAAATTCGAATCACAGAACTCATTTTTAATTAAAAAAAATATCTGTAGGTATTATTCGGCAGTAATGGGGTAAATAGCTCCGTGGTAACCATCGGACTGTGGATCGTGAGATCCTCAGTTCAAATCCCACAGCAGGCAGTTGCCAATTTAAATTTACTCCGTTGGTTCCCCTCCAGTAACATATTTGGTGGCTTCATATAAAAAAATATATCACTAACCGAGATCTGCGCAAGCAGAGTGCTACACCTATAGCGGGTAAAAGGCGTGATGATATAATTATTTTTTATTTATTCGACATTTGTTGTACTGTTGAAATTTGTAATATCCTAGCATTTCGACAAATGTATTTTCGAGATTTGCAATATTCGACATTTGTAGCATATTCAACATTCGATATTTATATTTTCGGTAGATGTAAAATCTCTGAAAGTAATTTTCGACATTTGTATATTCGAGAAATGTATTTTCATGGTTTGTATTTTCGTGAAATATTTTTTCTAGAAGTGTATGCGTTTCTCAATTGTTTTACTACCTGACTTACAAGTAAAATTTTATTTTGAAAACTATCAAAGTTGTTAAATTGTCAACAAAAATCTTGCATGGAACAGTGCTATATATCAAACAAAAGTTCAAAATAAGTACATAAACTGTACAGAATTAGAAGCTGAAATGAAAATATTATTATATACTTTTATGAATAAATTTGTAAGTGTCACTCATCGAATTAATACACCATACTTATGTTGTTGTACGAAACGTACGTTAAAATTTTAATTACACTCAGTGAAATTCATTATTAATTTTATAATAACCAATAATTTTATTTTTATATCAAATATGTACCAATTAGGTAAATGTACTTCTGTAATGGGTGTTTTTTGATATGTGTGTATGAATCAGGAATATGGTATTATAATTATTCAAATACAAAAAGTAAAATTTCTACATGAACCATACAGTATGTAGAATGTATGTTAATTAAGTACATATTACAAATGTGTTAATCTAGTTGTTTATTAATTTACGTTTTAAGTACAAGAACATGCGCTACAGAGTCTTTCTACTTAAATGTAAAATGTATGTCATAATGGGGCTCTTAAATTAAGAGACGTTGAAGCTTCCATTATTTTTTATTATTTAAAATATACATTATTATTTGAAACACAAAACTTTGTAACTGAACTGATAGATTTGCACGTTAATACTATATAATAAAATTTGTATATACTGTATATTATAACGTGTATGTAAATAATATATGTAAAATATGAAGAAATTTCATTATTTTATGTTGAAGTTCTGTAAAACATATTTTTTGTATGTAGTAGCACAAGTATCTCGATTTTCAAAATTAATTGTTACAAGGTTTTGTGATTTCATCATATTAAATTAATTAAGAAACAAATTGGACAACATTTGCAATTTCTATTCTGTATAAATAATATTATATACAGATACATACAGATGTTAAATAATTATTCTATTTTCTATCGGTCGATATTTTGGAGCACAAATTAGACACAAATATTTCAGAACCTACTTAAATTTTTAATAAGCAATGCTCTTTTTACAGAATTTTTAAGTGAAGTATAGGAATCATGCTAAAAATTCGGTAGTGAGTTTTCAGTGAATGAGCACGTTTTAGGGTCCCTAGAATACAATTTCAATAGTTTCGTGATGATGTCTGTGTGTGTGTGTGATATAAGTATGTATTAATTGTATCCCGTTTGAAAGAGCTGATTAGTTCTTTAGTGATAATCCAATAGCTGGAAGTGGTAGTTTACTTGAAGCCCTATCAAATTATTTTGAAATATCTCAGTAAATTTTGGTTAAATGACAATTTTTATTATTAGAATAATATTTCAAATATTATTATCTACAATTATTGTTTGAAACATTTTTCTCGTACAATCTCCATTTACGAATTACAACACGTTAAAGAAAATTATATTTGACATTTTCGTTTAAATCTGTTAACCTGTGCTTTTTGAAATAACAAAATAACGCTTTAAAAATGTCTATTTTTTACATGTGTCATAAGTGCAAACTAAATTTTTAAAGGGATGAGCGTTTCTTGATAGTGGTGGTCCGTGTCCCTGTATCATTTAATAAGAAATTTGACGGGAGGTATTGTGATGTCCACAACAGAATTTTTTAGGCAGTATTATTATAAAATTGTTACGAATAAAATTGCAGATGTTGTCAATAAATTAGTTACAAAAGTAAATTCTTCCATCGACAGTGAATACAATTAAGCACAGATGTAAAAAGTGTATTCGTTTAACCTTAAGATGCTATTATAAATAGATGTATGTATTATGTACTACAAATTATCTTAAAATGTTATAATAATGATCCTGTTATAATTATACAAAATATTTAGAAAGTGTATATTATATAGACGATTAAAATGGTACTTTCGTTCTTGTTGTTTTCGTGCTGCAAATTATTTTAAAAAAAACAATAATGTTATGATTTTATTGCAACTTGAATGGCAGTGCAAAAATTCGTCTGTTTTTAATAATAGAGAAGTTAAATTGATTTTCGATGCTATTTTAATCGTCTGTGTGTCTATTATGTCCTGTGGACATCCAGTACTTTACAATTAAATATAATATTTTATTTCTATTTTTATTAAAACATAAATATTATTTACTACTGATCTGATGTCTAATAGATACGAAGTAGATTAGAATAATGAATGTAACGTAATATTTTTATTTGTCACTTTTTTATTTAAAAGATATCTGTCTGTAACATGTACAAATGTAATTTCGAGGCTCACCAATGAGATCTCGAGAACTAAAGGGGTACGAGGTCGATTAAATTAGACAGAAATTGCTTTATTAGCTATTAGTTATTATTGGTACAAGAAAATAATAATGTTTTAGTAGTTGATAACATCGCAGATATTTATTTAATCCTTCGTATCTGTTAAGATTTAAATTCTAACATACAAATCAAATTATAATAGATTTCATTTTTAATTACGTTGAACTTGTTACACTGTAAAATATGTTTGTTGTGCAATGTACAGTATCGTAGTTGACTGTAACGTATATTGGCTAGTTACAATATACGTACAGTTGTAGCAAAAATTTAACATTCCGTATATTTTCTCTGAGCTTATATGTAATACAAATTGAGCCTATGTATTAATATAATTGCAGAGAATTAAAAAGTGTGTTTTATAAATACAGTACTCTATCTAGAATAATTTAAAATGAACTACAAGGGTACTGTGTATGTAAAATCAAACAAAGTTCCTCTTTTTGAATAAAATCGCGGGTGCCACGACGTAAAATTATCCATCAAAAAGAATATAAACTGATAGTTTTTAATTATAATCAGTGTAAATGTACATATATTTTACGAAGGATAAGTAGGTATATAAGAGTTAATGTAACTATCGCTTTACAATATTTTATTGAAAGCAAATCAAGAACTCAAATTGTGATATATTTGTTTTTGTGAATACTAGAATTTTTTTAATAATTGTTCAGTGTTAAATTTATAATACATAAAAACATATTAAAATTCGTGAATAATATATTATTTTTTAATTACAATTATTCTGATCTATATACTTTCTGTATATATCTTTAGAATATTCCGTGAATTGTAATTTTCAAAATTTGTAATTATTGTTTTATAATATAATTGTTTCAAATGTGATTAAAATTTATTTTTTATAAGTACATATCTCACATTAGTAATTTGTTGTAATGTTCCTTGTTTTTGAATTTTTATTTCATTTGTAGTCGTCTCAAAAAAATCTGCCTTCCATTTATATTTGTAGGTGATTTAGACGCTACTTTCTTCGTATTAAGGTAAAACAAATATGTATTGTCTAGATTTGTTATTCATACCTTTTTCTTATACTTACAGGTTTGCCTTCATTCTTCTCATCATGTCCACTAACCTAAGTTGGGATCTATCTGCAGATACACAAATAAGTATTTCTATTCCTTATTTGTTACTTGTTTTATATTAACAGTTTTCTTCTGCATTGTTACAGTTCTCTTTAACTACATCATCACTGAAGCCGGTCTTTTCAACTTCATTAATCAATAATGAACACTTTGGATAGTAATCAATATCAAAACATCTTCAAGTAGGATCAACAGCTACTAGTTGTTAAATCACTGCCTCTAGGATGAGGTGCAAGAATGATTTCATAACTGGGATTGAATCCAGAGAATTTGGGATATCTAAACATTATTTGACTGTCTTGTCAAATATCAAAAGGGCACAGGTAAATAAAACAAAACACATATTTAACCAAATTATTTATTGATGTAAACACAAACTAATTTTTGTTCTCTTGTAGTTTCTAGAACGTGGTGTCAACTGGTAGATCATTTATGGCCGTGATGATCATTCTATAACAACTTGGAATCTTCACTAGTAGCAGCTGTTAAATTCTTCTGCTGTTAGTTAGTCGTAGTGTTAGAAAATATTACATTTGTTAATTTATTATTGTTAGTTGATACAGGCAATTTAAAAATGTTCGTCTATTCATCATGGCGGACATTTTTCTATTGTTCATTATTCTTAAAATAAAAATTGAACTACAGTTGTCTAGTTTGAAATTTTCATTACTATATTAGTCGTAGATTTATGAAATATCACATTTGTTAATTTATTATTGTTAATTAACAAGATACATGCAATTTAAAAATGTTCGTCTATTCATCATATTGGACATTTTCTATTGTTGATTATTCTTAAACAATTTGAACTACAATTGTCAAGTTTGAAAGTTTCATTAATATATTAGTCGTAGAGTTAGAAAATATCACATTTGTTAATATATTATTGTTAATTAACAAGATACAGGCAATTTAAAAATATTCATCTTGGCGGACATTTTCCTATTGTTGATAATTCTTAAACAATTTGAGTTACAATTGCCCAATTTGAAATTTTCGTCCCTTAATTAGTCGTAGAATTAGCAAATATCACATTTGTTAAGTTATTATTGTGAATTAACAATATACTGGCAATATAAAAATGCTCGTCTACCTGTCATGGCTGACATTTTTTATTGTTTATAATTCTCAAACAATTTGAGCTACAATTGTCTAGTTTGACATTTTCATCCCTTAGTTAATCGTAGAGTTAGGAAATATCACATTTGTTAACTTATTATTGTTAATTAATAAGATACAGGCAATATAAAAATGCTCGTCTATCTGTCATCACGGATATTTTTTTATTGTTGATTATTCTTAAACAATTTTAGCTACAATTGACTAGTTTGAAATTCTCCTCCCTAAATTAAGTTAGTTAGTTAAGAAATATCACATTTGTTAATTTATTATTGTTAATTAATAAGTTATTGGCAAATTTAAAAATGTTCATTTTGTATTGTTAGTTATATTTATTGTTTATTTTGTTAAAATGTTATATTTATTGCAATAAATAATTAAAATTATGCTTGTGTTTCATATATTTAGCCTTCCTCATCCTTGTTTTATGGAATTACCCTTTGAATTAAGGGATTCATATACATGATAAAATGACGTCACATTTGTCAGAAGACACTGGGCTACTTGGCTGAAAACTCAAATTTTTAACTTTGTATCCGGGCAGCAGAGACTGGCAGAGACCTCGGTTAAAAAGAAGTTGTCCATTTTTGATATGGTTGGCAACATTGATTCTTAAGTGTTGCCAATGATAGCAAAAATGAACCACTTTCTTTTCCAAAAGAGTGCTCTTCCTATCTTTGCTGCCCTGGTATGAAATTTGAAATTCGATTTCTACGCCTTACTTAATAATGCAGAACGAAATTTCGGATGCTCTTTTCTCCTAACAGGACGACGTTATCCTTATCCTTAATATATAAAATAACTAGATATAATAAATAAAAATAAAATTTAATAAATATCAACAAAATTAACAGCGATTTCTTTTTTATCTGCATTACAGAAACTACCCTATCCTTAGTAATATATACTTTTTGTCCGTAATGTATATTTTTAGTCTGTAATATATATTTTTATAGTCCGTAATATATATTTTTAGTCCGTAATATAATATTTAGTCCGTAATATTTATTTTTAGATAAAATAAGGGCGCTACACCTTTCATTAGGGCTCTTATATTCCGAAACTAGTATTTTTTGCGTAATTCGCATTTGAATTCTGTCACTGCTCTATTTAATTTTATAAGGGCTGTATCTCTGAAAGGGTAAGAGATATCGCAGATCTAAAACTAACCGTCCCCAGATACAGCCCTGCTCTATCTGATCAGCGAGAAAAAACACCCGAAAAGTTGAAAATAGGGTAGTTATTTAAGGGTTGCTTATAAAAACTTTAAACCCTCGTATCTCTGAAACGGTAAAAGTTATCGCGGATCTGAAAAAAAAACGCCCCTTGATACAATTCCTGCTCTATCTGATCAGCGAGAGAAAACCGCGAAAAAGTTGAAATTAGGGTAGTTATTAAGGGTTTCTTCGAAAATTTTAAAAACTTTAAACCCTCATATCTCGAAAACGGTAAGAGATATCGCAAAAATAACGAAATTTTGTCCGCCTTCGTGCATCCTGTATGAAATAACCCCCTCTGTAACATATCAGTAGGACAAGGGGGTAGGACATACCCTTATCAATTAAATTTTTCTTTTTCAGATGTGAACAAATCGACAAATTTTAGCGCATTCACATCCGATAGTGCTGCCATCTCGTAGCAAATTTGTAAACTATTATGAAGTAATGTATTCAAGGGCCGTATTTGAAATCGAATCGCAAGTCTAATAGTGTTTAGTAGTGTCAATAGAATTTTCTCAAGATTAACCCTTATTACCTTTCTAATTTAATAGATCATAGGGTGGATTTTAAAAGAAAGACATGTTATTTAAACAATAAATATTTATTTTATCGTTTATTATATTAATTTATTTGTTTTAAACTTATTTAAATATACAAATACATTTATTTATTGGTACAAAAATAAAGATATTCGTCCAAGGGTGCTATTTTATGTTAGTATAAATAAAATAAAATAAATATTTTGAACACATTTATTAATATATTCAAACAGAATATGAAAAATAATACAATTTATTACTTACAAATCATTATATTTGACAAAATAAAATTAAATAAATCTAAACAGAATGGAATATATTAATACTACAAAATAGCACTAGCTACAAAAAACAATAAAGACAAAATAACTTTTAAATTAATTATTTCTTTAAGTTTTATATTTAAATAAAACACAATAGTATAATGTTGATCATTTTTATTTGATTATTCACTGGAATAAGTTGTGAATGTTCAGATTTCCTGAAATGACTGTGGAGTGTGGAAGCAAGAGACTGAAACTCCTCTGGGATTTGCCGTCTCCTAAATAGAAACAAATACATTAATAAATCATTAATTAATCAATTAATTAAATAAACTTACATTTGTGTTGGGAACGGCGAACTATGTTGAAGACCCCATTAAAGGTTCTGCATCTGTATCTCCTGGTCATAGGGTGTTGACTACAAGAAGTGAAGCTCTCTTGAAGACTCTTCAACTGCATCTCACAGCCGTAGACTCTTGACTGAAATAAATAAAACAAATACGAAACTGTGAAATAAAATGAAACAATGTATAATTACATGTGTGAAGTAGAAAGTAAACTCGTGGAAATCCAGCGAAGACAACTGACTGGGTCCGTTTCATCTTCATTCCTGTCTTAAGAAATAAAATACATAGACAAATGCAAACAAAACAAACGATGAAAACAACGAACACATATCTTAAAAAAGAACAATTAACAAATAGAAATTTCCCACGATGGAAGAACCATTTCCATTGACGGTAGGCTCTGCAACTTCATCCCTCGCCGGCAGGCTCAGTTACTTTGACCATTTCCCACGGTGGCTGACTCTGCTATAATTCTAAAAACATAAAAACAACAAAAATGTTATAAAAAATAAATAAATCTTACTTCCAGTGTTACTACTTCCTTTCTTCATTATTCTTGATCTCTGTAAAAAGATAAAAACAAACACAAACAAATTGAAAACATTGAAACAATTTAAATCTGGAAATAAAAACTTATGTAATAAAAATAGAAATATATAAATAGATATTTAAACTTACTTTAAGTAAGAATTCATTGAAGAATTTAATTTATCATAAAATTTTAACGAAATGTAACATCCATAAGTTTTCGTCCCATGACGTCATGACATTCCAGAAAAATCAATAATTTGGTTTCTGCGCAAATGATTTTCAATTAGAAATTTAAATCGAAATGATTTATTTCACGTAGAATTCTTTTAAAAATGTTTTAAAAACTTGTTTAAGACAGCACTAGGCTGTAGATCTGGTATATCTTCTGTGACAATCAGTGATGATCATTCTAGAAAAACTAAAATCCTCACCAGCACCAGTAGCAGCTGTCAAAGATTTTTCCGAAGTCCTCAGCATTTTAAAATGTAATTTATTTACTATTTCAATATTTATTAATAAGAGATTAATTTGAATATTGTTTTAAGTATTTATATTTATTTATAAATGTTTATAAGTATTTATTTGCATTTGATTTATACTTTTCAGAGTGCAATGATGGCAATATTACACGCTGTGTTCCTTGGGATTCTGCTAAGTACTGGTGATAGAACTATCCAAACGCTTAACTTCTAGTATAGACACAACTGCGAGCCCGAGAGAAACAGCTGCAGCATCTTTGTCAAGGATCAGCGTCTGCACACCTGGAAGAATATCTTCAGTTTTTCAATAATTCATAAACTATTCAAATTACAGTTTTAATGATTTAAATTATGGCTTCCTTGGTAATTATACCATTAAGAATAGTTAGATTTATTAATATTTTGTAAAAAAAATACGTGAAATATTGTTAAAATAAAAATGTACCAATGTCGTCATGCTAAATTTATTTCTTTAATAACTCAAAAAGATTTAAAGCTATAGCCTCAGTTCTGACAAATATGGATGTAACACAATGTCTAGTATTAAGAAGTAGTAGATTTGATAGATTTTAGCGAAGCATTATTGACTCATTAAGAAAATAAAATTGTTAGGTTTGACGCCATTTTGAAATATTTGTTTTGTTAATTTCTTCATTACTATTTAAGCTAGAATTTTATAGTCTCAATTTATCTTCCTTAGATTCATCGCTAAGTCAAGAAATATCACATTTGTTAATTTGTTATTGATAATTAACAAGGTACAGTCGATATAAAATTGTTCGACTATTCGTCAACGCCGACATTTTTGTATTATTGTTTATTCTTATATTATTTGGGCTAAAATTGTCTAGTCTCTAGTTCTTTTATAAAATGCCCATTGCATCATTATAACTGACCATTTATTTATTACACTGCTTGAGTATTTTTTTAAACTGGCAATGTAGGCTGAAAGAACTAACTAATCTTCTAACAGTTGTAAAAATTAGTTCTCAAACATTTTTCTCTAACACATCCAAAAACTTCTGAATTAAAATCATGTAAACTTGTGTCAACATTTAAAACGAAATTAAAACAATACCTCAATAGCAGTTGCTATTACACTATTAATGAATATATAAAATAGTTAACATTTTATGTACTTTTTAACGTTTACAAATGTTTGTATTCTTACATCACGTAATAAAAATTATTATTTAGTTTACTACTGATCAATGTAACCAGTTTATCATAGTTGTTCAACGGGATATCTGAGCATACTTTACAGGCGAAGATATAATCCACAAATATTATCACTATACTCTTATAATAAATATATTGATATGAAATATGTATTATTATTATTTATAACCTTTTAAATATTTAATAAAATTCCATAAAAATTTATTATATGAAAAAGAAAAAATGTTCTGATTGCTACAATAGTGTTGTATGATTACAATAATAAAAACGAAATTATGAAGAATATATTTTGAAATAAATATTAACGAATCTTTTGAGGCGATTAATAATATAATGGTTGGTACCACGAGCTCTGTTTTTGAGTGTTTTTAGAGAAGTGTTGTAGCCCTTATGTTCTAAAATTATATTATAAAATAAATACTTAAAATAAAAAGGGTAGATAATACATTTCTTTGTAACTTATTTTAGAAGCATTATTTTTTATGTAATAATTTTAGAACAGTGCTAAAACTTAGGCAACACTTCTTTTAAATCACCCAAAAATAGAGCTCGTGGTTCCAGTCAGTCTTTATTTATAGTGAAGAGATCTCAATGCTAGGTGTGTTAAACCTGCTGCTCTTTAATTAAAGACCTTGATGGAACACAAGATATATATTTGCGGAAATTTTGTTGATTTTACTATTCAATGAGACACAATAAAGAAACATTTTTTCTTTTAAATGAAGCAGCGTCGCAACTATTTCGCATAAAGCGTGATTACCAGCTGTCAAACCAAGCTTCTCACAAATGTTTATACAAAAAATCCATATGTCACGTATCAGTAAATCACGAAGAAGGCGTACAACTTGTAGGAGTTTACTCCACAATCCATCTACTACTTCAGCATCAGCGTTAGCAGGGCGTGTCCAGCATCCTCTTCAATTGGCCGCGAGTTCTTGTGGGCGGCGAATCACCATCTCCGTAGGCGCGGCCTCCAAGAGGCCGCTCTGGTCCGCGGCAGGTGTGCTGAGTGCCCAGCGCGCTCAGTTACCTGCGGACCGCGGAGCGAGTGAGTGATCTCCATCGGTGAAGTCGCGGGATGCTGACGCCGTGACGCTGTCCAGGACACGGTGCGGAGATGCGAGCTGCTGGAGGAGGATTCCATAGCGCGTGTCAAGGTTGGTGCCTGGAATTGTTGATTATTTGTAGTGTAATGTAAGAGATTTCGATGATGCGGTCAGCGCGAATTTTACACTAAGTGGAAGTTCGTTTTTTCAATAGAAAAATAATAGCGGGCATAATTATGCGGGTGGCAAATTCATTCATAGAAGTTAAAAGAGTAAGTTTATATTTAAATTTAACAGAATTGAATGACAAATATCTATTGAAAGATTTCAATGATAGATTAGGCGTGTAAACTTTTGTGCGTTTAATATTTTTTATGTTTTCATGAGAATAGTGAATATGTGTCAGAATTCAAATAATAATTTGCAGACAAATTAAGACAATTTGAATCTTATTATAAATATGAATTTCAAATTTATCGCATATAATCGCAAGTAGCAATATAATGACAGAACAGTTAATAATCTTCGCGTACCAATATTACTTACATTACCAATTAACGAGTGCTGATCATCACATCTGCTGTACCCATATAGTTCTTCATCATTCATCAACGTATTAAATTCAAATATGGTGATTCGTTGCAGTATTAATTGCTAATTGCATGTGCATTTACTGCATATGGTATAGATGAAAGATAGCTTCTGTACCTGAAACTACAAAAATACAAATTAAATTTAATGTGAATATCAATAACCGTTTATAAAATTTATCGTGCTATTTTTCACAATAATTGTGAAAATTTGATTGAATAAATCTTGATGAACGTCAATTTTTTTGTGCGTTACCAGCGGTGTTTATTTTTTTGTGTTAAATATCCATTATTGAAAATTAAACGGGACAGGCAATTAGATTAATTTTGTACTAAAGTTAAACAATAATTTATAAATTATAATCCTTGACTGTTAGCATGAAGTACTGATACAGGGTGATTAACTATCTTTTAACTAACTGTATTAACTCCATTTCAAAATAATTTAACAACAAATGACGAAAATTATTACTACCACCCTCTCCACTTTTGGGATTGTTAAAATATATCTTATATATTTTAACTAGATTATAAAAGTTGACGTTTAGTGACATAGGAACTATGGGTCTGTTTCCAGATACCCAGTCAAGAATTGGTTTTGAAAATTCCAGAAAAACATTAAAATGTTTGGCTTCAAAAAAATCTGTTGTGGACACCACAATACCTCCCGCCATAGATTTCTTATCAAACAATGCAAGAACACTCATCTCTTCAAAAAATTTTGTTTTTAATTAAGCGTTGTTTTGTTTTTTCACAATGTTCAGGTTAGATTTAAAAGAAAATATTAAAATATAATTTTTCTTTTACTTGTTGTAATGCGTAAATAGTGACCTAATAACAAAAATTGTTATTAACCCATAATTTACTGAGATATTTCAAAATAACTTTCAAATAAACTACTACTTTCGGTTACTGGATCATCACCAAAAACTAATCAGCTCTTCCCAAAAGGATACAATTGAAATATATATAAAGCTTCAAAATTTTCAGTTTAGTAGTTTTTGAGAAACCGTAACTACAGTGATCCACACACACACACACACACACACAGACAGACAGACTGACACACACAGACATCATTGCGAAACTATTAAAATATCATTTTAGAGACCCTAAAACGTGCTCATCCACTGAAAACTCACTACGGAATTTTTAGTATGATTCTTACAGGATGTTGCGGAAGGTAAAAAAAAAGCATTGCGATAAAGTTATAATCTACGAAAAACAATACTACAATGGCCCATCTACTTTGAGCCAAACATTCTAATGTGTTTGTAGAATTTTCAAATCCAACACTTGACAGGTTGTGTATACTATTCCTTTATTACAATTGTAGTTCTTCATAGCAAAATACATAAAGGATATATTGATATCAAATTTTAATCATAGCATACACATATGAAAAGAAACCATAAGCATAAAATAATTAAAAAGTCAACTTTCATTCTCTAGTTGAACTACATCAAAATCTGTTATCAGAAGATCCTCGACAATTTTCAAAATTAAATAAAATTACTCCTGTTGCTTCTCCACCACTACCATCCTTGGAGGCCGTGATTTGACGGCTGGTAACCGCACTTTACGCGCAAAAATATATCATACCGAGATCTGCGTTGAGCAGAGTGTCACACCCAAAAACGGGCAAATGGCGTGATGATATATTTATATCTAGACACGTTGGGCAACAAAAAATAAATTTGACGACTTGTAAAATCCTTAATGGTTACAATGTGTTATTTCATCTCGTTTTCATGTCGCTTACAAAGTAGACGCGCCATACAACATATCACACGCATATTCGTGCCACATACGCACACAAACACACTTACACGACACGGACAGCGAAGATGAACCGTACGGTTGAGACCGGGGCGCGATGCTTTCTCTGATTCTCCGCGTTGCATCGAAACCATCGAGTCGGTGGATTTATATGTTTTGTTGCAGTGAAATTTCTATAGAAATTCCGTACACGAAAAAATCTAGCGAATAATAAAGATCGTCCATTAATCGTTAATGCATGTTCCGCACTCTTCCTTTTGTGATCTTTATTAAAGGTAATAGTCTTAAGTTGTATGGATGTTTCTGCGTGTTGACATTTTTGGAGAAATGTATTTACCTTGAACTAACAGAAATTTATTACCGTAAATATAAATATTTCATTAATAGTTATCTAGTATCATAATTTATAGATTAATTTTTTTGAGCGATTTTCAAAATTCGAATAATTAATTTCTTTAATTTAGTATTCATGGTCACTGTGATAATGATGACATTAATCTAAGATTCAATTTGAATTTAAAAAATTTTGGTACATGACAATTTAGAATGTAGCCTCCAATAATAATTAGTTGTTAAGCATTTTACTAATTTTGTATTGAAATTTTTATTCTATATTCTGATATTAATTATGAACTAGGTATTTGTCATTGTAATTCCAACATGCGGAATAAAAATAAAATATATATAAACTATGCGCTTCACATCATTTCCTAAAAAAAATTTAAAATTAATGCTACTTACCCTTTAGTTGTAGCTTGATTGAATTTTATTTGACTTAAAAATACGACTTAGATTTCCAAGGATTTGAAGCTGACTCCAGGATATTCCAGGCCTTCTCATATAAGCTGAAATTTTTCAGTATTTGAAACAAATATTAACATCCAGGCTCTGTTTTCGGGATACGGCGTGTACTAGGGTATTTCGGGATCTGGCATCTACCAAAAAAATAAAAATAGGTTATTTGTATACGAGTAACTTCACTTGCGAAAAGAATTACAGTTACAAGCTTTTAATAGAGCCTATACCAAAATCTGCTCTTATCATAGTGCCACAGTCAGAAATGGCTAAATGGTATAATATATTGTTTGTATTCAAAACCTTGGGAACAACATTTTTTGACGACTAAAAACTTTCAATTCGTACACTCGTGTAGTAAAATATACAAAAAAAAACACTGGATTGCCCAGGCATTCTACAGCAAAATCATCTTAAAAATAACAAAATTTAGTTCATACAATGTTAGTTATACAGATTTTCCTGTATCAATACCCACAATAAACCATCGGTAATTACCAAAAATATAAAGAAAAATGTGTGTACAAATTGTTTTTCAACTTTCATATCATCAAATTCCTTAGCGACAGATTGCTATGACTGCTACTGTAAATTTGTGAATTTATTTTTATTAAATTTCAATTTCGTTAAAATAATGTTGCTCGATAGAAAAAGTATTGTGGAAATCTCTTGCGGAAAACGTCATTCACGCGTTCGCCCTCAGTCGCTATCACGCTCGTGCTTTAAATAAGTGCTCATACGGAAAGAATTTCTTTCGGAACTAGATATATAAATAACTTTATTTGCGTTGTCTGCTCAACTATTGTTGTGTTTTATAAAGAAATTTAACTGTCATTTAAATTACTTTTTAAAGTAAATTTATTTGTTTTTAATATATGCACATCAGTTCAAATTATTTTGACTTACTTAACATTACCGTCAAAATTTTGATTGTCATTCGAATAACGTGATAAATATTTAGTATGGATGCAAATTAAGTGGAGTTTAAATTTCTTTATAAAACCAGGCATAAGAGTTCTTAATATTTACCTAGCAACTCGTAAAGGTTTCTGTAAGGGAACATTGTTAGAATTCACTGGAAATTATAACAGGCTCTCTCTATGTGCAGTTAAAACTCTTGGTATCTGAAAAAAATAAAATGACAAGTTAGAATTATCACAAAACATAAAAAAGCTATTTGAATAGAAATGATCTGTAACTTTCCCTTTGCCCATAAGGAGAATGTTTACCATAATCGATTCCAAAATTAATTCCAAAGTTTCTCAACAATCCTCAAAACAATTGAAGGGGGTGGGCACTCCCACACTGCCTCTACCCACAATTCCATCAGTCATCAGCACGACATCAGTCCGTCACATCAGCCGAGCACTCGGCTCTCGGCATCGCCCAGGGTGGGTGCGAGCACCAGACTCTGATCCTCGACTAATGCGAAAACATCACAATTACAACAACAATGGACGAACGCCGTTGCGGAGTGATTGATGAACGGGCGATTTGCATACCGATATTGTAAATTTAGCGAGTGATGCTCGATTGTTTTGTGACGACTGTCGCCCCCGTCTTGAAATGAATGCGTTTCGTAATGTGATTTGAATGAAATATTGTGGTGATTCACACGAGAAAGAACTGTCTTACCTTCAATTTTAATACTCGTTCCCGGAATTATTGGATCCTTTGCAGGCTGCAGATTTCTTTAGGAATATCCATATAATATATTTATGGTGCTCCTTCTGGGTTTAAGCTAATATAATAATATCTTCTTGCATATAGTCCTTCGTATTTCCCTATTACCTGCTTTTTCCTTCCTGTTAGTGACTCTTACGATTTTTAAGTCTTCCACGAAGAGCTCGGTCTTCCTCATCTTCTTCTTCTTTCAATCACCCATACTAGTATATTGTAAATCATTGGTTCTTCCCCTGCCCTCTACGTATGTCCTAGCTATTTTACTCTCTATTGCTTGATCTTTCTTATTGTCTTCTTCTCTTCTTCATCTATTTCTTTCAGTATTTATCTATTCATTTTTCTTCTGTATTCATCATCAAGAATATCCTTATTATGAAGAAATGTGTAGTCTTGTAGTATATTTCATCTGTAATAAGAACAAAATATTAATTGATATAGTTTTGTAATTATACACGAAGAAAAAAAGTACAGTAGAATTAACCGAGCTATTCGGTAAACTGAAGATACACTTCTTGTTTCAAGAAAATTTTCAGTTTTTTTTTGTATGCATCCGTTGAAGAAAATTTTATTTTTTACAAAATGATTAGGATTAAAAAAATATTAATTTTGAATATAAATTTTATTTATCTTCTTTTTTATGCATTGAAAGAAAATAAATAAATTAAAATTTTGTTTTTAATGCCTGGTTGCACCAACGTTAGTTAAATTTTAGACTTGGATTAAATAAATAAAGCAAATCGAAGTTATATGTCATATGGAGTAATTGACATTGACGTCAAAAATTAGATACGCTTTTATTTATTTAAACCAAGTTTAAAATTTAACTAACGTTGGTGCAACCGGGCATAAGAGTAATGAAAAAGAAGTCGTTTTAATTTTAAACAAAACGTTTTTATTTGAAACGATATCATTTTGAATTAAAACTAATCCTATTCAAACTACTTCTTTCCCATAATGAGTCTCAGTTGAATACATTGATATGTTCCTTCAAAACTAAATTAATTTTCATACAAGAATATTTTTTGAACCTACCAAAGTTTTCAATGAAAACCAAATCAGATTGGCACTATTCAAATAAAATTTTCTCTTCATTTAAGAGGAATCTAAAACATTTTTATCAGTGTATAAGATACATTTTCTGAAACTTTACGAAACACTTTGGTAAATACTTCTAATTACTTAGAAAATAATCGTGTTTAGTTTGTTAATTGTTATCAAATTTTCAGAATGATATTCTCAGCTTATAGAATAACTCGGCAAATTCTACGGTACTTTTGTAATTTTTATAATGCAAATAATAAAGATATTAATTAATAATTTGTCGGTGTTAGCGTGGCTCCATTCTCAGTCAAATATATTTAGAGATGCAATTTATCAAATTGTAGAAAAGTTAAATAGGTAATAGGATTTTTTTGTGGGAATAATTTCCTAGTGCAAAGATATAAATTGTAGATGGTAATTTTTCATTGGCTGTCAGGTTTCCGTAGGCGTCAAATAAATTAAAAATCAATTTTCATATTTGCTTTTAATATCAGACCAATCAACAATATTTCAAACTCGTAGAGTCATAATTAATATCAATTTCCTAAGTATCAGAGCGCTAGAAAGGCGATATATCAAACTTATAATCATGTAATACTGACAATATACAATGGTTTGTTTAGTGAAGCGGATAATTTTGCACGCACGGCCATCTAATCCGGAACTGCGAGCTTGAGAACTCGCTGCGTGTAGGGAACATTCTGATTTAGTTTCGTGTATAAATGGAAAGTGCAGGTGTGATATGAATGTGATGGTTTTGTTGCAGATGAACCAGCAGTGCAAGGTGTGCGGGGAGCCGGCGGCGGGCTTCCATTTTGGCGCCTTCACTTGCGAGGGGTGCAAGGTAATTTTTTTCAATACATTCTAGTACTTTTAAAGAGCATATTTCATTTTGACGACTGTAACCGTATTTTATGTGTAAACATACGAGCCCAAATTCTATCTAACATTATCTATTTTATCACTGTTTAATTCCATCTTTACTTTTTAAAACTACTTAGTATCCACAAGTATTTGACTGTCAACTCTCTGAAAGGAAAAATCCCAAATTTCCTACAGCCGTGCATTTCACTTGTGTTTGGATTTTTATTCAAACTTTTATAAAACATTAAACGAAAAATTGATACGGACGAACTCATGTGAATTTGGGTTCGTATTTCACTGCAACAGCAGACAGCAGAGTGCCACACTCAAAATGACAAAATAGCATGATGACCTGTATATCATCATGCTATTTTGTTCGGAAAAGTGGAAGAACGATTTTTTATTTAATTCTGAGTCGATAATCCTACTGTAATAAATTTTTGCGGTCCCTTCGCAAAGTCACCCGAAGCCATCAAACTTGTAAATATGTGATACGAATTAAACGATTTTTTAATATTTTATATGAAATATCATTGTTCTTTATTTTCAAAAAGTATTGTGTAAAATTTCATTGATGTGACTTTTAACTCATCTTTAGACGATTTTTTAAAAATTTTATTACATTATGGCAATATATTACAATAAAATAAATGAAAAATAATTCGTTAAATTTTAGCGTTTAACATGTGACATTTTAACATTCGTTCTAGTTACCTGATGACTTCTACAACAATGTTTTGATTCGGTGTTGCCTAATTTAAATTTTCTTTAAGTAGCTCTACTCAAAATTCCCCGCTTTTCCGAACATCCTGTGTTAATTAATATATTTATTTTATTAAACTAGAATGGAAATTTTGACATTCTCGACATATATCCAGTTTTTATAAAATGTGGGTGGTAATTTTCCTCCGTTGTAGGCTACATATTAAACAAGTTTTTATTAGTAATTAATAACCATTATTATAATATTAAAACCCGTTTTACGAATATTCGCGATGTCTCAGTGAAGAGTTTTCAAAGATCTCTGGTGCCAGTACCGTCTTTAGAAGATTTCGCGTTCGCAGTATAAATCATGTTAGTTGGCCGTGGGCCCACACCCCACACCCCACTGCCGAGCCGTTCACAACGAGGCGTCCCCATAAATCCGTCACGCGCATAATTATTAATCCCGCGTGTGAGAATGTCGCACTCGCTGGAGTGGAGACGGAGTCGCCGGCTCTGTTCGTAGGATCCCGATAAATATTGATAAGTGTAACTGCAACAGGCCCACGTGGGCGGCCCGTGAGAACCAGAGCCATCTCTTGGTTGCATGCATTGCTCACCTGCCGCCAGACGAACACACCCCGACAACAATTACTAAGATTCTAACTGCAAATATTATTCGAATCTTTAAACGCAAATGTGAAAATAGTTATTTGTCAAACGAATTCTTTTTCCCACTCGAGCTAGAAGATTAAATTTGATAATTCGAGCGAGAGTGGAAGAAGAGCTTTCGGGAGGATGTGAGCGTGCCTAAAATTCAATGAGTGCTATCCAATTTCCAATCCTTCGAAACTTTTTTAATGTTCATTTGTCAACGATCAAAAATGGCTTAATTAGCAGAGATACGATCCAAAATTCTTCGTTAGGTTAGCTCGCTTTTTAATGGAACCTTTTCATAAAAATTAACTCATTTTGGTTTATACCTTTACTAAATTTGCCATTTTAGTTCGTTGTACTTTTGACAAATGAACATTAGACAAGTTTCGAGGTATTGGAAATTGGTTAGCACTCATTGAAATTTAGACAGATGAATGCGCTCCCGAGCTTTCTTCTCGTGTTAGACGCAACATTTTTAACGACATGTTTCTAAAAATGATTTGCTCCGACCTTAAATACACTTTTTCAACACAACTGACACGTCAAAAGTTAGGTTATCAGACGAAAGGCGTGTAACAGTTATTGGTCTTATTATTGTTCAGTAAATTCTCATTTTTGTATTTTTAGTTAAAATCTTGTTTTTTTACTAATTTTTTGTTTGGGTGAAAAGACATATTTATTGCTATTATCTTCTTTTGATTTTTGTGAGGCTATTTTATTAATTTTAAATACGGCATTTATATTTTTCTCTAGTTAGCATAATAAAGAAGCTAGCTATTTCACCGACTAATGTATACCCAAATATAATTATAAAAGCAACAAAACTTTCGATATTCAGTTATAAAATGTCATCAGACAGAAACACATAGATATTTATTTATAGAATTTGGAGTGACGATAAAACACAAAGAAATATATCATATTAAAACAATAAATAATACTTTTGAATATCTTATATTATCGCAGAATTCGAGCTGCATCACAGGCGAAGAATTTCTTCATATCTATCAATTTCCAACCAAGCCCTCTGCGAATGTTTACGATTTAAAGGGAGAGCCATGTATGTCTTTTTGATCCCCAGCGAATACGCCACTGCATTAATAGTTCACAATAAAGAAGCCGTAAATTTAATAACCTTATTTAAAAATAAATAAATATATCATTACGCCTCTTAACCATTTCCAGTTGTAATAGAACAGATCTCGATACATGATATATTTTCGCGCGTAAAGTTACTTATAAAAAATATGACGCCTAACTTTGCTGCAACTCTAAATGCATCTTTGAGGCAGGAGAAACCTAAGAGGCCACAACTTTTCTGACATATCGGGTGTATGAACCATTAAATAAATGGTTGAAAATGGTAGAAACATTTATGAATTCAACTGTGAGTAGTGTAGCTTTTAGCAATACACCGAATGCCACCCATTGTCTTGGCGTGTGTTGGTGGTATACTGATTGATTGATAGAAGAGAGAGATTCTGAATTGTGTGTCGCTGATTTTATTAGTTCTTGATTGCATGTTTATGTAAATCAGTTTTTTAAAATGAATATCAACAGTTGCATATTTCGCAATTCTGAAGATGGACTCAGACTTTACAACACACATATAAATATTAATGCGATTGGAATAACTAATGTTGCAAATTAAATTTTGTTTCACTTTTATTACGAGTGTGGTAATATATTCAAAACAAATGAAACATTTCGGCAGGGTCATAATTTAACACTGACATCTCTGGTACTGTTATACAAGTTTAACCAGTAGCTCTTGGTGTAAATATCACGCTGGGTTTCATCTTTAAAATTTTAACGACTTCAATTAAACAATAATTAAAGTATGCGGCGCCAGTGATTTTAATGGCGCAGCCGTCAGCGAACCCAAGTGATAATTATGAAAATGAAATAATTATGAGTATGGGAATCATACGCTGTGAAAAGCCCGGAGGCAAACAAATAATTACTGCATTTGCAGGTGTTCGCTGCAACGTACAGTCACAGAGTGGTGGGGGTGGTGTCGCCGGTTGAGAGCCGCTGATCCGGGGAGAAATCATTGCGGAAATTACCCATGGACCGGTTCTAATATTAGGCATCCGCGGAATGCCCATCTGACATTCATAGTGACTTATGTACAATTGTAAACATAAATGTCAGGGATCTTATGTGAAATTTTACAAGAAATTCGTGTAATGTCTCGTATTTTTCGAATATCGAAATATCTAGGTTAGCTCCGCGTGTCATCCATTACTGTTACGCGCGATTCTTGTTTGTTTTGAAATATGTGAGACGCCGCACACTACGATTTATATTTATATGGTTTTGAAATTGGAATGCTCCTCTAATTTATTATATTTACTATAATCTACAACGCAATACCGAAACTGAGCATCATCACTTCTCTCATTTAGTTACCACAACATTAAAGCAGATTCATTATCAAGTGACCACTAACTAAATATAAACAGGTATATATACAAAGACTTAACCTCTTTCATGAATCGAAAGTTTACTACCAATATTAGTGGGACAACTCTAGAATAATGAAAATTTATTTTACCATCGAAGCGCCAAGATTTCATCTATCAAATCCATGAGTTTTTTTAATCACTATGTGAAGTGCAACCTTAAGTGAGGTGCAAAAGTTTTAACATATACGAGTTCAAATTCACATGAGTTCGCTTTAATGTTTTACAAAAGAGAAACAAGTATAATGAAGTATATCTTATATTGGTAAACTTTTTTGTTATATAACGTAAGTTAATCTATCTAATATTATCTAAATATTTAATTTTTAAAACTGCTCAGAGTTCAAGTTTTTGACAGTCTTCTCTGAAGAAAGTATCCCAAATTTCCTGTAGTCTGTGTCACAATTCTTCAAATGTCCTTACAGGATGGTTTTGCCTTTTTTTTTTATTCGGTTCTATAAATTTTTCTTTTTTTTAGAATAAATTTGGGTGATATAATGTCACTTCAGCATCGAAATATAATAATTTTTTATTTTTTTGATTTTTATTTAAACTTTTGTAAAACATTAAACGAAAAATTTGATGCGGAAGAACCCTTGTGTATTTGGGCCCGTATTTTGTGAATGTGAAATTCTTTTTAGAATGATTTGGGTACCTAACCTGTTTTGTGAATCGTTTTAAATCAGTGTTAGTGAAATTCTGCTCTATTTTATGATATTTATAACATGTGAATTTTCAAACCTAAATTGAAACTTAACAGGTGAATTAATGTTGACACCTAATCAAATAAATAAGTTTAAAGATTCACTAATTCACTAATTTAGGTGTATAAATTTAAACACTGCTAATTTCTTCATGGTATAAGAAGCAAGGCGTTAGGATTTCACACAGAGATAGCGACATCACACATTTATATAAATTCATCCAAAATATTATGTTTTACTTAAAATTCCAGCTGGGCCATTAAAATTCAAACATCGAGAGGACATTCTTGGAAACTATAACTTTAAATTAATTACAAAGAAAATTTAAAGCAATGCGTTCAACTTCGATCGCCAAATGATTACGATATATTCGCTGGAACCGCGAGCTCTCTTTTCGGGTGTTTCAAGAGAAGCGTTTAAACTTCGGTTTTAGCACTGTACAATGATCTAAACTTATTTCATAAAAAATGCCTCGAATAGAAGTTACCTTTGAGGAAAGAAGATAAAGGAGATAGCATAAGCTTATATTAGGGACAAGGGAAATGTAAGTTGGTGAGGGGAGACGCATGCAAGTCATGGTTCTGGTTGGAGTGGGGATACATACGTTCAGAAAAAACAGTACGACTGCCAATCCAAATATTGATGGTTGCTGTAACAACGCGATAACAGCGGTTCTGGTTGCAGTGAGGGTAGCGGCTTCACTATCGCTTGCTAACGCTCTTTCCTTCAAGGAAGTTACAGAGAAAAAATTGTCTACCACTTTTATTATTTTTTTAATTTGTACAGCACTAAAACCGAGGCTAAAACACTTCTCTTGAAACACCCAAAAACACAGCTCGTGGTACCAGCCATTATTTTTAATAATTATTATCTCAATGTTGCTTCTCTATCTCTAGTTTTACTAGGTAATGACTTCAGTTTGTGGTATACCTTTTGCAAGTTTAATTATTTAAAAAAACTTAAATTATTTGTAAAGTTAATTATATTTGAGATATTGTATTTCTTTGAAGAATCAAGTGAGCATGGCAGTGAAATATATATTCCAGTATTGTAATGGGAGGTTCACAAGCGGTAGCTCGCCTGCAGAGCGCGTCAAATCAAGGCACACTGTGATGTGTGGTGTCTACTTTTTCATATGGCGTGATGAAAAAACACCAATTATGAGATCCCGTATATTTATTACTGACGTCTTGAAAGATTGAGATTTTTATCGCTTCATTTGGATCTAGTCACCGCTGTGTGTATATTATCTATATTTACATTTTAAATGAAGTAAACAAATAATCAGCCATTATGGATTTGACACTTTCCCGGCATTAATTTTTACAACCACAACAGTTAATTTTAATTCTTGATGCCTTGGAAGGTAATGGAAACTGATAAGTTGTAATTTTATGAATACATTTTTCCTTTCGAAATGTTGGAGGAAACGAAATAGATAGCAAATTATGATAATTCTAGTCCAGATTGCCTTGATGGCTGATTAGTACAACATAAAAATTAAATCACATCTTAATCTAATTTGATTTCAAAATCGACCCATCATTTAAACTGGAACGAAAGCCTAACATTTCAAGTCAATTATCGGGCTTGATTGCAGAGATCTTATCTAAATATCCGATCAAAACACGCAGATAACTTCACACCAAAAAAACAAAATCGATCTGAAATAAATGACGAACGTGTTGGAGTAACACTGATCACTTTCGCAGATAACCAAATCAACTAGCAGTGTATAATATCCAATGATTAAAATGTTATACTTCACAAATGAATTCGGATCAGATATGTCCGATTTAATGAATTTTTAACTTAATTAAATGTGTTATATCATCCGTCGTGAGTTTGATGTATTGAAATCATTGCCTGGGGCTATCCTTGCTCTTAATAACACTGTTGCTATGGGCAACAGCGGCTCACGGCACGGATTTCCACTAGACATACTTTAAAAAGAGCAAGTGTAAAGTCTGGAATTATCGTTCTTGAAAAGAATTTTCAATCTCGTCAATTCTTATCTTAAATAAGACATATTTTAGTGTAATTGTTACCAGTATATTGTTTTTTGTTCTTAAAATTTGGAATCCTTGATATGTTTTAGATTTTTGTTTTAAAACTTTAAAAGCAATTATCTCGAAAATTTCGAAATGCACTATTAACTGTTTTAACTTCATTTGGCCTTATAAATTTATGCTCTATCCAAATTCATTAAAAACGATACGGTCGTTGCATAAAAACAAAAGACAATCTAAAGGTAACAATTACACTGCAATATGTCTCATTTAACATAAAAATTGATGTGTTCGAGGACTTTTTCAATAAGTTTAATAAATAATTTTTTCTACGGTCACTATTGAAAATTGCACTTTCTCCTCACTAAACGAAGCTTGAAAATTGTATATTTCACACAGACGTGTGAAATAGCCTGGGTAATTATTCCACACGAAAGTGTGACCAACTTACTAATAATATAATACTGTATGATATTAATACGTCAAGTATAATTAGATTTACATATCATAAAATCATTAATAATTATTTCCGAGTTTATAAATCTTCGTTTTCAATATTGTGATTACAAAGAAAATACAATATCAATTTTTTAAATAAAATATATGTCTGTAGTTTTTATATCTATAGATTTATAGTTGGTAACACTGATGTAATCATAAATGTCAATAAGTGTGAGTTTGAGATGTCATTTCTTTGTTTCTGAGGAGTACGAAATATTATTATTAAATCTTGGCAAAAGTGTGATCGTAGAAAAAGTATAGTGTGCAACTCGTACAGAACTACCTATTTCACGCAAGTAGTGGGAATTTTAGCACGAGACGAAGTCGAGCACTTGTTGCACAATATACTATATTGCGATAGTTCCAGATTTTACAGTCGCACTGTATAGTTCAAAATAGGTTGCAGAAAATAAAAGCAAATAGTTTGAAAAACATTAATGGAATAATTGGTCTCTTCTTAAAATGATGATTCGTGTGAACTATTATGAGCGTGCGTTGAAAACAATTTGGTAATAATTATTAGAGAATTGGTAGCGGTAGAACACAAATCTAAATTGTTTTTTATTTTTAATAAAAACCGTGTCTACGAGTATATCGTTTTTGCAACCATTCCGACCTTCATATTTAAAAATATTAATTTCACGATCTTCTGAAATTATTATACCAGAAATAATCAGTTCAAATCACGCAACAATATAAAAAATCTGATGTGGCCAGCACATAACCTCCCGCCCAATACTACTCTTAAACGGTACAAAATAGTATTTGATGATACAGAAACATACCTTCTTATTTGTTTATTTTCTATTTATATTTGACAATTTTAATTTTCTTTCGTATATTTATTTAATTTTTTGACATATTTCACTAAGAAAACAGCTTCACAATCACAATGACATGTGTCACATTTCGTAAAAAATTGAAAATTTTCCATGGTGTACTAGGAATGCAACATTTGTGAAATCTAATTTCTTTATATTTTATTATCTCTAAATCTAATGAAAATTATTAAAATTAGTGTAATCAAAACAAATGTAGAATTAAATATTCTTCAACTTTCAAAATAACATAAATTGTTGAAAAAGGAAATTTAACCGTGTTTTTCACGAAAAACTGTTAAGGGCTTCAAGTAAACTGCTATTTCCGGTCGACCAATTTTATCCAAAATCTAATCAGCTCTTCATTTACATATAAGAAGCAATAATTCAAAAAATTATATTTTTTGGTATTATAGTATTTGAGTTATGCGAGACGAAAAAATTGCCACAGACTACACACACACACACATACATACATACATACATACATACATACATACATACATACATACATACATACATACAGACATCATCGCGAAAATAGTAAAATCGTATTGTAGGGACCCTAAAACGTGCTTATTCATTGAAAACTCACTACCCAATTTTCTGACCAAAAACAATACCTCCCTTACCTAGAGGTAGGCGGGAGGTAAAAATTTACTGTAATCAGCCAGCAATTTCAGCCAGAAAAAAAATCAGTTTTAATTTCATTTCAATCCTGTTGCATCTTACATGTTAATACAAATTGATTTCTGACGTGGTGTGATAAATCGCAAACAAATGAGTAGCGCATTATGCATTTTTCCGGTCGATTAGTGCGCGAATTCTTCAAGGTGTCAAGAGGACGACAAATGGCGGAAGAGGTTAAGAGTTCTTGGGAGGAGCAAGGTGGATGGCCTCTGTGCGAAACGAGAAACAGTCTGCTTAATTTTCAGCCGAATGATGAGGTACTCTTAGCGCAGTCATTAGGAGCCATTAGTTAAATGGTTAATTTAAGTATTTTTAAGAGACTTAATACACAATTCTTCTGCGCGGACTGAATACTAACGAACAGAATAAGTTAAATACTCAGCACACAAATCGATTTTCTATTTATTTACTCTAGAATTTAAATGGAGTACGCAAGACAATAATTTATAGCTCTATAGGTCCAGGGTTCATGGTATAGTAGAATTTCACTTTATATCTTACTCCGCAAACCTACATCGTACATCCCGAATTGGGTACATAGCCTGATGAAGGTTAATATATTTATGATAATATTATAAAATATTTAACTCCATGTAGCTCGATGACAGTTAGAGAGTCAGAAGTAATATAACAAGATAGTGAGAATAAATTCAAAATAATTGGACAGATTTTTCGAAAACTTATTATCAGACAATAGTCACGAAACCCAGTAAAATATTTGGGTGGCTATTGCCAAATGGCAACAAGTTTGAAAAAGAAATTGGAAAATTATTTCCTATTCTGTTGAATTAACGAATTATATTTAATTATTTTTTCTATGTACAAATTCAAAACAGGTAACATGTGCTGTATCCATCTATCTGACATTTGTCACGAAATACAAAAGCTATAACAAAAACAGGATTGTTTAAAAGAATGACAAATTTCATTGGTTTCAAGAATTGTAATGAAACAAAATAGTGATATTAAATTAAAAATAATTTGACAGATTTTTCGAAAATTTGTTGCCAGGCCATGGTTATGAAAGTCCGTAGAGCTTGAGTGCCTTTTGCAAAATGGCAACAAGTTTGAGAAAGATACTGGAGAATTATTTTCTAATTTATCGAACTTTCGAGTTATATTTATTTAGATTATCTTTTTATTTCATTATCAGGCACGGCGCTAAATCTATCTTTTTTTTATACTTGTGTGAATGAACTATCTGACAACTGACATTTGTCAATAAAAACAGATTATTCCCGGGAATACTCACTAGAGCTTTATTCTCAGTATAATAAAGACAGGATTAGTTAAAACCCAGACACGTGATATACAATGAAGCATTTCATTGGTTTTAAGAAATGTCAAAAAATAATCACTATAATAATGACAGGGTTGCTTAAAACGCAGACACGTGACATAAAATGAGACATTTCATTGGTTTTAAGAAATGTCAAAAAATAATCAGGGTAATATCAAGTTCTAGATCAAGGAAAAGAAGAAAAGGCACCCTTTTCATCGAGAGAGATCTTTTAATTAAAGTTGTAAAATATATACATATTGTAAAGGTATCTGTCAGCATCCAATAGAAGAAAATATTATAGTATCCTATATGTGTAAACGGTAAAGTATTTTTTCATTACCATAGTAATTCCTTCTTACAGCAACTTAACTTTGAACCATACAATGTAGGCTCCGGAGGAAAATTATTTGCAATAACCATATAAAAGAAAATAGCTAACTTATTTATTTAAAATTAGTATTATGTAAATTTCTGAACAATATTAATATAAACACAGAATATATTTGCGCTAAAAGTAGCTATTGTGTAGATAAATAACTTGAAAATAGGATTACAACAAATAGTAAACATAATTCATCCTTTTATAGCAAAGTAATTAGCAGTAAAATTTGTAAAACAGTAAATATAAAGTAGTAATTACAGACAACATAAGTTAGTTTTAAAAACAATATAAAGCACGTTGATGGAAACAGTAAACCACCATAGTTCAAAACCATAAAAAGAGAAATAACTACCAGTATTAAATCACGAGAAATTAGCGACCTAACCTATGTTTATATTGTCAAAGAGAAGATTGATTGATAAACGAAATGTGTTTTTGAGAAACCCGAGCATATTAGAGGAAATCTAGTCGACGAGTTGTGAACGGGGCAATAAATAAACAAATACCATTTCATCTGTCCGCCGCAGCCGTAGAGTTCAGAGCGCAGAATGTTAGCGGAGCTGGTTTCTTCACATTATTTATGTAATTGAAGCGAGCGTCTTGGCAAATGAGTGATCCCGAATCGGTTTGCTATTAATCAAGCTGTGTGTGAGCGTTCGTGCACATGTGAGAGTGTGTGTACATGTGCTCCAGATGACAACCGGCCGCCAGCACTCGTAGTAATTGCGTCATCAAGTTCACTGAGCAGCCATATAGCTCATCACTTTTCATGGAATTTTCTCTTTGGCTTCTGCCACTGCTACATGCCATAATTTGTTTGCTGAGTCTCTCTTAAATAATTACATGATCTACTTACATGGACTCTTCTGTATTTTAAAACAAACAAAATGAGTTATGACATGAGACACTTATTCTTATATTCAAATATTGTCACGTAAATGGTGCGTGCTTGCTAAACTATAAGGCGAATTTTGTTCATCTCATGTCGATTATTTTGGACGAAAAAATGTCCGAAGTTTCAACATCTTTGGGAACCGTGATTTTATAGGAGGTAATAACATTTATGTATATAAATATGCCCCTTACCAAAATCTGCTGAATGTGTGATGTGTATTGGGAAAACACCTGAATATAGGTGCGGATCGGAAGGTGGCAAAATGGATGAGGAACGGGGAAAACAAACTATCTGCCATAATCCAATGGACGCATGTATATGTTTTCAAGAAACTGCTTTTAATTAACATTTCTAATTCGATTTTATAGCTGTTGTTGAATTACAGCAATTTTAATTCGAATGGTAAACATATTTAGTTACATTTTTGTGAAATTATGTAGAAAGTTAACTTTTCTATTTGGGACTATTTGTGATGGTACAACCCTAGTTTTCAAGTATCTCTTTTTTGAATATTTGGCGAACTGGAAACAATATTTCATCTTTTTACGAAGATGGGAAGTGGACTAACTACTTAGGTCATATCCCGCCTCATAAATGAATGATTGTCAATTTTATGAACAACACATACTACTATGCACCATGCTCTTCATTGGGGTTCGAAACCACGACCTCTGGTGTGTTAGGCTAGTGACATAGCCACTGCACGACCAAGATCGTCTGATCGTTTCAAAACAAACAAATTTGGGATCAGTTATCCATTTAGGCAAATTACATATTTTTTATATTATTATTGTTTTTTTTATTCTATATATAGATATATTTATTTATAAATGATAAATTTAGTCTTCCAATACTATTGACTATATAACCTATTGACTTTATTTATATTGATTTATTTGTATTATTAGTAATTTTTAATCTCATAAAGAAGTTCATTTTTATTCTACATTTGTATTTTACTTTTTTTTTATGAATTTTGGGTTGAATGGAAGAATAGCCTGTGGCTGAATTCCGCCCTTGACATTGATGTTAATAAAGAGATATTATTATTATTAAAACAATATTGTTTATGAATTTATGTAAAAATAATCACTCATATCAAACTAATCTAGATGAAATTCGGTAACCAGAAAGTTATCGGAACAAAGATATGTATTCTCTTTGAGATTCGGATAACAATTTCCAAAATTTTCGATAATAATGGATATTTAGGTACTAAGTGTCTAATGATAATGTCTGTTTTATAATTATAACACTGTATGTTCGATGGTATCATATATTCACATTCAACGATTGAACACTACTATGTATCCTATTTAGCACTTGTAACAGCTACAGCTTCGGTTTTAGTTCTACAGAAACAGAGCTCATGGTACCAGCCTATCTAATTAATACAATAAATAATAAAGCGAGAACCTAAATAACATAAGTATTTCAATGGAAGCAATGAATGTTTCCTCCGCAAGATGTTAGTTCGTTGATTTTTGCCAGTATGCCAGCACATGGATTCTAGAGTAAAACAGGAGTGTATTCAGTAAATTTAGGATTTACTTATGACCTCCAGGCAGGTCTGCGGGAAGCTGGAGTGAGATTTAGTTGAACTAGATGTGTTGGTGATAGAGGGGAGAAGAAAAAGAATTAGTTGTGTTTGGGGGGTGTTGGGTGCTCGCGCGTGAAGTGTAGTCCGGCTGTCGGTAAATGACTTGACCGATCTGTGCTGGAAATGAAAGTGTGCGGTATTCGAGTGTGCCGTGACGTCCTCGTCTGGCGCATGGTGCAGCGCGCGCCCGTCTCCTCGCCCGCCGCCGCCACCGCCGCCGCCGCTCGCAACGCGGGGTCGTGGGAAAACACGGTGAAAGAGGCGGTTGCGCGCAGCAGGTTGAATTCGCCAAGCCACGCTACGTGCGTGCAGCTAGACCTAGCTGCTTCTACCGTTCTAGCCGGTGTAAATGAAAGTTCTACAACCATATTCACCAACGCAACGCACGCCACAGCGATATTAATGAATCCCAACCTAAATTATCAGTTCACAGTCCGGCTAATTGAGTGGGCGGCCACGCGCAAATAAATTGCCCCAGTCCCCCAACCTGACGCATCCTTAAATTGTTTCACCACAAAAAAAGTACTCAACCCATTTTTTGCATGTTTTTCTTACAATAAAACTACTACGAATTTCAACAAAAGATTACTTCCCACATATTAAAATAGAACAGTGTTCTACTCCTAAACCCACTAATGCTCAGAACTATTTATCTTTAAATATTGATTTCATATTTCTGTATCTTGGTAGCTTGTATATACATATAATTATTTTATATTTAAATCATAGACACCGAACTCAATATAAACAAACAATTTGATAAGTGAAACCGCGGCGGCCATTTGTTAGAAAGGCAATATTTAAGTATGATGTGTAGTAAATGGGAAATAAATGTAATACAAATACTTTACCACTTTATTTATTGGTTTAAAAATAATATTTGTTCAATCCTGCTATTGAATCTTGTTTCTTACTTGGATACAGAGCTCGAAACCTTCTGTTTTGTCCACTAAGTTTATTCCTATGGCAACGGGATGGGTAATGACAGGTGAGTGAGCAAAAGTTCTTTCGCTCACTGCTTTCACCCACTCACCTGCCATTACCAAATTTGACTGGTTCGTATCATTGAACCAAAAGGTTGGAGTGCGTACTTACAATAGCAGGATTGAAAAAAACGCTATCAACATTCGTGAAGAAACGAATTCGCTTATGTGTCTTTGCTCATTCGGCTGACGCCTCGTGTTCAAAACTGTAACATGTGTGAGCGAAATTCTTAGTTTCTTCACTCGTATTGTAATATACTATAGTTTATTTAATTTACGTCTTTCACTCACATTTTGCTTTTGATTTGACAATTTTGCTATACTACTTAAGATTACAATCAAAACTGAACTATATATTGTAATAAATACCTTTAAATTGGCACAAATGTCACATTCTGCCTTTTTAGCAAATGGCCCCGAGGCTTCACTTTTACACATCAAGTTATGTATCCAGATTATGTACAAACATATATGATTTTAATGTACAGCATAATATCAAATGAATAACCTGGCATAGTGTATCTAGTTTGAAATGCCATAGCCTGGCAGAAACATAATGTTAAAGTGAGACATCTTTACTTATGATTTATCATACGCTGGGCATTAATGGGTTAAAGTCATAAAACTAGTAGATGTAACCCAACAAAAATTTCCTCGTTGTGTAGTTAACATTTTTTGAAAGAAATAATAGTAAAGTTCTTGCCCCAAATGCAAATGTTGTTTACTTTGATGTGTCGACTATGAAATGTTTTTAGTGTAGTAGGTAGTGTCCCAGTAAAGCGTGGTAATTAAACGTGTAAGAAATAACTGAAAGAAGAAGCTCCTCTTAAAGCGACTAACAGCTATTAGAAACTAATAACCTTTGGTTATCTGAAGGCGGAAGAAAGAGTTTGTCTGCGATGCATGGCTCAGTCCCGTTGTTCTTCCTCAGTTCCTGCGGTCCGCGCGAACTTCGTGACACAAGCAGGCGCCATTGTTACTAACACCAGCGATTCTCAAACTGTCACGGATACATGTTTCCAAATATCTTTATCATAATATTTTACCTTTCGGCATATCGAACACCTATCCAACTATATAAATGTAATGAGTCGTACTGCCGGAACTAAATATGCTTCAAGTTTATTATACTTCCATCCTCTGAAATATAGAGAAAAGTGACCAAATATGGAATACTACTTTATTTTCTAGACAAAAAAATCATTGCACAAATTAAAGACGTTTATTAGTAATCATAATCAGTCATACGATTTCGATTAACTTATACACGATATTATAAAGAAATTTACTCCATTTAAATTTACTTCCATATTAAATTTACATCGAGTTATTGAAATGACAATCACATTTTTGACGGCAATGTTAAGTAAGTCATAATTTAATTTCAACTAATGTGTACTTGTTACTTTATAAGTAAATTTCTTTATAATACCGGGCATACGGTTATTAATATTAATTAAAAGTATTATAGTTATTGTATAAAAATCGAAATAACAATAAGAGATATGGTGGTATACCATATTAAAAATCCTATTCCATATTTGGCCACTTTCCTCAAGTAATATTGGAACTGTAACTTGTACGCTTCTAAGAAAGCGAAAAACGAGACTGAGACAGATAAATATCGTAAGGCCACCCTTCTTTGTCTAACATTTGTCTGTAGAACAGTTGCTATGAAAAAGTATGTTACACAGTCTTCTCCAAAAATAATAAATAATATTTAACAGTGTATTATTCAATTAATTGAAAGTTCCTTTAAATTCACATACATAACAGTTAATTGAACTCATTTGCAATCATGTGTTACTTAATTTTTATATTAAACATTTTATTTAAATTCATTTCTTTATATTTATTTTCGTATAAAATTTCTAAGCGAAGAAAAGAGTACTGTAGAATTTACAGAACTATATTCTACTATTTTCTGAAAATACCATAACAATTAAGAAAAACGATTAAACAATTAGTATTTACAAAAATTTTTGGTAAATTTTAAGAAACTCTGTGTATAAACAAAGACAGGTGGCCCAGCGACAGGCTGTCTCTCTCGGTCCGCATTTCCAACGTCAGTCTTATTATATTTCAGTTCTTCTATCTCGTAAAGATGTACTTACTTTTGGGACAAGAAAGTATAAAAGTTGGTGAACCGCTGCAGTGCAATCCCGAGAGCATAGCGCAAATCGAACGTGAAATATTGCATTTACAACTCCCCGCTATTAATCAAGCACACTAACGGATGATCCGCGATTTATAACTCGCACGCCGCGTGTTGGTGTGTGTGTCGTGTTTGCACGCCTCTAGCCATTGTGCTCCATTTATTTAAGAGCTGTTTTATTGTGCCAGTGTCATTTCTTATTGTCAAGTTTACACCACTGGTCGCTGATATACATTCATGTTGTGCCCAGCGTGAGTTATTATGGATAAATAGGGAGATAAATTTTAGCGAAATGTAGCAGTATCGCTGGGTCAATTGCTGATACTTATCGCGTAATATTCTCACTTTGACGCAAAAGTCGAAACACCCGTTAATTTTATTTACTTCATTTTTTTCTTTCACAAGTTCACAAATCGTAACATCTACAGAAAACGAATTTTAAACTGACGCAAACAAAGCGTACTCATTCGCATTAATATCCTTGCGATGAAAAGAAGAAGAAATATGTCTTCGGGAGGTGACAGTTCTCCTGATAAACAAAAGAATGTCAACGGTCGATTCCACTCAATATAAAGTAAATCAACCGTAGCTGCAGTAGCTATATCTCTTAATGAAATAATAGCAGAGTTTGAAAGATTTATAGCCGTGGCTGAGTCGTGTATTTTGTACCACGGGGACAACAAACACGCGCGCATATGAACGCATAGACAACAAGAAACATTTACTACAATATTCTGTCATACGTAGGTAGCAGAAATACAAATGCAGAGGACATAATCTTCAATATTTCACGATTAGTTTCCGCGAATTCACACTCGGAGATTTCTGATTTCTCTTTGTGAACAATTAAAATAAACTAGATTTTTCCATATGGGAAGAGTTAAACAGATCAAGGAGAGATTTTTCCAAGTAATTAGCAGCCTCACCTTTTTATTTATCGAGGCGACGAAGAAGTAATTTCTGGATCACTACAGTTAATGATCCGAAATACGAACCCGGAACTTGTTCATTGAATGTTACCAAATAAGTACAGGTTGAAATTTATCGCGGATCTCAGTTGACAATTTAATTTACAATTAAAATGGCTGGGAGATGAATTCGATCAAGATGCACAATAAACATGCTGGGCACTTGATTGCCAATATTTTTAAGTCTTTTTGTTATTGAATATATTACTTTTCCCGTAAAAGAAATCGCACTTAATAAGATTTACGAAGTATATACTGCTACTTTATTCTTTAATGATATCTGGAATGTTGTGAAAGAAAACCTATAAATTATTTGTTTATTAGTTTGATGCTTATGTAAACATTTACTCATTTCAAGTTCACTTAATTATTAATTAAATTATATGATTGTAATTTAGTTGTCATGGTGTTTACATAAGCTGCCAAAATCAAGTTTGCAAATTGAGTTTCCATTAGCGAAGAGTCGCTGAGAATTTCGTGTAATCACAGCGCAATCCGGTTATTAGTGGCTAATTGGTCTTGCTACAAGTCAATCATCGAGCGAGACATTTCTTATTTACCTCAATAACCTTCGGCAGCAATGTCGTTAGGTGCAACAAGCTGCGCTTGCATTGAAGGGTATACAACGATGTGCATGTATCAGAAGTATGGGTATCGTTTGGGAGGTCACATTTGTGTGACCTATAGGCTGCAGGTTGTGCGTGCGATACGCGAGAGCGACCTAGCTCGCTAGAAAGTATAGCTATGTACACGTACAGGAACATCATGATTTGACTCAAATACTTAAGACATCTTTACATAAACTACCTACATACGAGATCTGTTGAGAAAATCACCGAACTATATTATTATTTTTTAATAAATTAATATCCCTTGTCCCTTTCAAATTAACACACTTTTTCCAGCGATGTTTTCATTTCGCGAAACAGTATTTGAAATGGCTGTGACGCATTTGCTTTGATATCATCAATAGGCTAAAACAGCTTCCTTTCAACACTGATTTTAATTTCGTATGTAAAATAAAATCGCAAAGAGCCAGGCTGAGGGACGACAGTCATCTGTTTTTTGGTACAAAATTGACGAATTGGCAAAGCTGAGTTGTCTCGCCGAAACTCTGGTTTATTTTTACGGATGTTTCCACGTAGCCGTTGTAAAACTCCTTGATAATACAGATCGTTGATATTTGGACGTGGGTGTCATCAGTTAAAGGCCTATCTGGTCCGAGGTTCCTCTTCAATTGACTAACGACCACTTTTAAATCGTGTAAAATATTCATAACATTGTGTAGGACCAAGATCTCTGTAGGATTGTTTCAAAAGTTGAAAGTTTTCCCCAGTTTCACGCAAAATTTAAAGTTGCATTGATGCTCCAGAAAATCACACATTTCAAAAATCGCTATAAACACAAACACTTTGCACTCGAATAACAATATTATAAAAACTAAACGTGATATAAGCAATCCAACAATTTAATTATGAGAAAAATAAAAAAAACGCGCTCGAACAAACTATTCTACATGGACACATATAAAAATATAAAAACAAGTAGAAAATATTATAAGTCAATATGTACAAAAAATATACAACTATATTCATAAAAATAAAATAATAAATATAGACAAATAAATTGATACCCTCTAACCACAATCTGTTTAGCTCCCGTATTTTTTCTACGTGTTTTTATCTTTTTGTATATGTGTCCATCTGTTGTATCTGCCGAAATGTCGGCGTAGTTTTTATTAAATCATTGACTGCAAGTTCGTTTTTCCTCATCAGTCGAGCATCGCATCCTTTTCATAATTTAATAATGTTGTTGCTGCTGTGTGCTGATGGTATGTGTTTGTTTGCTTGCAGTCGTTTTTCGGTCGAACGTACAACAATTTGGGTTCAATCAGCGAGTGCAAGAACAACGGCGAATGCGTGATCAACAAGAAGAACCGCACGGCGTGCAAGGCGTGCCGGTTGCGCAAGTGCCTGCTGGTGGGCATGTCGAAGAGCGGCTCGCGCTACGGCCGCCGCTCCAACTGGTTCAAGATCCACTGCCTGCTGCAGGAGCAGCAGCAGCAAGCAGCCGGAGGCATGGCCGGCATGGCAGGGATGGCAGGGTTGCTGCGGCCGCACCCCTACTTGCCGCTGTTCCGCGCCGCGCCGCCAATTCCCACCGACGCCAAGAGCTCCGAGTCGGACAGCGGCGCGAGCTCCGCCGATCCCGACGACGACCTGCGCTCAGCCAGTGCGCTACGCACTGACTTCTACCACCATCACACCACCTCGGGCACAGGCCACAAGCTCCCGTCGCCTGCTAGTGACAGTGAGTGTTTCGCTCGGAGGAAGTTGTCCGCGTCGATTACGTTAGCGTTACCTGTGTCTCCTGCGTCGCTGCCTAGCGTGTCTCCTACAGGGACGCGGTGGTTACCGCCGCCTCCGCTGGGCTTGGCAGACCCTGCGGCTTGGCGAGACCTATGGATTCGAGCGCCGCCTGCACCAGGCCAGGACCAGCCTATAGATCTATCTATCCGGGCGTCCGCTGCGACGACACCGCCACCGTCTGCATCCTCCGATGCCAGCGAACCTGAGCTCAGTATAGACGTCGGTGTTGAGGAAGCTTGCAAGCCCGTGCCGCTGGATCTGACTCTTGAAACTAAGCGTGTTCCCGATCTTCCACTTACCGGATAACTTCACCTCGAACCCCACTCAGCCTCAACAATTAAATGGACATTCTTTCGGCTTTGTGTCATGAACCTGAACATCTTGTGTGTTCCGCATTAACTTTGAACGTTGACGTTAAACAATGTGTTCGTTTACTGTCGTGTGTCGTTATCTGTACCATGTACCTGACAAGATAATATTCCCCAATGGACGTGTGCCTATGTGAATCTCGTGATGGACTTGTCATATTGTATAGTTTTATAAACAATATACATATTTACATAGATTACGTATTTATTTATGTATGGCCAGTCAAGAGATACTATATATTTTTATATATAAAATGTTTATATTTATATTAAATACACTTTACATGTAGATAATATTTTTGATATTAAATTATTACCTAAATATACAATTTGGCCGAGATAGATTGAGTGCCTTTAGCTTTAGACAATATTGTATAGCTGTTATAAAATTATGTTCCCTTTTTTACTGCTTGAATAAAATGTTTTGTTACAAGAATCACATCTCTCCATTAAATTAGATATTTCACCGTACGTTATTGAATTTGTGAAAGGTAAGTTTCATCGGAGGATAGAACAAAAAACGAGATAAAAAAGATCTCTGAGAGAAGTTTCTCGCACACAACTGGTGCAGCAGGTGACGGTACTGCCGGTGTGACGCTGCAGCGTGCAGTGCAGGCGATCCGGAACATCTGCCGCCCGTGGCCGTGCAGGGACACAGCAAGCGGTGTGGTGTTACAGGCACTGGGTGCTGCAGTGGAGCAAGTTGAGGAATCCGGCGCGGAGGCTACCTGCCGCGTCGTGAACCGCTAAGAGGGTCACAGCGGTGTGAATGTCAGAGTTCGCCAGTGCGCTATGGGACTAGAGTGATCAGTAATCGGAGTTGATTCCCTAGTTTCGCGTCTTGGGCGCTTCGCACACGCCCACGTCGCAAAACACACATATTCTTATATTCACTTCTAGTTAAGAAAACCATTCCACAATAGCTGTATTATTTTTGGAAAAAATAGAAGACTTATCTCATTCCTAACTGAGTTTAGATAAAGTGAAGTGAGGTGGTTACAAAAAGAATAGATATTTGTTCCAGTTTCAATATTTCCTTCTTTATCAATAAAATTTACTGTGACTCTAGAAAGATGGGTGATAAAGCGTGATACAAAAACAAAGTAATTTGTTTATTAATTATTTTTTTAGTGAAATAGGTATGTTATTTCTTACCTCCTTTATTATACAGTGGCATACAAAAAAATCGGGACATTAAATAGACCGATAAATAACATTATGCTGTTTTTTCTGCACACTAATTGTAACTTGCTTCTTAAAATATCAAACACTTTATTTAAGTACTACAAAAAATATGACTTAAAAAAAATTGTATCTCGATTATTTTTTGCCAGTATATACCTATTACCATATAAGACATTTTAGTTCATCACGTAGATACATCAAATACCACAAAAACAGAAAAAACTTTAAATTTGACATTTCTTTTCACATTATCCTTACCCTTGAAATGCCTGGCTCAAATCATTTTGAGTTTATTTTGGGGGTGATGCAGCATCGTTAAGGGGGGATGTAAGTACACTCAGTTGTACTCAATAAAATAATAAAGAACAACAATTTAGGAATTTATCTGAAGTAAGATGAGATGAACTGAGATTTAGACAAAAAAAAAAATACAGCAATTATGTTTAGAATATTTGTCATTTCATACACAACCTCGAAAGACACAAACTTTTTTGTTCGCGAATTGTTAATTTATTTTGGTTTTATTGATTAACCAGTCCTGAAAAATTAGTAATGCCTGCCACAGATTGTGAAGTGTTTAAAACACAAAAATATTTGTCACTTTCAAATCAATATTCTTAATATATATTAGAACGCGTAGATTATTCAACTAGCCGTTAATACGATATGGTAATAATAATAATAATACAGACAAAGGATGAGTGGTCGTTGTAAAGGAGAATAATTATCTATTCATTAGCAAAATTGAAAGTAAAATATAATGAGATATTTGTTTATATCCATACGCACCTACTATGTACTCATAAAATAAAATAACAAGATAGTGATAGAAACATCTGCATCTTTGGATCATTTAAAGTCGATGATATTACCAGTGATAGTCTTGTTGTAATAGCAACAGCGCGAAGCGTACTGCTTATCAACGCACAGCAAAACATACACCAAGATATCGAAAGTCGATGACGTGACCAATGCTAATTTATTTAAAAGCATGTACAATTAATTATAATGAGCAAGTGGATTGGTAAGAAGGCATGTGTGACTGGACAAGGATTGGCGGATAAAATGATCGCTTTTTGTTTCGGGCGGGGTTTAATTCCCGGGAGAGATCGGAACTGCTCTCATGGACGACATCTGAGAAGCGATTAACGTTGACTATTGTCTTAAATGATTTGAACTTGTGATCTCTTCCGACGTGGAGGACACTAGGTTGGCAGCTTTTTCATTGTTTCGTTGGAAGACATGATAGCAAATATTCTAAATATATTTATTTAGCTGTTTTGGAAGAACCTATTGAAAGACCCAAAATGCTTTTTTATTATTAGTTTTATGTTATTTTTGAAAATAGTATTTTAAAATTATTATATACAATCAAGAACCCTTCTATTGTAAGGTGTAAGGTGTAAAATATCTTTTAATCACGCACAAATTTCCTTCATTGTTTCTTATTCATCGCCATCCTTCGTACATCCTGCAGTGTGACGTTCTTCTTCTTCAAAGTCTTGTTGATGATGGTATCCCAGGTGTCTTTTGGTCTTCCACCATTCCTCTTTTCCTTCACGTTTGTTATCCAAATTGCCGCATCGGTCTCGATTCATTCATTATTATCATATGTCCCTATGGGCGCACCATGCTAGTTGTCTTGTTTCTATGCAGTCTATTGCAATTGTTCTCTTATTATTTCGTTTCTTATTCTGTCCAACATTGTTACTTCTTGTACTTTTCTTAGATACTTTTCCATTCTTTGAGTCAGTACCCATGGCTCATAATCGACGTCAATATAGATCTGTATATTGTTTTTATCCTGATTTCTTTTTTCCTTAGGAAGCTGTGTTTTATTGCATAAAAGATTCTTGCGTTTTGTCTATTCTTTCTATCAATGTCATGTTTACCATTATTTTCTATTATCGTTCCAAGACACTGGAACTTATTGACTTGCTCCATTTTTAAAATTATTTATAGTCAAGTCGATTTTACTATTATTAATTTTGCAAATACTGGTTAGCTGGAGCGACAGAATTATGTTGCATCTTTATCTGAATCGTCCCATTAGATCAGAATCCCATTGAATCTACGCACAATCGTCCAACCACGCATTACATATTACACTATGTTCACATGACACGTTTCACTCGCTGTCACTCAAACAAAAACAGACAGCTAACCTGACCTGTCAATTATGTGGTACAGAGCGATCTTGTGACAGGCGAGGCTCACTTTGATGCACCGTCAGTTGACAAGCTCGCCGCTAATGCGACAGCAGCGTCGTACAACGTGTAACTCATGAATTATTTATTATTATACTTTATTATATTTAGTTGTAGAACGCCCAGTTTGTATGGAGAATAATAGAATTGAGCGCGACGAAATATATGCGCGATGCTGTTGTTGATTTTGTTACTGGAAGTAATTATTTTATTTGTTGTTTTCACTCAGCGCTCACTGGAATTTGTTCTATGGTTTGCACATAATAGATAATAGCGTTTATTTACTACCCAGTGGGCTGCTAATACTAGGTATTTTCATTTGAAATTGATATTTAACATTCTTTCCTTCGCATTTGTTATTGAGATTTTACTTTCTTTTTACTTCATATTGCTTCACATGTATTTGCATTGGACCCTTGGCATATGAAGCAGGTACGTTAAAACTGTTTTGAGCTTAAAACTATGTAACTATGTATGAGAAACTAATAACAAATATGATCCTCTTTCTTTTCATCAAGAAGGACGCCGTTGGCATCATGTAAAGCACTAAGCATCAAAGTATCGTATCGAGTTTCACACCTACTCTGATTTCATGATACATTCGCAAATACATTAAGCTCAAATGTTCACATCGCATAAATACACATTTGTTACTCAGTCATTTCGATCGCGCATTTGCTGCTGCCCACAGCTTGCATTCTGTGAGAACTGCATTAGGTGAACTCAATAAAATTTGCAGCATTCTTCTCAAGGAAAACATATTTGTTTATATGTGTTATATCTTTTCTGTCACAGTAGAATTATACCACCTTACTCTTAAACAGTTGTCAATTCCAGAGATATTTTCTGATTATTTCGTGAATACTGATTAACGTGTGTATCAATATTTAATACTGGTGATAATGCAAAACTCTTTTAATAATTTTCTAATACATATTACGTACTGTGTTTATTGCAATCTTACTTGTTATATTCCATATTTTTAGTCAAACAAATTAGGGATTAAATTTTAGAACAGTATGTAGAAAATTATTGCATTTATAAAGAATGGAATATCCTAACTACTGTTAGGAGTAAATTTTAATATTTGTCTACATTTACAAGAACATACATACATAACGTTACGCTTTATGAGTAGCACGAACCCAGAAACTCGGAAACACAGTCAAACACAATCAACCAACAATCAGTCTCCTCCAAACATTCCTATTCCGAAACACCACTTACGCCGTCCACATACATGGTGTGATTCATTCATGCTCGTCTATTCTTCACGCTCATAATCATTCATCGCTCGTTCACGCTACAAACCATTAATCATACCAAACAACTTATTCCTCGGACGCCCACGCAATCGTTCACCTTTAATCTCAACCGCTTATGTTAGTTTCACCAACCTTTCATTCAACATTCGCTCAAGATGCCTAAACAAACCACCTCAACTGACTCACTCCCTCTTTCTTAATAACATTCTTCACAATTTTACGCTCACCATACACTAATGTATTCCGGACATGATCACGTCTCGTATACCCACATACTCTTCTTAAATATTTTATTTCTACAGAAGTTATAAGTCGTTCATGCTTCTTCATCCGCACCCAACATTCAGAATCATACATCAATGAAGGCACTAACACACTATTACTAACACTCAATTGAGTATTTCTATTTATACATACAATCACGTTTCGAGCAAATGTACCCAGAGCATCTAATACCAATCTCACACCATTTCCTGAAACATTACAATCAGTCATCAAATCATTCTTCTTAAACACCAACACTTTATATTTATCGTCATTCACTAACAGATTTAAACCTTTCCCTACTTCATTTATGCTCACAATCATTCTTCCCCATGGCTCCTCAATTTCACTCAACACAACAAAACATCCGCAAAAGCTAGCAAGGATTTCTTTCAAAATAATTCCTTATCTAGAAAAGCGATGTGCCGAGAAGATAGTTGCATTATTGTTGTTGCATTGTTACTTAACAGAATTGTAATATATATATATATATATATATATATATATATATATAAATAAATAACAACTAACATGTTGATAGACTCTGTGTTGATTCATGCAGATCAATGCAAGAGTTTATTTTCGTTTTGTTCCAGCATGGATGTTTACATTTCAATGTAGTAGTTCTGGGTTGCAAGTTTGTGTTACAAATTTACTAGCTCTTGTTTTGTGTTAAACGTTCTAGAAACAGTTTGCAAATGCATAAGACAACTAGAAAAATCCTTATTTGCATGAACTAGAGTTTATCTAATATACATATACTAAAGTCGATGGAACACTATACTTACAGGTACTTAAATATTAGCTTAACATGGAAACACAGTAAAATTATTTGCTCTAGAAAACTCCTTATAAGCAAGTAAGTTGTAATAAGTGCAAGAGATGGAATTATCACGAGCTAATAAATTATGGAAGCAAAGCGTACCGTTTATTAGGCTGTCGCGTGATATAGAAATATTTTTTGGGCAGCGGCGTTCGTGAGTGGAGGGCGGTGCATGATTCATGGAGTCAGCCCTTGCCCCATGTACTCGCAAGGCACAGCCCACTTGTCAATAATTACATGTAACCCGGCGAAATTATAATTAAACTGCTAATTGAAATATGACAGAGTGCAGGCCTGTAATTAATGGCTATTAAAAGCCCGACGCGCTCTGTGTTGCGTCCGCCCCATTTACGTGGGTGTTGCACTTTACTACCCCTTACTCCTGCCCTGCCTTCCTGTCGGACGTCGATCTCTGAGCAAAATATATCCTGAATACTAAATACATTAACATTTTTCCTTAAATGAGTAGTTTCATTTGGACAATGGCCTATGGTCTATGGCTACATTTTAGCACTAGGATGCTACTTTTTGCGAAATTTATACTTCTTTTACCAATACTAGTGGGTTCTGAAATTTGACTGCTGATTGTTCTGAACGGACCGAAAATATCTACATATGATAAAGTATATAATGTACCGAGATCTGTTATAGCATAACACTATAGTTTATAATAGTATAGCAACACGAAATAAGTAGATTGATTCGGTGAAATTGACCAATAAGTGTGAATCCTAAATTAAAAAATCTACATGAATTCTTTCTTTAAAGTTAGTGAATCAACTTAACATCAAAATGAAATAGACCAGCTTTCGTAGGATACCTAGTATTGTACGTTATGTTTAACATTAGATAATTTGTAACAAAATATGAAAAATGATTTAGTAATTATTGAAGAGTAGAGCTATTAAGGTGTTATGGTGAGATTTGCGAAAGCAGAGTGCTACATTAGAAAAGGGTAAGTGGTGTAGTGATATATTTATTAATCCGGGACATCGCTTCCATCCGAATATCAATTAAATGAAGATACCGGTTTCGTCCGAAGACAATATTCCCGTATTCCGATTAGAATTCCAGACTATTCAGTTGAATTCATTTCAAGGTGAATAGGTATTGAACTGGATTTTTGCAATAATTTATTTATTTATTTATATATATTTTTAATAAATTGTAATGTTTCAGTGAACAGTGTGAGTTTAGAATAGTGAATGAATTTGTATATTTGGGTAGTGGTTTTTCGAGGAATGGACGTATTGACCAGGAGATTTTGAAAGGCGGTTGTCTGTAGGGCGCAAGTTATTGGGTGTTTTGGGTACATTTGCTCCAAATGTGAATGTATTTAGAGATCTCGATTGAATGTTTATTAATGTATGGTTCTGAATGTTGAGTATGGATTAAGAAGCTTGAACGATGTATAACTGCTGTGGAAATGATACATTTGAAAAGAATGTGTGGATGTATGAGACGCGTTCGTGTCCTGGATATATTAATGTACTATGAGTGTGAGGTTGAGAAGAATGTTATTAAGAAATTGAGCGTGAGTCGGTTGCGGTGGTTTGGACATCTTGAGCGAATGTCCGATGAAAGGTTGTTAAATAGGCGAGCATGTATGAATGTGAACGAGGAGCAAGTGGTGTATCGAGATAGAAATGTTTGATTGTTAATTGATTGTTTTTCAGGATTCGTGCTACCCCAAGAGTGAGATATAACATGATGTTCTGATGTTATGTGTGTATAATTTATCAGAGCAAATCAGAACTGCTTTTAAAAGAGGAAGAGCTTTAACGATGACATTTTAAAAGATAAATAATGTAACTAATGGAACTGTAATATGAAGGAGTTATGTAAGTAATAGTTGTATTATATTTCCACAGGTGTGAACAACAGCGAGTGTGGTTCCACACTTGTCATGTTGCATAATCCGCTGTAGAACAAATTTTTATTAATATGAAAGATTTTAATGTAAATGACACGCTGTAGGTGTTGAAATATAGATGTTCAAAAGAATAACTTTAAAATGATGAATGGCTCGAAATTTGGAGTGGAGTGGTTTCAACACAACTTTTTTGTAATATACCCACAAATGTTTAATAATTTGAAGAAACTTTCAGAACTCATAGTAAATAAAAAAACTTTTTGGATTACAATAAAATATTTGTACAGAACTTAATCCAAAAAGTTTTTTTAATTTACAAGTGTTTATATGACAGAAATTCGTGTCCGAGTTAAAATAGCGGTAAAAACTAAACAAAAAGAATCGTGCAGAAGTGTTTGATTCTCCAAGTGCGATTTCAAAACAGTACAAGATTTCAATAACACTTAAAACAATGAACAATACTAATTAATAAGTGAATAAAAATTAAGGACATGAATATATGTGTTCAAAGATGAGATAGGTAAGCGTTTTACCTACATAGCAACATAGAGTTGCGTCATGGACGATCGTACAAGCGTAGAAGCGTGCGAGCGCACGGAAATCATGTGGGTGGCACAAATTAATAAATCACAATGCAAGGGAACTGACGAGCCAGAGAAGATCAACTTGAGATTCAAGATACGCGGAATTTTATTTAAATTAATAAGTAATTGTGGTGCAGCTCACTTAAAGGTCACTTATACAGTGATACATTGTGACAGAAATGCATTCGTTTCGCTCACATATCTCATGGATTCATGGACGCCCAATGTAACACAGAACTCATCTACGGGGCAATATATACTGTATTATATCAAAACTCTAAGTAGAGCACTGATCACTATACAGTTCAAGATCGGAGTAGAACTTGCTTTGATCGCCTAGCGAAAATTGAAGATGATATTTTTGATAGTATCGAGGTTCCGCCAGAGTCATAGTAGTAACGCATTGGACTGTGGATCATGAGATCTTCAGTTCAAATCCCTCTGCCGACTGATGTCATTTTAACTTTGAACTAACATCTTTGACGGCTGTAACTTGACAGTTGGTAACCGTATGCACGAAATATATCACTTACTAAGATATACGATAGCAGAGTGCCACAACCGAAATGGATAAGAAATGATATTCATTTATTTTAGGAAGATTGGAAGCGGACTAACTACTAACGTTATATTCCGCGTCATGAGTTGATGATTATGACGACCATTCTCTTCAGAGAGATTCGAACTCGCGACCTCTGGCGTACTAGGGTAGTGACATAGCCACTACGTCATCGAGTTCGGCATTATACATTTATTTATTTCTTTGCAATAGTCTTTCAGCAAAATTATCTCCATATTAAATATATTCCTGGCTCCTTCTTCATTAACGTAATGGGGTATACCAAATTGACGACCGGTTATCACTTTGATCGTAACGGGGAAAGTTCCTTAGATTTACCGCACTATTCGATAAGATAAGGATATACGATATAATATAAGATCAATTTTTTTTTTACATATTCCGATTATTTATTAAATAATCGTATTTAGTTTTTGAATTGTTATGACATTTTTAGAAAATGCATCTTATATCCTCAGTTTACCGAATAAGTCGGTAAATTCTATGTATCCTTTGTAATAAAACTCTGTCGTATCAGAAAAAGTTATTGTAGTTAGCAAAATCTAAAATGCTGTCGCTTTTTGTGTCACACCGTCAGGTTTACAGCATCGAACGCTATGTTTGCAGTGCACCATAGGTTTCTTTTTGCTATCCTACTTTACTCACGGAAAAATTATTGCATTAAGGAAATCAACGTAAAAGTATTTGAAATCATAGATTCCATCTCGAAACCAAACGTCGAAGTATCTCGCAGTAATATGCCGTAAATAATAACCATAAAACCCGCTGACAAGGCGACAAACATCCTGGACCGTTCTTCGGTTCTCCGAGTTGCCGAACATCTCCGTTCGGTCGGATTCAACGGCATATCTCACGAGTGATTAGCGCTGCCGCCCACTTGCGTCCGCGACAGGTGCGTGACCTCGCGGTGACCCGGTGACAGGCGCTCCGCACCCCTCGCTGCGAAACCGCCCCACTCGTACCATGGTGTATGCGTGCGTTTAGCGTTTATCACTGAATGGCTGCTTGTTGCGATCATAAAATGTACCATAAATATACGCGTTATTTACGTTATAGTCGGGAGAGTTTTTGTTGGGATGTTCGGCTTGCCGGTGCGCTTTACTTGAAATATTTACCGTAATATTTTAGATAGTATAGTGCTTTGGATAAATATAGTCTGCTCAAATTCTCAGAGCCAATACTGAGATATTGGGCACTAAGAGCCTTCACACATTTGCCTTTGCTTAAAAAAAAATCAAATAACGAAAATTATAAAAATCAATGACATACATAGCTACTAATTTGAATTAAGAGAAATGCTATTACGAGATATATTAGAACCTGTACAAGAGAAAGAAGGATGGTGCAGTAGATAAAATTTTGAGCTCTAATGAAGAATTTTGTAAAGACCTTACGATGGCTCGGTTACGTGCAAAGGAGGGACAACAAAAGGAAGGCGAAAAAATACTAATATAAAAAAAATTAGAAAAAGATGTGCAGGAAGACTGTGTACCAAATGCATAAATGTTGAAAATAATCTGAAGAAAATTGACATTAGAATTTGGAGAGATATAGTCACCGAAATAGATAAAATACAACAAGGGCGCTACATAAGTAAAAAAAAAAAAAAAATAGAAAAATCTGTCAAGATTCATATTTGAATATGGACGATAAACTTACTTTAATGTTGTCAAAAATTGTAGTGTCTCCATATTAAATATACCACTGTCTTCTTCTTCATTAACTTATTCGAGTGCAACAAATTGACGACTGGTTACCACTTTGACCGTAATGTAACGTATTCAAATATACCTATATTCACAAAAAAAAAGTTCCTTAGAATTTACCGAACTATTCGGAAAACTTATCAAATTTTATTTTCAATACTTCTCATTGCTTAGTAAATAATCTTGATTGGTTTCTTAATTTAGAAAATGCATCTTATATCCTCAGCTTACCAAATAATTTGGTAAATTCTAAGCTACTTGTTTTTAATTTAATGTATTTGAGTACAAAACTAACAAATGAAAGACAAGGAATTTCAGTACGTTTAATTTGTTGTTGTTATTTTGAAAACTGTGCGTTTATTTTAAAAGTGAAACACTATTGCTTTTACTTATTTAATTATATATAAATGAACAGGCATTTTACAGGAAATCTCTGTATAACATTTTTTCGGAATTATAATTTAGGCTATACAATACATAGGAAAATAGACCAATCAGATAGCTCAATTTTTCTTAGTTCCGCTGTATTATATCGGTTATTTGCGTTGCTGAGTTGTGTTTTGGTCGTATACCAATGAATTTTATGTAAACATATAATCCATGAATTTAAAGAAACATTACGAAAGGAAGAGAAATGAAACACCCGAAAACGTTTTAACACCAACTTTATTTATATCCACCTTTGCCTCCGATTTCCAAAAGTACACTGTCTAAAAAATAATTGTGTCTTCTTAAATAAACCAATCATAAATTACTATTACGAATATAATATTAATTGTTGTTGAGCTCGTTGTGTAACAAACATTTAATATTTAATAAATAAATAATTTGTTTAATATAATTTGTTGGTTCGTTGTATAGTCTTAACATATACAAATCGAGCTTCGAAAATCATCTGAATATACAGTTGCGGACTCGATGTGTTTCCTACAAAACACAACTCCACCTACGGTGTCGTTGTGTTTCATAGGAAACACATCTCGTCCTCTCAACAGTATATTCGATTATTTTCGAACCTCTTATTGTATAATTTAGAAAACCATCGATACTTTGAAATGGTGCTTTAAGTACATATAGTAAATCCGAATTAATAACTAGTCGACCTTGCAACAATTATAATGAAATGTAATAAATTTTAAAATATATCACACATCTTTCGGAGAGTGCCACATTTAAAAATGAATAAAGGGCTTGATATATTTATTTATGTATTTTAATTAATTAATTAATGTAAACTTCTACATCAAACTAATTTTGAAGAACATCGAATAGACAAAAATATGTCTCAAGAGCCAAAGGAAAAGATAAACAGAAAGGGAGAGAGAGAAGGAGAGGTGGAGAGAGAGAGAGAGGCAAAAGAGAAATGTGTGAAGTATGAGTTTTAATTTGAGCTCGTGTAGGTAAGCAATCGCAGGTGAGCGATATAATGTATTCAGCGCATCTCAGTTCGTTAGCATATAGACGACACGTATTTCTGTGAACGTTCGGAACAGTTAGATGTCACGATTACTAAAAGGTCACCTGTTTTTTGGAGGAGTCTGTCACAAGAATATCATATTTATGTGCGTTATTAGACGTGGATTCCGCACTATGCCATCCCGAAGCAGAATCGGACTCACGCAAAATCACCATTAACATGAAAACAAACCCAGAAACAATTTTCCTAAATCATCATGATTATCCTAAAATTGTTGTTGTTGTTGAGGGAAATATTTCCCAATAGGGAACAATAAAAATTGCTTACATTTACAGTGTGAAGTTGTTAAATGAATGTTTCTTAGTTCGACTCTGTTCTCTTAAGTTTATGCAAGAGCAGAGGATTATCAATTATACGCGATTAAATTAGATATTCTTGATTATTCGACGGACAACAGTTTCAGATTCTGTGCACAGTAGGGAAGAGACTTTATGGAATTTATTAATCTTGTACGATCAAACACCAACACACAAATATATAATGTGTCATCGAGCAGCCAAACACGTGTTATAAGTTCCCCCACCCAACTTGATCTTCAACTGTTGTTCTACTCATCTGGATTTACCGTCAACTAGATGGTACATTGGCGCGGAAATTCCACAAATTGAAAATTTATCACAAACTCGTATGATAGAAATAATAGCTGGTAACATGAGCTCTTTTTTGGGTATTCTAATGTCCAGTTTTATAAAGAAATTTATCTACGACCCCTATTAAAAGTGGCCCTTTTAACTGTTGGTTAGCAAGTTGGAGGTGTCAATTTCTGAACCTAGTGTTAAAAGTAACATTGCAACGTCTTATTTTATCTTTATAAATTCATCCCCCATTATTTAAATTTTTTCGATGAATGAACGTACCCATAATTTACAACAGTGAATTATGATTTCATAATTCACTCTTCTCGACCAATCACATAGTCAGAAATCTATAATTCACTGTTATTTTAAAGACGCGATGGGGATCACCCAGCAACGGCCGTCTGACAGTTGACATGTAGTCAATTGTCTTTGTGTATTTTTATGTTTACGTTTTTTCAACGTGTGTTTTCAAAGAATTTCGATCATTTTCAAAAGTGATTTCCGAATATACATGAATACAAAAAATATAGTATTATATTCGAAATTATGGCCATTATTCACTTCATCTTCGTGAATAATAACTATCATAATCCCTCATATAATAATATACTATTATTTTTATTTTTAAAATGCTGTTAACGATTCAATATAACCTTACCTGTGAAAATATCATTCTACATTTTTTATTATTGACTAATACACTAGGAAGATCGTAGATAAAATTTTGTATGGTGTACGTGCCAAAAGTGTTTAATTTTGTTCGTGGGGTTGTTTCACTCGGCTTCCCCACTTACTCATAAAATGTCACTTTTAACACTTATATCATAAATAACTATTAACTATCACTTTTTTACTTTGAAGTAAATTTATTTGTTTTTAATAAGTGTACATCATTTCAAATTATTTTATGATTTAACATTACCGTTAAAACTTTGATTATCATAGAAGTAAATTAAATTGGAGTTTTAATTTCTTCATAAAATCGGGGATAAGAGAAGTGTTTATCGTTGTACAATTTTCTAAAATTATTTTATAAAGAAATACTTCACATAAAAGTAACAGAGAAATATATTATCTTCTACTTTTATTTGAAGTATTTTTTTTTTAGAAAATTGTAAAGCGGTAAAATACTTCTCTTAGACTCAAAAACAGAGCATGTGATACCAGCCAATGTTAAGATAGTTCCGTACCAATATTCTTCCATGTGCCCCTCCCAATGTCCGCGTGTATTCTCCGCTTGTGGATAGTAAGAAGGCGACGTACTGTTAATGGACGTTATGAAATTATGAATCGGTGACAAGTTGGAGCGCTAACGATTCCGAGAAATTCGACCGACGAATATTTGGAATTTTAAAAAGTGATGAATAATTTTGATCTTGGAATTTTCGACGGCAAATGTTATAAAAGATGATTTATTCAAACACAAATTCTAGCTGTTCTTTACAAAAATAACACTTCTTATTTTAATTTTATTCTTATAACTGTCAACATTTGTAAAACATATTATATTTTTAGTACCGGAATATTTTAAATATCGGCTTTCTAACCTAAAAGACATATGTCTCAAATTGTAAATCATTTATAAATATTTCAGGGTCAGTAATATTCCAAAATCTTCATCAATCTGTCAGATTTGTTTAACCACACATTACACAAACTCATCATCTATTTAATTTGGCATTTTAAATAATTACGTTGCCTTTTCACCAAATGACATCGCCATTTCAAGAAACAAATTCAAATAATTACTGTCAGGGGCTGCGTGCGAACTTCGAGGCAAGTGTTTAGTATTTAGAGGCAGGCGTGACGAGTTCATTTAGACACTAAGTACATGGACAGTGAAATATGAGGCGGTTGAGCAACAGCGGACAGTGGTGAGATGTTGAGAACAACCGACCAAGCTGTTGACACGATGCGAATGCCGCGAAACGTGTAATTATAATTTAAATCATCGTTGGCTAAGTACGGACGTGGACGCTTCGCTAAATGCGAGAGAGAGCATACATCACGAGACTATGAGAATAGAACTCATTTCACTGAAAATTATATTCAAGAAGTTGGTAGCCAAACTATGTAGATGAAGACTGTAGTCGTAAGTTGCATGATAGTCTACGTTTTCTCCTCTTTAACATAGTAACAGTTTCAAGTTTTTGTCTTTGTCATAATTTTCAAGCTCTTAACACAATCATATTCATAATCACTGTTTCGGTAAATATTCGTTCACCAGTATGTAAATACGAAGTGAAAAATATGTTTCAAGTACGTTTAAAATTGTTTAATAATTAATTTGTATTAGTAATAACTAACTGGAGAAGGTAATTACAGTATGTTGAAATATATTTTTCATGATTTGGAATTTTGTCGTGATAAACGAGCCAAATTAATTCTTTTGACAGCTCTCTGTTTACATACAAGGTCACTATTTTTATTTGGTTCGTCATATCTGTCAGTAATAAGATTGCGCCTCGGTAACAGCAATTTTTCTTTTCTTCACAGCCGAAGATTAAATTTGGATTATTCTATATTTCTATATCAACAGAAACAGATGATAGTCAACCGATTCACATATGTCAAACTTTTAAAGGTTTTGCCTTAAAACTAAAACAGTGACTATGTTAAGACGTGCTAACGTAACTTTATAAGTAATTGTTTTATAATCAACTTCTTACTATTTTTTATTTCAAAGCTTTCTTTAACGTCGTGAAAATTCTTCAGTTATTTATCTTTCCAAACTGATTAACTATTATATTGATAATACCCGTTCTATGTCCTATCTTCATTTCCATGTTCCTTTTACTCGTACTGAAAATATTTTTACCTTTCATTTACCAGCATCCAGAACAAACTGTCTTAGGATGTCACCTAATTATAGAATATGTTGCATTTATATTACCAAGTTCTCTAGTGTAGATGTTTTTCAATTAAAATTTAAGAATTTCTGAAAAAAACTATTAATAATTTCTGTTAACCTGCTTTGTTATGTATGCTTTATGTGCTCTTTCACTACACTTTTTTTCGGCTTGGCCGGTCTCGATGGCGTAGCCTAACAAGCCAGAGGCAAGGGGTTTGAATCCCACTAAGAACATGGTCGTTAGAGTTATTCATATAAACTAACAATCATCAACTCATGAGGCGACATATGACCGAAGTTGTTAGTTCGCTTTCGCTTTCCATCTTCATTATTAAACAAATAAATAAATTGCCGCTTTTGGTGGCATAGTGGCTATGTCACTAGCAAGGCACACCAGAGGTCATGGTTTGAATCCTACTGAAGAGTATGGTTATTTGTGTTGTTCACATAAATTCATCCATTCATCAGGTAACATATGATCAAAGTAGTTAGTCCGCTTCCATCTTCGTACATTAAAAATAAATAAATAAATAAATAGTGCAACAGCCGATCTCGGTGGTGTAGTGGCTATGTCGCTAGCCTAGCACGCCAGAGGTCGTGGGTTCGAATCCCACTGAAGAGCATGGTCGTTTGTGTTGTTCATATAAATTCATATTCAACTACTCATGAGGCGGCATATGACCATAGTAGTTAGTCCGCCTCTCATCTTCATAATAAAAAAAAAAAAAAAATTGTGCAAGAATCTTAGCAAAACTGTTACATTAAACTGAGAGAAAATTAATGAACTTCTCAGCTAGAAAAGCAAATACGTGTCCCGAGGATAATAAATTAATGCGCTAGATGAAAACTTGAATATGTTCTTTACTCTTAATTAATTTAAGAAATGAATACAGCGGTTCCACTCCCATCGCAGACATGAGATGTGGCGCCTTGTAGATGCGCGTTAACATCTTCCAAACGCATAAAACACACACGCATACACCGATGCGTTAACTCGCCGTAAAACCGCTGCGAGGCGCTCACATCGCATTGAACTTTGTGTTTTATCGCTCGCATAAATAATCCACAGACGAAAGTTGAAAGTAGGACTTTTTCACACATCAGATGAAATATTCGCGCCCGCAATGAAAGTTACTCGAACCGGGATTTAATTCTAATTTAGGTTTAAACGACCACTAAAAGTCACGGCCGTAACAGCGATTTTAGCGCCACACTCGACCGTATTTGCAAGTATAATGAGTGTACGGAGCTAATGTCATTAAAGTAATTTACTAAATTAAATAAACCGTACGGGATCATAACTCATGCGGTGATATTTCAGTGAAATATGTGCGCTTAATTTGTGAAATAACTTAATAAATTATAAATTAAACAGGTGTCTAATAAATAAAAAAACATTATTTCAACGCTTCGAGTTTCACCTTGCGTTAAAATCTCTGACAAATTATAAATAATACTGATTGAATTAGCTGTAATCGTGTACACTATTCGTGATGGTAATCTCAAAAACTACTCCACTAATTGCAAAAGTACTTATACTTTCTTGAAAATAAATGAGATGTAATTAAAAATATTTCATCGCTTTATCTGCAGATAGCAACAGCGAGTTATACCCGTGAAATATGGCCGTGGGCGTGAGATGATTAATATTGAGAATTAACTTTTCCTTATAATTGTAAAGGTAACGAAAAATATACATCTGCGAGCCAACCAAATGAGGCGTTATTTATTTTTCTGCTTCATGTAGCATTGAAATCTCCAGCTCGCCTGCGTGCGAAGTACGACATCTTGCGCACTGGATCATTGTAAGTAATTTGTTACATGATTAATAGATACTAATACATTTTTTATTTGCATTTCATAGCGAATATGATTTATTCTTCTATAAATAAAGTATATCCGTGTGAAAGAAACTACTAGATGGATTCATTGTTTTAATTCAATTTTAATTTTTGACTTTTATTTTTAGTTGTGCAGAAGAACAAATTATTCAGATTATTATTCTAAATCAAATTATACAGCTGATGTTAAGCTACGTTTACACTTGTTACTATTACAATTTACGCCTTTAATTTACATAAAGTTACACTGAGAAAAAAATACTACCGTTCAATCAAACTAACTAGGTTATCAGTTAATTTACAAATAACTGAAGAGTTCAGTCAAAACTGAATACTTCAGCAATTTTTACTGAAAATGGTACAGGTACTTAAATCATTCATTTCTTCATAATGACGCAAAATGATATTTAGGTTATGTTTTTGATGAAAAATAAATTACAATACAATACAAAACAATGCGTAAAGAGTTGTTAACCCTGTTGTTAAATTAACATTGTTAACTAAGAAAATGGATTCATAAGATAGGTTAATCACATTGTTACTATAACAACGCAGTTAACAACATTTTATGCAACCGGGCCTTAGTATTTTAATACATATTAAAACATTTTGAAAATTTTGTAAAATAAATATTTAAATAATTAAAAATTTGTACATGCTGAATATTTACGAATAATTTTATATTACGGAATCTTGTCCTAAAACGGGATTAACTGACAATTCCTTCGTAACTCTTAATTGATAGAACTGAGACCATCAATCAATTGTATTGAAGTTTGCGTACAGTTATGCCCCCTTCTTTACTGTATGATTCAGTTTATATTTTTTCTCTAAAGTTATTGGTTTGCCTAAAAACTGATTGGTTGCTTTAAATAACTCACCCTGTCTACATAGATTTATTGAATAGTACAGTAAGAGTAACTGAATTACATTTTACTGAATTTTTCGTGTTATTTGTAATAACTCGATTTATCTGTGTGTATGTAAACGTGTATGCAAGTATGGTTAGTGGTGAAAACGTAGCTTTAGAAAGAAAGGCTCGTAATATATTACATGACTTGATTAATGATTCAAATGAAGTTTGTGAGAAAATTAAGAGTGATTTGTCATTTTCATGCTACGGTAGCGTCAAATCATCTCTATTTATTTTTTATTTGCTATCTTAATTACTTAAAAATTAGCCTTGATTACTCTACATTACAGTTACACATTCAATTTATTCCTGTGAATAATTCAATCAAAATTTTTCCACTGCAAACGATAACATCTATTTTTTTGGTGTTTAGTAATTAATACTAAACGTGATTAGTTAATTGTGAAGCAAGCTCACGAAAATCCGTTCCCAGCAGCTATAGGAGGCAGTGGATGAACACATTTGTATCGCAAGTGGCTCAGGGCTACGCGATGAGTGCTTGTAAATCATGTAAATCATCGCACCGCTCGTATTCCGGCAATGTAATTGAGATAAGTGTTACCTACAAATTCGGCCTCTTAACGTGCATACATTACGCTTTTAAAAGCAAGAGGCCGTATTTCGGCCCATCTTCATAACAAATTTAGGAGATTGTTATTCTTTTGGCCTGGGTTTTACTCGGATTTGCCGACAGTGTCATGAATATTACGCAATAATAATTTAATACATATTTAGACATTATGAGTACAAACACAGAAGAACAAGAAAAGATAATGACTACTAAAAAACAAGATTTTATCCAAAGATAATACGAACAATATCAGGACCAATAAATATATCAGAAAACGAATGCAGAATAAGCGTGAACTATGAAATAGGATACGAGTTGGAAGAAGAAGACGTAGTGCTGAAAAAGAACAATCAACAGAAAATCATGTCAGTTGTACATACGTATATGGAGAGGAGAAGAAAAGGATACAAACAAATCAGTAGTAGAATAGAAACCAGACAGAAGAAGAAGACGAGGCAGATCCAAATCAACATGGTTGAAGGAAGTAGAAGAAGATTTAAAACTAGTAAGAATTATATACTGGAAAAGTAAAAGAAAAGAGAGGAATTTATGGTGAAACTTAACTACAAGAATTTAAAGGAAAATGAACGCAGATATATCCACTCCAATAACAGGATCTTTACATCATAAATAGCGGTAAATGGGGTATTTAGCCACTTTAAAAATATGTCCGATCGAGATCTGGTTAAGCAGAGTGTCAAACACACAAATGGGTAAATGGTGTGATATATTATATACTGGATTACAGAAAAAGAACTAAAAGGAAGAGAAAAATGCCTGGGACAAGTATATAGACTTCAAGAGCCAAACCAAATATGCCTTTAACTACAATGGGGTCTAATAAGAAAGAGAAGAGAAAGGCTACAAAATTGATAAATGAAACAGAAAAGACTTAAAAACAGCAGGAACACTGAAAATAAATATCAACAGATAAAAAAAAATAGAAGAAATTAAAAGCAGAAAAACAATTTGTATCCATCTTAATAATAATTCTAGAAAGCAACTCCACAAGGGGTATTAAACTACTATAATATAATAATAATAATAATAAATAATATATCATCACGCCTTTTACCCATTATGGGTGTGGCACCCTGCTTGCGCAGATCTCGGTAGGTGATATATTTTTGCGTATGAAATGCGGTTACCAGCCGTCAAGTCATAGCCCCCAAAGTTGTTAGTGGAGGGGGAACCACAGGGGTAAATTTAAATTTGTAACTGTCGGCAGTGGGATTCGAACTGAGGATCTCACGATCCACAGTCCGACACGTTACCACGGAGCTATTTAATAAATTCTTGTTATAAAATAGTTATAATACCGTAATAAAACTCTCCTACATCTATAAAATAGATCCTCTGCTAAAGTCAAAGTATAATAATTATAATATTTTTTCGAGGCGGAGAAATGGCATCCAGCAGTAGCAACGACCCCCTAGAGTAGCATGACTGCAAGACAACTAGATCTAAAATAATTACTTGGACAATTGCCGACGACGACAATGCAATTACCCTCATCAAAGCCTTTAAATATGGCAGGTGAGCGGGTGATCTGTCGGTAATGATAGTTGTGTTTTTTCAAGCGCTGTGCTGCTGCATTCAGGCGATATAAGGCAACGCGGACGGTTAATAGTGCAAGCGGACGCCGACAGAGGCGCGGCGAGCTCTGTTCTTCTATCATTTATCTAGAAGAGGATGTGTAGCACTGCATCTCTAACGCCCTTCATCGGCAACGATCCGACAATAAAGAGAGAGGAGATATTGTTAAAGGGGTTGGAAAATTTTTTTGAAATATCGGGTAGCGCATCGATCTGTATTTTTTAATTTACTCGATTATTTTAAATATTACCAAAATTATTTTTTTTAATGTTTATTTTAAATTAAATTGTTCTCATATCTACAGTATAAGTGTTTCTAGCGGGTATTTCATTCTTGCACAGTGATATGCAACTTTATATTATTATCGTAAATGGTAAACGGAACATCCTATAATTTTGAAAATTTTTAAAGATATACAGTTCTTATTTATTAATAAAAAGCTCTACGTCAGTTCGCATTTTTACTGACGGTAGGTGGTAGATAAGCAAACTGAGATTTAATAGAATTATTTATTAAATACTTAACACTATCGATTTCGACTAATCTTATTCTTTAAAGTCCTACAATACAGAAAATATTTAGGTATTTATTAATAAAAGTTACACACAGAAAGATTGCCATGAAATTAAGAACAATAAATAAATGTATAACTAAATAAAATAAAACAAAGAAAAGTTGATAAACTAAATAAATAATAATTATTGAAGATTTGACAGCAACTAACCTAATTGTTTAATTATTCAGAAACAATGCATGGCATACTTTCTTTGTAATTAATAATTATTTATTAATAAAAAATTCAATATTTCTGTTCAGATCACTTTAGGACTATAATGACTCAACTGTTTTAATAAGAAACGCAAAAAATTTATTTAAAAAAAATATACGGTATTCTATTTAAAAATATAATGTTGCATATGATTTCGTAAAAATGGAGCACCCGCTAGAAGAACTTATATTGGAGATATTTTGATTTCCTAAGTACAGAGGTACATATAATACTATTTTTACTTTTACTTATTTTTACACAACGAGTGTGTTGAAAATATACAATATTTACAGAATAATAATCACAGAATAAATTACAAATTTTAATGTAAAGAGCACCATGAAATTTTGCACATCCGTACCACTACATACTGCGAAATAGGTGTAAAAATAAAACCGAATATTTATAAAAGCTGCCAGTGAAATTCAGAAAGTAAAGTCAAAGCATAAAAATCTATTAATATTAGTTAATTGTATATGATAATGTAATATTAAATAAAGAAAGATATGTGTGAGCTTTAATTCAAAATATACTTTTCGGTAATATTTAAAATAAACGCATAAACTAATAAATACAGACCAATGAACCATCCGATATAGAAAAGGAGGTAGAAGGACCCTAGCTCACGAAGAAGAATAAATTATTTGGGAGAAATATTATTCTTTATTTTATTATCATTTTATAATATGTAGATGTTGAGTGAAGCTATATAAATCTATGCATAAATGTCAAAGTACTTGCGTTGATTTCTCAAGATGCAGGTGACTCTTTTGTGGAAGAAGAAGACGCGTACTGCTAAAGATTCTACGCAGGTAAGTCTAGGCGGAATGGCTTATTACAGCGGCGGTATAATTGAATAGAAACTAGTTTGTTGATATCTATAATTATCTATTAATTCCATCTTTTTTGCTTTAATTGTGTCATAACTGGATTATTTATTACGGAAAAAACTCGAGAAGGCCGACAGGTTGAAAATTTATTGGTGCGAGAAAATGAAAATAAAAACTATATTGTTTTCACGTTAAACTAAATTTAAAAGTGTATTTTTTGTGGCTCAAATAAAATGATTAAATTTACAATAATTTTGGAGGTCGCCGAGTTTGGTTTATCTAAAAAATAGACTCATCTTCATGAGATAAAAAAAAGTAAAAGGAAGCATTCGAAATAGTCTAGGAATAAGTGTAGATAAAATCAATGGAATATAAATACTTACCATATATTTTAACGTAATACGTACGTCCAAAAGTTTCTTTTACAAAGGTCACGTTTTGTTGGACGTGTGATATATAGTCTACAGAACATATTTTTATTTATTCCAAAATTACATAAGATAATTAATTACTTTGACTTTCGGCTAAACCAAAATCAATTACTGAAGCGTAAACGCCATTTATTTTCCCAAAGAAACGATAATTATTAATTATAGAAAAAAAATGTCGACAAATTGGCACCAATAAATAACAGAAGAACGGAACCTGCTAAGCAATGATAACAAAACAATAATAGTGTTTTGTTCTCGTCAAGGCCGCTGTTTTTTCGCGAGCACTCTTAGACAAGTGATGCGTTTTTGTTTGCGCTGCAGCTAGATCGAAGAGTGCGAATTTTTTGCGTAATTACCGTTGTTTCTCTTGGTGTCTCTCCTTACTGGCAAGGCCATCACGATAATTGCATCAGAGGATGCATTTCTGTACACCACACATAAGCTTGGAGTTATGTATTTTTTTATGAGTATTTGTGTGAACTTGATGAGTTTGAACATCATTGCTAAATTTGGAGTACTAACTACAGACAGAAATATTTCAAGGATAAGGAAAAAATTGTAGTACGTCTTTTTATTTTTATAAGAATCCTCTCTTTGACCAGTTTATGACTATTTATAGATGTGTCAGTAGGTAAGTAATGTTAATGTTCTTGGATGATACTAAAGCTATAAAAGTTTATTTTGTAAAAAATTGAAACGCTGCTTAAATTACTGTTTAAAAGGAAAACTAGATTTTGAATCTTGAACTATTACAAGTTTTTCTATGATATTTTTTCAGAGCAAAAAATCTGAATTGAAAGAGAGATGAGAAATTATTGCTGTCATTATTAAAAAATAATAACAACTTCGAATTAACAAAACACGACTACAAATTTGGAACCCGAAAATAATCATAAATATTAGAAGAGCAAACATGTGATTAATTAATCGTATTTTTAGTTGAGACTTTAAAGGTCAAAATCTAACATGCAGTAGCACACCAGGAAACGCGAGTAGCCACACATTAGAGTCTCGGGTTTAAACCCTAAATCTTCCCTATATTTACAGTAAGTTTCAGCTATGATGCAATATTTACATTTTTGTTGTTCCAGATAAAATTCAACATAGGTTGAAGATAATACAAATATTTAGTTTGAAAAATTTTGAATGATATATTTATAAATCAGTTCATTTAACATTGACAACCTATGTCGCATTTTATCAGGAACAGTACAGTAATGTATACAGGGTGTTTCCTTTAAAACAAGCAGCGCTTTTTTGGGCGAACTAATGACTTTAGAGAAAAATGTTTTATAGAAAAAATGACCAGGATAAGGGGCTCATTTAATAGGAATAACAAGCAGAAAATTCAACCATTGGCTCTCAAACGGTAGTATAAATTTATTTATTTTTAGTCCATTAAATAGAGATTTTTTTTTCTAAAGGATATAAATTTGTATAACAATTATTTCCTGAAAAATGATATTAAAAATTTAAAATAATTTTACAATATTGAAGTAGGCTATGACAGTTGACAGTGTAGTCAGTTGTCATTGTATATTTTTATGTTGTCGTTTTTAACCGTGTGTTTTCTACTGATTTCGATCATTTTCAAAAGTGCTAAATCTTATTTCGGAATTTACAGGAGTAGAAAAAGTACAGTATTATATTCGGGATTATGGTCATTATTCACTCGGATGTTTTGCGTCACGAGCCGTAGTGAATAATAATTATAACCCTCATATACCTATTATTTTATTGCATAGCCTACTTGACTTGAGGACAAACTAATTTCCTAAGGGTGGGACGAGTTCTATGGATGACCATGAATCTCAAGTATGTTTTGATCAAATGAACGATGTACAAGGTACGAGACGCATGTCAGGCGCAGTGGCAGATCATCATCGCGCGAAGCCTAATCGCGGCTCCCGACGCGTCGCGCGATCGATGAATAATTCGTATCAGATCATAAATCAACGTGTCCGCGTCTCGTCTGCCGCAGAGTAATTACCATTGATGAGCGCTTAAACCAAAGCATCCGTTACTTGTTTTTCTCCACACCGCGTGCTCTATTTATGTGTTGCCGCAGCAAAGCCACAGTACCGCCATGCACCTCGTTTGCTTTCTAATGTTCAAATTTGTATTTTCATTGCTTTCGTATTTTCTTCACCGCCGCAACGAGCTTCATATGTTTTGTGACATCATAAATCCAACACTTTGACGTTTACTAGCTATTGTTTTATTTGCAATTTTTTCTTGTGTTTTACTCCTTCCTGGTTCAGAGTATTTTGTTACGAATAAATGTCCACTTTGCTAATTTATCGTCGCCATTACTGTTAGAGAAATTAGGTTTTTAAGTCAACAAATCAAACTTTAAAATTTACTGTCTGCTACAAGTGAGACGTGAGATGATTCTATGCAAACGAACATTCGATTGTACTCTATAACTCAAGCACAACAGGATTCTTTCAATATAACTCGTTCGAATATTTTTCCAAATATGGGACTAAATTTTTTAAATATCTCTCGTGTATCTGGCACAATAGGTCTAAAATTCGGGGAATTCTATACCTAGTCACAAAAACCGTTCGTATTTTACGATACAATTAAGTAAGATTTGACGGAATGTCAGAGGTCAAAGGAATCGTGTTACTACATCAAAGAATTTTCTAATATATGCGCGGAATTCTGATATTTGTTTTAGTTCCGTGCAGAGCAACGGAGCTGCTCGCTGCTCGCTGCTCGCTTCACGCGTAACGACAACCTTCAATTAAATGTGAAGCGACACCTGCGGGCCATTTTACACCTTCAGTTCTCACACGAAATACTAATTATAGCGTAACTTAAGTAAATACGAGATTATCTACTTATTTAAAAGTGGTTTTACGCTTGTTTACTAAACTATACACCGCTTATAATTAATTCTCTCTTGCACGGCCAGTTAACCACGATTTCTTTCACCATTAATTTGCAAACAATTAAGAGCACTTCATTGCTAAATAACTCAAATAAACTTTTGTGGGCACCACAATACCCTCCATCATAGGTTTCTTATCAAAAAAATGCAGGAACACGGGCCACCAATTTCAAGAAATGCTCATCCCTTAAAAAATGTAGTTTTCAGTTAGACACAAACACCGATTACTAGGATTTTTAATAATTTAGTCAAAAAAATTGCATTATCCAAGTATTGTTTTGGTCTATTCAAAAGCACAGGTTAGCAGATAAACGAAAATATCAAAATATGTTGTTTTTTTTTCACGATATGCCAGGAAACCCCTCCTTTCTTATTCCGAGAATGTGTTTTTCTCTCTAGAGAAGAAAATATACAAGAGTTAAGATATGATTATTATTTACAAAAAATATATTGTAACAATTGTAAATAAATTCCTAATTTTATTGAAAATCCTTATTTTAGTGATCACATACTTTAAATTATCTTACAATTTATGTCTTATATTTTTTTTCTAGATTAAATCACTATTTGACAACTTTAATTTAGATTTAAGATTGGTTCATTGGCAACACTGTTACACCCAACTTTTGGCGTGTCAATTGTGTGTTGTGTTGTCAAAGTGTATTTAAGGTCTAAGCAAAGCGTTTTTAGAAATATGTGAAAAAAATGTTTCTAACACGAGTAGAAAACGCTTCTTCCACTTTCGCTCGAATTTCCTTCCACTCGACTAGAAAAAAGAAGCGTTTTCCTCTCTAGTGTGACAAATAACTGTTTTTTAATGTGTTGTAATTCGTAAATGGTGACAGCAAGAGAAAAAAGTTTCAAACAACAATTATAGATAATAAATTTGAAACATTAAGCTAATAACACAAGTTGTTATTAAACCATAATTTACTGATATATTTAAAAATAACTAAATAGGGCTTCAAGTAAACTACCACATCCGGTAACTTGATTATCACCAAAAACTATTCAGCTCTTTTCAAGAGGATACAATTGATATACACAAAATATCAAAATTTAAAGTTTAGTAGTTTTTGAGAAACAGTAACTCCAGAGATTCGCACACACAGACACGCACACAGATGTCATCGCGAAACTATTAAAATCGTACCTAAAAATGTGCTCATCCACTGAAAACTCACTACCGAATTTTGAGCATCATTCCAATATCTCTGTTACAGGTATGTGACGGAAGGTAAAAATTGTTTTCGTATGGATAAATTTCGGCTGGCATATGTGATTTAAAATGGAATGTTTCGGTCACGCTGATTTGTAAGGAGATGAGTAAGAAGAGAAAATCTCTTTAGCAACTACCGAAAGATTCACCCGGCGACACTGATTGAGTACATAACAATTTTACAAGATGTTCTTTATTTAATATAATACATTTCGGTAAAAATTTGTTTTGATTATAAATAACTTTCTAGACTCCTCGACAGTCCAAAATGCATTTTCTTAAGCACAACTTATATTTCACAGTTACAGCGGTTGATAAAAAGAGCTACAAGGATAATTTATCGGTGTATGTAACAAACCAAGAATTTACACATTTCCGAGAAAGTGAAAAATATCGCACGGACCCGTCACCCAATCTGCGCCCATACATCATCAAGTACCACGAGAAGAAGAAGAAGATCACCAACAAACCGTCCTGCATTGATTTATCTCCTCGTCGAGACATGGAACATTTAGTCTGGAGTCTGGCATTGCAAAAGCAAAAGCAATGATATTCACACGTAATACGATAGTTGAGTCGCGTATGTCACAAAGAAAAACATATCGGCCGTAGAGTAACATTTATTACGTTGCGTTGTGCTAAGATACGTTCATTTCTGGACGTGAATTAATGTGAGTTAAGTTTAATAGTTTACGTAAAGAACTATTACTTCATAGCTCATCTTGCCCATAAGGAAATCTAAACTAATTCGCTTCTAATTTCAGTATTACTTTTTTTCAGTTTAAAAAGTTTTATGTGCTAAGTATTTAATGATAAAGAAAGATTGCTGAATGCATTAAAATTCTGTTTTATTATTTTAATCACTTATTTGGTAATTTACTACCGTAATAATGTTTCAAGTAGATAATAAATAATTTACTCAATACGAAAAGCATGAACAATTTTAATTCCTTCCATTTGGATGTATGTAATTAATTAATGTTTTATCCGTGATGTAATGATTATAAAATTATTATCTAAACAGGAATATTTTAACAATGTCTAGTTAGGTACTTTATAGATAGTTTTATCTTAAATTTTACCACATAATTATCAATTATCCAATTAAATTTACGACTGCATTGCATTGTATAACTCATTTGCGAACCATTTAAAAATAATAATTTTGGGAAGCTGTAAAACTATCAAATATATAAGTTCACTTCTTATTTCTATTTCAAATTGATATCTTACTCGTTTAAAAATTTAAAATTTCATTTGGAGCTAACGAACGCTTATATTTTTATATGTGGTGCATCCAAGAACAAGGGATAAATTATTGTATTTGAAAGAAAGTTTATATCAAAGATTGAAATTAGAAATAATATAAAATACTTTTGGATTGTTTTGTAATTTTTTTTATAAATACTTCGTTTTGAATTGAACATCATAATTTGTTGTTTATGTATTATTATTTATATTTATTTGTTCATGCTATTTATATATTTTGCTGATGAAGAATTATGTACAGCAATTCTATACATACATAAATTTAAAAAAAGCAAATCATAGATCTTAATTCAAAAGTCTCTTTTTTATCTTCTATGAGTTCTGAGAATTTCTTTTCAACTTATTGGAATAAAAAAAATATGGTTCTGTAAATGCAGCTTTACTATTTAATTATTATAGTTTAATTGGAATCTCCATATTTTGTGCAAATTGATAAAATCTTTCTAAATTTTTTGTTCAGTTCATAATACAATAATAGATATCGTAACATTAACTGAGATGATGTTTGAAGAATTATGATATAATTAAGGTTTTTTGTTTTGGGAGAATAAAATTGAAATTTGTTTCATTTGTTCTCTGAATTTTTCTGCAATAGTTTTCAGTCTTTAGAAGTCTTCCGAGAAGTTTGAACAATTTGCGTTTAATTTAAAGTTGGTTAAAGCAACGCAGAACAAATAGCAAAAATAAAAATGGCAAATGTAAATAAATGAGAAAACTAATGAGCGTATGTGCAATATGAGTGAGAGAACGTGCAGCTCACAAGTTTATAAAGATGAGCCGAGTGATTGCGCGCATTGCTTATGCATGAGGGCGCCCTGATTCTTACGGGTAGATATTTTAATCGGACACTTAAGCGCTTAACGATAGCCTTGCGCTTAATAACGTAATTTGTATACGCACGCTAGGATGAAACATCGGAATCTAAATGAAGTCATTGTGTGTGAACGGCAGAACGCAAACATTATACATACAACGTAACTCAACGTAACACACAACAGATTGATCTAAATAGGGAATACGTGAATTTTCCGCTTAATGGCGCATTCTTGCTTAACGAAACTTCGCTTTACGCGCACCTGACAAATTAAAAACAGTTATGAGAGCTGCCCTACAATTTTGACAGATGATGCTCTGAATACTAATGGCCGAAGGTGCACAATTTACTTCGGTTTAAAACAAACAACATAAATGTAATGAAGTCATTATTTTACGGAAACTTAAAGCACTTGTTGATCTAACTTTACCATAATTCCACAGCAACACTGCAATTTAATTTTATCATTACTTCAGAAAACGAAACCTTCTTTTTAATTAAATTTCGGGCAAATAATTACACATACCATAATTAGCTACGTTCAGAATTTGAGTTCTCAAATTTTTACAATACTAGAATTATAAGAAGTATATGTACTTCAGAACTTATGGTAAAAATATAAATAAATAAACAAGTACACGAAAAAAATACCGTAGAATTTACCGAACTATTCGGTAAGCTGAAGATATAAAATACATTATATAAAAATTGAACAACCGGAAGATGAACTTGACTGGACACAGAAAACAATAAATTCAATTTTTTTCAAAAATAGAATAAGCTTAGAGAAAAAGTTTCAAATAATAGATGTTAGCAATAATATTTGGAATATAATTCTAATTTTGAGAAAAACTAAATTATATATTTAAGAATATATTTCAATAATCTTAGTTACAATGGGAAAAAAACGAAAACATTTTTAATATTTATGTGTCAAACGTGTCAAATAATTGTGAAGTGTCAAAAATATGTGTCTTTTGTTGACTAGATATTAATAGATTTCTATTTTAAATTAAAGTCATACGTAAGGAACAAGTCATACGTGTTTAGTTGGTTTTATTTGTATAAGAAAGTAGTCCACACAGATTTTGTTTGCTTCTTTTGACAAAACTGAATTATATGTTTAATAAACTAATTTTAGTTGCTATGGGAACAAACAAATAACAGAAACTGTTATTATTAATCATTCAATACAGATTCACATACCGATAGAAAAACACACGGAATATCCTCACTTAAAATTGTAATATTTTTTTATTACATTTCTTTATAATATAAGCGCTAAGAAACCCATTGTAGCAGAGCGCATCGTCAGATCTCGAATATTTTTCGAGTTACGTCGATTTTTGGTATTTTTCGAAGTGCAACTTTAAGGGCCTGTAATTCAAAAACTACACGAGATATCTAAAAATTCTCTTCAGTTTAGCGTTTCTGGTGCCTTTTATAACAAATAAGCAAATTTTCAAAATTTTGAATTTTTCTTAGATTTTTGTTAAAAATTTCGATCCGCGATAACTCGACAAATATTAAAGATACAGATTTGCAGTGTTCACCAATCGATTCAGCTCGTCGAAGTACATAAGTATGCAAAGTTTCATGAAAATTGCTTTACGGGATGGAAAGTTAGAGCAAAAAGCCTGAAAATGGCGTTTTTTGTCCAAAAAGTCAAGTACTACCCCTTGACGTTTGGCCTGAATTTGGCCATTTTCAGACTTTTTGCTCTAACATTTCAATCGGTTGCTCGAATTTTCTGAAATTTTCAGGGTTTAAGTATTTCGTTGAGCTGAATCGATTGATGAACACTGCAAGTCTGTATCTTTCATATTTGTCGGGATATCTCAAATCGAAATTTTGAAAAAAATTCAAAAAATTTCAAAATTTTCAAAATTTACTAATTTATTTTAAATGGCACGAAAAACACAAAACTGGAGATATATTTCGATATCTTGTATAGTTTTCGAGTTACAGCCCCTCAAAGTTGCTCTTCGGAAAATATAAAAAATCGTCATATCTAGAAAAATATTAGAGATATGACGATGCGCTCTGCTGCAATAGGTTTCCTGGCGCGAATATTATAAGGAAATGTAATAAAAAAAAATTACAATTTTAAGTCATATTTGGGGAAATTCCGGAAAAACCGGAAGAGTTAGTTTACTGAACACACAAAACAATAAATTCCAATTTTTTTCAATAATAGAATCAGCTATGCAAAAAAGTTTCAAATGAAAGATGTTAGCAAGAATATTTGGAATATAAAATGTTATTTGCACTTCTTTTGTACATGCTTCAAATTTTGGGAAAAACTAAATTATGTATTTAGTAATACATTTCAGTAATCTTAGTTACACTGGGAACAAAAACTATAATATTTTTAACATCTATGTGTCAAACGTGTCAAATAATTGTGAAGTGTCAAAAATATGTGTCGTTTTAAATATTATAAAAGCAATATTTGTATTATTAGTTAGAAAGTTTTAAAGACTAGATATTAATTAATAAAAAAAAAAACATCATAGCTGAGAACACAAAATTAAACAGGTATAATATCCATATGTCAAATAAATGTCACAAGTACTACCAGTAATTATTATTTACTGTGTGAATAACTTTTCGATGTCAATATTTACTGATTAAAGGATAAAAATTGCAGAATATTTTTATGAGGTTTAGTACATGGACGGTTGTAAGTGATGTTAAATTTTGTATTAGCATGTAATGGGAATGTTTCTTAAAGAAGCAAGTAGTGAAAAGTTAAAGGAATTGATGATTACGAATTATCTGTATATACATAATTATAAACTTAATAGTATGAATACAATATTCTTCATAAGTGTTTACGATCTGTGGATCTGACTGTAGCATTCGTTAGTTGCGAAGATGTGCGAGAGAACAGGGCCGCATTAAGGAATTTTATTATTTTTTAATTCAAAAGGAATTAGTGAACTTCCAACTATAAAAAAAAATAAAAATGTTGTTAGATGTTTAGATATTAATGTGTGGAATATATAGAATATATTTGGAAAATTATAAGAAAGAAATGATTAAAAAATAACGAAGCAATTTAAAGTCAGTTGTGGTGATTTTCCAGAGAGAATTATTTTAATATTCTTGTTTACGTATTAAACAAATTAATAGTTGAATGTTAATTGGCATCTGATGATTATATAGATACGGCCCTGCACGCGTATTAAAACCGTATGGGAACGGTGTAGGAGAACTCGTTGGCTCGTTTTACAAGCAAACAAGAAAATTGAATTTATTATACCTTTAAAACCTGAAGTTTTAATTTTATATGCCATTTCACTATTATCGTAAAGTTCGAGTGGTTTAAACTATGATTATCATATGCGGCAACGGACACTAAATTATGACGCACGACGCAGTATTTCATTCGTAGTCTAGTTACCCCTCCCCCCTCTGCGGGGTGATTTAGCTTCCTCGATGGAATTAACATACAATGAACGGCAACAAGACGCGAGATCAAATGGCGCTTCTTGTTTCAATACGCTTTAAGTCAATACTGAGAAGAGATGCACTTAAATTGCAGGCATTTTTCAAGCTAATTTCACAAGAAAAAAAAAATGGATTCACTTACAGTTGCAGGCAGTCGAAGTTGTTGAATTATCTCCGATACTCTAATGCCGGTGGAAATCTGCAAAAGAATAGTATATTAGGAGTATATGTGATACTTTGTGTGCTAAGCATGTATTTACATAGAAAATAGAAATATAATCATTAAAAAATGGAGACACTTTTACGCCGACGGCAAAAATATTGAACTTCTGCTTGTTGAACACATACATAATTTTAATTTCATATAAACAGTATACGAGGGGCACTGCTAAAGTTCGCGGAATCAAGTACTCTCTGCATTTCCAGCGTTCTGCGATTGTCATATTCGTAAAATTTGACCTTTTTTACCTATAATTCAGTTGACAGTTCGATTTCAAACTGCTCGGTTTCGTTTCAAAAAAATTTAACGGGAGTAATAATTGTGTGAAATATGGAAATTTCGAATCGTGACTTCCGAGTGATGATTTTTTATGATTTTCGATACGGTTTAACACCGCAGCAATGTGTGGAAAAACTTAATTCGTTATTTGGAGATGAAGCACCATCCAAAACTATGGTTTACAAATGGTTCGCAGAATTCAAGCGTGGAAGACCAACGTTTGATGACGATCTTCGCGAAGGTCGTCCATGCACCTCTGTTGTCGCGAAAAATATTGATGCTGTGCGTGAAATGATTTTGTCAGATCGGCATGTGACCTTTAGTGAGATAGAGGCATCCTTAGGCATTGCAGCGAAACAAATACATACGATTTTGCACGATCATTTGCATGTCAGGAAGCTTTGCAGTCGTTGGATCCCACACAATTTGCAAGAAGAACAAAAACAGGCACGTGTCAAGTGGTGCAAGGAAATGCTAAAGAAATTCGAAGGGGGTCGTTCAAATTCGGTATATTACATCGTAACAGGCGACGAATCTTGGATTTATTCATATGAGCCTGAAACTAAACAGCAATCGACTGTATGGGTGTTCCAAAATGAACCTAAACCCACAAAAGTGGTGCGTTCACGAAGCGTTTCGAAAAGAATGATTGCTTGTTTCTTCGGAAAAACCGGTCATGTTGCAACTGTTGCATTAGAGGATCGAAGGACAGTTAATGCTGACTGGTATACTTCAATTTGTTTGCCGGAAGTTATCGCTGAAATCAGAAGGAACAACATAAACCGGCGAATCATTGTTCATCATGACAATGCCAGCGCTCACACAGCACGGCGAACTGTAGAGTTTTTGACCAGTAACAACATCCAATTAATGACTCATTGCCCATATTCGCCTGATTTATCGCCCAATGACTTCTTCCTATTTCGACATATCAAAAATAAAATGCGTGGCGAGCGTTTTTCATCGCCTGAAGAGGCCATTGAAGCATTTAAATCACTTATTTTGAAGGTACCTCGCTCAGAGTGGCAAAATTGTTTTGAAGATTGGTTTCGTCGGATGCAAAAGTGTTTAGATTTTAAAGGAGAATATTTTGAGAAGCAATAAAGCGATTTACATAACGTAATTTGTGTTTTGTTTTACATTTTCCGCGAACTTTGGCAGTGCCCCTCGTAACAGCAAATATCATGAAAAAATCGATGGGGATATTTGAAGAAATATATGTTGTGGCATCCCCTGAATCCTCTTTACCATTTTCTCAATTATGTCTGTGTGTATGGATGGATGAATTAAATGTGTGCCCGTATTTTAAATAATTCATATGGGAGAAAATGAAGGATAATTATATTTAGGTTCGACTGTATTATAACCACTTGTTTATGACATTGTTTAACGTCCATAAAGTTGCTTATTACAGACTATTTCGATGATTGAAATTATAAAATTTTAAGTGTGAAATATAATAGTCATTCTAATCTAAGAAAAAATAATTTGCAATGCAGTCCAGCTTGAAATATTACATAATAATATATAATAAAGTTTTACTGACTAGCCCTTTTATGTGCCCCGCTTCGCTGCGCTTGCTCGGCCCCTAAATTGTCGCATCCATAAAACTCTAAATTATGCACTTATTACATAAATATCTATTATTACCAAACTCTTTGAATTTGAAACAAATAAAAAAAAAACAACATTGATGGACTAATGTTTATTTCAGATTTAGACAGTTATAGTAATATTTTTTTGTGTGCACTTGCGGTTTAACAACCGTCAAACTAAGACCCCTATAGATGTTTAGTGGACGAGCCACATGGGTTTTTAGACTATGAAAATAGATTTTTTTATTTTCTGCGAATGAAAATAATTTCCTTACTTCGTCGTACTTAGCAGTTTCTTATCTAGGATTGTACGAATACTCTATATGTTTAATCCATTCCCGAATTGTAGCATAGGTTGAACCGGTATGTTAACGAAAATGCTTATTAAAGCGAAGCAGCTACAGTTATGGAGATTATGATAAATATTATTAATGTTGACGTCTGGCGAATGCGTGGTTAATATCGCACATAAAATTTTTGGGTCAAAACATTTTAATGATAACAAATGGAACCAGTTAAGATTATGGCGTGATATATCTGCCGTAAATGTCAACTTTACTTTTTTATAAGATACAGAATATAAACAACCAAAATTTTGCTAATTAGTAATCAGTGCGACTGCGTTCTCCTACTCATCGTACGGAATTCGCGAACGACTTAAAAACTTAATTTTTAATCAGGAAACATTTTGTATCTTCAAAATATCACCAGGTTCATTAACACGCAGTTGTCGCGACGTTTATAGCCGAACGTGCCCGGTAACGGCCAATTAAACATGCTCGCTTTTGTGAAATATTTCGCAGATTTACGACGGACCACTTCAGCGACTCCCAAACTTTCCCAACCGCAAACACTAACTCTCATTGCCAGTGTGAAGCCAAATATTAAAAGAAACCTGCAGAATTCATTATATAAATAAACCAATTAATTTTTTTTAATAAATCAATCAGATTAAATTCAATACAGTAAATGAATATGTAGTCAAGACTACATCATAATAACATAGATCAAATAAAAATATAAATAAATATATCATCACGCCCTTTACCATTGTCATTGTGAATATTTGTGCTGACGTTATTCAACATGTGTTTTCAACGAATTTCGATTATTTTTAAAAATGATTTCCGAATTTACAGGAGTATAAAAAGTATACTATTATATTCGAAATTATAATCATTATTCACTCGAATGATTTGCATCACTCATGACGCAAACTTCATGTTCGTGAATAATGACTAGCATAATCCCTCATATAATAATATACTATAATTTTAAAATTTTTGGCAAGGCTTAAGAAATCCAAATGTTATTTGAAATTGTACATGAGTTTATTGGACATTTCGAGAGTTGATCTTTCCATCTTCAGCTACAATAATGAAGGTTAAGTTTAGATATATACTGGTTAATATCAAGTCATCAGATGACTTACTTGCCAAAAATTTTAAATCAGCTTAGGAATGGAAACCTCGAGTCAGCAAAATGTGAAATAAATTCAGCAACGACGAAGGGAAGAACTGTAAAAATCAAGATGCCATCAGCGAGATGAACAATGCGTATTCTTGCTCACATCTTGGTAGATCGGATCAATCGCACGTGACATATGGAATCCGTCTCTCCGTGCGGTCGTACGACCGAGATACACTCAGCGCACGCCAAATTCGGTATACGAAGATTGCATTGATAACAAATCGCGATGCAATGGAAGCTACGATAAATATCCTTTGCTACGCACAAATCTCTCTGCTTTATGGATCGTCAATTCTGTTCCCTTCTTGAATATTAATTCCTAGTGATTGCTTAGGCATCTTCAACAATACCATCATTGAAATCATACTAGGAAAATGTTAGGTACTGAAAGATATACAAAATTTCGAATTGCTAAATTTTGACGTAATAATTTGCAAAAACACAAAAAATGTCTCTAGTCTAGTGGTGTGACCCGTAAATATATTATTGATATTGGTAGTCCCAAGCTACTTTAGAAAATTACAGTGTTTTCGTTTGAGAGAGATTGGTTAAAGTATGTTCGTTGTTTTTGTAATGCACCAAAGATGCTGTGCAGCATTTGTTCTCATTCCAGGATTAGTCACAAACTGTGCACCGATTGTTCGAGCGGTTGATGCATCTCGCGGTCTTGGTAGAACATATGCAATCATGATCAAGATATCTTGATTAAGGTTTAAGGTGATTTCAAAGGAATCTCAAGGTATCGCGCCTATTGTTCAACATAATACTTCGTCGTGCAGTGTGTGGGTAAACTGGGAGCATAATCATGCGCGCTATTGACATGCGCCATCTTATTTTTACCAACACTGTGATTTATTGTTTCTGACTAACACGTGCGCACTGCCACAGGCGAAAACAGAACTCTTTAGTCTTTACTTACCTCAGAAGAAAAAATTAATAATGAATATTGACTAATATAACATTAAGACGCATAAGAATATTGGACAGGATGTTCCTACTATCCCACTTTTTAGAATAGAATAGAATCGAAGTATCCAATTTTAAATAGAGTATGAAGGAATCTACAACTTACAATCGAATTGAAGTTCAGACTAATATAGAATAAAATGTGTGCATTAAAATTAAACTAATTACCAACATTTAAATAAATGGTCTAGTTACGGGCGCCAACAGAATCGTTAATACTCGATTACTGAGTGTGATTTATTCATTTCCTTGACCTAAAACAGATTTTCTTTCTCAGAATGTAAACAGATACATTTCCTGTCAGGTTTAAGAAAAACGTTGTAGTTTTTATGAAACTGGTTGATCTAAATTCAACATATTAAAGCACCGCGGAAAATTTTTTCTTCTACAGCATTTAACGAGATTCTTATCCGAGATGAATTTAGTGATTCATGGTGAACTATAAAATGTAACGAAATATTTAGCACAGATTTATTTTTATGAGGCTTAGGAAATTCTTACAAAGTTCTACGAATTCTGACAAAAATATTTTTGACTAAATTCGCAGTATTTTCTTTTAATCTATAAAGTTGAAAGCCGGGAACAATGAACTTTCAAAAAGAACTAGTAATGAATAGGCCACACATACAAAATATACATTATGATTCATTTTTATTGGTTATGAAATTAAAAACCTGCGTTTCTTTGGTGTAGATTTGATAGATGACAAATGAGGTGTATAGCCATATTTTGTGTAGTAAACCACATTTCAAAAAGAGCTTTAATCCTATAATTTCCCTTTTAAAATGTGGTAAACATTTTTGTGGGGTGGGAGTGAGTAATTAATGAACACGCTTAATTTCTTGGGTGTCGCATTACTATCCGTAATCAGATAAATTTCTCGCTGTGCTCGGCGATTTAAGTTACAATAACAAAAACCATTAATTCTCGCTTAAGTTACATGCGCACATAGTACATTCATTACAAAACAAACAACGCGATTTCGTTCTCGTTTCGAAAAACCTTAAATTCTAAACGGCAAGGAGTTATCGCGAATCTCCCGGCTTTATTTATAGAAGCGGATACCGCGGCCCAAAGCTCGACTTGCGTGTTCTAGGTGAGGTGTGTGAGTGTGTGTTAGTTAATTAACGCGCTGTGCACACCTATAATTCTCGAGCGCGGATCGCGCATGTTCAAACAAACGATTTACACTTTGCAGGTGAGAAAAACAAACGCCAAACGAAGCTCCATGTGAGAAAACTAACGATGTCTTCCATTCCTGCTGTAAATAAGCAATCAACGAAAGAGATGTATGCTAATTCGATGATATCTCTTTTCATTTCACATTGTTCTTCCACTTCTGCGTTCTACTGGTCTTTATGCTACGTATCAAGCAAGTATTCTAACACTTTGACTGTAGCCTTAGAAAGCATAGATAGTATAGTATTTTATATCCTCAGGAATATGTGGGAAGTCTACCTCTCCCAGAGGTGCATATCCTCAGGAATATATACAGGATGACGTACTTTTCAAATTTGTAAAAAATATTGTGTGTTCCATTTGAAATTCCAAAGTTGATAGTAATTATTAGAAACCGGAAACGATATCATGAGTGTACAATGTACATCCGCTATCAATTAGATTATATGTTGTTGTATAAATCAATAGATATGTTGATAAATAAGCGAGATATTTGCTGAATCATATGTCTCCAAATCTGAGTAATCGAGAATAATGATTTTCAAAATTTTTGATTAGTACATAAACATCGTTTTAGCCTTTAGAGAAACATTCAGACAAAAACAGTTTCCAAAACAACAGTTTGAGTTCTTTAGTAACAGAACGATAGTGAACCAGTGGTAATAACGGTTTGGTCCCAAATGCACCTCTCATATTCACCCTTTCAAGGGAACACCCGTTTTCTTACATATCCTCGAGGATACGTACTATTTAGTACTTCATTGCCAGTTCACATTCTTGAAGATGTTTCGAAAAAAAATATCAAAAACTAAAAGAGAAACCAGAGACTGTTTAAAATGTATCTGCATTAATAGAATGTATTCAAAATTCACAGAAAAATGTTACTCCTATGGTTCCTCTTTCAGAACATTTTTGGGTGTCATAATTTAATCGCTGGTAACAGCATTTCACGGTTTCAAAATGAGTAAACGGCATGATAATATATTCATTTTTTGTTGTGTTGAAGATCTATAATTTCTTATCTTTGATAAACCACATACTTCTTAATTTATTTTAGTTCATTTACTGACGTAAAATTGCTATAAATATAGAGAGACAGGGTCAAGCCTTTTTATTTATGATTACAAACTAGGGTTTTATTTTTTCTTCATTTCTAAGAGAAGTGGAAAGTATTCCGCAAAGCTTCTTGAAAATAAGCATTTATTAAACACCTTTGAAAGATGTGATTTTACGGATAGTAACGCTGAAATATATATAGACTAGAATCCTTCTACCGTAAGTTTCTAAATCGTGCACAAATTTCACCCATTGTTTCTTATTTATCGCCATTCTTCATGTATCCTGCAGTGTAACGTTCCTCTTCTTCAGAGTCTTGTTGATAATATCCCAGAAGTCTTTTCGTCTTCCACAATATCTCGTTTCCTTCACGATTGTCATCCAAATTTGCTGCACCGGTCTTGATTCATTCATTTTTATCATATGGTTCCACCATGATAGTTGTCTTGTTTCTATGAAGTCTGGATTTTGCATTTCATTCTTTGAAACAGTATTCATTACTTGCAACTATTATGTCAATATAGATCTGTATATATTGTTATACATTGATACTTTTGTTGTCGTACTAATGTAACGCTTAAAAATATAATAAATATCTAAATTACTGCGGACTGAAGACATAAGCTAAAACTTTCTTTTAAGAGGGATGTACTGGCGCACAATAATTAATAGGAAGAATTTGTCAAAACAAATCCAAGTTCATAAACAAACAAACACCGTATACTTATCTCTATCCAAGGTTGATGTGATAAATAATCTTCCATGGTGTACGTCGCTACAAAGCAAGTAGCATTATTCATCCCAAGATTAAATTACGCTGAAGTCTTTCATGTTTACTCTATTATTAGCGCACGTTTTAATTAAAATATCCTTTATTTAAGAAATCCTGGTCTATTCTGATGTCAGATTTCATGATTTCATATTTCATCGCATGAGTCAGACTTCACTTAGCGAGAGGTACAGAAGCCGCAGTGTGGCGAACTGCGGTCTGAGACCATGTGAGAACTTCTTTCATCTTAACGCTGTTCCGTGTTTGTACGATTCGCATTTGTTTGCTGATAAACTATTTATATCGTCCAGGATGTTGGATGTGTCTGATGATTTAATTCATTGCTAATTTGATTTTCTTTTGTTGGTTGCTTAGTTTCACGGTCGAAAGAGAAAGATTCTGGAAGTTGAATTTATTTTTATTTGTATGGAGGTGCATCATACATCGGTATTCCATTCTGAAATACACTTAAGCCGGGTTCATACAGCTCACAATAAAAACTACATTAACATTAAGTATAAAACTTGTGTATTTACTGTTTCTTAGATTAACATTTGATCAACTACCATTGCTAGCTACATTACTTTACAGTTCACAATACATAATACATTCAAAAATGGTTCGTAACATTTGAGAAATTAAAAACAAATAAGAATCTTAACCTATAAACACGGAATACAAACAGCTGAGATATGCGCATGCTCAAAATGCATTATCACTAAGAATTAAATTAAAAAGATAAAAGTTAATTATCTACTTATGCTTGTTTTACACGATGCAATTTTTTTAATTTAATTAAGTTTAATAAAATTTACAAATTTTCTTGTCAATAAATTGGCAAGAACAAAAATATTGTCGTTCGTTTTATATACATCAAGTTTTACATATATTTACCGCGACAATTTCAGTAGTACCAACACTATATTAGCTGTACAACAAATTAATATTCTCAAGGCAGCTGCTTTTTCATTAATAGTTGTGGACAAGAAGACAAGGGCAATTTTCAACTTGCTCACAAAGAGATTAAAGGAGATTCTGATTAAAATATTTTTAATACGTAATTAAAAATATAGAACCAGCAGTAAAATGATACATTTGACTGGTTGGCAATGAGTAAAATCCTTTAGAATTCCCTAAAAAAATTGTCAAAAAATATAACATGTTCTAATTCGTCAATAAAATAGCTAATTATCGGGGAAGTATCTGTACAGGTAATAATTATATTAAATAAATAAATAAATAAAGAGCCGTATTACCTACAACCGTAAAATGTCAAGAAATCTTGAGCAATTCATTGAGGAACAAACTGTATCGTGTAATATAGACTTTAGTTTATTTCTTAATTTAGTTAGTTGTTAATTTTCTTAATGCAAGATGTTAATTTTATTCTTAGTTTGGAAGCGGACTAATTACTTAGGTCATATGCCGCCCACGTGTGAATGTTAATTTTATAAACAACACAAATGACCATGTTCTTCAGAGGGATTCGAACCCACCACCTCTAGTGTGCTAGGCTAGTGATATAGCCACTGCACTACCGAGTTCGACGATTCTTACTTCAATATTTGCTGTATAAACCCGGCATCAATGTTGAGTACAGTTTTTAAAGTAGATAAAAAATTTCCACCGTGATTTCAAAGTAATAGTGCATCTAAATGTGTGTTTGTAGAGCTATCAGCACCATTAGTCAGCCCAGTGTCCCCTCATCTGGGGTTCGACCCCGGGGCCGTTGATGGATGCGTCAGCGCGGACGACAGCCCCGTGCCGTGTCGCGCGCAAACGAAACACTGTTCACACATTAGCGCGCGCCGACAACAAAGCGCTAGATAAATTAGCTATTCCGATTGTGTACTGTAGTCATTTTTAAACCGATATCTGATTCGGTTTCGGTATCAATCACATGTTAGCTTCGACCACATACAGCGCCGAAAACAACCGCCTTATTGCTTTTGTTTGGCGATGGTGACTCTCCAACTATTCGATTATCATTTGTTAGTGTTTGGACTTTTGTTTTGGATGAGTTGAACGTGGGTGACTATCGTAAGACATTATTCAAATTTTCGTTTCATTCATCAATAATTGTACCTAAGGTGTGAATGGTGTTAACAGATATAATTCCGTCTCTACTTGTACTCTATTCTGTTTTATTTTTAGTGGTGCACTAATGATAATATGAATGAAGAGAAAGAGGATAGAATTATAAATATAAATAAATACATAATTCTTCATCAAGAAAACAAATGAATAACATAAACAAGTACATAGAAAATGGCACTATATCTTTCCTTGATGTATTTTCGGAAAAAAAAGTTTATAGAAAATATATACATACAAACAAATATGATCCGTAAAAATTGAAAAAATAATTTTCAAAATTTTAAAAATTATTCACAATATAAAAAATCTTTGTAAAAATCATAGTAATCCTGATGGATTCATGGTTAAAACAGAGATTAACATTGAACAATAGTTCAATTACGGTTGGAAACTCGATCCGCGTTCAAATTACAGATATTAATTCACTCGTAGGACAGAAAACCGTAATTAATTTCCGCGCTCGCTCGTTATTAACCAGAACAAATCAGGTGTCTGTAATTTTGACATCTACAACATGCGAGAACGTGTGAACACACTTACACACCATCGGGGAAGAATATCCATCGCGGCTAAACGTGACGCTAACCGTAATATAAATGTAATTAAGTACTGACGTATCATGTTGTAAACACTGGCTGGGTAATAATACAGCTGTTAGCATGATGTATTCGAAGCCATGACAACGTGTGTACCTACACTATATAAGTACAGAGAGTAATGCATGTATGGGGAGTGAATCTAGCCTAGCCTAACGCTGCTGCTATGGTGCAGAGTTATGGTGTCGTGTACCATGGGGATTTGTCCCAATTTACTTTGGATTGTAGAACTGTAGATTGATTTATACCTACTACTTATTTCTATTAATAGGAAATGACGCCCAAAACAATGAAGAAAACTATTTCGCTTAGCTTTTTAAAATTCTGATGGAAACAAGACTCTAAGTCTAAGTTCGATTATAACAACCGGTAAAAAACATTCGTTAAGCTTCTTCGGCACTAACATCTTTGGGAGATGTAATTTACAAATAGAGACCTGTTGTAAATAAAGTGCCACACTTTAAAAAGAAAATTATTTCTCTCTAAAACTGACTCAATTATTTAAAATGAATTTAGTCCATTTAATGTTCAAGTAAAACAATTGTGCTGGTTCGCTGTATTTTTTTTAAGTTGATTAATTTTTGTTTTGTTTCTGAGCAATGTAAAATAGACAATATTAAAAATTTGTTGAAGAGATAGGTATAACGTAGTTTTAATAAAAGAAAGATTGACATATTTGGATAGCAAAAGATAGATACAAATGCCATCTGTTGTAATATTTTGTTTACTGAAAGGTAGGTAATACACACATACATAATGCTATATTCCAATCAGTAGTGTAGTACGAACCCAGAAACACAGTCAACCAACAATCAATCTCCTCCCAACATTTCTATCCTGGCACACTAGTTTTACCTCGTCCACATTCATAAATGCGATTTATACATGCTTGTGTATTCTTCACACTCGGAATCATTCGTTCACATAACAAACTATGTCACACTTCCTCGGATGCCCATACAATCATTCACCCTCAATCTCACCCGCATATATTAGTTTCACCAACCTTTCATTCGACGTTCAAGATGGCCAAACCACATCAATTGACTCACTACCATTTTCTTAATAACATTCTTCTGCATCGCACACTCACCATACACCAATGCATGTAATAATATTATTACTTTTTAATCCTGGAGACTATAATTGTATTTGAAATTTTTGTGATATCGTAAATATACTTGTTTGTAAAATAACACCCGACATCTGACAAACGTTATGTTTTAAAGCACTATTACCTCCTCAGCTTATGTTCTACCAATATAACGTCACATCAATGGCATGACTTGCAATAAATATTATACGTAATTTTTATTATTATTATTATGAGTTAACAAAATGGTTAATTCACTTATTTATAGTTCGTTTCTTTAAATTCGTCTATGGTCCCAGACCCCATTAATTATCCAAAAAGAATGAGACTGACTAGATGCCATTGTTGAGTAGCCAATTAATAAGTTTTATTTATGCTATTTGCTCCATTTCAGCACCGTCGTCATAAGATTTAGGTGTTTACAATCCAAAGAAAAGGACACCCTTTGATTCTGGTTACTTGCCGCTCGCGTATACTTTTTATCTCGTTGGTAAGTGAGTCATTTATTACCTGCAAGTTTCAAGGATGTTTTCGATACGATTTTGTTTTTGTACGCCGGTCATAGGTGTCAGAATTAGAACTGTGATGTCTTAAAATAAAAATGTTATACATGCGGTTTGTTAATGTTACATCGAAAGAGTAGAATTTCGTGGTACTTCAGAGGAAGTAATATATTCTCGAAGATGGGTTTTAAGAAATTTTTGTCACTCATTTTCTTGATAAATGTTGCACCACATTTTATGACTAATAATTTTAGTAAACAGAAATTCCTCGATCTACAAAAAAGTGAAGAAACTAGATGACAAAGAATTAGAGATAAGATTGTTTAATCGTTACTTAATGATCTCTTCTCGTGGAAGAACTAAAGGCAGCCAGATGGAACAGAACTGGAAGAATAAAAAGTTCTGGTAGGTAATATTATTCTCGTCACTTTCATCGCTAATTAAAACGAGAACATTTCGAGTTGAAGGCAACCATTAGTCCCTCGCATCACATCCAGCGATAAACACCATATGTATCACTTTGCGCGTTACCGAGCCATATGTGCCAGCAAATCATCGCGAGCGATTTTAATTATCCAGTTAAAAATCAATTAGCGCTAAATTCACAGTTAATTTTCAGATTCCACAGCTCCACAGCTGCTGCTAGCTTCACGGGGATGTAAGTGATTTTAATGGAGGACAGAAGAATGAATTATTCTAGGCAGGATTTGTACGCAAGAAGGTGTACGAGTAAGGCACGAGAATTCTCGAAAAGTACGGTTGTTGGAATTATTGACTTCGCGTGTTGTTTACTTAGATGTTAAACGACAAAACGTGCATTGTTTTGAAATGTTTTTTTGTACGAGCAACATTAGAAAACATCGCCTGAAAATTTTACGAGTAAGGCAACACAAACTGAAATTGTAATTCAAACCCGAACAGCTGCTGGAAGATAAATTTCATCTAATTAAGATTAAAAGGTTTAAATTTTGTTATGATAGCATATGTACGATCCCAGAATCATATAATTTGGCCCAATAAAGACAATCTACAAACAGAAAATTGTTCTACTTAATTTCTGTTAAGTTTAAAAATATTTTAAGGAAAATAACAACTGAAATAATAACAAATTAACAAAAATCACTAACCAGGAACACTGATTTTGAATCTGGTGACATCCAAATATTGGAAAATGTTTGTGGAATAGATTGTAGGTAATATTATTCTAATGCCCGATATTATAAAGAAATTCCAACTCCAGTTAAATTTACTTCCATACTAAATTTACATCAAATTATCCAAATGACAATTAATTTTTGACAGCAATGTTAAGTAAGTCATAAAATAATTTGAAATGATGTGCACTTTATCTCATTTATTTACTAAGATATGCCCAAAAACCCTAATAGGCCTTCAAATAATCTACCACTTACTGTTGATAAATTTTTCCCAAAATCAATTCAATTCATAGCATAAAAATAATACCTCCCTTTCATATATGTATGTGCGGGAGGTAAAGATGAAAAAATTTAAGATATAAATATGGCGAATTAAACATTTCCTTTGTACGATTTTAACTGGGTCAAATGATATGATTCAGGGCTCGTATATCCTTTAACAAAAGAAATAGTAATTGGAGAACAGCAAAAAAAAAAATTAAAACGGATAAGAAGAAAAGAGAGCATTTTAAACACCAGTAAAGGATTCCAACACAAAATAGGTACACGAAAATAAAAAGTTCCTTAGAATTTACTCAATTATTTGGTAAACTAAACACGATTATTTACTAATCAATTAGAATTATTTGTAAAAAAAGTTTTGTAAATTTTCTGAAAATGCATATTTCAATCATCTCAATTTTGGTCTTCATTTACATTTAACCGATGTCTTGGTTCCGCTAAGTAAAGTCTGATGTATTTAAAATAGTTAATTGAAATCTCATTAAAATAATTGTCGTAGGTACAAGCAGGAGTTACGAATTCAAAAGTTAAGCACAACGTGTGTAAATTTAAGTATTTTGATCTTAAAATGTCATAGAAATAAAATAAATTCTGTGTAATATTTTATTTGATTCCAGTTTCTTGTTTAGGAAAACGCCATTGTTATAGTGTGTGTTGTAGCTTCGTCATAAGATGAAATTTATTTGAAACGTTTTTGTAATGTGCGTGGTTATGCGTTCCAATACAAAATAGGTAAAATTGTCGTAAAATAAATAACTGTTGGGCAGAGTCAGTGTAATTCGCGGGACGTGCGTCACTTCCTCGAGCCCGGAGCGCGTGCGCATTTACGGAGTTCCGGACTCTCCGGGGAGTCGTAGACACCGGCGACTACGTGCCTCTACGCTCAAACGTGCGCACTAGCGATTTTTTATCCCGGAAAGTAAAAACCGCCTCTTTTTAAGGCTGTATGGACATCTGAAGAACTGGTTGATTTTTTATTCTCCGCACAAAATATTTTACAATTCTAACCTCTTTTGTTTTACGAATAATCGCGGGCAATTCAAGTGCACTCAAGTCTATTCAGAGAAAATTTATGTTTATTTTGTGCGTCATTTTAGAACTGGTATACAGATGAATTCAAGTATCATGCTATTTAATAGCAATGTCAAGGACAGATGGACCTGTTGCGATTTTCTCATAATAAACATATAAAAAATCTTGTTCCACGATAAATAAAACAGAACATTCATTATTTTGTAAACAAATCGTCATAGGACGAACTTTCAATCAATTAATTAAAATTTTGATCGTTAATTCTGGTTGGTCTAATTAAATAACAAAACATAAATATATATATATATATATATATATATATATATATATATATATATATATATATATCAACACGCAATTTACCTATTCCTGAGGGTGGCACTCTATTTTCGCAGATCTCTCGGTATGTGATATATTATTTTAATGTGTTAAGTACGGTTACTGGCCGTCAAGTAACGATCCCGAAAAGATAAGTGGAAAAGGAATCGCAAGGGTAAAGTTCAAATGGTCGGCTGTGGGATTCTAACTGAGTATTGCATGATCCATACCCATAGTCCTATATGTTTCCGAGAAGCCAATAATTGAACATTTCATAAATATCATTGAAAACGATATGGTGCATCCTTCTATTCTCCACTCTGTATATAAAAATATTTTACCAATTAGGAAACTTAAATTTTGATGTAATTTTTTTACATAGGTACGATGATGGCAAGCGGACTAACTACTTTGGTCATGTCACCTCATTAGTGGATGATTGTAAATTCATGTTCTACTTCATGCTCTTCAGCGGGATTTGAACCTACGGCCTCTGGTATGCTGTGGTAGTGATATAGCTTTTACGAAATCATTGTTCTTTATTGATTGGTTAATTTAATAGATACAATTTTGCAAATTGTGACACTTAATATGAATAGAATTCTTATCTAAAAAATACTGAAAAACAATTCCAAGTGATATGATTTCCATGTGGAAAATGTGTATCATTCTTTGAAGGTGACACATGCATACGTGGTACTTTTATGTATTTATAACTTCCTCAGCGTTTTCCGTAACAAATTAAATTGTTAATTAGAGTGATATGTGTTTCTATAATATATCCACGTGTAGCATCATTCTCATATTTATCAGTATTCAGCAATAATCTGTAAATAATTTAAGTATCACATTACGTACTTAAATGAGGTATGCAGTGTTAAACATACAATAAAACGATTTTCCTGATCATAAAGTCTCATTCATATGAGCAATTAGTTTTTAGGTTTACAATTATGTTTATGTTTAAGAGATATTGTTTCCATGTTACCATGCGAGAGCGTTCACACTACCCAATTGTGGTGTATAGGTAAAACTAAAGTTTGCAAACTCCAAACTTTTGGTTTCAGTTTAGGTTTATGTTTAGGAGTGAACCAATAACTACACGAATAGAATGAAATAGAACTATATAGTTATCTCTCTTTATGAAATGTCAACAATATTCATATAAACTCAAAGTTTTTTCGTATTATTTTGAATCGTTGAAACAGAATAATTTTGGCAAGTAGGTTAATTTTGAATATATATTTTTAAAAAATTAATAAAGGAAAACGTTGTTGGTGGGTTCAGCCTATATTGCAGAAACATTCCACAATTTTTCTAAACTGCTCATAGATGACACTATTCATTAAAACTGTTTAATATCTTATATGAGCGCTCATGATGTGTTAATCTAAAACGTAAAACTAATCGTTATGTGAATGAAACTTTTTTATTTTCTCACCCGATTCTTCCTTTTTTACATTTCCTCTTTCAAGTGATATAAAAGGTAATATATAAGTAGGTTGTTACGTAAATGCGTGCAGATCAAAACATACGTATAAATTCTTTGTTTATGTTAGAATGTAGACATAGAGTAAATCAAAGTCCAGTGAAGAGCAGAGTTGCAGTAAAAGGTACAGAAAAGCATCAAATAATTAATGACTGTTAATAATAAGACTAATTATTATTGACAGAGAACACCGCGGTTAATTTACATGCGCGTTGTACGCACATAAATAGCAGCAGTCTTACCAACACGGCCGCTCTGCAAAATCCAGATCATGTTACGCATCGGATGCGATTTGTCACGTGCAGTAAGGCCGCGTGTGTTCATGTGTGAGCGTTACAGATGACACTACTGAATGTTGTGAGTTGTGTGAGCGATTATGTGAGCAGTTGTGAAATCTTTGTTGATTTGTCCTGTGAATGTTTTGTGTGATTTTATTGTTGATTTTTGTGGATCAAGGTATCGTTGCGAATGTGATGCTCATTGTTGTTTTGAACAATTGAATGACATGATTGTGGCAAAATTACGAAAATACTTGACTTAGTTTTTATCGCTGTTTAGCAACATTTAGGTGACCTAATCTCTGAGTCATCAAATAAACATTGTTGAAATGCAATATAAGACGACAAATTTTATATTTTTAATTATTGAAATTTAAATAAGAATAACAAAAGTAAATGAAATTAAAAAATTAATGGTGGTAGGTAGAGGTACTAATTTTCCAAAATATAAATAGAATCTTCAGGCAATGTAAACATCTTCATTCCAAAAATTTAAAGTTTTAAAAACAAGTTTGTATGGGTAACCCTTCCCTTTTATCATATAGATACATATCGCTTTATTTGATTATTGCTAAAAACATTGTCATTAATTGTCATATGATGCATTATAATCAATCCTGTGAATATTATAGTGATTATTTTTTGACGTTTCTTAAAACCAATGAAATGCTTTATTGTATGTCACGTGTCTGCGTTTTAACCAATCCTGTCATTATTATACTGAGAATAAAGCTCTAGTGATTATTCCTGGGAATCTATAGCTTTTTAATTTTGGATGACAAATGTCAGATGTCAAATAGTTATCATCAACACAATTCAACTCAAGTAAAAAATGAGCAAAAAAGATAGTTTTAGTGGAGTGCCTGCTGCCTGATGATAAAATAACAAAACTAGTTGCCATTTGCCAATAGCCACTCAAGCCCTATGGAAATATCTGTTAAATTATTTTCAATATTTATTCTTACTATTTTCTTGTATTATTACTGAAAATATTAGAAAAATTCATTACTAAAAGCTAAAACCCCAGATAATTAGAAGAGTTGAAGAATTCCGTAAAATACAAAATATAAAATACAATGTAGGTAATATACCAAATTTTCAAACGAATTGGACTTTCAAGTTTTTGGGTTCTCGCAAACGAGTCGTTTTACATTTACATAATTTCCTGGCTTGTAAATTAATATCTAGTCAGAATTGTAAATGAAAAATAATGGAGTGGAACTTCTGACACCAATTAATCGAAATATTAATGAAGTCTTAAATACCGCAGTCAAGAATTCACACAATAAAAACAATAACACATCGGCATTGAACTTTCATTTACAAAGCAACAAACCGAAACACATTTACTTCTGCAACAATAACAATAATAAATATATCACGAACCATCTGACCGCCTCTCCAAATTACTCCTAACCTAACTTATTGAAACATCATTTCATTTATAACAATAGTGCAAGGTCGTGCCCGAAATTACCGCAAAACTATCCGTTAATTAAGCTATGATTTGCTCACGTTTAGCAGCAGATAGTGTGACATTGAAACCTGCGATCTGTGGAATGCAAGGGCCAGTGAAAGTGATCCGCGATGATCTAGATTCGCGGTGCAGTGCAGCGCAGGTTCCAACCGACAACAATGCAAAGGACGGGCTCGGAGATCGGAGATAGGCGAGCGGAAAGGGGAGTGAATGCCGCTATTAACATAGTGCCCTATTTACTTGGAGCATCTTCACGCCACCAGTGACATTTGAGATGCGCACCCACTTCTAGCACAACTGTTCAACTGTTCACTTGCAAAATGTAGAATATTAGAAATGCTCAACATGAATAAACTTTGCCAACGCAGAAAGAGCAACACATTTTTCAACTGCGATTGAACTCACTGGTGACGGTCTACGCGCCTTTTACCAAATTCAATCCCTATTTCCTTTTATTGAGAAACGTGGGAAAAGCAGAAGAATCAGATTAATTGTCGGAAACTAGAGGTGGTATGATCGATGTTCGATGATCATTAAAATGTAGGGCCGGCGATCATTATCTGGAGTGTATGGAGTACTTCATACAACGATAATGTCCATACCTCAAAATGTTTCAAGCAATTAAAAATACAATAGTGAATTTTCAGTGGATGATCACATTTTAGGGTCCATAGAATATGATTTTAATAGTTTCGCGATGATATCTGCCTTTTTGTGTGTCGGTCTGTGTGGATCTCTGAAATTACGGTTTCCCAAAAAATACTAAACTGAAAATTTTGATATTTTGCACATATTAATTGAATATCCCCTAAGGAAGAGATGATTAATTTTTGGTGATAACTCAATAACCGGAAGTGGTAGTTTACTTGAAGTCCTATCAAGTTATTTTAAAATACCTTAATAAATTATGGTTTAATGACAGTTTTTGTTATTAGAATAATATTTCAAATATTAATATCTACACTAATATTGTTGTTTGAAATATTTTTCTTTTACTGTGTCCATTTAAGAAGTAAAACACGTTAAAGAAAAAATATATTTTGACATTTTCGTTTAAATCTGCTAACCTGTGCTTTAAAAAAAAGTAATGGTTGGAAAATATAATTTTTTGAAGGGATGAGCGTTTCTCCCCTCAGAACGCTACTCGATTACTCCATACCCCAACAAATTTTACTTTGTCTGCCCTGTTAAACTGTAATTTACTTATCGGTCCAATAAAAGGAATGGTAAGAATAAATAAACTAAAAAAAGTTTTATTTTATAATATGTAGATGCGCAGATAGATACCTACTAATTCAAATAAAGTTCAATAACTACTTTATAATCAATTTATTAAGAATTAGCATATTTTCTATGGTAGTACTAGTATCAAAGAGTATATCGCTGGTGATTGTTTGGCGTCGTGGATTGTTTACCATAATTTACCAGGCGCGTTCAATTGTTTCACGAAATAGTCGAACAATTGCTCTTCATAAAAAAACAATTGCTATGAATAATAATTCACCTTGGAAGTAGTTGTCATATTAAATTATACAAATACAATTCCTGTTCTAGTCACCTGACGTGTAGTTGAAGTCTCCGCGGATGAAACGGAAGAGAAGATTAACTTCGCGGTTAAATGCAGTGAGATGAGTTAAACAAGGTCGTAACGGGATGAAGTGGTTTAAAAAACTACATTTAAGTTGTGTAAATTTACTTGAAATGGAAACATTAGGAAACTAAAACGAGATACGATAATTATCTGGAAAGATGGACTTGTACACGTGAAATTGGTAATGACCATTGACATCGCTGAGGGACACACAAATTTCAGATGTTCTCACGTTTATATGATATCACCAGCAACCTTCTTATAACATTAAAAAATATCATTTATTAGCTTCTGACAACAATTAGGAAGAGACCACAGAAACTCACCTAACTGACTTTGAAGTAATTTTAAAATATTTTACTACTTATAAACGGAGGCTAAGCAAAATTTTAGTAGGTATCTTTATTTAAACGAAAATCTATTGTTTTCAAATAGAATTCGGTACATTGGGCGGTTTTTCTATTATTCTGTACATAATTATTAATCCTTAAAACTTTTGCATAATATCAATAATACGTAAATATAAAAGACCAGGAGTTTTTATTTTATTAGTATGTTTAGAAATATTTCATTATCAGAGTTACAGTTAAAGTGATTGGCAGTAATGTATTAAAGCATTTTTCTTTTTATGTAAACTATCATAGGGATAAATGGAAAGATTTTTGATTTAAGTTCTGTATTTATTACTATGAGTTCTAAAAGATTTGTCTACTTCTTGAAACACAGGGATAATTTGCAATAATTAAAAATAATAATTCCTAACAATTTATAGTAATTTTTTTATTACGAAGATGGAAAACGGACTAACTGCTTTGGTCAATGCCGCCTCATGACTGGATGATTGTGAATTTTATGAACAACACAATCGACCATACTCTTCAGTGGGATTCACATCCATAATCTTTAGTGTGCTCTGCTAGTGACGTGGACACTACACTATCGAGATTGGTTTCATGTAGTTAATTTATTAAATACTAAATTGATTAAAATGATTTTATTATTTGTTTAAACTTGGAATGTTTCTTTAATTACTATAATTGACTATTATTAAAAATCCATGCAAATTCTACCTATGTTTACATACATAATAATAATTAAAAAAAACTGTTTTAATACATTCTGTCAATAAAAAAATAAAATTCCCGCTATATTAATTGCTTCGTGGTAACGCATTGGACTGTGTATCATGAAATCCTCAGTTTGAATCCCACAGCCAACTGAAGTAATTTTCACTTCACCTCTATAGTTCCTCCTATATTGAGGGTCATGATTTGACGACTGGTAAACGCACTTCATGCACAAAAATATATCACTTAGCTACCGAGATCTACGTGAGCAGAATATCACACCCACAATGGGTAAAAAGCGTAATGATTTATATTTATTACCACCCGATATGTTACAAGGGTCAGTTTCAAAGAGCAATGACCTGCCTCAATTTCTATTCTACCAATTTGACGTCAAGACGTTACTTAATTTACTTATTCGTTTCTTTAAATTCGTCCTCATTGTACTAAAGCTGAAATTTGGGAGCAACTGTGTCGGAAGAATGCTGAATCTTGCTTCGTTTGATAAAAGAAGAAATGCTAGCTGGTGTGTATTTAAAGAGTGTGATAATCCAGAGGAGATGAAGAGTTGTGTAATGCGTGCGCGCTACAGTGGAGTGTCCCAGGCCCAGGCTGATCTTCCGGCGAGGCATGGTCGCGGGATGCGCGAGTGCCGCTCTGGTTCCCGTCAACAAACAAACCTCCGCATTGCGGTGATAGTTCCGCGACTGCTGTGCCGCGCTCTCGTGCTGGTGAACTCGGCCAAGGCCCGCGCGCGCGACAGCGGCGGCGGCGCGGGCGAAGCGCCAACGCTCCGGGATTGTTTCAGCTCAAGTGTGAGAATTTATAAATACCAAGGCCGATCAACTGAACCTATTGTAATTAATGATTTGATAGCATAATGTCATTCACTTATCGTGACACTGGAACTGCACGTAAATGACACGGAATCCGCCCCCTCACGGGGATGACACCCTAATTACTACCCCGACACCCCGCCGGTCAATATCTCGACATTCACGCCAGACACTTCCATAAATCATCAGATCAATTTACATACATAAATATATCAGATATATTCCGTTTTTCTAAATGTGATGGCATTTCCAGTGTATAGACTCCTAAAGGAATCGAAATTCGAAATCAAATGGGCCAGAAAGATAAGTTATCCGAAAAATGAACTTACAAAACAAGTAGTTTGAATTTCTTTGAGACACTCAGAAAAACCGATATGGAAACAGAGAAATAAAGATAGCAGATTTCAAATTCGAAAAAGAGAAGCAGAAATCAAAGAAAAGATTAAATTATTAAAAAACAAGATTTTAACTAAAGATTCACAAATGATAATTTACCGAACGATAATAAGACCAATAACAATACACGCTGCTGAGACTATGACTGACAAAAAGATGAAGATGATTTAAAGTAAAGGAACGAAAAATAATAAGAACAATATTAGGACCAATAAAGGTATCAGAAGACGGAAAGAAAATTACATATAACAAGAGTTGAAAGGAGAAGACATAGTGAAAAAAATCAAGCAATAGAGAGTCATACATAATTACATAAAATTTTAGATTATTAAAAAAAGCTTTCAGAACTGATTACCCCATGAAAGAAATAAAACCCTTTTAACACGTATATTATACAAAATTTTATCTACGATCTTCCTAGTGTATTAGTAAATACTAAAAAATGTAGAATGATATTTTGACAGGTAGGGCTATGTTTGTTAATTTATTGACACAAATCGTTAGTCAAGTGTTAACAGTAACAATGGAATTACTTTTAACACGTTACTATGTTTCTTTTAAAACTAGTGTTAGAAAGTAACATTTTTAACTTGCTAAGCTACCGTTAAAAAGGCCACTTTTAACAACGGTCTTAGATAAAAAAAATTTAATGATATATTGTTTTTTTTTTTAATATTTTATTTACTTGAGACGCCACTAATCTGTAATACTGCATTGCATTGCAGTTAAAAGAGTGTTTTACTATATCCAATCAAGATTTTGGAGTCAGAGGCCGTCGTATATATAAATATACTTGAACACTTACCATATATTGAATCCATCCCTACTGTGTCTCGACGAATGGTAATCGTATTTTCTTAGAGAAGTCGTTCACCAAGACCTGAAATCAGAAATAATATCAATTCAAACTATGTCCATTCTACATATTATTATCAGATCTGTGCGTAAACAAAAATGAAACTAAATGATGCAATAACAATTTAAAAGTGTAGAATTTAAAACAGTCGACCTCTAAACGATTATTATTATTTCTATAAGTACCATCTTCGCATTGAAACAGTGAGTTATGAGGTAAATATTGTTGTATCTATTATCTATTTAATTTTCTGGGCCAGTGCGTCCCTGGCAGCAATGTAGCAGGGTCGTATAATGTCATTTTGCAGTAAATAATGAAGGCTTGAATGCGCTTTGAGGAAAAAACGTATCACGAATGCACGTGGTCGTGTAAAACACATCTCGCTATTGTATCATCGTTGTGCCTCGGGAACAATAACTTATAATGTTCTACCGTGGCGAATACGAGCTGCACATGCGTTCCTTGTGATTTTATACACTTTTACTAATTCAGGGACAGATTACGGCGTTTTTTACGCGATGAGGATATTAGGTAAGCTTGAGATAAACTAGACTAATTTATATTTCGTTTAATTACTATCTGAGGTGTGAAACCTTCGCCTAGAAGTGTGGTTCAATGTATTTTTGACGAGATAATTATAATAATTGAATTAATAATTTCGTGCATGCTTTTAAAAAGCAATAAATTAAACATCTTTTAAATTGCGTTTGCATAACATGTCAATATAATTCTACTCATTTGGACCATCAAGGAAAAATAAATGAAGATCACCTTAATTACACTTATAATATTAGTATCGTTACAAATTACAAGGAAGCTATTTAAATATGTAATCATATTACGAAATTGAACTAATTCATTCTCGGGTTCATGGCACTTTCATCTTTTGATAATTACCACCACATGCAACATCAGTAGCCCAGTATTATAAAGAAAATTTAACTACTTACTTTCATAATTTATATCAAGTTATACAAATGACAATCAAATTTCTGACGGCAATATTAAGTAACTCATAAAATAATTTCAAATGATGTGGTCTTCTTATAAACAAGTAAATTTAAGTGACGGTTAAATTTGTTTATAATATTGGACATAAGACTGTTAATTTTTGTATCTAATATAAATACAATTTTTGTCGATTGACATTAAAGATGACACTTCACGGACTGCTAACAGTTTGTAAAATGTCTCTTCTATGCCTCAGCTGTAAAATTATTTTACATAACAACCGCTCAACAAATGTATAGCAACCGTCAATAAATACATAGCAACCGTTCAACACAAGATTTACAGACTAGTTCATAAGGATAAAGTACACAATTAGAAGTATTATTTTGATGCTATTTGAATGAATTCTTCCATAACAACAGGTCAGAATTATTGAGATGTAAAATGACAGCTTGCACATTTTTTCCAAAACTAATAATAATAAACAATAGACAACCTGCTAACCAAACAACAAAAAAAGCAACAATTAAATGTTTTTATATCACCATCAATGCAGTCAAACATAAAATATAGTATGTAAACGTATGTACATAATATGGGTTTTATTGACTAGCTCTTATGTGCCTCGTTTTGTCACGCGCTGTCGGCCCCTAAACTGTCTCATCCATAAAACCATAAATTATGTACTGGTTTTTCTTCTTCATGTTTTCTTTCTTTAAATAGAAAAATCTTATATTGTGCTATAACCGAGCTGACTCCGGGATATTCCAGGCCTACCCACCCAAATATTAACAATCGGTCCTGCTTAGGACACGACGCGGACTATACATTTTTTGTAACCATTTAGATAAAAACCAGTCGGGAAATTAAAGCCAATAAATAAATTGAAAATCAAATAAACTAAACGTATCAACGTTCCTAACCAACAAAAAGCCAATAATAAAAACGTTGGAGTTAACCTAATTATGGCAACAAAAAACCAATGTTGGTAAACATTAGAAAAAACCATAACATCGGTATCATCTCCAGTTAGTTGCTATCCGGAGCTGCGGCGTTCTTGAACTTTGGTTGGCGTTACAGTGTAACAGTGATCGTGGATCGTGTGATGTACCTGCTCTGATAACGCGAGGAACGAGATCAGCGAGGCTTCACGGATACGAGGAGCGCCACGTGACAGAGAGCGGATCTCGGATCTGGCTGGCATTTAAATTATCGCGAGACGGGCTCTCACTGCATGAATAGATTATTGGTGTTTTAATTCTAGAGCAAATGGATTTATTTGTTCATTTACATAATGTTTACTGATATTTATTTGTCATAATTATGTCGCTGGTAGCAGGATCTCGCAAACAATATCATTAACATTAACTGTATTATTGAAAAGCAAATAGTTCTTATATATTCAGGTCTGATCCTAGACGATGTTCATTTTATGCCCAGAACATGGGGTTAGCGGAGTCGCTCTTTCTTTTTATAGACAAGTAAATTAAAATATCTAAAATTTATGAAATAAACAAATTAATAAGGCATTATTCTTTTGCTAACACATACCTATACTCTAATATATAGTTCATTTAATTAAAAGACTGTACGAGTAACTATACTTATGATATGTCAATCCCAATAATATATACCTATACAGAGGGCTCTGGCCGGGAAAATTAGTGCATGTTCTAAAATACTAAAATATAAACAATTTCTGGATTGCAATCAATATTATAAAATTGACTAAAATCCAGAAATTGTTTTTTAATACAAGGCCCAATCAAGAAGTTTATATATTATCATTCCAAAACATCACGACTGTGGGAAATGCTCTTTATTTTTGTCTATTGGGTGAACTTATGCGAAAAGCATCACTAAACAGTTAGAAAATGATAAATTTTGAATAGAAAATAAGTTTAGTATCAAGAATTTAAGATAATAAAGAAAGATCGTCGAATGATGGATAAGAAACAGGAAATATCCTACCATTTATTCCTCGATGCAAACGTTTTGGTTAAGGATGATCAAATATTATTTCCAGTATACGAAGATCATCCTTTAACATATTTTTCCTACGACCTACGTATGTATGTATGTATATATTGGATAATGGTGTTCAGTGCTCCCGAGTTATTGTCTCCTTATGGTATAAAGCATGCGCTTAGTTCCTTATATTGTTTTTCTATTATTGCTTATTTTATCTAAATAAAACCTTTCCTAAACTTCCACTTTTTACACAGAATGTTCCGTAATCATAAGTATCTATGTTCATAGCACACTACTACTACAATTATTTAGTAGAAGTAATATTTAATATAGTTGAAATAACGAAATGGGTGCAGCGTTTTTATATGAAAACAAAGCGCTTGATAGGTTGGAAAAGGCTCTGGATATATGAATTTCGGGTATAAGTTCGATTCGAGGCCACACAGAAAGCATCTTCTATAGTTAAAGGATCGTGTACCCTTTGTGGACCAGTTATGATTTACTATTATAGCTGTTAAATGAACGATTTGCGAAACGTGCACCCGCCACGATGGCCCGTGACATTTGTGCTTCACGTTATTTATTGCGCGATCCTTTACGGCCCTCTGAACTCATTGTGTTCGCTTTAGGGTCATCCCACACACTTAGAAATTATGCCACTAATATTCTCATTTATTATCAATCTCCAAGGCTTCAATATCAACTGTTGCTAAATCCACCGACCACCTTCTACAAAACTGGATGCATCTCCTAGTAATTTTGTAATATGTAACCTAAACGAGGAAGTCATCAAACAGTTGCTAATTCCTGAAAGTATCGTGTGTGGCCGACCAGGTACGAATTTCAAGCCTTTTTATATTCAAATTGAGCGTTTAATCATTGTCGAATTTCTCACTGGAGGTCGTTAGTAAAGAGCCACGTCGATTGGCTAGATAAGCACGTGTGTATTACGCCTCGATAACACTTGATGGCGAGACAAAGAAGGCCCTGGATTGAAATATCGCCTGCTTCATTTGTTTCGAGATCGCGCGACACGAATTTGTTCCAACTTACAATTCAATAATATTGAATTAATAGCAGCTATAAATAATATACATGTTTTGATAGCTTTATTTAGAATTTTTGTTAGTACTACTATTGATATGATAATCGCCCAGGTATGCCTATGGAGCAATGAAGTTAGATTTTTATCGCGATTTATTTGGAAGTCTTCTCATTCAACAACATCCATAAACTTCCAACCTAAAAAAATACTATAATTCATTTATATTAATTTGACGAAATCTGTTTAAACGAGCTAATTTATTTTCTAGATTGTCCAGATAAACTAGTTATGCATATAGGAAGACCCCACGAAATTCTTCAGCGTTAGATCTCTTAGACATTTCGTAAATGAGTGGCCCTTATCAGTGGATAATTCGCGAGCAATCACGTGCGCCATTACAAGCCCACGAGTGCAATTCCGCCATTGTCTATGATGGAATCAGCCAGCGCGAAGCATGAAGGCATATTAAGCCCCGTATTCATGGATGTCTCGTAGCGAGATAAACAACGCGTTCAGGCCATTTGGTGCGGTTTTGCCCGTTTACCTAGCCTAGATGGCCGCAGATACCTGACAGAAAAAATCTGCATGTTTTGCGTTCCCACGAGATACAACATTCGGAGATGCTTCACATAGATCTGGAGATGTCGTATGCATTGTTAGTGACATCTGCATATGTGGCACGCACAAATATTACCGCAACTAAATTCCCTAAACTAGAGGGCCTTACTAGCAGAAACTGTAAAGAGCACAATGGAATCTGACTTTCTTAAATTTTAATGAGAGGGAAACCTTTACGATTTAAACGAGACCACATTCTGTCTTCTTATATTTCTCAAAATTCTTAAATATACACACGTAAACACTTTTTAGTTTTCTTATTCGAACTAGTTTGTTCATCTTGATTTGTTCCACTTTTTTTGTTTAACCTTTAAACATGCTTTGCGCAATTGGTGTAATATTTTTTCTATACCTAACACTATTTTTGAAACTACGCATTCTACAAATAAAAATTGTTATGGAATCACTAACATTCCATACGCCATGGAATATTTTCGACGAATCATAGCCGCGATATAAGAAGTATTTTGATTCAATTGTTATAGTTACGTCTGTTTGTTTTAATTTAATTTTTTGAATTTGACGTTTTCAATAGTTTTATATTTGTATTTTTTGTATAATTTCTAAAATCTTGTTATAGAAAGTTTAGTCTACATAACATGTAACGGAATGGCATATCCCACACTCGCAAACCTTAGCCCTCGCCTTCGGCTCAGACCACAAACTTTTTGCTCGCCTGAAATATGTGCCATTCCATTACTTGTTGTAGAATATACTATTCTATAACACTGCTTTGGAAACTACGCATTCCACAACTAAAAATTGTATTGGAACAACTTTCATTCCATACGCCGCGTTTTGAATAAATTTGACGAATCAGAGCCACATATTATAGCGATATATGAAGTATCTTAATTCGGTTGCTATGGTTACGTCTCTTTGTTTTAATTTATTTGAGTTTGACGTTTTGTATTTGTAATTTTTGTATAATGTCCAAAATCTTGTTATAGAAAGTATAGTCTACAACAGGTAACGGAATGACTTATTCTATTACTAAAATATATATATATATATATATATATATATATATATATATATATATATATATATATATATTATCACGCCTTTTACCCATTAAGGGTGTGGCACTCTGCTTACGCAGATCTCGGTAGGTGATAGATTTTTGCGTATGAAATGCGGTTACCAGCCGTCAAGTCATAGCCCCCAAAGTTGTTAGTGGAGGGGGAACCACAGGGGTAAATTTAAACTGGCAACTGTCGGTACTGGGATTCGAACTGAGGATCTCACGATCCACAGTCCGATACGTTACCACTGAGCTATTTACCCCAAATATTTATTCCATTACTTGTCGTAGAATATACTGTTTCATTACTGTTTTATTATTATATTGAAATATTTGTATATTTTCAGTAAAAGTACATTTTTAATCTAATTATTATTTGTTAAATCGTGGGACCCTATTTTAGGTACTTGTATGTACTGTTGGTTCTCTTCTTCTTTAAATAAATAAATGTTGAATATACCTGCTTATATTAGGCTGCCTGAAGAAATGTGTAAAAAGAAAGGGGTAAATGCTAATATAATTACAGAATAAATGATATTGATAGTGGAATGGTCAAATTCATATGATACAAAACCAATCACAATAATCTTTTATTCATAGTGTTGGCCGCAAACAATTGCGCGTTCAATTCTTGTTAGTAATAATTGTGCGATTCGTAAAAATAAAAATTAAATTAAATTTATAGCGCTGCTAATAAAGGAAATATCTCGAAAGCCGTCGGCATCGGCTCTGGAAAGCAAGTTCATGAAACAGCTCAGGTTGTGGTATTCGCTTCATATGATATCCCGCACACAATGCCTCTCTCATTATGCCATATGCACTATGTGATATTCAAGTATTGTTTTAATATTTACTACGCGCACTTGCGGTCTCTTTGTAGCTGAAGACTTCCTCCTTAATCCTTAGAAACCAGCAGTCTTTCCAGAATCCCGCAAGAACAATTTTACACTAAGGAATACCCTTTAAATTTAAAACAATCTAAAGTAGATATTACAAATACATTCATTAATTTGAAACATTTCTGAAATTTACACAGATGTTCCCGGAATCTGTAAGTAGAATCTGTTGTGAGCAAAACAATACCTCCCGCAAAGGATTTCTTATCAAACAAGCCAGGAAAACACGGATCACTATCAAGAAACGTTCATAACTTCAAAAAAATTTAAATTTGAATTATGGATAGTTTTGCCGATTGACATTAAAAGTAATACTTTACAGACTGCTAACAGTCGAGGTGAAGGCGAGTCCATGAAATGGCAGCCAGCCAAATATAATTTTTCTTTAACGTGGTGTAATTCGAAAATGGTGACAGCGAGAAAAATGTTTCAAACTAAACTACAATTGTAGATAATAATAATATCTAAAACATTAGTCTTATAACAAAAGTTGTCATTAAAACATAATTTACTTAGATATTTCAAAATAACTCGAAAGGCTTCGTAACTACTACTTCCGGTTATCCCAAGGGTCGATTTTTACAAAATATCTAAAGTATCTGTTTAGTAGTTTTTGAGAAACTGTAACTCCAGCCAGGCAGTCAGACAGATACACACAGACAGACATCATCGCGAAACTATTAAAATCGTATTCTACGAACCCTGAAACATGCTCATCCACTGAAAACTCACTACCATATTTTAGCATCATTCCTATAGCTCTCTTACAGGTATATGGCGGGAGGTAAAAACTAGTAGAAGATATAGTAGCTACATTAAATAAATAAAGTTGGCAAACTTAAAATAATAATAGCTTTGCAACATCCTAGGATACCTTATGCTTCAATAATAATAATAATAATATAACAGGTACAAAGGGACGTTAAGCAGTATCAAATATCGTATTGGGAATGTAAGTAAAAACTTTTTCTTAAATGAGATTAATTCGTGCTGTACCAAGAAGTGTTGAAATTTTCATTGTAGCAGTTCTTACAGCAACAAGCTGTCAGCGACGGTGCAGAATTTACAATCTGCGAATGGTTTGGTACAGGAGTGTAGGTCCCGTTTCAGAATGCTGCATCTGCATTCATGCACCGTAATAAAATCTAGATCGGAAATACCGACATGCAACGTGCAACCAGTTCAAGATTTGCTGAGAACACTCATTCGTCATCCTCCTTATAAGGAAACTCGAAAATTTTGAAGTCATCCCACTGCATTTCAATTTTGGAACATTCTAGAATGTTTACTTGGAAAAGACTAAAAATGATGTTGTAGTTTTTACTTTCTTATAATTCTTAGTAACATGGGTAAGTTTTGGAATCTTGAAAATGTGTTGTGGTATTTTTCAGCAAATATCACTTAAAATGCGAATTTATTTTTATTGCATTTCTACATAACTTAAGCCTCAATAAACTCACTGCTGTAGAGCGCATCGTCATATCTCTTATATTTGTTAAGATATGGTGATTTTTGATATTTTTCGATGTGCAACTTTGCGGGCATGTAATTCAAAATCTATGCAAGATATTGGAAAATTATCGTCAGTTTAGTATTTTTCATGCATTTGATAATAAATTAGCAAATTTTGAAAATTTTGAAATTTTTTGAAATTTTTTCCAATTTTTTGATAGTCGATATAATTAAAAATATAAGAGATATGGAATGGAAATACACACCAATGGATTCAGCTCGTTAAAATACATAAGCATGCAAAATTTTAGAAAATTCGAAGCACGGGTTGAAGAGTTAGAGCAATAAGTCTGAATATGACAATTATCGGCCCGAACCTCAAACATTGACGTTTGGCCCGAAAAAGGCCTTTTTCAGAATTTTTGGTCTAATATCTCAACCCGTTATCCAATTTCTCAGAAATTTTGCATACTTATGTATTTCAACGAGCTGAATCGATTGGTCACCACCACAAGTGCGTATCTTTAATATTTGTCGAGTTATTGCTGATTAAAATTTTGAGAAAATATTCGAAAATTTTCAAATTATTCAAAATTTGCTAAGTTGTCATAAAATGTACGAAAAACACAAATCTGGGATTAATTTTTCGATATCTTGGATAGATTTAAAGTTTCAGGTCATCAAAGTTGTATTTCGTAAAATATCTAAATTCGTCATATCTAAAAAAATATAAAAGATATGACGATGCGCTCTACAGCAATGAGTTTCTTAGGGTTTATATTATATAGAAATGTAATAAAAAAATATTCACACATTGAGTGAGTTTTGGTGAAATTTTCAATTTATACTTTCTTATGTAGTTGTAATGTAAACATTTAAAAATATAGAATCATAAATATTAGAAAGCCGTGTAGTGACTATACCAGATTTCTAAATAAGATAAGGAATTGTCATATTTTAAAATTAAACTGTAACTTTGGAAAATTAATATTTTTGAAGCATTCCAGAGAAAGGTACACAGATGTTTCTCATAAATTAAATACTTGCTAAATGAGATTGTGCCAGAAAGATATTAAAATATTATCGAAGAATTTCTTTAGGAACCCGTTATAGTAGTGCAGGGTGTAGCGTTCAATTCAGGAGCGTTTGGTTTAATCCGCAATATTTAATTAACACTGCGTTGGTTATTAAAACAACATAAGATGAATGATAAATTATTTAATCAGGAAACAAGTTGTACTGCAAAAAAACCATATCAACCACAACATTCGATGTTATCCGAATTAATAACGATGCAGTGAATCTCCAAAAGACGAGATAACCTGCGCGATAGCACGGGGGAATAAACCAGTCGAAGATTAATTGGCAAAAAAAAAATCGCAAGCGCCGTCTTCATCCAACACGGAAACAGCAGAAGAAGATCGCAGCTCGGCAGCCATGTTGTTTTTATTTTGTGAGGCTTTGTCTCATCGAGACAACTGTTTGAAATTTAGTGTAATTATGGTTGAGATTGCACGGGAAATGGACTATTAGAGCAAATGTGTTACAGAAAAACTTAACACTAGATCACGAACTAACAAAAGTGCTTGGGTTTCACACGTCTGTTGATGGTTTTTGTTGAGCCGTATGGGACAAAAACGCGGCTTTATAACTTCATATAAAAGATACATAGAAAAAAACATCATGTGAAAAATATTGTATTAATACCATCTCGGCAATTTGGAGGAACCTTTCATTATGAGATTTGTCTGAAAACTATAGCATTGGCGGTCTACAAATTACACTTTCAATTAATATTGACGCATTAAATAATAAAAACAATTTACTTTTTTCAACCAGACACCAGACCTGATTCCCAGAAACTTACTGGTAGTTATTAACTAAAAATGGGATCAGTTTAAAAAGTAAGATTTTTTTGTAGTTGTGCATTTGGCAAATTAGGCAGAGAGATAGTACTTTATTCTTTCGCTAATTTGCAAATTCCTCCTTGCAACTCATATAATATACGATTCCAGTCGCACATGGATTGGACCAAAGAGAAATTAAATTAATTTGTATATTTCTAATCAAAATTTAATACATACGATTTAATTTTAGAATCATGAGTTAGTGTATTAAATACGATATAGTTTTAATAAATAATCTACATTATTTAATACATATTTTAATTGCAATGCATATAAAACTCAAAATGAATAGGAGTAAAATATTATCTAAATCTGGACATCATACAAAAGAAAATTGTTTAATTTACCATATTTATATATTAAATTCCATCATTTTTAACTGCTGCACATACATATACCGTGTGTCCCACGTAAAGGTTGGCATAGGCAAATAACATGTAAAATCAGTTTTTTGTAAATAAAAAGTGTCCGGCAAAAAATTATGCATCCAAATTTTATATCACAATACTGCCAATATCCCTACATCATATTTAATACAGATTACTTTATTTTGATACCGCAATTTAATGAAATTAATAATAGTAATTCCTAATTTTCGCCTACTCTTTTTATTGCTGCTGACGTATAGTGCTTGCAATTTGTTTTAAATATTTTAATCTGTCACTGTCAATTTCTGGAGATGGAAATTATTCAGCGTTCATTCCTGTAGTGTATTCAGATATTTGTCTTGCACTGCGCCCCCATAATACATTCTAATAATATTTACACGGTTCTCGACATTTTATGTATTCTTGATGACAGTGACAGATTAAAATATTTAAAACAAATTGCAGGCAATATACGTCAGCAGCAATAAAAAGAGTAGGCGAAAATTAGGAATTATTATTATTAATTTCATTAAATTGCGGTATCAAAATAAAGTAATCTGTATTAAATATGATGTAGGGATATTGGCAGTATTGTGATATAAAATTTGGATGCATAATTTTTTGCCGGACACTTTTTATTTACAAAAAACTGATTTTACATGTTATTTGCCTATGCCAACCTTTACGTGGGACACACGGTATAAAAGGGACGTATTATGTTTGTAATAAAAATAGATAAGATTTTGGAAACATTTCATCAACAATAAATTTCAAAGCTTATTAGGGTTTTTGAGCATATCTTAGTAAATAAATGAGACAGAGTAAATTTCATTGCACTCAAAATGATGTGAAACATTTTTCTACATTTTGTTGTGACCATATTCAAAAACAGTATTCGTGGTACCAGCCAAATGAAATCTTTAAGTTAGTGAGTTTTGTTTTTTTTTTGTTATTATTTCAATTGTAATTATTCCTCAAACTATTCTTAAAAATAACAGAATTTAGGATTCAAATAAATTGAGTTATTCCAAATGCCAAATTACAAGATTTTGGGCACGTATGTATTTTTAAGAAACAGATAATATAATATTAAAATAAGAGTGAAGAAACTAAGAGCTTCGCTCACGCATGTGTCAGTGACACATAAGTGAGCAAATTCGTTTCTTCACGAGTGTTGTATAGCGTACCCGCCCCCATCCTTATGGTCCACAAACTCAATGTTACGAATCAGTCAATTTGGTAATGACAGGTGAGTGGGCGAAAGTAGTGAGCGAAAGAACTTTCGGCCACTCCTCTGTCTTTATCCTTCCCGTTGCCATAGGAATGAGTTGAGTGGACAAAACAGAAGGTTTCGAGCTCTGTATCATAATAAAAAACAACAAGTTTCAATAGCAGGATTGAAGAAAAATTATTGATTGTTAACGAAGTACGATTGTCAAAATAGTACGCGGGTAGTTTTTATGCGATATTCTATTGTTTCAACTCATCAACTTCTGGACATCACTTTTGCCATGAATTTAAGTATTCTTAAATGAAACAATAGGAACATACCCTTATTATCATTAATATCATTCATCGCTCTGCAAATAATTTGTATTTAACAAATTTATGTATGAATATTTTAAATTAATTGAATGTACCTTTTGTTCAATTCATGTGCTACTGGGCTCGTCAGTAAGATTGATGGAAATGGCTCTATTAATAATTGTCACAGAAGGTGAAATCGGATCTTCAATTTTTAATGCTAATTTTGCAAACAGAAAAATAAATCAGTAAATGAAAACAGTGAATTAAAAGCAGGTTACGATCGAGATAATTGACAAATTGCATATCCATATAGGTCAGAGCATTGTGCAGAACAATTAAGTCTTGATTAAATGAGCCCAAGAGAAAACTATCTCAACTCAGCTTCTTACAAATTAATATCTGCTTATATGTGTCGTTTTAATTACAAGAGGAACTCAAAAGGATAAAAATTGTGGTCAATTATTTCCATCTGACATAAGAAGAGGCAGTAAAAGTTTAATTAATTTAGAAAAAAGGATAATATGCTTGTATTATGTCGAAAGTGCAAGGACATTGTCAATAACTTACATCGGTGGTAAGTTGTAAGTAAGTGTAGCTAATTACTAGAACATAAAATGCAAATTGGAAAGATGCTTGATCTTCTCAGCGAGTCTAGCATAATTAGATTGTAATCTGAAACTAATTTTAATGTTACTCTACTTAAACAAAAATCACTGTGAAAAAACTTTAACTACTAATTTACCATTAAAGTGCAAATGAAATTTTCTTTTATTTCTTGCGTAAACTAAACGGAATGATTAGAAGATTTATTTACTTTAACATGAATTTACGATATTTTAACGTCCAACTAAAATTTGTAGTTACTTGTAGTGAAACCAATCAGTTATTTTTATCACCATACAGTGTAGTGAGAATCTATCTGCTGCCTCGTTCTCCCAAGGAGAAAAAATAATCCTTTTCTAATTACTCAAAATATCGTTTGCCATTTCGTTTCACGATGGCGCAGCATTATTTCAAGATTATAAGAAAAAATTAGCGGTCTCGCCGGAAAGAGGTATAAGTGAAAGATTTGAGATTTACAGCATTATTCATACAAATAATATTGAACTTTAATAAGGCTCTATATTTGGCTATTTTTTATGAAGTAAGTTAACAAATTGCTAAAATGTACCTATATTAAGTAAAAATAGCTCCGTGGTAACGTGTCGGACTGTGGATCGTGAGATCCTCAGTTCGAATCCCACTGCCGACAGTTACAAATTTAAATTTACCCCTGTGGTTCTCCCTCCACTAACATCTTTGGGGGCTATGATTTGACGGCTGGTAACCGCACTTCATACGTAAAAATATATCACTTACCGGGATCTGCGTAAGCAGAGTGCCACACCCATAATGGGTAAAAGGCGTGATGATATATTTATTTATTTTATTTTATTTAAGACGACTTTTATCATTTTACACATTTATGAATCCGAAACTTAACACTTATATCATCTCTTTTCACTTAAAGACAGTATAGAATGTGTTGCCAAATTGATTGGTCCACCCATTAGGATCTCGAAAATTATAGAAGCAACTAGGTTGATTAAACAGGCAATGCAATCCCAGATACATTTGCAACAATTTAACTGAAATTCCAGTCCTCTTTTAACTTTTATCATTTTTTCCAACCGTAGAACAGATTACAGTAAATTCAGATTTGTACTTTTGCAATTTTTGCTTCACTTGTCCCGCCGGCGCAGTAATTATTCCATCTAACCAGCAAGTTCAATATCTGCTCCATCAAGATATCTTAGCTCTCAGTATTTCTTCCTCGGAATGATATTAACTAGGAGTCCGCCGTGAAGTTCTCGGAGTAATGTCTCAATTACTAGCGGGTTCGCGCTGCTCGGATCAGATAAGGGACAATGGCGGCTGCGGCTCTCACACCCGTTTATAATTACCACGCGCCGGCGTCAGGACAGCACAGCGTGACTCTCCAAGTTCCGATACTAGGCCGACAAAGCACGCAGTCCGCGATTTACATACGCGAACGAGATCCCACGAGATTCGCGACCGATACTCGTATGTTTGCAGAGTTACGCTGTTATCGCGGTTCTTACGATGGGGTGCTCCCAGCCAGGCACGGACTTGGGAACGTAATAAATTCGAGAGAAACGGGGAGGGTGGAAATTCGTTTTGCTGAAAGCTGTGATTATTTCATTGGTAATATATCGAGAGCCAAGAATTTATCGGTAAAATTTCGAATAGTTGTAGCACAGCGTAAATAAATTCATGATGAGTTAAATTCGGTTGATTGTTTCCTGAATTTAAATAAAAATTTTAACCTCCGGTTGGTTTTAAAAGTTGTAATCTCGATTTGACCGCTTTTGCAACTACTGATGATGATAACTTTATATTTAGAAATTTTATTTATTATTTTCATGTTTAGGGTTAGATTTAATATTTTAGATTATTCTAAGCCCTAGAATTTAATATTTATTTTAATTGTATCATTGTAAAATTTTCAATATGAACAAATGAAGATAAAACAAATAAAGTACTGCCAAAGAGCAGTTACTTTTTCATGAATCTAATCTTTTATCACTAAGTTTACTGAATATCTATGTACAGATATATTGTAAATATAAATGGATCACAAAAAAAAAAAAACAAATGATTGCTAGGACCCTTGGATATGATGCAAGAATTTTATCGCTACAAAATCATCATCTTGATGCAAATTAAGTGTTCTGTTCGGCTTATAATATAATGAAGAAAATAATCAGTAATTGAGAGTGCCCGTAGAGCTTTAGTGGCTATTGCCAAATGGCAACAAGTTTGAGAAAGATGCTGGAGAATAATTTTCTAATTTATCGAACTCTAGAGTTATATTTAATTAGATACTTTTTTTATTTCATCATCAGGCACGACACTAAATCTATCTTTTTTACTCTTTTTTTTACTTGTGTTGACAACTGACATTTGTCAGCAAAAACTAAAAAGCTACAGGGATTATTCCCCAGAATAATCACAAGAGCATTATTCTCAGTATAATAATCACAGGATTGGTAAAAACATAGACACGTGACATACAATGAAGCATTTCATTAGTTTTAAGAAACGTCAAAAAATAATCATGTCATATAATTTTCTGTCTAAAGATTTTCTGGCGTTAAGGATACTTTTTTTATTGAAAACGTAATAATTTTCATTCCTCATACATCAAAATTTTTATTGTTAATAAAATGCTTCGTAGTTACTACTGTGATTCCCCGTCATGTTGAATAACCGTAAATCACACACTGAGATCTTTGAAAGTAGAGTGTCACACTCAAAATTTATTCATATTTTATGAGATCATCAGAGATAAACTACAGTGTTCATCAATGAATTGTTGCAAGTTTATTTTTAAGGAAGAAAACGAAACGCAATTATTAAAATATTCTTAGAAGACTTGGAGCAGTGTAACAGAGATAAATAAAAATTTCGAAATTCGTAATTCATTATTTTCGAAGGCAGAGTCACTAAAGTCCTGCTCTGGTTGAAAATGTAAAATATGTTACCGCAGTATGGGATTTTGTTTAATTAGAATACACACACGAGCGGCCGAAGGAACTTGGTTGCATAATGAATCGAATATACGGTGCGCTAACTAGTAACATATGGGTATGGAGCCCCAGTGCACAAACTCGCACACTCACAAAAGCACGCATTACGCACGCACACTACCACACACTAATTAGCAAAAATGCGTTGCTGTGATTGAGTATAAAAGCACTCGCAATTACCCGGCGAAAAAATCCACGTCTCTCCGTCGGAATAATCAGTTCCATTTGTAAGAGTTTGCAAATAATGCAGCGGTTGCTTGAGCCGCCATACCGAATGATTAGTCGGGCATAAATAATACATGTGAAGGGATTAAATGTTTAGAAGCTGGTGATAAAAATAAATCACCCATTTAATGGGGCTGCAAGCTGTGTGTAATTAATTCGAGGGCTGTAAACCGACCAAGATTTTTCTTATATTAAACGTCCACATTAACACGATTTATGAGAGATGTATAGAAATAATTTAATAGTTGATCTGGTTATTAAAATCATTTTAAAGATATTATGAACTAATTTCTATGTTTATATTCTACATCCTGTAGTATAATTAATAATCTTGCTTTTACAATATAACATGATCTCAACAAGAATTTAATATCCTGAATAATTTATTAGCCATAAAATTCAATTTCCATTCGTAGATTAATTTCTACAGGTATATTTTCACACCATATCATGAAATTTATTAGATATTTTATTTAACTACGTTTCATTCCTGTGGCTCACCCTAAAAAAATTAAATCTATTGACAATTCCCACCCTGCTTTTATAATAATACATTTATGAGCTCAATTTGGTGCTGAGCGTTACGGTGGACCGTCACATCTGAACGTCACCAAAATTGCAATTAATGTGGTACAGGGATATACTGTATTCAGTTCTCGCCATCAGGGAAACGCCACTAGCTTCATGAACAGCTGATCGCTTCCTTTTTGTATTCACACAGAATAGAAACAGTCAAAATAATATTTTATATTTCAGCTACTCAAAATAAATAAATAAATATATCATTACACCATTTACCCATTTTAAGTGCGGCACTCTACCTTCGCAGATCTCGGTAAGTGATATACACTGCTTGACAAAAAATAATAGTACACTCTTATTTTATGATAGAATATATTTAAATGTACCACCGGAAGCTGATTTGTTACATACATTGAAATGTGCAAGGTATATACAGCAGTACCAAAACAATGGGTCACGCTATTTGTTCAGCGTAGAACGTATAAACGAGTTTATTTTAAGATACTTTTCTTTAAAAATGAGTACTTTGATTCGAGTTTGTCGAGCGTGAGATGTTCAGGCTTAGGGTTTGTTTGTGAAAAGTGCGAGCGAAGCAAGTTTACCTACAAATAAATACCATTTTTTTGATTTGTAAGTCATTATTTCAATAAACAATCCTATTTTAATATTATTTGTGTAATATGTCCGTTTCACAAATCAAAATATATATTTTTTTTTGTTGCATTTTATAAAGTATTTTTGTGATATCTTTTAAATAAATTAGAAACATTCAATTACTTAGGGATTGTAGTTACGGTTGATAAAAGTGTAATTTTAAGGTAATAAAATGAAATAGTAATTATCATGTAACAATATCATTTTATTTCATAAACAAACATAAACTAAAGACAAAAATTAAACAAAGCCTAGACCACAAGAGGTCGTGGGTTCGAATACCATTGAATAACATAGTCGTTTGTGTTCATAAAATTCACAATCATCCACTCATGAGGAGGCATATGGCTTTAGCATTTAGTCCGCTTACCCTCTTCGTAAAACAAAATGTTTCATGTTTTTCATTCAGCAGTATATTTTTACGCGTTAAACACTAACTCCCCCACCCCGTTCACCATTTTGTTAGGGGAGTAGTAACCTAACGAGTAGAGTTAAAATGAAAATGTACTTACTGAAAGTTGCAAAAATCTTACATTAATCAAACTACTATAAAAGGTACTTTGTACTTAAAGAAAAAATAAGTTGCGTAGTGCAGGGAGATACTGAGGTGAGAGAATTAATATTTAATAAACTATTATCAAACTTTGAGGCTTTCCGAAATTAGTCTAGATTTTAGAAATACCTTCTAGTAATTTATCATTGGAGACTTCAACAATACGTTAAGCAACGAACCCAAATTTTCCCTGTTATTTCGTCGGGATTCCTCACATAATTCCGTGTCCGTTTGTTCACACGCGTATGGTCAATGCAGAGCAGCTCACATAGCACTGTTCGCGTACTAATTAACACCTTGAGGCCTGTATGTTGAGCCGCCGAGATGCACAATTAGATTACATACGTAACGCTGCGCTGTGCAGACTATGCATTGGTTCCTGACAGCGCTGAATCTAATTTATGTGTAGAGTGATTAATGAAACGATATTCAACCGATTTTATGAATACTTTTCAGCTGGTTTTGCTTTAAATATTATGATAAATTAAAGGTCGGTTTCTGGGTTAAATGTTATATCTATAATTATGAGATACAGTGTGAAATTTTGTGAAGATATTGTTTTGACGTTTGATTTTCTAGACCAATGTTTTCGAACAGGAAAATCGCTCAAAATTCTATTCTGTTTAACTATTTTTTTACTTTCTTATACGTAGTATAGAAACGTGGTTGTTTACTTGAAATATTAAGAAAATTTTTTTTTGAAATAAGTCATTTAATAAATATTGAACTTGAATTTGTCAAAAATTAAAGTTGGACGATCGTCAATTGTTTTTTATACACATTATTCTAATTCTATTTAAGGGCCGATATTTTGAACATCAGATAAACTAGAGAATAAATTTAAGCATACCGATCTCGGTTATTTTACTAGCCTAGTATGCCAGAAGTCGAGGGTTCGAATCCTACTGAAGAGCATGGTCGTTTGAGTTCATATATAAATTCACTATCATCCACTCATGAGGCGTCATATGACCGAAGTAGTTAGTCCACTTCCCATCTTAAAAAAAAAACTTTAAAATGTAAGCTTGAAGTGCGACACCACATCAAAGAAATATTATTAAAAGCTAAACCCGATTCCGATTCTCGGCTAGTGGAAGAAAGTGGATCAAGTTAAGATTAGGTAGATTATGTTAGATGGTTTCATCATTATTCGAGTACATAAATCTGATTCATATTTCTTTTAACACTCATTGTTTTAAATAAAGAGCATAGAATATCGAAGTGCAAAGCGACGCGACCAACATTTAAAAAACATTTAACTAAAAGTCTGCACAGGCAGACGCTAACGCTACGATCTTGAGCGTTCGAATTGGATAAAGCGGTAGAAAAAGGGCATTCCCCTAAAATATCAAGAATAAAAAAATATCAAAAATTCTTAAAACAAGACAAGAAATACGTTGCCAAGAAATAAGTCAAGAAGCTTTTAATTTTTTGTCTTGAAAATCAAGCCCAAGACAAGAAATCTTGTCTTGATGAAACACTATAACTAAGGAAGAACAAAACTTTTATTTAATTTTAGAGATAAAGGCGGGTAGATCTATCCGGATTTCTTATGAAAAAAAAAAAACTAGAAACACTAGAAGTGAAATTGGAATTTTTGCAGTGGAAATTTGGAAGTGAAGTAGAAATTTAACTTTACACTTTTCGTTAATGTAATGGCACTTTAGCGTAAAATGAGGCAGTGCAGACCTTTGCGATAAACACTGAACTTGCAACGGTACAGCAATGAAAACTAGAGCAGTTTGTCGCGTACAATGTAATTTACGCGTCGTTTGAGCTAAAATAATGAAACTTTCGGAGCTAAAATAATGAAACTTTCGTGTCTTAGTGCAGGAAATCAATTTCCCTACGATATTTACGCGTTCCATCAGACAGACAGACAGACATCGAAACTGGTGTAACATGCAAATGAGTCGAACCAATTTAAAAGGATTCCGATGTAAATTACGGAAAGAAATCGAAAGTTGAACGGTACAAATCTTAGAAAATCACTCTGATTACCCAGCCATTCCCGACAGTAAATTCAAGTGCAAAAAACCGGTTGGAAATTCGTTGATGCGCAGAAATTGGACGCATAAATTTAGAGCTAATGCGTTAAATTGTAGATTCATGTTTTAGAGGCAATTTTGAATTGTTGGCGGAATGCTTGCTGGATAAAATTATGAAGAGATTCAATAAATTGTTAGATGTTAATCGTTAATTAACTAGATTTAATGAGAAACGCTATTGTAATTTATTTGGCGTATAACCTGTTTTGTTCCATTTATTCGGAGGCTATCAAATTTATTGCTGCTTTTATTTTATTTTGACATTTAAATTTACTTTTATATTTTTGAATACTTTGCTCTATACATTAATAATTCCCACAGAAATTCAAATAATTCTTAATTAAATAAGAGAACTGCTGATCTAGGTAGTGTAGTAACTACGTACTCTAGCCTAGCACACCAAAGGTTGTGGGTTCGATTCCCACTGAAGAGCATAGTTGTTTGTGATGGCGGCATATGACCAAAGCAGTTAGTTCGCTTATCATCTTCACAAAAAAAAATATAGCTTGGAGTGCGACTCCACATCAAAATAAAATAATCTACTACAATGTCTGCATTTTAGAAGGATAAAGCTGTTTACCAAGAATTTGATAAATATATATTTTTTTTCGATCGGACAAAAATTGTTTTGGAACAACAAAGTGCATTAATCTGGTATTGTAATGTCGTTGATAGGTTACGATAAATAGCAGTACGGGAATATCTTTTCCAGACACTGGCAAAGTATTCCCGTACGATTTAGCTCTTCAAATAAGTTTGACGCTTGGGAACATAAATAGACAAACCATGAATACACTATCATCAATATTTTTATTAAAACAGCGCAATATTTTTATCTTGTTGGTCGTCTGACGTTTATAAATGAAACATAAAATAACTAATTTAATTATTGAATATAAACCGATCGAAAAAAAAAATAGTATGTGTACGTCGTAGGAAAAGTAAACTTCCCGGACTCCTGGTATTGCAGGCTCGTCCTGCAATTTTCATAATCGTCCGGGAATATATCTACTAGATACACAATATACTATTTTTTATAAAAATTATGGGGTAAATATCTCTATGATTGATAGCTATTAATTTTCTATTTTGATTTATGAAATATATCATCAAAAAAATAAATATATCATCCGCTTTTTAGCTATTATGGGTGTGGCACTCTGCTTACGCAGGTCTAGGTAAGTGATATATTTTTACATATAAAGTGCGGTTACTAGCCGTCGTCAAGTCATAACGTCCAAAGGTGCTTAATTATTTATGTTTTTTTTTTGTATAGCCGCTCGATAGCACTAACTACTTTAGGATTTCTGTGTCTTCAAATCCTACGAAGATCAAGACAAATATTAAAAATGATGGAAAATTAATTGCACTGTTGACGATGACTCAGTGGTCGAAACCGGTAACTAAATAAAAATATATTTAGAAAACAGTTCGAATCCCACAGCTGACAGTTGCCAAATATAATTTACCCCTCCACTAACAGCTTTGGGGCCTATGATTTGATGGCTGATAGCCGCACCATACGCAAAAATATATCACTTACCGAGATCTGCGTAAGCAGAGTGCCACATCCATAATGGGTGAAAGGCATGATGATATATTTAATTTATTTATTTAGAAAACAGTGTGATTAACATTAGAAGTTCTCTTCCTTCATTTTCCATCATTTATATCACACTTGGGTTTCCCATCCATTCAAATACAAATATTAAAATTTGTTCTTGTGAAAATATGAATAATTTTTTGAGCAGGTGCCCAAGCAACGAGCCGCCAGTGGCTCACGTGCATATTTTTACAAACGTGTTCAATACAGGGAAACATGCGGTATGTCTTGTCTTTGAATAGCGCATCGTAACGCAACAGTCTTACGTTACGTAGCGGCGGCGGCGAGGCACGCAATCAGTATTACAGCCGCGCGGTCGGCGGTGCCATCAAGGAAAAGATTTGTTCTAGATAATTTATTTAGAAAATGCATTCAAGTCGCTTCGGCAAACTGGTAGTGACAGATAGCCTTTTTCCAATTACATACGTGGACACTGCAAGCGCCCCTTTACCATTTAATGTCATTTAACATACTGCAACTGTTGCACTGTTGTCTGCCTGCGGAGATGCGCTGCCCGCTAGGCCACTGCCATATCGGGAGCCACAGGTTTATATCATTTATTGCTGCCTTTCATTCTCTCATTGCTGCTGCGATTCATATAATAAAACAATACACAAGAATTGGATCACGGTTAATTTTTAAACTTTATTATCAATTAGTATTTTGTAGGGTTGTTATGATTTAAATTAAATATTTTTTTATATTTATTTCTATGACAAAGCTGTTACGATACCCAAACGAGTTTCGTAACAGCTTAATCGAGTGTTATAACGGAGCAGTACAATTTATATTTTTAAAGTTGGTAATTCTACTGAAATGTCATGTCAAAAAACATTAAATGTCACACTTCGCTAAATAAATAAATAAATACAAATTATAAGAACGTTATTTTTGTATAATTTTGTATTTAAAAGCAGAAGTTAAGAATAGTAAAAAGAAGAGATTGGAAATGTAAGGTTAGGTGTTGAATTTTCAAACGTCATATAAGTGTGACTAACTAACAATAAATTCCTTGAATATTGAAACTTGGATTTTTTAACAATAAAGAGCATAAAAAGAACAAAATAAAAAAAAATTGCATAAAGAACTCGTTTCAATCAATTAAAAGTGCACACCTACTGTTATCTTACTTAGAAAGAAAAATGGAATGTTTTTTTTTTTTTTAATTTCATACAAGTGATAAAATATTGTACACCAGCTATTGAAAGTAATTCGTATTAATAAAAAAATACAATTAAATTTAAACCGAATCAGATAAAATAAAAAAAAAGATTTTTTGATTTAAACCAAAAAAATCCGATATAAATAAAAGAAAACGGTTCTTTTTGCAACTCTAGTATTTTGTGTTCCCTAGTTAGAAATTTTTTTTGACTAAATGTATGCCATCCTTGCGTTTATAATCATATAAAGCAATAATTCATATTTTATCATTTATCTGTTTGTTCAAAACTGCATTTTTTCACAGTCTTATTTAATAATTATTTGGAATACTTAATTAGCATACAAATGTACAGATATTGAGTCAATTAATATTGTTGACATCACTTGTGGGGAATATTGTAAAAGCTTATCGATTTCCAAGAACAATACTTTGCAAAACCAAATTCTACTTTCCTGCATCCTGGTTCAAATGTATAAAATGCGAAGCAACTTTTATAAGTTTATGATTTCTCAAAATTTCAAAACACAACCGCAAATAAAATTTATTAGATGAACCTTGACAGGCGACATGTTTACATAAAATGGTTAAACCTGTGATATCTTTGTTAGTCACTGATTGTAAAATAAAAACTACCTGCTACTAAGAATCAATTTCGAAAGTGTCTGGATATTAGACTAGTTTATTTGAAGAGAAACTGTGGTGTTTTGCAACAATTAATAACTTTACACCTTTGTAGAAATTTCATTACAAAGAAGTCACAAGAATTATAGAAAGTTCGAAGACAACAATTAAAACACTTAATTTTCTTTCCAGAGAGACAATTCATTATTTCGCAAAGCGTTTAAAATCACGCATTTCCTAATAAAAGCAATAATTCACAATTGACATCATTTAATAACAACGTAGTTAATCATAAATATTTTGAACTCTAGGCGCGTTATCTCGTGGAATGACCACGAGAGGTGCTGCACTCGCAATGCATGCGTTCTGGGATTGCAAGAATTCGCAGCATCCTTTCGTAGATGCGCACTTGTTATTGTGAAACGAAGAACTCGGATTCCTATTAATTTGTTCGCCATTGCTATCTAATCGTCGTTTCTGCCTCACGCAATTAGAAAAATATTTCAGTATTTTTATATAAAAGAATTGCTTACAGCAAGTAGACGTTTAAATAAGTTATACTCTAAAATCCAACAAAACTTTTAATAACTAACTACTACGCCGCCTCATGATTGGACGATGGTGAATTTTATGAAGAGCACAAACGACTATGCTCTTCTCTGGGATTCGAACCCAAGACATCTGGTACGCTAGTGACTTAGCCACTATGCCACCAAAATGAATGGCTGATTATTTACTGTAACTAACTGTTCGATATAGTAAATTCTAGAATAACTTCGTTTCTTTATAAGGACTAGGTTAATTACTAGTTTCATACTTTTCGTGCAAAAAAAATATATTACAAAGTTCTTGGATTGGGTGAACCAAGCTTTTGGAACTTAATCCGAAAGTTTTTTATAATAATTTTACAATAAGTTTTGAAAGTTTTTTCAATGTATACTCTTTCAATTGTTATTTTTACGGCCACCCTTCTTTGTGTAAGACTTGTTTGCAGTGCGTTTGCTATATAAAACCATTATACAACAAAGACAAATAGCCCAGCAACTAGCTGTAACAATATTTATTACTATAATTCAGTGTTACAAACAGTCATCTCCTCTAAGATTAAGGGGCGAACTAAGGATCTAATGTTCTAGTCCTATGAATATTACAGAGCTTTTTGAACATTAATTTTATGAAAATACGGTGTGAATATTTCTGCCAAGAAGACAGTGCGAGGTTAAGATAAATTAACTTGCGCATTTTCAGGAAGCACGAGCTTGTCGGAGAACAGAAGAAGTCCTTCCAGAATGACAGACACGCGCATAGAATCTCCAGCATACCGACTAACAAAGACAACAAATTAACATTAAACGATATAATGAGCATCACCCGTCCCCCGCAGCCACGGCGGCCATCCAGTGTGCGTGATTGTGTGTCACTGTTCGCAACCTGACATTTTATAATAAACCAACAACACCATAAATTATTCAAATGTAACACGAGAGAAATGTAATGCAAGTGAGCGTCCCTGCAAATGTCTGCAATTAACGCAAGTTCGCGGAAAAACAATCGCTAGCGAGTAATTATCCCGGGTTACTAGATCGACATTGTCCGGAGAATTTAATGGACGATGCAGGTTGCTTTGTCGGTTTTGTTTTGGCCGCGCGAATGAAATTAATTAAAGCTGGTGTTGAAATTGAGATTTGAGATACAGGGCGCTTTGAGAAGTGTAATTGCAACTCACGTGACCGTCGATTGTTCACACTGATTGTTCTGTTTGATAGGGTCTGGTATTCGCTATAAATCTAATGCATTTGTAGCGTGCTTGCTATTTTTTCTACCAGGATTACTGACCCTCTGCACGACAGGATCGTCTTCGATATATTTCCAATATAATTCAGAAATATTTGTCGCGCATTCTTTAGGTACCTGTATTTGTGTCATTACATTTAACTAAAAAACGTATCAATTTTTTTTTATTTTTGTGTCATAGTGCAAAATTCTATTTACAAGAATCATAATCCTGAACTTAAAAGGATATAGAGGAAGTTTGTAAAATACAGCGCACTAAAAGACGCTCATTTATTCAATTTCATAACATATACTTATCAACTTTGTATGACTTAAATATGCTTACCCTGGAAAACAGGCATAATTTCCATCCAATATATTATATTTGCAAAAGCTATCATGTAATAAAATAGATGCTGTACCGAGCTCAAAACAAATTAATATTAATAATATTAAATGAATGTTGTTTTATATCAACTGATAGAACTAATTACGAATTATCTGCTCTTATTAAATGGTGATGCGTCGTTTTTAATCAACTTGAATATCATCTTGATTTAAATATATTTTGTGATTCGTATTTGATATAAATATAAAAATTGTCCTCTTCGATTATATTTTTAGTTTGTAAAGTACAGTTTTTATTTAAGTATGTTTGATACCTGCTACATTTTAATATTTGTAGTATAAATAATATTTTGTATTAAGCATTTCTCCAACCCTCAATAATTGGGATATTTACATATCCTGTTTTGAGTGGTTGCTAATAAATAAATAATATTTGAGTGTACAAATTCCACGCATTAATTATCATACTGCAAGCTCAGGTAAAAATGAAGCTCATCTCGTGTCGTGCTTCACAAGATGCAAATCCTGAG